>CM042088.1:14334061-14934061 GCA_023512835.1 Taxillus chinensis | reverse complement strand
ACTTCGACCCATTGACCTTCGAAGCCCCGAAGCATCGAAGCCTCGAAGCCTCGAAACCTCGAAGCCTCGAAGCCTCGCTGCTGACACTCCGACCTACGACTCGCCCCTTCGGACTTTCGAACCTTGTGAAGATGTGACACCTCGAGACTTACGACGCTAGGACTTACGATGCCAGGACGTGCGACGCCTTCGACACACGACCTACGACCCCTTGACCTGCCGACACTCCGACCTTCGACCCTTCGACCCTTGACCCTCGAAGCCCTGCTGCCGAACCTCTAACCTTCGACCCTTGACCTGCAACGCCTGTAAGCCTTCGACCCATTGACCGTTGACCTTCGACCTGCCGACACTTCAACCCGTTGACCGTTGACCTTCGCCCCACCGAAACTTCGACCCACCGAAGCTTCGACCCTGCCGACACTTCGACCTGCTGACACTCCGACCTGCCGACACTTTGATCCTCTGACCCCTTGACCTTCGCTGCTTGGCGTTTTTTGCTGGCTCTTCCCGCTGGCTTTTCTCACTGGCTGTTCACGAGACCCGTATTCTGCGCTGGCCATCTGACAAAGAATCATTTTTCAACAACCTGTCAGTCACATGTGCTAAAATACAAATTCAAACGGCAATCACGAGTTGCCCCATTTTACGCACAGGCTGTCCAACCACCAGACAAAGCACAAAATCTGCAATTAAAAAACGCTGGCCTTCATAATAGAGCATTAAATGCAGCAATTAATGACAATCCAGCCAAAAATTCTGCCAGCCCTTTAAATCCAAGCTCCTGTCCACGCGAGAAAGGGAGACAGAGAGAGAGACCCATTGATACATCAAAAAAAAATGCCCCAGCTTCCTCCCAAAAAAAAAACGCCAAAAAAAAAACAGAGAGAGCCCTGATCATCGTTGAAAAAACCTGATACCATTTACACCCCAGCTTCGTCCCAGCGCAAACAGAGAGGCATAGAGAAAATAAAAACCCACCCAGATCCCGCCAGCTTCTTCCCTGCAAAAAAAAAAAAGAGAGTAGAGTCCCAAATTCTTCCCCACGCGAAACGAGAGAACCATGCTGCCATCTTCACACCAAGTTGCCTAATTCCAGATTTTCGCCCAACACTTACCCTGTCCTAAAATCAAAATCGCTCATCCTTCCCAACTTCTCTTTCCCTCTTATTTCGTTCTAGCCTTTTTTTTAGCAGAAGAAAGACAAAAAAACAATGCCAGTCTGCCTTTCTTTTTTCTCTCTTTTTCTTACGTTTCTATCATAAAAAAACAAAAAAATCAGTGTACCTTGGTAGTCTCCACAGTACGTCCTAGCTGATCGTTGCACTTGGTGCTGCTGGAATTTGGTGATTTGGGTAAGCAAGCGTCTTTCGGTACATACAGAATATTTCAGACAGACATCCCGTGATAAAGCCCCATTCAAGTCAAAGTCAGTGTAATTTACATTTGTTGCTCTTTTTTTAGCTTATTTATATTTATATTTAATGTGATTTTAGTATTTTCCTGGTTTTCATTTTTTAGCTTATCTCTATATTTGATGTAATTTTTAGTATTTGCTATTGTATTTTCCTTGTATTTTCATTCTTTGTATGTGGTACGTTGTAATATGTAAAATATAGTGGAAACAAAAAAAAGAGAGCGCAAAGAAAGGCATAAGAGAAAGAGGAGATGAAAAAAAAGAAAAAAAAGAAAAAAAAATTGTTTTTCTGTTTATTTATTTGTGGATATCATAATCACACACTCCACAGTTTTTTTTACTTTAATGCATATGTTTATTACTTTGATTTAAGATTTTGGGTTTTTTTAAAAAAAAAAGGGATAGAAAGAAAGGTTTCCAAAAACCAAAAAAAACATCAAAACAAAAAAAACAAAAACAAAAACAAAAAAAAACGTTTTCATGTTTTCAAACAAAAAAAAAAACCAAAATTAGTACTTCAATTTCCAAAACCAAAAAAAACAAAGACAAAAAAAAAACAAAAACAAAAACAAACCAAAAAAAAAACAAAACAAAACAAAAACAAACAAAAAATGTATGTTTTCTAACCCAAAAAACCAAAACAAAAAAAGGAAAAAGAAAAAAGAAAAAAATCATATTTTCAATTTCCAAAATAAAACCAAACACCAAAACTAACTCGTAGGATCTCATTATCCACTTCAAACAAAAACCCAAACCTTTAGGATTCCCTTTAGAAATTTAGGGTAAATCCATTTTCACCATGACTTGAATAAATAACTTAGCTAAGTAAAAATCATAGATTTTTTGGGAAACTTAACCCAGTCATGGCAGTACAAATAAAATAAAAAACCTCCTCCTCCTAAATTAGATACCGAAAGGGCGCTGTAGGGGTGCTAATCCTTCCCTACACGTAACCAACTCCCGAACCCTTCTCTGATAACGCAGACCACACACTTGAAACGACTCAAAGTATAGGGTATCCAACTGTACCCCAAAAACAGTTGGTGGCGACTCTAAATTTCCTCAATATTGGTTTAGTTTGAGCTCACCCCAAACGGGCCCGGACGAAAACCAGTGATGACAAAGAGGTCGAAGTATATGTGGATGATATGATAGCCAAATCACGAAGCATTGAAGATCACATTGAAGTACTCCGTAAGTTCTTCGATAGGCTACGAAAATATCAGTTGAAATTGAACCCCGAAAAATGCACTTTTGGAGCCATGTCGGGAAAACTGTTAGGTTTCATTGTGAGCCAAAAAGGAGCGGAGATCGATCCAGATAAAGTTCAAGCTATCCAAGAGATGCCCCCACCCCGAACCATCAAGGAGGTCAGAGGATTCCTCGGGCAATTGAATTACATTACCCGATTCATTTCACAATTAACAGCCACATGTGAACCAATTTTCAAGACGTTACAGAAGAACAATCTAGAAATTTGGAATGATGAGTGTCAAGATGCTTTTGACAGGATCAAGCAATATCTGTCCAATCTACCTGTTTTGGTCCCACCAGTACCAGACAGACCTTTAATCTTATACTTGACTGTCCAAGAGTTATCCATAGGTTGTGTCTTGGGGCA
Organism: Taxillus chinensis; assembly: GCA_023512835.1. Classification (NCBI taxonomy): domain Eukaryota; kingdom Viridiplantae; phylum Streptophyta; class Magnoliopsida; order Santalales; family Loranthaceae; genus Taxillus; species Taxillus chinensis. Next base: position 14,931,023 of record CM042088.1, on the reverse strand, counting down.
ACATGATTCTACAGGCAAGAAGGAGCAGGCCATTTATTATCTAAGCAAGTAGTTCACCATCAATGAAACGAATTACACACCATTAGAAAAGACATGTTGTGCCCTTGTTTGGATAACAAGACGATTGAGGCAACACACTCTTTATCATACAACATGGCTGATTTCGAGGCATGATCCGCTTAAGTACCTTTTAGAAAAACCATCCATTTCTAGAAGAATCGCCAAATGACAGCTGATCCTATAGGAGTATGATATCATCTATGTGCCTCAAAAAGCTATAAAAGGAAGTGCAATAGCTGATTACTTGGCAGACAGAGCGCTAGAAGACTATGAGCCCATGACTATCGGCTTTCCAGATGAGCACATTAACATCATTACAGCCGAAGTATCAGACATATGGACGATGTGGTTTGATGGATCCTCCAGTCTCTTAGGTCACGGTGTTGGGGCCATCCTGATATCCCCAAAAGGCGAACATTTCCCCATGGCGGCAAAGCTAACCTTCCCTTGTATAAACAATGTAGCAGAATATGAGGCTTGTGTGATGGGACTTCAAGAAGCAATTAACAAAGGAATCAAAAAAATACGAGTGTTTGGCGATTCTGCACTTATCATTTTTCAAGTAAAGGGAGAATGGGAGACTCGAAACCACAAATTAATCCCATATCGGAAGCACGTTACGGAGTTAGCTGAGCAATTTGAAGACATCACGTTCGAGCATATGCCCAGGGAATACAATCAGATTCCTGATGCGCTGGCCACTCTATCCTCCTTCCTTCGACTAGACACAAAGTTGGAAGTCCAGTCTTTCGATATCCGTATACAAGATGCTCCTGCACATTACATGGCCATTGAAGGAAAGATTGAAGAAAAGCCCTGGTTTGATGACATCAGACAGTATTTGCTCAAGCAAGAACACCCAGCCGAGGCCTCTGAGTTTGATAAAAGAAATATCCGAAGGTCGGCGTCCAACTACTACCTTGATGGTCCCGTTCTATATAAGCGAAATCATGACATGGTGTTATTGCGGTGTGTGGCAAAAGAAGAGTCGAAACAGATCATGAAAGAAGTGCACGAAGGCGAATGCGGTTCACATGCGAGTGGACATGCATTAACCAGACAAATTATACGAATGGGCTATTATTGGGTCACTATGGAAAAAGATTGCATTGAATATGTGCACAAATGCCTCAAGTGTCAAATTTATGGCGATAAGATCCAAGTACCTCCATCCAAGATGCATGTGATGGTGTCCCCATGGCCCTTCTCGCTTTGGGGCATCGACGTCACCGGGCCAATCTCGCCAAAAGCATCCAATGGTCACCGCTTCATCTTGGTGACCATTGATTATTTTTACCAAGTGGGTAGAAGCAGCGTCATATGCTAATGTCACGCAAGCTGTGGTGCTCAAATTTTTGCGGAGCAACATTATATGTCGATATGGGCTTCTTGAGCAGATCATAACAGACAATGCCGCTAATCTGAATAGTCAGATGATGGGTAAGTTGTGCGAAACATACAAAATCCAACACCACAACTCGACTCCCTATCGCCCCAAAATGAATGGAGCAGTTGAAGCGGCCAATAAGAACATCAAGAACACTATCAGAAAGATGACTGAGACATACAAAGATTGGCATGAGAAACTACCATATGCTTTGCATGCTTATCATACCTCAATGTGAACATCAACTGGGGCAACTCTATTTTCTTTGGTTTATGGTATGGAGGCCGTCTTACCTGTTGAAGTAGAGATACCTTCCCTCTGAATTCTCAAAGATACTCAGCTCGAAGAAGCAGAATGGGCCCAAAGTCGTTATGAGCAGTTGAATTTAATTGAGGGCAAATGCTTGGCAGCTGTTTGCAGAGGACAGCTATATCAACAGAGAATGATGGACAACTACAATAAAAAGGTGAAGCCCAGAAGCTTTCAAGCGGGTGACCTCGTCCTCAAGAAGATTTTACCAATTCAACAAGACCATAGAGGCAAGTGGACTCCCAATTATGAAGGCCCATATGTTGTGAAGAAAGCATTCTCAGGAGGCGCCTTAATCTTGGTCAGAATGGATGGTGATGAGCTCCCTAACCCAGTGAATAGCGATGCGGTGAAAAAAATTTATGCTTGACTCTCCCATCCAAATGAAGAGTTCCTTAATCTTCCTTCCGGGACATGGAAGGAATAGAAGCAAGCAATGAGTGGACTCGGTGAAAACCTGAAAAGGCACCAAGGGTAAAATACAAAGCTCCAACAATAGACAAAGAAGCAAGCAAAGGCGGACTTGGTGAAAACCCGAAAGGGCACCAAGGGTAAAATACAAAGCCAACGACAAATCCTGAAGGGTGAAAGCAGTTAGAATCCAAGGATCAGGACCACCTAAAATAGGGTCCTTTGTAAACAATGGAAACAGCGTCACCTAAAGACAACAGCTGTAAACGGTGGAAGAGTTGGTCAAACCTAAGGCACACTCGAATCAAATTTGTATATTATACTTTTTAAAGACTTGTAGTTCTGTTTATTAGATTATAACAATAGGGCACTTTTTATGATATAAATATGTTTTGTGGAATCAAACTAGCAAAATCCCGTTTTTCTTCTCTATCATTTTCATTTCACATTTAAGTAGAATATCTTAAATCCCCAGTAGGCTCCTTTGGCATTGCCTTATGGATAGGGTCAAGCTCAAAATCCCCAAACAGATTAAGTACCCCAACTCAGAATACCTATATCTCCACGAATATCACTATCCCCAGAGAAGTCGTCAAGTCAAGCTCCTCAATGCGGCGAAGCTAAATTAAACAGACCCTTCATCCACAAAACGGAGTTCCCCAGCAAAGATAGAGCGGACTCCCCAGCCAGAGAGAAAATTGTTCCCTAACAAGTTGAATGTTAGCCAACCTCTCTAACGGCATTGAGATAAATCTCCAGCCCTTGCCAAAACATCACATTGCATTCGATGCATACATCGTGTCGCATCACATTGCATCATATTGCTCCACAGGTTGAGGTTTATGCATCCTTGCATACAACACACTACATTCCATGCATCATTTGCATACATTCAATATACCCTATAATTTCAGGAATGTTGTCGCCTCTGAAGATCCTAATAGCTCATACTCAGCAAACTTCTCATCAAGCTATCCTAGCTTTGTTTGTTCAACTGTACAAATCTTTCTTTGCAATTACCCCAAGCTCTAAACGCATCTTTTTGGCAAGTGAACAAGCTTTTTCCCTTTTTGGGTCACCTCATAGAGCGATCTCCTTGAGTGAACTCGTAGAGGGAGCCCAGATTGGGTTACTTCCCAAGCTCACTAATTCCCCAAAGCATTTCCTTCAAATACCAATTGATGTCTCCAACATGTCAGTCCAATTTAAGCCTATCGTTGTTGTGGGCTTTTCCGCTTTCAGTTCAAGCCTATCGTTGCTGTGGGCTTTCCATTTTAAATTCAAGCCTATCGTTGCTGTGGACCTCTCAATTTTCAATTCAAGCCTATCGTTGTTGTGGGCTTTCCATTTTCAATTCAAGCCTATCATTGCTGTGGGCCTTTCAATTTGTTGTAGTTCACGCCTACCGTTGTTGTGGGCCTTTCAATTTTTAGTTCAAGCCTATCATTGCTTGTGGGCTTTCCATTTTCAATTCAAGCCTATCGTTGCTGTGGGCCTTTTAATTTTTAGTTTAATCCTATCGTTGCTGTGGGCCTTACCCTTTTCAGTTCAAGCCTATCGTCGCTGTGGGCTTTCAATTTTCAGTTTAAGCCTATCGTTGCTGTGGGCCTTTTCCTTTTCAGTTCAAGCCTATCATCGATGTGGGCTTTCAATTTTCAGTTCAAGCCTATCGTTGCTGTGGGCCTTTCCCTTTTCAGTTCAAGCCTTTCATTGCTGTGGGCTTTCTATTTTCAATTTAGGCCTATTGTTGCTGTGGGCCTTTCCCTTTTCAGTTCAAGCCTATCGTCGCTATGGGCTTTCAATTTTCAGTTTAAGCCTATCGTTGCTGTGGGCCTTTCCCTTTTCAGTTCAAGCCTATCGTTGTTGTGGGCTTTCTATTTTCAGTTTAAGCCTATCGTTGTTGTGGGCCTTTCCCTTTTCAGTTCAAGCCTATCGTCACTGTGGGCTTTTAATTTTCAGTTTGTGCCTATCGTTGTTGTGGGTCTTTCCCTTTTCAGTTCAAGCTTATCATTGCTGTGGGATTTCTATTTTCAGTTTAAGCCTATCGTTGCTGTGGGCCTTTCCATTTTCAATTCAAGCCTATCGTTGCTATGGGCCTTTCAATTTTTAGTTTAAGCCTCTCATTGCTGTGGGCCTTTTCCGTTTTTTAGTTCAAGCCTATCATTACTGTGGGTTTTCCATCTTCAGTTCAATCCTATCATTGCTGTGGGCTTTTCATTTTTCAGTTCAAGCCTATCAGTGCTGTGGGCGTTTCATTGTCAACCCAAGTCTATCGTTGCCGTAGGCTTTCTTTTTCAATTCAAGCCTATCATTGCTGTGGGCTTTCCATTTTTCAGTTCAAGCCTGTCATTGTTGTAGGCTTTTAATCTCCAGTATCTTTAGATCGTAGGTGGCCTTAGATGCCTCATCAAAGTATTATCCAAGTCCACTGGCCTGTGAAGCCCCTTTTTCCTCTTGGGGACAGACCCAACCGTCGCATTCTACTCTTCCTCTGTGCTAGGTAAGTCAGGTAAGTGCTCCAACCCGTCCAAAATGACTCCCTTTTATCTTTGTACGCTGTTTGTATACAAACAGTGCACAAAGAGGGGCAGCTGTTGGACCCCATTTTGTCCGGGTTGGAAATACTAACCCTATTTGATGTATATACCTTTTTGCCCATGCCATATACCTTGTTGAATAGGTCCTTAGAGATTCCCTGCGATTTGCACAAAATGGATGCATTGACACGAACCGGGAAGCCCAAAATGGATAACCACTGCTACAAGTCCCTGAAATACCCCAAGACCAATATCAGGGGATAGAGGAGGAAATTTGGAGAATAACGCACTTGACTGAGCTCAATTCCGATGAAAAACGAAGATGTTATGGCCAAAACAACTTTCATTGAAAAAAGTAAAACTTGCCAAAAGACGGTCAATGCCCCTGGTCAAATTGCCCGGAAAAGTGACTATACAAAATTCTCTAAAACATCTATTTAGGCAAATACATGTCTTCCCAAACAATCTACCAAAGTTCACGCATTTTGGCATTTTTGGTGGGGGTAAAAAGGTAATTAAAAGTTAAAAACAAAACAAAAAAAAAAAAAAAAACATGACTCGTAGCCTCGAAGTGTCGGCAGGTCGAAGCTTGAAGACTCAAACCCTCGAAGCCTCGAAGCCTGTAAGCCTGCTGACACTCCGACCTGCCGACACTTCAATCCGTTGACCGTTGACCTTCGCTGTTTGGCTTCTTTGCTGGCTTTCTCGTTGTTTGATCACGGGATACGTTTTATTAGCTGGCCATTTTTGTCAGAGATGCTTTTCAATGCCTGTCAGTCACATGTGTCAAATACAAACTTAAAAAAGGACAATCACGAGCTGCAGAGGTCGCTATCCCCTCCGACAAAAGGCAGAATCTGAAAATAAAAAATATGGCATCAATAATACAGCATTAAATGCTGCAATCAATGCAATCTAGCTAATTCCTTTAAAAGCAGTCTTCTGTCCACGCGAAAAAGAGAGTTCGGCAGAGAGGAAAAGACAGAGTTCAGCCCCATAAAAGAAAAAAAGAAGAGAGAGATTCATGCCCAGAAAAAGAAAAAGAGAGAGAACGCCCAGAAAAAAGAAATAGAGAGAGAACGCCCAGATTACGCCCAGACACTGATTACGCCCAAGCTCTTCCTTTTCCCCAAAATCTTCACATCAAAAAACGCCCAAGCTCCTTCCTAAGAAAACGCCCCAGTCCAGAGATTAATCACCCACGAAAATCAAAGAAAATCCCAGGAGTCTTCGTTCCAATCTCTCTCTAAAAAAAATAAAAAAATGAAAATCCAAAAAAAAAATCCCAAGAGCCTTTCTCCAATCCTTCCCCACTTCCAGTTCACCTCCGGCGTCAATTTCAAACTCCGACTAAGCTCCAGCGCACTGCACAGGCGCGGGTTCACAGCTTTCCACTGAATTTGGAGGTTCGTCCAGCACTACCGACACCAGCAGGAGAACTCGGACGTGGTGATCTTTAAAGTTGGTTCACTAACCCTTTTTATTGTTATCTCTTCCTTTTTTCACTTATTTGTATTTCGTTTTATTTTTGTTTCCTCTCTTTTAGCGTTGTAATCATTTCTATTTTGCTGGTTTGTTTTGTGTATTTTGTTATATATACTTGTAATATGTAAACAGTAAAAGAAAAGGTAAAAAAGAAAAAAAAAAAAAAAAAAGAGAGAAAGCTAGAAAAAAAGGGGAGCGCAAAAAAAAAAAAAAAAAAGAAAAAGAGATGAAAAAAAAAGAAGAAAAAAGAGTGGCTTTATTTTTGCTTATTTATGGATATCATAATCACACTCCACGTTTATTTTATGTGTTCATTACTTTGATATACATTTGTGTAGGTCCCAAAGTGAGTCTAGAGGGGTGGTGAATAGACTTTCATCGCGTGCGGAAGCTAGACTATTAGCTGGTTTTGGATTCCTCTACAGATGACTATGATGGAAGTATTTGTGGAGAGAATGACAGTAGTATTGAGGATAGCGTGAGTGATGATGAACTATCAGACAAAACTGAAATAAGAGTAAATGCTCTTTTCTCTTCAGATCTCAGTTGTGAAAGAGAAGGCTTATGATAGATCGAAGTGTGGATGACAGGCAATACAAAGATCAAGAGTTAATGGAAGTGCTAGATCTTTGACGAATAACAAGATTCGTGAATAAACGAATGGATTGCTCTTGTTCTCGATTCAACACGGCGCACAACACTTGTCTCAATTCTCTCTTAGTCTTTTTCTCTCGTGTTGGAACACTCTTCTTAGTTCTGAAAGAGATTCTTTTTCCCTAAGTTCGTCAGAACCAATGTCTTGTGTTGTGTGTGTTTCCTTCTTTTGAGAGAGAGGTTAAACTCTTGATTTTGTCGTTAAGTGCGTGAAAGATATATTTTTAAGGTTAAAGTGCTCGTGCGCCATGATGTCCATCCCGACAGACTGACTTCCCGCCACTGAAAATGCGGAATGTTAGGGGATGGGTTGATCTGCTTTGATTTACAGATCAGATGCCCATACTGCGTATTTGGCATGCAGTTGATCTTGGCCGTTCATCCGAGGATGGTAGTTGGCAGCAATTAATGTGTCATTAATGCGCTAAACTGCTCGTGACGGCGCAGACTTGCTATAGAAACCCTAGCTGACAATACCGCTAAGTGACTATGTTTAGTGTTTTAAGTTTGCCTCGGAGGTAGATGCCTCGTAGGTTCGGTGACTCGAAGATTTCAGTTAGAGCCCGTCGAAAGTGGCGAAAGTTTGCTTCAGGCTTTACAGCATTTCTGCGAGTCTACGACTCATATCTTTGAGTCTCTGAGGCAGGAGCTCAGGTTGGATTAGTCTTTTGTGTCACTCTATTAACTGAAATCTATGACTCTGCGAGTCTGCGACTCTTCGAATGGCGCTTAGTGTGACTTCTTCTAGTTTAGCTAATGTACCTGTTATTGTAGCTACGAGTCTACGACTCTAGTTCTGTGGGTCTACGACCTTCGGATCTCTCAGTTTACTATATTTGACTAAGTGGTCTGAAGATCATCGACTCTACGAGTCTTCAACTTCGCTTTTCTTCCTTAGTCTTTCACAGAGGCTCATAAACTGAGTTCCTTTATAGCTACGACCCTTTAGCTACAACTCTCCGCCATCGATCTCCGAGTCTAGAAGTATGACAATTTCTCTATAGTGACTATGTCCCTTGAGTCTACGAGTCTACAACTCTACGACCCTTGAGTTACAGTTTCATTTGTTTGCCAGTCTTTATAGCATCGACTCTTCGACCTTCAGCCTACGAGTCTACGAGTCCAGTTGCTTAACCGTGTTCGACGGCTTCGACTCTACGACTTTCAATCTACGAGTCTACGAGTCCGGTCTTTACGCTATTCGAAGGCTTCGACTCTGCGACTTTCGATCTACGAGTCCTATTTTCTTAACAGTGTTAGAAGGTTTCTGTCACGCCCCGGATTTCCAACCCGAGGAAACCGGCACGTGACTCCCCTTTTACCCACATGGAGGGCAAAGGGGTTAGGATACAAACCAAGAGTTTTACATTTCAAACATCCACAACACATTCAAGAAAGAAATATTCATAAAAATAATCCAAACCAGTTTATTACAACAGAATTCTTTCCAATCCCATCCCCACTGGGGTTACATCAGTTCCCATAAAAGAAAACAACATAAATGGAAGAGAGTAAAATGGTTAAGGTCTTCCACCTTGGTGCATCCACCTAACGCCTGTAAGTCCCCGGAAAACAAGCAAAACACGGTAGGAGGGGTGAGCAACCACGGCTCGCAGGGGATCAAGTCTCCCCAACCCTTCCCATGCTCCTAGCGGCTACATGCATGTGCACAGGTGTAGTGACGTGTTACAACAATCTCAACAAACAATAACAAACCACCAGGTAGTCACAATTATCCACCACACAAAACACAAGTGATTTAACCGCCTCTTCAGGCCAAGTTATTTAACCGCCTCTTCAGGCCAAGTGATTTAACCGCCTCTTCAGGCCACTGGTTTAACCGCCTCTTAGGCAAAGTAGTTTAACCGCCTCTTCAGGCCAGATACCACAGTCAGGCACACAACTTACACCACAAGTACACAAACATAAAACCAAACACTTGGTGTGCACCCGCTCACAAGTGCACAAACCCACCATTCAGGCAACAGAACACACACCCAGCGTACATACATACACTAAATCACAAGTCCAGCCACACAGGCATATTATCAAACACGTAATGGGCATATACATACAGCTATATTCACACAGGCATTTCATCGAACACATAGCATGAAATCCACAGAATCACACCAACATGCCACTGAAGGCCAACATTCATATAGGAGGTCACACCTATATGAATTTACATATAAATAATATAACAGATATCTCATATTCTGCCCTAGGACCCTAGGACAGAGGAGGATTTAGGAAGAACAGAACCCCTACCTCAAGGAAAACGCAACAACACAAAGAACGGTCTGATCCCAAGCCGAACGCCGTCCGGCCCACGAAGCACCGACCACCCACGCAAGACGCCCGGCGGCAGACCGGGAGCTCTCCTTCCCTCTCTCTCTCTCTGCGACGGCCGGTGAAGCAACAAACCCTAAACCTAAAACAGAGGGACTCCTCCTCCTTATATAGACAACACAACATCAAAACGACGTAGTTTTGATTAAGTGAATCTCAGGATCAAAACGACGTAGTTTTGATCACACAAGTTACCACCTTTCCGCACCCATATAGGCCAAAATACTCAGAATTTCAACATGGTCCTTTGGAGAAAGTTCCTTAGAATGACAAAACCAAGGGAACCATGCAAAAATATGGCTGCACGCCAATTTGCACGTGAATTCCCAATTCACGTGCACCTCCATATGGACTCCAAATGCTCTCAAACTTCACCCCTAGCCTCCTTGCATCATTTAGAAGACAATTACACTTGCACGTGAATTGGACCCATATCACGTGCACCTCACATACATGTCCATTTGGCCTGAAACTTCGTGGTAGATAGAGGACACCATTCTAAGCATCTTTCCTTTTGCACGTGAATTCATTGGAGTCCATTTACTAGGTCAAAATCTAGAAAAACTCTACTCCAGGAGGTAAACCGACTAACTCAAGGTACGGGTCCTTACATCCTCTCCCCCTTAAGACTTTTCGTCCTCGAAAAGAAATGACATAAGAGGAAAAACGAACACAAGCTACCCATTGCCACACGGCGAGCCACAACACCCTAATGGGTCATACACCACACACAAGACAACAAAGACATAATAGTACCACCATAATCCATAACCACAATAATGCACACAACACTTCCACATGGCACAAATACACATCTCAAAGCACATCACATTAAGCACATGTCTTTAAAAGACAAAACAAATACATCAACTACTACAAGAAAACACATCACAAGAAAACACAACACTATCCCTTGGCCAACAGCCCACCTCCCACGCTTAAGATTGTTCGTCCTCGAACAAGTCTGGGTGCTGCTCACGCATCACGGACTCACGTTCCCATGTCTCCTCCTCAATACCACGGTGTTGCCACAGCACGCGAACCAAAGGAATAGCACGACCACGCAATAGCTTCTCTCGCCGATCTAGGATACCGGATAGGGGCCTCAATGACGGACATGTCATCCTCGATGTCCAACGTCCCCCAATCAATCACATGAGTGGGGTCAGGGTGATACTTCCGCAACCGGGACACGTGAAATACGTTGTGCACTCGACTCGGCCCGCGGTGGTAACGCTAACCGGTAGGCCACAGGCCCTACACGATCCAGGAATCTCAAAAGGACCAATAAACCGCGGAGAGAGCTTGGAACCCCGCCCAAACCGTCGATGACCACGACGTGGAGAGACACGAAGGAACACATGATCACCGACGAAAAACTCCAAAGGGCGCCGCCGCTGATTCGCATAAGATTTCTGCCGACTCGAGCCGACAACAAACGCCGACGGATCAACTTGACCTTCTCGGTAGCCTCTTGAACCAACCGTGGCCCCAAGAGAGCTGTCTCCCCCACCTCGGTCCAACACAAAGGTGACCGACACGGCCGTCCGTACAACGCCTCAAAAGGAGCCATCCCAATGGATGCCTGATAACCGTTGTTGTAGGCAAACTCCACCAAAGGAAGGTGAGTTGCCCACGAACCCCCAAAATCTAGCACACAAGCCCTCAACATGTCCTCCATGGTCCGATTCGTCCGCTCGGTCGACCGTCGGTCTCAGGGTGAAAGGCTGTACTCGGATGAAGCTTGGTCCCCATAGCCTCCTGCAAACCTGCCCCGAAACGAGAAGTGAACCTCGAATCCCGGTCCGAGACAACCGATGATGGTACGCCATGCGGTCTCACAATCTCGTTCATGTACAACTGACTCAAGGTCCCAATAGAGTCCCGCTCGCGAACGGCAAGGAAATGGGCCGACTTTGTGAGTCGATCCACAATCACCCAAATCATATCTTTCCGCCCAGGTGGTGGGTGGAAGACCGATCACAAAATCCATCGCTATATGGTCCCACTTCCACTCCGCTATGGGCAAGGGCGTAACATGCCCGCCGGCCGCCGATGCTCGGCCCTTCACCTGCCGACACGTGAGGCACCGCGAAACAAAGGCAGCTACATCGCGTTTCATCCCTGGCCACCAAAAATGTCCCCGAAGCGCATGGTACATCTTCGTACCCCCCTGGATGCACAGCAACTCTAGACTGGTGAAACTCCCCCCATCACCTCATCCCCGAGGGAAGAAGCCACGACCAACCGCCCCTGAAAAGACAACTCATGCTCGGGACCCTCTGTCCGGTCCCCAGGATAGCTCCCCGGCCTCAATACGGGCACGGAGAACCTCACACTCAATGTCACCCACTGTCCCTCCCGGACGCGCCGGTACAACTCAGTACTACCACCAAAGGACTCGGGACTGTCCCACCATCATGAACAACAGGCTGCAGCGTGTAACGTCGCCAACCGCTCCATCGGCTTCCACTCTCTCACGGCCACCTCGGCTTTCCCTTTTCCGCTCAACGCATCGCCCACAACATTTCCCTTGCCCGGGGTATAGGCAAGAGTAAAATCAAAGGTCTGCAAATACTCCACCCATCTCCTTTGCCTCAAATTCAAGTCCTTCTGAGTAAAGATGTACTGAAGGCTCTTGTGATCTGAGAACACCACAAACTTTTCCCCCAAGAGGTAGTGCTGCCAACTCTTCAGGGCGAAGATGACGACCGCTAACTCAAGGTCATGAGTAGGATAATTCTGCTCATGAGGCTTCACCGCCTCGACCCATAAGCTACCACACCGTGCTCCCGCATAAGCACACACCCCAAACCAACCCTGGACGCATCACAATACACCTCATATGGAATATCCTCCCTAGGCAACCTCAACACAGGTGCGGTGGTCAAACGGGTTTTGAGAGTCTCAAACGCCTGCTGACACTTGTCAGTCCAATCAAACTTCACGCCCTTCCGAGTCAACGCTGTCATAGGAGCCGCCAAACGGGAGAATCCCTCGACAAAACGACGGTAGTACCCCGCCAAGCCGAGAAAACTACGGATTTCAAAAACGTTGGTTGGCCTCGCCCACGATGCCACGGCCTCAATCTTGGCCGGGTCCACCCTAACTCCCTCGGTGACACCACATGGCCAAGAAAGTGAACCTCCTGCAGCCAAAACTCACACTTGCTAAACTTAGCAAACAACTGCTGGTCCCTCAAGGTTTGCAACATCATTTGCCAAGTGCTCCACATGTTCCTTCTCGGTCTTGGAATACACCAAGATATCGTCGATAAACACCACCACGAACGAGTCTAGGTATGGAGCAAAGACCTGGTTCATCAAATGCATGAACACCGCTGGTGCATTAGTGAGCCCGAAAGGCATCACTACCCACTCATAATGCCCATACCTGCACCGAAAAGCCGTCTTAGGGATGTCCTCCTCCCTAACCCCGAGCCGGTGATACCCCGACCGTAAATCTATCTTGGAAAACCACCTGGGCCCCACTCAATTGGTCAAACAGGTCATCTATCCGAGGCAACGGGTACTTGTTCTTCACGATCACCGAATTCGGTTTCGTGAGTCGATGCGAGACGAAGCGTGCCATCGGCCTTCTTAGCAAAGAGCACCGGAGCACCCCAAGGTGAGGTACTCGGTCCGATATACCCCTGGCCCACCAACTCCTCGATTTGCCTCTTGAAGCTCCCTCAACTCGCCTGGCCCCATACGATACGCTACTTGGGAAATCGGACCCGTCCCCGGTACCAACTCAATGGTGAACTCCACACTCCTCTTAGGTGGCAAACTCCTCAACTCTTCGGAAAAACATCCCGAAATTGATCCACAACAATGGGCCACACCCTCTTTTCCACCTTCCCCTCCTCGGCAAAGGTCGGGCTGCCAACCTATGGGTAATGGCACCCCACCGGTCCAACACTGGCCCGGCCCGACTCGCCTCACAATCCCACTCCCCCTGCAGGGTGCAAGAGGTCCCTGCAGGTGTCACGAAGGTCACACGCCGCCGATAACAATCTATCTTGGCCTGGAAAGCCATAAGCCAATCCATACCCAAGATCAGGTCGAACGTCCTCAAAGGCATCACATGCAAGTCAAAACTCAGCTCCACCTCGCCTATGGTTAACACACAGCCACGACACACTCGCCGTACCTCAATCATGCCTCCCACCGGAGACTCCACAACTAGGGGCCTCGCGGCCTCCACACAGCTAACCCCAAGCCGTCTATTACAAGCTCGGCAACAAACGAACATGATGCACCCGTATCGAAAAGAACGAAGCTAAGGTACGGGAGATCAAGAGGGTACCTCTAACCACCGATGGTCTGCTCCACCCTCGGCCGGTGGGGGTGGTAGCTCGGCCTCCTCCTGGTATGTCGCCTCCAGCCGCAAACACCCTCCCTTGGCCCGTGCCACCGGTCGGCTCACTCACCGGACGCTTCCCGCTAAGGTTGCCTCCGGCCTCGGTCTCGCTGCCGCTCCGGCCTCCCCCCGGGGTCGGGTCCGACTAGATCCTGCCTGGCTGGCCTGGCCACCGACGAGCTGGTCTCTCGGCTGGTGCACGGAAGCTAGCATCACTCCTCACGCCGGATGCCATGCTCCCCGCTCCCCTGTTGCCACCCCTGCAAACCCGGCGCAAGTGGCCCTCTCGTCCACGATTGTTGCATCGCCGGTCCTTCTTGGGGCACTCCCCTTTGAAGTGACCCTGCTCTCCACAACGGTGGCATCCGCTCGGTAGACTCCCAGATGGACCCCCCCTGTCTTCCGCCGCCAAAGGTGAACCTCCCAGGGTTCACGGATGTCCGACCCCGACTGCGAAAAGAACTGCTATCCCTCTCCTCCGTCTTGAGCCTCTTGGACCCTGCATCTCGTTCAGGCCCACTCTGCAACTGGCGCCCCTATGGGGCCTGCCTCCCATCATCCGGCTCTCTCTCGGCTATTCGGGCCGTCTCCACGGCCTCGGCATAGGTCCTCAAGCGTAGAATCGCCACCCTCTCCCTAAGGGCTGGCCTGAGACCCAAGGTGAACTTGTGGGCCTTCAGGTCCTCCCTTACCACGGTCTCAGGAGCAAACCTACTCAATCTCCAGGAACTCCCGCTCATACTCAGGTACCGTCTTGGATCCCTGGCTTCAAGCTGCCAAATTCTTCCCTCTTCTCGCCATCTCACCGATTCCGGGAAGAACTCATCTTGGAAGAGTTGCAAGAATTCCTCCCAAAACATGAGTTGCACCGCACGGCTCCCCGCAACACTCGTCCACCACTCCAAAGCGTCCCCCTCTAGCCGCCGAATTGCCGGTCCGCACTTTATCCTCCTCCCGGGGCAGGAGAAAGGAGAACACATGCTCAATCTGCCTCAACCACCGCTCGCCTACCACAGGATCTTCCCCCCCCCTTAAATCGTGGAGGTTGTTCCTTTCGGAACCGTGTCACCACGTCATCCTCTCGCACGGGTCGGTACACCACCCAGCGAACTCTCACGCTCACGAGGCGCCTCCCTCCTGGGGTGGTGGTGGTGGCACCACCGCTGTGCCGCCATCTGACGGCGCACCTCCTCCCGAACGTCTTGCCGGAGTCCCTCCCGTAGCTCTCGTACCTCCAGCCGGATGCCTTCTTGTAGGCGTGCCGGTAGCAACGCATGCCCTCCAACGGATGGTCCCGCACCCGGACCCTCATGGGCAGATGACTCATCGCCCACTGCCCCGGACGCACGTGTCACTCTCCTCGGTGGCATTCTTACTACATGAAGTAAGATGCACAAACGTCGAACGCGTTTGACTACTAACAAGTTGACTACCTTTACCCCATTATCAAGTCAAGCCGTACATGGCATTACACACATTTTAACCATTGCATCAATCAATATTGCACACAAGACAGTCCACATTAGTCATACCCAAGGCATTCCAAGAATATTCGAGTTGCACGGTTCCACACTAATCATGTTATGCACATCCTTCACACATGACAACAAATGCAACTAGTGCCCTAATGCCAATGCATGCAAATCCTACCACAAGACTGGACTACCCTAAGCACACCTTGGAGGCTCAAAGAGGACCATGTTGATCAGGCATGTCCCTCCATGCTCCTCCAAAGGACTCAAGATAACCAAGCCCGCCCACTACCCTAGGCCAACTAGACCATGCTCGATACCATATTGTCACGCCCCGGATTTCCAACCCGAGGAAACCGGCACGTGACTCCCCTTTTACCCACATGGAGGGCAAAGGGGTTAGGATACAAACCAAGAGTTTTACATTTCAAACATCCACAACACATTCAAGAAAGAAATATTCATAAAAATAATCCAAACCAGTTTATTACAACGAAATTCTTTCCAATCCCATCCCCACCTGGGGTTACATCGGTTCCCATAAAAGAAAACAACATAAATGGAAGAGAGTAAAATGGTTAAGGTCTTCCACCTTGGTGTATCCACCTAACGCCTGTAAGTCCCTTGGAAAACAAGCAAAACACGGTAGGAGGGGTGAGCAACCACGGCTCGGTAGGGATCAAGTCTCCCCAACCCTTCCCATGCTCCTAGCGGCTACATGCATGTGCACAAGTGTAGTGACGTGTTACAACAATCTCAACAAACAATAACAAACCACCGGTAGTCACAATTATCCACCACACAAAACACAAGTGATTTAACCGCCTCTTCAGGCCAAGTTATTTAACCGCCTCTTCAGGCCAAGTGATTTAACCGCCTCTTCAGGGCACTGGTTTAACCGCCTCTTAGGCAAAGTAGTTTAACCGCCTCTTCAGGCCAGATACCACGATCAGGCACACAACTTACACCACAGTTACACAAACATAAAACCAAACACTTGGTGTGCACCCGCTCACAAGTGCACAAACCCAGCCATTCAGGCAACAGAACACACACCCAGCGTACATACATACACTAAATCACAAGTCCAGCCACACAGGCATATTATCAAACACGTAATGGGCATATACATACAGCTATATTCACACAGGCATTTCATCGAACACATAGCATGAAATCCACAGAATCACACCAACATGCCACTGAAGGCCAACATTCATATAGGAGGTCACACCTATATGAATTTACATATAAATAATATAACAGATATCTCATATTCTGCCCTAGGACCCTAGGACAGAGGAGGATTTAGGAAGAACAGAACCCCTACCTCAAGGAAAACGCAACAACACAAAGAACGGTCTGATCCCAAGCCGAACGCCGTCCAGCCACGAAGCACCGACCACCCACGCAAGACGCCCAGGCGGAACCAGGAGCTCTCCTTCCCTCTCTCTCTCTCTGCGACGGCCGGTGAAGCAACAAACCCTAAACCTAAAACAGAGGGACTCCTCCTCCTTATATAGACAACACAACATCAAAACGACGTAGTTTTGATTAAGTGAATCTCAGGATCAAAACGACGTAGTTTTGATCACACAAGTTACCACCTTTCCGCACCCATATAGGCCAAAATACTCAGAATTTCAACATGGTCCTTTGGAGAAAGTTCCTTAGAATGACAAAACCAAGGGAACCATGCAAAAATATGGCTGCACGCCAATTTGCACGTGAATTCCCAATTCACGTGCACCTCCATATGGACTCCAAATGCTCTCAAACTTCACCCCTAGCCTCCTTGCATCATTTAGAAGACAATTACACTTGCACGTGAATTGGACCCATATCACGTGCACCTCACATACATGTCCATTTGGCCTGAAACTTCTGTGGTAGATAGAGGACACCATTCTAAGCATCTTTCCTTTTGCACGTGAATTCATTGGAGTCCATTTACTAGGTCAAAATCTAGAAAAACTCTACTCCGGAGGTAAAACTGACTAACTCAAGGTACGGGTCCTTACAGTTTCGACCCTACGACTCTACGAGTCTTCGAGTCTAGTGATAATTCAAGTTCTGTTAATTGACTTAAGTATTTATGGGGACTCTACGAGTCTACGAGTCATTTAGCTTTGGTTACTGTTCTTAACACTTCTTTGACTCTACGAGTCTCCGAGCTTATTGATACTTATAGTAACACTCTCTTTTCCGTACTGTGACTCTACGACCTTCGACCCTGGATCTACGAGTCGCAATGTTCTGTCACTGTTTCGCCTTGCGTCTCCGGACTCTACGAGTCTACGAGTCTCTTGCCAATACGTCCTATGACAGTTTCACTTCTATGAATTTCGACTCTTCGACCCTACGACCTTCGGTTCTTCGAGTCTCTAGACTTAGACTATATTTTGGCAGCTTCATCAAATCCTATATTTCCAACAATTTGTAAAAAGCGTGACTTTGGGTTTTCAAAACAAAATAGGAAAAAAGAGTTTGCCAAAAAAAGAAACAAAAAAAAAACAAACAAAACAAAATAAAACAAACAAAATGTTTTTCTAAAAAAACAAAACAAAAACAAAAACAAAACATTTTTTTTAACAAAACACAAAAACCAAAAAATGTTTTCTAACCCAAAATAAAACCAAAAACCAAAACAAACCTCTAGGATCTCATTCCCCACTTCAAACAAAAAAACCAAAACTTTTAGGATTCCCTTTAGAAATTTAGGGTAAATCAATTTTAACCATGACTTTAATAAATAACTTAGCTAAATAAAAATTATAGACTCTTTAGGAAATCTAACCCAGTCGTGGCAGTGCAAATAAAATAGAAAACCTCCTCCTCCGAAAATAGATACCGAAAGGGCGCTGTAGGGGTGCTAATCCTTCCCTATACATAACCAACTCCCGAACCCTTCTCTGATAACGCAGACCACACCTTTAAACTACTCAAAGTAGAGGGTATCCAACTGTACCCCAAAAACAGTTGGTGACGACTCTAAATTTTCTCACCATTGGTTTAGTTTGGGCTCACCCCAAACGGGCCCGGACAAAAACTAGTGATGACACACAGAATACAAGAAAAAGGATTCTTACACACATTAAGATATAGATCTTTTGCAGAATTCAAAAAGAGTTCCAACGCTAGAGAGAGAGACTTAGAGAGAGAAAAAGAACTTCCAAGTGCTGTGCGCCACGTTGAACCAAGATCAAGATCAAACGTTGTGATCAATCATATACACTTGTTCACCCAAGATTCAGCACGATTATCTAGTCTACCCTCAGTGTTGTTTTCCAAAAATCAAAACTATCATGGACCATTCCTTACACAACTGAGATCTGTGAACAAGGAGCATTTACTACGTTTTAGATTTGTCTGATAGTTCATAGCTCACATTATCACTCAAATTACTACTGTCATCTTCTCCATAAATACTTCCAGCATAGTTATCCTTAAAAGTACCACATACCAGCAAACAGTTTAGCTTCCTCGCACAAAGAAAGTCTATTCACCCCCCCTCTAGACTCACTTTGGGACCTAGAGTACATAAGGCTTACTATACTTGAAGATCATTGTTGCTCCCTTCTCTCTAAGCTCCAATGTCTGCTCCATTGTATAATTGCGGATGTTGTTCCAGCTTTTATCCACCTTTATAAGTGATTTGATGAAGAAGCAGACAAAGGCTCTGCAGCTATCTCCATCCGGCTATTGTGGCACTTGTTTCTTATTCCGGACCGACGCCTTCAGCTTTTCATTTGGAGCCAGGGGAGTCAGGCCCATTTCTTCGTAGAGTCCGGATTGCTTCACTGCTTTAGTTAGTCGAAGATGCAGAGGTTCCCATTGATTCTTTCTTATGTTGTTATCCACAACCTGATTAGAATCAATCAGGATCAACTGCTTCGAGTGAATTATGAAAGCGAACAACATGAAGTGCGGCGTCAAAATCCGGTAGGGAATGAGGACAGTTGAAAGATTCTTCCATGGTTTGCTGTCTTCAGCCGTTCCGTCGATGAAGGTCCGGATGAAGGCTACTTCAGGAAGATATCCTCCAACCAACAAGGCAGAATGTCAAAAATATGTCCATCCTTGTAGAGAGACGGAAATAGCCTCATCTCCATCTTAACTGCTCGAGAGAAGTTCTCTATGTCTTCTGTGGTGAATAGGCCCTTCTTGGAACAAAGAGTCATAATGTTTTTAGGAGAGAAGGGGTATAGGTCAGAAAGACATCTTCTCTCGGCATTGGATGTGGCATACTTAGACATTTCAAGGAAAACACTTCCATCCGCATCAAGTGGATCACGATGTCACACCCCGGATTTCCAACCCGAGGAAACCGGTACGTGACTCCCCTTGTACCCACACGGAGGGCAAAGGGGTTAGGATGCAAACCCCGAATATAACATTTTAAACATCCACAACACATTCAAGAAAGTAATGTTCATAAAAGCAATCCACAATCCAAACCAGTCTTTATTACAACAAAATCCTCTTTCCAATCCATCCCCACTAGGGTTACATCAATTCCCATAAAAATAACATAAATGGAATACAGTAAAATAAATAAGGTCTTCCACCTTGGGGTCCCACCTAACGCCTGTATGTTCCTGAAAGAAAACACAACATAGAGGGAGGGGTGAGCAACCACAGCTCAGTAGGGATCATGTCTCCCCAACCCATCCCATGCTCCTAGCGTCTACATGAGTGTGTACAGGTGCAGTGTAGTGACAATAAAATGTAAACAAGTTGTATTCCACATTCACATGGCACACACATATCCACAGCCATACAGGCTTAGCTATATAGACTAACATATCCACGGCCACTAAGGCTTAGCCACACGGCTAACATATCCACGGCCACTAAGGCTTAGCCACACGGCTAACATATCCACGGCCACTCAGGCTTAGCCACACGGGCTAACATATCCACAGCCATATAGGCTTAGCCACAGGCTAACAGTTCCAGTCCCGAGCTTCCACAGCCACCGGGTTCCACAAACACAGCATACAAGGTCACACAGGCATTAAACCAAACACGTAGCATACACACTTTCACAGGCATAATACCAAACACTTAGTTCGCACAGCCCATCAGGCATAAAATCAAACACTTACTAGGCATATTCACACATACATATTCACACAGGCATTTTATCGAACACTTAATATGCACTCACCATCCAACACCAGAATACATCCAAAAACCGCCATTGAAGGCCAACATCCATATAGGAGATCACACCTATATGGATTACATATATATATATAAACAGGTATAATTCCATAATCTGCCCTAGAACCTTAAGACAGAGGAGGATTTAGGAAGGACAGAACCCCTACTTTGTATGTTCTCCTGCTCCCGCTTCCACGCAAGACTCCGACCACCCACGCAAGACGCTCCGGCAGCCACCAGAAGCTCTCCTTCCCTCTCTCTCTCTCTCTCTCTCTGCGACGGCTGGTGGAGCAACAAACCCTAAAGCTAAAACAGAGGGGCTTCTCCTCCTTATATAGACAACACAACATCAAAACGACGTAGTTTTGATTAAGTGAATCCCAGCATCAAAACGACGTAGTTTTGATGGAACAAGCTATGACCTTCCCACATCCATACACACCAAAATATTCATAATTCCAACATGGTCCTTTGGGAAAAGATGATTAGAATAACAAAACTAAGGTAACCAGGCAAAAACATGCCTGCACGCCAATTTGAACGCCAATTCCCCAATTGGCGTGCAGCTCCAAATGCACTCAAACTTCACCCCAATCCTCCTTGCATCTTGTAGAGGTCTGAGAAGCAAAAATATGCTTGCACGTGAAATGGGTGAATTCACGTGCAGCTCCAAATGCTCTAAAATTTCTGTGGTAGATAGAGGACCTCAATCTAAGCAACTTTTGTTCTTGCACACCAATTGTTTGAGGCCATCTACTATACCAAAAGTGAGCTCCAAAATCTACCAAAACAGTTTAAAACCGCATGTATATGCATAACATCTTCCTAGGGCATAAATGTACGTTATCACTTGTCACATGCACCTCCCAAAAGTCCCCTCTTGGGCTCATCTCTTACCTCAAACTTGTGCACCAACATCCAAGGTGTTTGTGGTTAACTTCTTACACACGGGTCATTACATCCTCTCCCCCTTAAGACTTTTCGTCCTCGAAAATAAATGACATACGAGGAAAACAAACACAAGCTACCCATTTACCACACGGCGAGCCACAACACCCAAATGGGTCATACACCGCGCACAGCACATAACAGCGCATAACAAGGTACCACCATAATCCATAACCACATGCATCACAATAATGCATATAACACATATCCGCATGTCACAAATACACATCTCAAAACACATCACAAATATGAACACATGTCTAAAAGACAAAACAAATACACCAAATCATACACAACTAATACATGAAAACATATCACTATCCCTTGGCCAACAGCCACCAACAGCCACCTCCCACACTTAAGATTGTTCGTCCTCGAACAATTCTGGGTGCTGCTCACGCATCACGGACTCACGTTCCCATGTCTCCTCCTCAATGCCACGGTGCTGCCATAGCACGCGAACCAAAGGAATAGCACGACCACGCAAAAGCTTCTCTCGCCGATCTAGGATACGGATAGGGGCCTCAACAACGGACATGTCATCCTCAATGTCTAATGTCCCCCAATCGATCACATGGGTGGGGTCAGGGTGATACTTCCTCAACTGGGACACGTGGAACACATTGTGCACTCGACTCAGCCGTGGTGGTAACGCTAACTGGTAGGCCACCGGCCCCATATGAGTCAGAACCTCAAAAGGACCAATAAACCGAGGAGATAGCTTGGAACCTCGCCCAAACCGTCGATGTCCACGACGTGGAGAGACACGAAGGAACACGTGATCACCAACAGAAAACTCCAAAGGTCGCCGCCGCTGATCCGCATAAGATTTCTGCCGACTCTGAGCTGATAACAACTGCTGACGAATCAACTTAACCTTTTTGGTAGCCTCTTGAACCAACTGTGGTCCCAAGAGAGCTGTCTCCCCCACCTCGGTCCAACACAAAGGTGATCGACACGGCCGCCCATACAACGCCTCAAAAGGAGCCATCCCAATGGATGCCTGATAACTGTTGTTGTAGGCAAACTCCACCAAAGGAAGGTGAGTTGCCCACGAACCCCCAAAATCTAACACACAGGCCCGTAACATGTCCTCCAAGGTATAATTCGTCCTCTCTGTCTGGCCGTCAGTCTCAGGGTGAAAGGCTGTACTCAAGTGAAGTTTGGTCCCCATAGCCTCCTGCAAACCTGCCCAAAAACGGGAAGTGAACCGCGAATCCCGGTCAGAGACAACCGATGATGGTACTCCATGTAGTCGCACAATCTCGTTCACGTATAGATGACTCAAGGTCCCAATAGAGTCCTGCTCGCGAACAACCAGGAAATGGGCCGACTTTGTGAGTCGATCCACAATTACCCAAATCATATCTTTCCTCCCTGTGGTGGGTGGAAGACCAGTCACAAAATCCATCGCTATGTGGTCCCACTTCCACTCCGCTATGGGCAAGGGCTGTAACATGCCCGCCGGCTGCTGATGCTCAGCCTTCACCTACTGACACGTGAGGCACCGCGAAATAAAGGCAGCCACATCGCGTTTCATCCCGGGCCACCAAAAATGTCCTCGAAGCGCATGGTACATCTTCGTACCCCCTCGGATGCACAAGAACTCTAGACCGGTGAAACTCCCTCATCACCTCATCCCAGAGAGAAGAAGCCACTACCAACCGCCCCTGAAAAGACAACTCTTGCTCAGGACCCTCTGTCCAGTCCTCAGATAGTTCACCAGCTTCAATACGGGCACGGAGAACCTCACACTCATTGTCACCCAACTGTCCCTCCCGGATGCGCTGGTACAACTCAGGCACAACCACCAAAGGACTCAGGACTATCCCACCATCACGAACAACGGGCCGTACCGCAACATCGCCAACTGCTCCATCGCCTTCCACTCTCTCACGGCCACCTCGGCTTTCCCTTTTCCGCTCAACGCGTCGCCCACAACATTACCCTTGCCCGGGGTATAGGCAAGAGTAAAGTCAAAGGTCTGCAAATACTCCACCCATCTCCTTTGCCTCAAATTCAAGTCCTTCTGAGTAAAGATGTACTGAAGGCTCTTGTGATCTGAGAACACCACAAACTTTTCCCCCAAGAGGTAGTGCTGCCAACTCTTCAGGGCGAAGATGACAGCCGCCAACTCAAGATCATGGTTAGGGTAATTCTGCTCATGAGGCTTCAACTGCCTCGACCCATAAGCTACAACACTGTGCTCCTGCATAAGCACACACCCCAATCCAACCCTGGACGCATCACAATATACCTCATATGGGATATCCTCCCGAGGTAACCTCAACACCGGTGAAGTGGTCAAACGGGTCTTGAGAGTCTCAAACGCCTGCTGGCACTTGTCCGTCCACTCAAACTTTACTCCCTTCCGAGTCAACGCTGTCATAGGAGCTGCCAAACGGGAGAACCCCTCGACAAAATGACGATAATAGCCTGCCAAGCCAAGAAAACTACGAATCTCAAAAACGTTGGTTGGCCTCGCCCACGATGCCACAGCCTCAATCTTGGCTGGGTCCACCCTAACTCCCTCAGCTGACACCACATGGCCAAGAAAGTGAACCTCCTGTGACCCAAAACTCACACTTGCTAAACTTAGCAAACAATGCTGTCCCTCAAGGTTTGCAACATTGTTGCCAAATGCTCCACATGCTCCCTCTCGGTCTTGGAATACACCAAGATATCATCAATAAACACCACCACAAACGAATCCAAGTATGGAGCAAAAACCTGGTTCATCAAATGCATGAACACCGCTGGCGCATTAGTGAGCCCGAAAGGCATCACTACCCACTCATAATGCCCATACCTGCACCGAAAGGCCGTCTTAGGGATGTCTTCCTCCCTAACCCTCAACTGATGATACCCCAACCATAGATCTATCTTGGAAAACCACCGGGCTCCACTCAACTAGTCAAACAGGTCATCTATCCGAAGCAACGGGTACTTGTTCTTTACAGTCACTGAATTCAGCTTCCTGTAGTCGATGCAGAGACGAAGCATGCCATCTGCCTTCTTAGCAAAGAGCACAGGAGCACCCCAAGGTGAGGTACTCGGTCTGATATACCCCTGGCCCACCAACTCCTCGATTTGCCTATGAAGCTCCCTCAACTCGGCTGGCCCCATACGATATGCTGCTTGGGAAATCGGACCCGTTCCCGGCACCAACTCAATGGTGAACTCCACACTCCTCTGAGGAGGTAAACTCCTCAACTGGTCAGGGAAGACATCCTGAAATTGGTCAACAACTGCTGGCCACACTCTCTGTGCCACTTTCCCTTCCTCAGCAAAAGGTCGAGCCGCCAACCCGTGGGTTATAGCACCCCACTTGGTCCAAAGATCGGCCCAGCCCGACTAGCCTCACGATCCCACTCCCCCTGTAGGGTGCGAGAAACCCCCGCAGGTGACACAAAGGATACCCGCCGCCGATAACAATCTATCTTGGCCTGGAAGGCCATAAGCCAGTCCATACCCAAGATCAGGTCAAACGTCCTCAAGGGCATTACATGCAAGTCAAAACTCAGCTCCACCTCTCCTATGGTTAACACACAGTCACGACACACACGCCGTACCTCAATCATGCCTCCCACCGGAGACTCCACAACTAGGGGCCTCGTAGCCTCCACACAAGCTAACCCCAAGCCATCAATAAGAAGCTCGGCAGCGAAGGAACACGATGCACCCGTATCAAAAAGAATAGAAGCTAACGTACGAGAAATCAAGAGGGTACCTCTAACCACCGATGGTCCTGCTCCACCCTCCGCAGGTGGAGGTGGTAGCTCAGCCCCCTCCGGGTATGTCGCATCCAACGCAAACACCCTTCCTTGGCCCGTGCCACTGGTCGGCTCACTCACTGGATGCTTCCCGCTAAGGTTGCCTCCAGCTTCAGTATGCTGCCGCTCCGGCCTCCCCTGGGGTCGGGTCTGACTCGATCCTGCCTGACTAGCCTGCCACTGACAAGCTGGTCTCTCTGCTGGTGTACGGAAACTGGCGTCACTCCTCATACTAGATGCCATGCCTCCAACTCCCTTGTTGCTACTCCAGCAAACCCGGCTCAAATGGCCTTCTCGTCCATAGCTATTGCATCGCCAGTTCTTCCTAGGACACTCCCTCTTGAAGTGGCCTTGCTCCCCACAGCAATGACAACCGCTGGGGAGTCCTCCTGCTGGACCTCCCCGTCTGCTACCGCCAAAGCTAGACCTCCCTGGGGGCACTGATGGCTGTCCCCGGCTGCGAAAAGAACTGCTATCCCTTTCCTCAGTCTTGGGCCGCTTAGACCCGGAATCACGCTCCAACCCACCCTACAACGAGCGACCCTGATGGGTCTGCCTCCCATCATCCAGCTCCCTCTCAGCTATTCGGGATGTCTCCACAACCTCAGCATAGGTCCTCAAACGCAGAATTGCCACCCTCTTCCTAAGTGCTGGCCTGAGACCCAAGGTGAACTTGTGGGCCTTCAGGTCCT
The DNA here is from genome assembly GCA_023512835.1 of Taxillus chinensis. Classification (NCBI taxonomy): domain Eukaryota; kingdom Viridiplantae; phylum Streptophyta; class Magnoliopsida; order Santalales; family Loranthaceae; genus Taxillus; species Taxillus chinensis. Next base: position 14,905,415 of record CM042088.1, on the reverse strand, counting down.
CCTACGCCATGGTCTCGGGAGCAAATCTGCTCAAACTCCGGAACTCCCGCTCATACTCGGGCACCATCTTTGATCCTTGCTTCAGGCTGCCATATTCTTCTCTCTTCTGCCATCTCAAGGACTCAGGGAAACACTCATCGTGGAAGAGTTGCAAGAACTCCTCCCACAGCATAAACTGCACCGCACGGCTCCCCGCGACACTCTGCCACCACTCCAGAGCATTCCCCTCTAGCTGCCGAATGGCCAGCCTCACCTTATCCTCCTCCCGGGGTAGGAGAAAGTAAAACACATGTCCGATCTGCCTCAGCCAGTGCTCAGCTAACACTGGGTCCTCCTCCCCTTTGAATCGCGGAGGTTGTTCCTTTCGGAACCGTGTCACCACGTCATCCTCTGCACGAGTCGGTATGCCACTCAGTGCACCCTCACGCTCCCTTGGTAACTCCCTCGCTGGTGGTGGCGGTGGTGGTGGCACCACCTGCTGTGCCGCCATCTCACGGCGCACCTCCTCCCGGACTTCTTTCCGGATACCCTCCCTCAGCTCTTGGACTTCCAACCGGATGCCTTCTCGCAGCTGCGCCAGCAAAAGTGCATGTCCTCCAACGGACTACCCCACACCCAGACCCTCATGGGCAGATGACTCATCAGCCACTACCCCGGACGCACGTGTCACTCTCCTCGGTGGCATTCTTACTACATGAAGTAAGAAGCACAGACGTCAGAACGCGTTTGACAATTATCGAGTTTCACTACCTCTACCCCACTATCAAGTCAAGTAGTACAAGGCATCACACACCTTTCACACATTGCACCAATCAACATTACACACAGTTCAAATAAACACGGACCTTTCCTTGTAGTCATGCTCAAGGTACTTCAAATAAAATCATAATTGCATAGTTCACACCTTATCACACTATTCACATTTTCCACAGTTTAGCACACATTCACAGCAAATGCAACTAGTGCCCTAATGCCAATGCATGCAAATCCTACCACAAGACTGAACTACCCTAAGTACACCTTGGAGGCTCAAAGAGGACCATGTTGATCAGGCATGTCCCTCCAGGCTCCTCCAAAGGACTTAGGATAACCAGGTCCGCCCACTACCCTAGGCCAACTAGACCATGCTCTGATACCATATTGTCACACCCCGGATTTCCAACCCGAAGCAACCGGTACGTGACTCCCCTTATACCCACACGGAGGGCAAAGGGGTTAGGATGCAAACCCGAATATAACATTTTAAACATCCACAACACATTCAAGAAAGTAATGTTCATAAAAGCAATCCACAATCCAAACCAGTCTTTATTACAACAAAATCCTCTTTCCAATCCATCCCCACTAGGGTTACATCAATTCCCATAAAAATAACATAAATGGAAGATAGCAAAATAAATAAGGTCTTCCACCTTGGGGTCCCACCTAACGCCTGTATGTTCCTGAAAGAAAACACAACATCGAGGGAGGGGTGAGCAACCACAGCTCAATAGGGATCATGTCTCCCCAACCCATCTCTTGCTCCTAGCGTCTACATGAGTGTGTACAGGTGCAGTGTAGTGACAATAAAATGTAAACAAGTTGTATTCCACATTCACATGGCACACACATATCCACAGCCATACAGGCTTAGCCATATAGACTAACATATCCACGGCTACTAAGGCTTAGCCACACGGCTAACATATCCACGGCCACTAAGGCTTAGCCACACGGCTAATATATCCATGGCCACTCAGGCTTAGCCACACGGGCTAACATATCCACAGCCATATATGCTTAGCCACGGGCTAACAGTTCCAGTCCCGGGCTTCCACAGCCACCGGGTTCCACAAACACAACATACAAGGTCACACAGGCATTAAACCAAACACGTAGCATACACACTTTCACAGGCATAATACCAAACACTTAGTTCGCACAGCCCATCAGGCATAAAATCAAACACTTACTAGGCATATTCACACAGACATATTCACACAGGTATTTTATTGAACACTTAATATGCACTCACCATCCAACACCAAAATACATCCAAAAACCGCCAATGAAGGCCAACATCCATATAGGAGATCACACCTATATGGATTACATATATATATAAACAGGTATAATTCCATAATCTGCCTTAGAACCCTAGGACAGAGGAGGATTTAGGAAGGACAGAACCCCTACTTTGTATGTTCTCCTGCTCCCGCTTCCACGCAAGACTCCGACCACCCACGCAAAACGCTCCGGCAGCCACTAGAAGCTCTCCTTCCCCCCCTCTCTCTCTCTCTCTCTCTCTCTCTCTCTCTCCTCGACGGCTGGTGGAGCAACAAACCCTAAACCTAAAACAGAGGGGCTTCTCCTCCTTATATAGACAACACAACATCAAAACGACGTAGTTTTGATTAAGTGAATCCCAGCATCAAAACGATGTAGTTTTGATGGAACAAGCTATGACCTTCCCACATCCATACACCAAAATATTCACAATTCCAACATGGTCCTTTGGGAAAAGATGATTAGAATAACAAAACTAAGGTAACCATGCAAAAACATGCCTGCACGCCAATTCCCCAATTGGCGTGCAGCTCCAAATGCACTCAAACTTCACCCCAATCCTCCTTGCATCTTGTAGAGGTCTGAGAAGCAAAAATATGCTTGCACGAGAAATGGGTGAATTCACGTGCAGCTCCAAATGCTCTAAAATTTCTGTGGTAGATAGACGACCTCATTCTAAGCAACTTTTGTTCTTGCACGCCAATTGTTCGATGCCATCTACTATACCAAAAGTGAGCTCCAAATTCTGCCAAAACAGCTTAAAACCGCATGTATATGCATAACATCTTCCTAGGGCATAAATGTACGTTATCACTTGTCACATGCACCTCCCAAAAGTCCCCTCTTGGGCTCATCTCTTACCTCAAACTTGTGCACCAACATCCAAGGTGTTTGTGGTTAACTTCTTACACACGGGTCATTACACACGATCCACATATTATGGGAGGAAGGTGTCAGGCACTAATGGAGAGGTGGAAGGAGGAGCTGCATTAGAGGAGCTAGGTTGAGAGAAACGGCTGCGTTAGGGAATGGTAACTCCCGGAAGTGGATGTAGTGAAGATGCAGGCCACTTCTCAGCATGAGCAGAGGAAGGCGTAGGAGGATCAGATGACACGTTCTCCCCCATTTTGGCAGATCGCTGAGGAGTAGTAAGGGGACGAGCCATCGTGTGCGCCATGTCCACGAAAGAAGTCGACAGTGAATGAACGGACGAGGCCACGAGATCCATCTTCTCCTTGATGGAAGTGGAAGAGTCGGTCAGGGCAGAGAGGAGTTGGGCGCCGAGAGCATCAACCTTCGTGGCACTAGTGAATTAGATTTAATATTGCATGATGGACCAAGTCTGCAACTATTAGATTGTTTATCTACCTTGATCACTTTTATTCACATGGATCAAATGGGATAAAAGCCTTAAATCTATCTTAGCATGGACCAAATGTAAGATAGGTAGGAGATAATCAACATGAACATGAACTAGAACATAAATCAAGAACAAGAGCCATAACCAGACTATTACAATCGATTGGGTGGTAAACATTGTGACCCTAGATCCTTTATCACTAAAATTTCTATACCAATAGCTTGCCAACATTCTGATTTAATCATTTTTCGTTCAAACTATTTGTACAACAAAAATCAATTGTCCAGACATAAAATCAATTTATTAGCTTAGTGCTTGCTGCTTAATAGCATTAGCTACCTCCCTGTGGGTTCGACAACCGGAGTCTTAATACTCCATTTTATTACTTGACCAGTGCACTTGCTGCAAAACCTATAGACACAATTTATACGGGTCAAGTTTTTGGCGCCGTTGCCGGGGAGGCAAGCCAAACGTTCTTAGGATTAAGTGACATTAGGTGCTTAAGATTATTTGTGATCTGGATTTTTACTTTCTTGTAATTTTCTAGTACGGTGTTACCTAGTATTTCTTTGTTTTTGATACTTTGCAGGGGTGCACCATAGATGTTTGAGAAAATTCCTCGTGTATGCGTCACACCAGGGGTGAGTTATTACCATACGATCCCGAAATCGAACGGACGTTGCGAGAGCAGCGAAGGGCTCAGAGGGTGTTAGCTGCAGCTGAACATTAGTTGGAAGGCTTACATACCTTGTGTGAAGAAATCATGGCTGAAAATAGAGCAAGAGAAGATCAGGGACACAACGGCCAAGGAGGTTATCAGCCGAGGACCTTCATGGATTATGCTAGACCTGTACTATCGGATGAGTATTCAGGCATTAGAAGTGTCACGTCCCCGAATTCCAGGGAACCCGGAACCGGGTACATGACTTCCCCTTGCCCGCACCCGAAAGGTCAAGGGGTTGGTGACTAGCACCAAAAGAGATTACACCGCGGGTGCTGTCTCAAAAATGCAACCCTGTACAGTCATACATCAAGGGTAATCTTGTACTTTCCCATATATCATCATGCATATAAAGAATCAAACAGTCATACAGACATCACATCATACAGTATGCAAATACAACTGTCCACGGACCCATGTCCGGGATATCACATAAAACAATACAGAATATAATCGTATCATACATCGAGTAGGGGCGTCCTCCTGGAAGAAAGTCCTCCACTAGTCTCGGGTCACACCTGAAAAGGGTAAACAACAAGTAGGGGTGAGCGACAAGCTCAGTAGGTGACCCTAACACTCCACATCATGCAACACATATAAGTCTATACTATATGCTTAGTGTACTCGTGCACCGTGTAGTGTGCACAATCATCAAGACTCGGCCTGCAACAAACATCAGGACAACTTGTCCACGATCCTCCATGGGATCCCAGCTCGAGCACTCGGCCCTAGCTCCACGAGCTCAACGGCTCAACTCAGGCCTTAGCCTGTCCACGCGCAATATGCCCGGCCACGGTCGCCACACGCAGCCTGCCATCGGTGCATATGCTCGCCACGTCAACCACATAGCACCATCGGTGCATCACGGTGAGAACCCAAACAAGTCACGGAGTCCATGCCCCAATACCTCACACCAACATACTAACATTAGTATGGCATGTCATTTTCAACATTCCTTTAGAGCGTAGCCAGGTATTCACAAGTAAGTCTTTAATCCTTGATTTATGAAGGAAGTACCCATAGCAGCTATTTTCTTGAAATCAAAAGTCCCGGCATTGGGTTCCCATAGCATAAATAAGATAATCTGATTTTTGGGGATTTTTCTTGAGATGTCTAACCCCACTTTCCAAAAATTCACCACTACGAACTTTGAGGTTTTTCCGAGATTTTACACTAAAACCCAATTTTCACATTTTGAAATAGTGGGAATTAATTTTTCTAGTATTTTTCTTTGAATCCAAATGGGGGGGTATTTCGTTATTTACATAGTAACTTAAGATACTTAAATGTGTAGATGGGTATAGGTTACTTTGTAAATAGGTCCAGTCAAACCGTATTTCGAATCGCCAGGTGAAACTATATTTTCGAATCGCCTTTATCGTATTTCGAATATGTATTTTCGAATCTCTTTTCGGACTGCCTTCGACTCTCGAACCTACACTCGAACTACCTTCGAAAACTACCTTCAAGTACCCATGAACTGCCTTGGAAACTCCCTTCGAAGTACCTTCGAACCTTCGAAATGATACTCGAAAATTTCACATTCGACACTCGAAATTACACTACATCGAACCTACCTTCGAACCTTCGAATCGCACATTCGAAATTTCCAATTTCCGTCGATCTCATCGGGTGTTCTCTACCCATTCACGACGATTCATCGTTCATCATCGTTTTTCACCTGTTTCTCGTCTAGATTCAACCCGAAACCTCCAGACCTTTCGAATCTCATAAAACTCATACCTAATACTATATATTAGGTTTTAAATCACGTCTTACCCCTCAAAACGCATTTTAAATACAAGTTTCAACCCAAAATTGGTTTTTCCCCAAATTCTAGGGTTCAACACGAATTTGCATGATTTCATCAAATTCTTACATGTTAATCCAAAAAAACAGCAAGAAAAGGGTGAAGAATCAGTGGAACACCTACCTGGAATGATTCTTGATGCTTGAACGAGCTCAAAACGCCCCAAATCGCCAAGGCCTCCAAGCTTCCTTCTCTCTTTCTCTCTCTAAGCTCTCCAACGCAGATGCAGATGCTAAAACGTAACGTGGAAGCTCTCTTTCCCCTATTTATATTTTTGCCAGTCAACTGACCTAGTCAACCATTGACCCAGTCAATAATTAACCTCCAAGGTCCCGAACTCCAAATTGAGTCAAACTATAGTCAAAACGCTCGAAATGACGAGCACAATACTACACAAATATTAGTACACCCAAATGACCGCTCAAACGCAAAGTCAACCAATAGACCCCGAAAAGTCAACAATCGGGTCAAACGGGGCCCCGACTCGGAATCGGGCCCAAGTACATTCAAAATGCTCACATTGACGGCTACACTACCGTCCTGATAGTTACATTCCCATAGAATGACTATCTCTCAAGACTACCCAAATACGAGTCTTTACATCCTCCCCACCTTAGGACTTTTCGTCCTCGAAAATAAAACACATGCCCAAATGACATAGCAAAATTCAAGCTCAATGTCCCAACAACAAAACATCAAACATGATCACCGATCACATAGGTCCAATGCAACTCACAACAAGCCAAAAAAGCTTCACAATATTTAACAACAACAAGCTAAACCACATCTCAAACAACATATGCAAAACAATTGCATAAAACATAACTCATACCTCAAGGAAGGTCCTCACATCCTCCTCACCTCACGACTGATCGTCCTCGAACAGCTCAGGATGAAGAACCCGCATCTGGCTCTCTTTCTCCCAAGTCTGCTCCTCCATGCCTCGGTGTCGCCATAACACCCGAACTAGTGGGATCGTCTTGCCCCGCAAGACCTGGTCCTGCCTGTCCAAAATCTATGCCGGCATCTCAACGACGGCACCATCGTCAGCCAAGTCGATCTCGCGATAGTCCAACACATGAGAAGGATCTGGGTGATACCGTCTCAACTGAGACACATGAAACACATCATGTACCCGCGCTAACTTCGGTGGCAAAGCTAACCGATAAGGCACTGCGCCCACGGTGGCAATAATCTCAAATGGCCCCACAAAACGAGGGGAAAGTTTGGATCCACGTCCAAACCTCCGATGCCCTCGACGTGGTGAAACCCGCAAAAATACACGGTCACCCACCTCAAACTGCAAGGGTCGACGCCTCTGGTCCGCATAGGACTTCTGCCTACTCTCTGTCAACAACATGCGCTGTCGAATCAGCCGCACTATCTCTCGTGGTCTCTCGAACCATATCGGGACCGAGAACTGCTGTCTCCCCCGTCTCGTGCCCAACACAAGGGTGATCTACAAGGCCGCCCATATAGCGCCTCATACGGAGCCATCCCAATCGTGGCCTGATAACCGTTGTTGTAAGAGAACTCCACCAAAGGAAGGTGAGTCTCCCAACAACCTCCAAAATCTAGGACACAGGCACGCAACATATCCTCGAGCGTCCGAATCGTCCGCTCCGATCGACCATCCGTCTCACGGATGAAAGGCTGTACTAAGGTTCACCCTAGTACCCAAAGCTCGCTGCAACTGTCTCCAAAATTGAGAGGTGAACCTCACATCCCGATCAGATACAATAGACAATGGGACTCCATGCAACCGCACAATAACATCAATATACCTCTGTCCCAAAGTCCTCACTGGGTCTGTCTCTCGAATCGGAATAAAATGCGCCGATTTGGTCAACCGGTCGACAACTACCCATATAGTGTCGTGTCCCCTAGAACGAGGAAGTCCAAGTGACAAAATCCATGGTCACGTGGTCCCATTTCCACTCTGCACCGGCAAAGACCGCAACTCACCAGTGATCTCGGGTGCTCGCCTTGACTTGCCGACAGGTCAAACATCTCCTCACAAAATCAGCAACGGCCTTCTTCAGGCCTGGCCACCAAAACTGCCTTCTCACAGCATGGTACATCTTGGTCCCACCAGGATGTACAGCTAACCTCGACTGGTGAAACTCCCGAAGAACCTCCTCCTGAAGAGAAGTGGGAACTATCAATCTACCCCTATACCGCAAAGACATGCTCTGCATCCTCGGTCCAATCGAAGGTGCTTGCCCTGTCCGAATCCCGTCCTTGATGACCTCACAATCAACGTCCCCACTTTGATTCTCTTTGATCCTGTGCCGCATCTCTCGGGACCGCTACAACAACACCGAGGGTCCCTCGCCCCTCGCTGGTCACCATCTCGCAACCTCATCGCCGCTAACCGACCCATCATCTCCCATTCCTTAATGGCACAATGGGCCACCACGGCCCTGCTCTTCCTACTCGAGCATCTCGCCACCACATTACCCTTCCCAGGGGTATACATCATATCAAACCAAGCGTTGCAGGTACTCCACCCACCGCCTCTCGTCTAAGGTTCAGGTCTCGCGAGAGAAGATATATCGCAAGCTCTTGTGGTCCGTATACACCACAAACTTCTCCCCAAGGAGATAATGCTGCCAGCTCTTAAGTGCAAAGATCACTACAACCAACTCCAAATCATGCGTGGGATAGCTCTGCTCATGTGGTCTCAACTGCCTAGACCCATAAGCAATCACCTGCCGCGTCTGCATCAACACACAACCAAGTCCCACCCTGGAAGCATCACAATACACCTCGAAAGGCACACCCTCCTGTGGAAGAATCAAGATAGGTGCTGAGGTCAATCGTGCCTTCAGCTCCATGAAAGCACTCTCACACGCATCGGACCAAATGAAAGGAACTCCCTTCCTAGTCAAGTGTGTCATAGGAGCTGCCAACCGGGAAAAATCCTCCACGAACCTCCGATAATAGCCTGCCAAACCAAGGAAGCTACGAATCTCAAACACATTCGTGGGCCTCTTCCACGACATGACTGCCTCAATCTTCTCAGGATCCACTGTGATACCCTCCGAAGATACCACATGCCCCAAGAAGTGCACCTGTTGCAACCAGAAGTCACATTTTGTGAACTTCGCATACAACCGATGCTCTCGCAAGGTCTGCAACACAACCTGCAAATGCTCCTCATGCTCCCTCTTGGTCGCTGAATAGACCAAAATATCATCGATGAACACCACAACGAACATATCTAAAAATGGAGCAAACACCTGGTTCATCAATCCCATAAACACCGCTGGAGCATTCGTGAGCCCAAACGGCATCACAAGCCACTCATAATGCCCATAGCGACAACCGAATGCGGTCTTTGGGATATCTCGCCTCCCTAACCCTCAACCGATGGTATCCGGATCTCAAGTCTATCTTGGAAAACCATCTTGCACCTCGAAACCGATCAAACAGGTCATCGATCCTCGGCAATGGATACCGTTTCTTCACGATCCACCTGGTTCGACTTTTCGGTAGTCTATACATAGCCGAAGTGAACCATCCGCCTTCTTGGCGAACAACACTGGAGCGCCCCACGGTGAGCTACTCCGCCTGATAAAGCCTCGCGCCAATAGGTCATCTATCTGTCTCTTGAGCTCTCTAAGCTCGTCGGTGCCATCCTGTAGGCCGCTAACCCGATCGGTGTTGTCCCTGGCAACAACTCGATCGAAAACTCTACCTCCCTCACGGGTGGCAACCGACCAAGTCCTCGGGAAACACATCCGGGGAACCGATCTACAATGGGTGGCAAAACAGCCTTCCCCTCTCTCCTCCTGTCAACCAATGTCAAGCTGGCTAACTGGTGGGTCACATCACCCCACCCATGCCTCAATGGTCCCAACCTGCATGCCTCCTCAGTCCACTCACCCACAAAGACACCCTGCGTGCCCCCTGGTGTGAGGAACGTCACACGCCGTCGAAAACAATCAATCTTGGCCTCCACGGAGATCAACCAGTCCATACCCAGGATAACACCGAAATCATCTAACTCCATGATATACAAATCACACAACAGGTTAACACCCCCAAGTGTTACCTGACAAGCACGACAGATACTCTCAAGTATCACAATTCCACCCAAAGGTGAAGCAACCATCGAGACCGACTCACTGTCTCCTGGTCTAACTCTAATCCAACCACCGTAGCATACGAAATAAAAGAATGGGTAGCACCGGTATCAATCAAAACCGAACAAATAGTATGAGAAATGATGATGGTACCTCTCACCACCGAAGGTCCTGCTCTGCCTCATCCACCTGGTGGAACCTCTGCCTCTCTGCTGGTGAGGGCAAAAGTCCTCCCTCGTGGTCCACTGCCACTAGCCTGGCCCATTGGGGCCTTGCCCCGCTGATCAACATGACCCTGTGCCTCCCGCTGAGGCTGCTGCACCGCAGGTCGCGTCTGCGTGCTCTGTGCCGGCGGCACTGACCTCTGAGACGGAGCCCCACTCCTCTGTCCGTGATCTCTCGGACGAGGGCCTACACTGCTGGTTGAGCTAAGGGTAACACATTCCCTAGCTCCATGCCCCACTTTCCCGCATCGGAAACAGTCATCTTTTTCCTTGGGCAGTCTCTCGAGACATGCCCGGTCAAACCACAACTCCAACAGGTACCTGGCCTCCTACTGGCTGAACTCTCACGGGGTCCCATCGCCTGGCTGGAAACCCTCTGCACCTGCCTCCTCTCAGGCTGAGCGGCACTGCTCTCCCCACTCTGCCTCTTCTTGCTCGAACCTGCCGAACCGCCCGGCCTCTGAGCTCTCGCCTGATCTTGACCTCGCTCAATAATGATCGCCTTGTCGACCGCCTCCCGGTAGCTGGTCAACTGCATCGGTTCCAGCTGTCTTTTCAAAGATGGCCTCAAGCCCTGAATGAAGTCCTGCGTCTTCCGGCCTTCCTTTTCCCAAGACTCCAGAGCAAACCGCCCCAAATCTGTGAAGGCCTGCACATACTCCCCCACAGTCATGCTACCCTGCACCAGCTCATAATACTCTCTACGTCGAGCATATTGCAACGAGCTGGGAAAATACTCCCCAAAGAAGCGCTCAACAAACTCTCTCCAGCTCATCTGACTGCCATGGACAGCTCTAGTGGATTCCCACCACCTGCGTGGGATACCCAACAGATAGTGCGTCGCCACGCGCACCCGCTCCTCATCTGGCACCCCAATCATCTCAAAGATGTCCTCTTGTCCATCTAATCCAGTCCTCGGCTACCTCAGGCCGTGAACCATCCTCAAAAGTCCTGGGTGCATGTTTCAAAAACTGCGTGCAGCCCAATCCACTCCTCATCGTGCCTGGCTCTATCACGACCTCCTGGCTGGTGCACATCCCGCACCACCCTCGCCTCCTGCTCGCTGAGGCCGTGGTGGCCGCCGAGGCTGCTGTTGCCTCTTCACTCATCCACCTCTCTAGCCATATCCCTCATCGAGCCCTGCATACCCTGCATGGCCTCCTGCAACCGAATCAATACCGAGCCAAATCAGGTCCCACAACGGGAGCCGACGATCTCTGCTGCGGGCTCTGCTTGCCCCTGGTGCCCCGACTCTATCGTGGGCTCCTCTGCCGGGCCTTGGCCTCGGACGGCTCTCCTCGGTGATGCCATCACACCGGCCACAACAACAAACAACAAACGATCAATAAGACAAACACCATCAAAGGCACAACCGACTTGTAGGTTCTCACCACACGACCCGTAGGTCCATACCATGCATATAGCATCGTGTCCCCCCATCAGGGTACACCACATGACCCGTAGGTCCACAACCATGCATATAGCATCGTGTCACCCCATAGGGTACACCACATCCAGTCCTGGCTCTCACGGCCACGTGCCATCCGGGCACCACATACGAGCACATCACACACAAAGACAATCTAGTGCCCTATATGCACACAATCATACCACTAGCAATGCACCCTATGTATGCTCCTAGGATGATCTAACCGACACCAACATAACCTAGAATACCTGTAAGGACTGCGTTGATCGGGCGCCCTCCTTACGATTTTCCAAGTCACATGGAATCAATTAACCACCCCTCACTAACCTAGGTCCACTAGACCATGCTCGATACCAACTTGTCACGTCCCCGAATTCCAGGGAACCCGGAACCGGGTACATGACTTCCCCTTGCCCGCACCCGAAAGGTCAAGGGGTTGGTGACTAGCACCAAAAGAGATTACACCGCGGGTGCTGTCTCAAAAATGCAACCCTGTACAGTCATACATCAAGGGTAATCCTGTACTTTCCCATATATCATCATGCATATAAAGAATCAAACAGTCATACAGACATCACATTATACGGGATGCAAATACAATCGTCCACGGACCCATGTCCGGGATATCACATAAAACAATACAGAATATAACCGGATCATACATCGGAGTAGGGGGCGTCCTCCCTGGAAGAAAGTCCTCCACTAGTCTCGGGTCACACCTGAAAAGGGTAAACAACAAGTAGGGGTGAGCGACAAGCTCGGTAGGTGACCCTAACACTCCACATCATGCAACACATATAAGTCTATACTATATGCTTAGTGTACTCGTGCACCGTGTAGTGTGCACAATCATCAGGACTCAGCCTACAACAAACATCAGGACAACTTGTCCACGATCCTCCATGGGATCCCAGCTCAGAGCACTCAGCCCTAGCTCCACGAGCTCAACGGCTCAACTCAGGCCTTAGCCTGTCCACAGCGCAATATGCCCGGCCACATTCGCCACACAGGCCTGCCATCGGTGCATATGCCTGCCACGTCAACCACATAGCACCATCGGTGCATCACGGTGAGAACCCAAACAAGTCACGGAGTCCATGCCCCAATACCTCACACCAACATACTAACATTAGTATGGCATGTCATTTTCAACATTCCTTTAGAACTGTAGCCAGTATTCACAAGTAAGTCTTTAATCCTTGATTTATGAAGGAAGTACCCATAGCAGCTATTTTCTTGAAATCAAAAGTCCCGGCATTGGGTTCCCATAGCATAAATAAGATAATCTGATTTTTGGGGATTTTTCTGAGATGTCTAACCCCACTTTCCAAAAATTCACCACTACGAACTTTGAGGTTTTTCCGAGATTTTACACTAAAACCCAATTTTCACATTTTGAAATAGTGGGAATTAATTTTTCTAGTATTTTTCTTTGAATCCAAATGGGGGGTATTTCGTTATTTACATAGTAACTTAAGATACTTAAATGTGTAGATGGGTATAGGTTACTTTGTAAATAGGTCCAGTCAAACTGTATTTCGAATCTGCCAGTGAAACTACATTTTCGAATCTGCCTTTACTGTATTTCGAATCTGTATTTTCGAATCTCTTTTCGGACTGCCTTCGACTCTCGAACCTACACTCGAACTACCTTCGAAAACTACCTTCGAAGTACCCATGAACTGCCTTCGAAACTCCCTTCGAAGTACCTTCGAACCTTCGAAATGATACTCGAAAATTTCACATTCGACACTCGAAATTACACTACATCGAACCTACCTTCGAACCTTCGAAACTGCACATTCGAAATTTCCAATTTCCAGTCGATCTCATCGGTCGTTTTCTACCCAGATTCACGACGATTCTTGTTCATCATCGTTTTTCACTTGTTTCTCGTCCTGGGATTCAACCCAGAAACCTCCAAACCTTTCGGAATCTCATAAAACTCATACCTAATACTATATATTAGGTTTTAAATCACGTCTTACCCCTCAAAACGCATTTTAAATACAAGTTTCAACCCAAAATTGGTTTTTCCCCAAATTCTAGGGTTCAACACGAATTTGCATGATTTCATCAAATTCTTACATGTTAATCCAAAAAAACAGCAAGAAAAGGGTGAAGAATCAGTGGAACACCTACCTGGAATGATTCTTGATGCTTGAACGAGCTCAAAATGCCCCAAATCGCCAAGGCCTCCAAGCTTCCTTCTCTCTTTCTCTCTCTAAGCTCTCCAACGCAGATGCAGATGCTAAAACGTAACGTGGAAGCTCTCTTTCCCCTATTTATATTTTTGCCAGTCAACTGACCTAGTCAACCATTGACCCAGTCAACCATTGACCCAGTCAATAATTAACCTCCAAGGTCCCGAACTCCAAATTGAGTCAAACTATAGTCAAAACGCTCGAAATGACGAGCACAATACTACACAGATATTAGTACACCCAAATGACCGCTCAAACGCAAAGTCAACCAATAGACCCCGAAAAGTCAACAATCGGGTCAAACGGGGCCCCGACTCGGAATCGGGCCCAAGTACAGTCAAAATGCTCACATGGACGGCTACACTACCGTCCTGATAGTTACATTCCCATAGAATGACTATCTCTCAAGACTACCCAAATACGAGTCTTTACAAGAAGGGTGCCGGTCCAAGCAAATAACTTCGAGCTGAAGCCTGTGCTACTGCAGATGGTGGGGCAACATGCATTCCGAGGCTCAGCACTAGATGATCCACACAACCATCTAGCGCGATTCTTGCAAATTTGCGACACCATCAAAATCAATGGAGTCTCGGATGACGCCATTAAGTTGCGACTCTTCCCGTTTTCACTGAAGGACCGAGCTCTTGGTTGGTTCCAGTCCTACCTGCCGGTAGATACACACATGGGACCAAATGGTGGAGAAGTTTCTCTCCAAGTACTTTCCACCGACAAGAGTTATTCATTTAAGGAGCCAAATAAATCAATTCACCCAGCATGGTGATGAGTCGCTATACGAGGCCTAGGAGCGATTCAAAGACTTGGTTAGGAGGTGTCCTAATCATGGCAGGCCAGAATGGTTACAAGTCGAATCTTTTTATGCAGGTCTGCACGCAAATACAAGGAGCATGATAGATGCAGCCGCTGGAGGAGCATTCATGATGATGGAGCCTTCTGTAGCAGTGGAGCTTATAGAGCGAATGGCGTTGTCCAACTGCCAATGGTCCAATGACAGACGCCCTAGAGCTGAGCCGGTGGCTGCGGTATCAAATTCATCAAATTCAACTCAGTTTGATGAGTTGATAAGGAAGATGGAGTTACTGACAGAGCAAATGTCAGTGATAGCTGTTCGCATGGAGGGCAGAACTGAACAACCCAAGGTAGTTACTGAAGACGCTGCTGCAGCCCAGCTATACGAAGAAGCCCAATATGTTGGGAATCGAGGTGGAGGATTCTAGAGACAATTTCAGAATCCAAATCAGTACCAGAATCCTCCTCAGCCCAACAACTTCCAGACTCAGGGAGGACCTCAACAATTTCAACAACAGCCTTAGTTATGGAAAAGGCAGAATAAGGTCCCTGCTACTGGAGCAACACAATATGGAGAACATTCTTAGCCACAACTTCCTCCTGGGTTCCAGAAGATGCCTCAACAGAAGGAGGAAGACAAAGAGAAGGCAAAGGATAAAGAGATGCGGAACTTCTTTTATCAATTTGCTAAGCAAGCAACTAACAGAATGAGTAAGGGGGAGATGAGGATTGATTCCCTTACCACTTTTGTCCAGGATCTTGGAGCGGCTATGAAGAATATAGAGCAGCAGATTGGCCAGCTAGCAAATGCAGTTAGGCCATCTTCATCAAATACTTTTCCCAGCAATACGGAGGTCAACCCAAGGGAGCAATGCAAAGCTATAATGCTTAGAAGTGGGGAAGAACTACTAGTTGGAGAGAAGAAAATTGAGCCAAACAAGGAGGAGTCGGAACAGCACGCCCAGGAGGAAGCTAAAGAAGGAGGTGCTGAGCAGCATAAGGACCCAAAAGGACAGGCTGGAAGTACTCAACCGACAGCCCATCAGCCTGAAGCTAGCTCTCCTGTTCCGTATAAACCTCCTATGCCGTATCCTCAAAGGCTGAGGAAAAAGAAGTTAGATGCTCAGTTCCAGAAATTTTTAGACGTATTCAAGAAGCTGGAGGTGAACATCCCATTCATAGAAGCCTTGGAACAGATGCCTGGTTATGTCAAATTTTTAAAGGATCTGCTGTCCAAGAGGAGAAGCTACACTGATTGTGAGATAGTGGCTCTCACAAATGACATCGATGCGGTGGTGCGAGACAAGCTACCACCCAAGCTTAAAGATCCGGGTAGTTTCACTCTGACCTGCACCATTGGCACCTCGCAATTGGAGCAAGCCCTATGTGATTTAGGGGCGAGTATAAATCTGATGCCAATGTCCATCTATCGGCGACTGGGCTTGACTGGAATAAAGCCCACTTCCATATCTTTACAATTTGCTGATCGCTCGATAGGAAAGCCGACGGGCATCATTGAAGATGTTTTAATCAAGGTGGATCGCTTTATCTTCCCAGTGGACTTTGGTGTTTTTGAAATGGAGGAAGATAAAGGAGTCCAACTGATTCTTGGAAGGCCATTCCTGAGTACCGGAAGGGCCTTGATCGATGTAAACTCAGGGGGAGTTGACACTGCGTGTGGATGAAGACGCAGTGGTGTTCAACATGGAGCGTTCGATGCGCAAGGCGAATGATCATTCCAGCTGCTATTGGATTGATCAGATTGCTGAATTCGTAGACAGCTACTTCGAAGAGAGCTTGATCACTGAAAGCTTGGATCACGAATTGCAGCAAGTGGATTTTGCTGAGGCGGAACCGGAAGAAACTTATGAAGTGCTGGAAGACCAAGCTGAGCAGCAGCCTCCCTCAACTGAATCCTCAGCAATCTCGGAACCCTTGCCAGTTCTGAAGCAACTCCCAGAACATCTGAGGTACGAGTTTTTGGATACACAAGGGCATTACCCTATGATAGTAGCTGCGTCCTTAATAGTAGAAGAAACCAGACAGCTACTAGAAGTCTTAAGGTAGCATAAGCAGGCCCTGGGGTGGTCTCTGGATGATATAAAAGGTATAAGTCCAGCAGTCTGCATGCACAAGATACTGATGGAGGAGTCGTATACTCCTACTTTAGAGCACCAACGCAGGCTCAATCCTGCAATGAAGGAAGTTGTTGGCAAGGAGATTCTGAAGTGGAGGAAAGTGGGCATCATATATGCCATTTCAGATAGCTCCTGGGTTAGTCCAGTGCAAGTGGTTCCCAAGAAGGGCGGCATGACAGTGGTACGCAATGAGAAGAACGAGCTCATTCCATCCCGCACAGTGACCGGGTGGCGCGTGCGCATCGACTACCGCAAGCTGAATAAAGCCACTCGTAAGGACCACTTTCCATTTCCTTTCATTGATCAAATGCTAGATTGGTTAGCTGGCTACCCGTATTATTGTTTTCTGGATGGTTATTCCGGATACAACCAGATAGCAGTTGCCCCGGAGGATCAAGAGAAGACTACATTCACGTGCCCTTTCGGCTTTTGGCACGTATGCTTTCAGGCATATGCCATTTGGTCTCTGCAACGCACCTACTACTTTCCAGAGATGTATGATGGCAATATTTCAAGGGTTGGTGGAGGACATTATGGAAGTCTTTATGGATGACTTCTCGGTATTCGGTTCATCTTTTTCCATCTGCCTCAGAAATCTGGAAACCGTGTTGATCCGATGCAAGGAAAAGGACCTGGTCTTGAACTGGGAGAAGTGTCACTTTATGGTCAAGGAAGGAGTCGTCCTTGGGCATAGAGTGTCCGCAGCTGGGTTTGAAGTAGATAGAGCAAAGATCGCCACCATTGAGAGTCTACCTCCTCCCACCAATGTGAAGGGCATCCGGAGCTTTCTGGGTCATGCAGGGTTTTATCGGCGGTTCATCAAAGATTTCTCAAAAATTGCCAAGCCCCTAAGCATGCTTTTAGAGAAGGATGTTCCTTTCGTATTTTCTGAAGACTGCCTTCAGGCCTTTACAATGCTGAAAGAGAAGCTCAGTTCAGCACCAGTGATAGTAGCTCCAGACTGGTCGCAACCCTTTGAGCTGATGTGTGGTGCGAGTGACTTTGCAGTCGGAGCGGTGCTTGGGCAGAAACAGGACAAGGTTTTCAGGGCAATATATTATGCCAGTCGCACACTCAATGAGGCCCAGCTCAACTACACTACTACAGAGAAGGTGTTACTTGCTGTGGTGTTTGCTTGTGATAAGTTTCAGTCATATCTTTTGGGCACTAAGGTCATTGTTTACACTGACCATGCTGCCTTGAGATACTTGTTCAGCAAGAAGGATGCGAAACCCAGGTTGATCAGATGGGTTTTGTTACTCCAAGAGTTTGTTCTGGAGATTAAAGACTTGAAGGGGACTTCCAACATTGTGGCAGACCATTTGTCAAGGCTGGAGCTAGGGGAAGGTAGTACTCAAGGTGCTACTATTTCTGACACCTTCCCTGATGAGCAGCTCTTTGTAGCTGAAGCAAAGACGCCATGGTTTGCTGATATAGTGAACTACCATGCATGCGACTATGTACCTACCAAGTTTACTTATCAGGAAAAGAAGAGGTTCCTCTTTGATGCAAGAAGATACATTTGGGATGAGCCTGTCCTCTACAGGCAATGTGCTGATCAGATCATCAGAAAATGTGTGTCAGAAGAGGAAGTGGACAGCATACTAAAGCATTGTCATTCATCTGACTATGCTGGCCATTTAAGAGTGCAAAGAACGGTGGCAAAGATCCTACAAAGCGGGTTTTACTGGCCAACCATGTTTAAGGACACATACACCTTTGTTAAGTCATGTGATCAGTGTCAAAGAACAAGAGGAATTGCAAGGAAGCAAGAGATGCCCCAAACTGGCATTATGCCAGTAGAACTTTTTGACATATGGGGAATCGATTTCTTGGGACCTTTCCCACCATCAGATGGGTTTTCTTACATCCTTCTAGCTGTTGATTACCTCTCGAAGTGGGTTGAAGCTATACCCACTAGGAAGAATGATGCTCAAGTGGTTACCAAGTTCCTTTGCCGCAACATATTCAGCAGGTTTGGAACACCTAGAGCAATTATCAATGATGAAGGGAGTCACTTCTGCAATAAGCTTTTCGACAAGCTCTTAAACAAATATGGAGTTCAACATAGGCGCACCTTAGCCTATCATCCACAAGCAAACGGTCAAGCTGATGTCTCAAACCGTGAGATCAAGCACATTTTAGAAACGACAGTGGGAGGCAACTGAAAAGATTGGTCTCTAAAACTCGATGAGGCATTGTGGGCTTACCGCACAGCATTCAAAACGCCCATTGGAATGTCTCCTTATCGTCTACTGTACGGAAAGGCCTGCCACTTGCCTGTTGAATTGGAACATAAGGCATTTCGGGCAGTTAAAAAGCTGAACATGGATCCCAATGTTGCTGCTGAACTACGATTGCACCAACTAAATGAGTTGGAGGAATTTCGCTTCAATGCCTATGAGAGTGCTAAGCTATACAAGGAGAGGTCTAAGCTCCGACATGATAAGAAGATCAGCCCCTCTACTGTTGAACCAGGGCAGAAGGTGCTTCTCCTTAATTCCAGAATTAAACTCTTCCCTGGGAAGCTGCGATCTAAGTGGATGGGGCCTTTCACTATTACAAAGGTTTTCCCATATGGCAGTGTTAAACTCCAATCAACCTCTGGGAAAATATTCAAAGTAAATGGTCAGCGTGTGAAGCCATATTACATTCAGGACCATGTTAAGGAGGTTGATCATTTCACTCTGAGCACAACTTGACAGAGGGGACGGTCAAGCTAAAGACCTAAACTCAGCGCTTCATGGGAGGCAACCCATGGTGATTTCTTTTCCTTGTTATTCTATTTTATTTTATTTTATATTATTGGGATATTTTATTTTAACCCATAGTCTGTAGGGAGTGCATATCTGCTTTGTTTTAATTTTATGTGCAGCATTTGAACCAGGGCCTAGGCCCATATTTCTTTGATGGAGCTTATTTCTGCTTGGGTTTACTTGGGCCTGTGTATCAGAACTTTAGATAAATATTCTAAGGCCCAAATCCAAGCCCAGTTGAATTAAATTAGAGGGGCCCACTCCAATCTATTGCCAAACCAAGGAGATGAAGTTATGGATTATAAGATGGTATTTTGGGCCCACTAACTGACACGTTTTTGGTCTTTGGGAGATGGGCTTCAGGCTTATCAAATTTCAGAGCATTTGGAGGGAATTAGAGGTGAAAAAGGCTTGCATGCCAAAATAGCCTTTTCACGTGCACATGTATAATGGATCTACAGTTCATCCGTGACCTACTGGTGCAATTTGGACAAAAAAGGCCCTGACCGTGAAAAGGCTTTTCGCGTGCACAAGGGTAGGATGGTCCAATCGATCTGAAACTTTGCACAAAGGCAACTGGCATCTTCTAGACCTTTCTAAGACCTACCCGTGAAAACTCTTTTCGCGTGCACAAGGATAGACGCGTCTTTTCGATCTCAAATTTTGGTGGAAGACATCTGGAAGTGTCTAGATTCATCCAAGCCCTGCCCGTGAAATCACGCTTTTCACGTGCACACCTACCTTTGGCCAATCAGTCTGAAATTTCGGTGGGAGCTAGCTGGCATCCTCTAGAGTCTTCTTTGTTCTGCACGTGAAAATGATAGAGCACTTTAAGAGGGTCATTTTCGTCATTTACCCTTGTGGCGAATCTCTATAAATAGGGAGGGGTTCCAAGCTTCAAACTCACATCTCATACTTTCCTCTTCCTTCCTGCTGAGAGCAAATTCCTTTCTGGTTAATCATGGTGCACACAACGAGAGCCCACCAAGGAGAAGGCAGTCCTGAAGCCTCCGCCACCTCTATACCTTCAGCATTGAGAGACGCCGACACTGTTTTTGTGGGGAATGTGCTTGATTGGGAGATCCTGGAGTCCTCCACACTTGACTGGACTGAAGAAGTTATGACCAAGCTGCAAGCTTTGGGACTGAGAAGGTTAGTATGCGCTCGCAGTGATCTATATTACCCTGCCATGTTAGACTTTTATAATTCAGTCTATGTCAATGAGGAAGATGATGAGATAATTGGGGAGGTTCAAGGTATTTTAATTTATATTTCCCCTGCTATGTTGAGAGACTGCTTTGATCTGCCAAATCCCATGCATGCAATGCCTGCGTTGAACTTAGGAGATTATGGTAAAGCTTTACAGTATAATAAGGAATTTGGGAAACGTTGACAATTTACTAAAAACGGATTTCATGGGAAATACCGTTGCCTTGCCAATTTGGTAGGGAGGTGCTTACTGTTACAGACTAGTGGTGTAGACTCAGTCCCTAAGTCCCATTTGGAGTTTATGTTTTGCATTGATCGTCAGTTACACATTGATTGGGCTGCTGAAATTTTTAAACTGTGGAAACAGGACATTCACAAATGTTTATATGGTCGACTACTTAGCATGCTTCTGCAATATCAATATGGTCATCTTAGTGCTCAAGTAGTTCCCACTGTTTTCCCAGATAACCTGCGGTTACGAGTTCTCCATCCAGAGGGTGCTTTAGGCGTTAGTTACAAGGGCAAATGGGGAGATAGTATCCACGTCGCTCCACAACCTTCACGTCACAGCGTACATATGGAGCAACCCACCGAGCAGTTTAGGGACACCTCTACTCCCATGAATGCCCGTCGACAGCACATCTTTCAGCTGACTGCCATGTACATACAGTTCAATGTTCACAAGGAGGAAGTCTATAATTTCTTCCAAGGCTTCAGTGGCCAAGTTATCAGTGAAGCTGATGTTCTTAACTGGGCCTTCACTAATGGCCACTTGACAAGACTTCAGCTGGATGAGTTGCTCGAGTACATCACTCAAGACCAACAAGCAACATCTCGTCCATCTGCCCAACCATGGGAAGCCCTGGAACCAACTCCTGCTGCTTCTTATGAAGATTTACGAAGGCAAACTGCTCAACTCCAAGAGGCGAGGCGGAAACCGTCCAGGAGATCGGGCTGCTGAAGGAAAATCAAACTCTCATCCTCAAGGAACAGAAGGAAGTCAAAGGTCTGCTTGGTAAGATCTGGAAGGCCCTGGGGAAGAAGAAGAAGAAAACTCCTACACCTCCTGTGGAGGATCCATTTGACGCACCGTCACCTCCGGTGCAGCAGCACACTCTACATAGCGAAGAGACACCGTAGTACCCACAGTATCCGCAAGAGGCTGAGCCCTACGCCACTCCACCCTTTCCTCCAGCAGCTCCTGTTTATTTCACACCACTAGCAGGGCCCAGCTCTTCACAGGCCCTAGTTCCCTTAATCCAGCCGTTGCAATGGTGGTCTGGCGCGTCATCAGAAGCTCCCCAGGCAGATAACCTAGGGGAGCCCATCTATATTCATCTTCATCCGGCCCTCTCCACTTCTGATGCCACAGCTGCTTTTCAGCAGTTTACTTATGGAGACACCTTGCAAGCGCATTTTACGTGTGATTCAGAAGTCTTCACGTCATCTTATTTGCAGCGTATCCTAGCTCATGAGTATTTATCTTCCGATGACGTTTACTTATTCTGCCGTACGATGCGACACGTGGTGGAGGCCGAGCCCAACGACTACCCTATGGCTCAGTACACTTCTATCATGTTGTGTGAGATATATAAGCAGCCGTTAGAGGAGCACATTTTCCACCGGCGGATGAATGGAGTAGCAGAAGGACATCGCTCTTGGCACCAGGTCCATGAGGTTCTTATACCGGTCCTCCTTGATCGACACTTTGTACTCTTGCAGTTGGACCTGAGTGTGGGCCATGCCATCCTTTATGACCCGAGCCAAGCCCATGGTTTTTTGTCACGCCCCGGATTTCCAACCCGAGGAAACCGGCACGTGACTCCCCTTTTACCCACACGGAGGGCAAAGGGGTTAGGATACAAACCAAGAATATTACATTTTAAACATCCACAACACATTCAAGAAAGTAATGTTCATAAAAATAATCCAAACCAGTTTATTACAACGAAATCCTTTCCAATCCCATCCCCACTGGGGTTACATCAATTCCAATAAAAATAACATAAAGGGTAGACAGTAAAGTAAATAAGGTCTTCCACCTTGGTGTTCCCACCTAACGCCTGTAGGTTCCTGTAAAGAAAACAACATGGTAGGAGGGGTGAGCAACCACAGCTCAGTAGGGATCATGTCTCCCCAACCCATCCCATGCACCTAACATCTACATGCCTTGTGTACAAGTGCTGTGTCGTGATACAATTATTCCACCAGATATAATTACAAGCTATAACAAAGAAACACAATCATACACGGGCTGGTACATCAACACTCCCGGGCTTCCACAGCCACCGGGTTTCCAAGGACAGTCCCGGGCTTCCACAGCCACCGGGTTTCAAGAACAGTCCCGGGCTTCCACAGCCACCGGGTTCCAAGAACAGTCCCGGGCTTCCACAGCCACCGGGTTCCAAGAACAGTCCCGGGCTTCCACAGCCACCGGGTTCCAAGAACACAGCACACATAGCCACACTTAGTCACACAGACATAACACCAAACACTTAGCATGCAAAGCCTCACAGGTATGAAACCAAACAGTTGGTGTACATAAATTCACAGGCTCATAAACCCAGTCACACAGGCATTTTCTCAAACATGTAGCAGGCATGTTATACAGGCATTTTATCGAACACTTTTCATGCATCACACAAACACCAGAAACACCAAAATCGCCATTGAAGGCCAACATCCATATAGGAGATCACACCTATATGGATTACATATATATATAAACAGGTATAACTCCAAAATCTGCCCTAGAACCCTAGGACAGAGGAGGATTTAGGAAGAACAGAACCCCTACCTCAAGTAAAACGCAACAACACAGCAATGTCCCGATCCCACGTCGAACGCCGTCCACCCACGAAGCACCGACCACCCACGCAAGATGCCCGGCAGCAACCAGGAGCTCTCCTTCCCTCTCTCTCTCTCTCTCTCTCTCTCTGCGACGGCTGGTGGAGCAACAAACCCTAACCCTAAAACAGAGGGGCTTCTCCTCCTTATATAGACAACACAATATCAAAACGACGTAGTTTTGATTAAGTGAATCCCAGGATCAAAACGACGTAGTTTTGATCACACAAGTTAACACCTTTCCGCACCCATATAGGCCAAAATACTCAGAATTTCAACATGGTCCTTTGGAGAAAGATCATTAGAATGTCAAGACCAAGGGAACCATGCAAAAATATGGCTGCACGCCAATTTCAACGTGAATTCCCCAATTCACGTGCAACTCCATATGCACTCCACATGCTCTAAAACTTCACCCCTAGCCTCCTTGCATCATTTAGAATACAACCACACTTGCACGTGAATTGGACCCATTTCATGTGCACCTCACATACACGTCTGTTTGGCCTGAAACTTCTGTGGTAGATAGAGGACATCATTCTAAGCATCTTTCCTTTTGCACGTGAATTCATTTGAGCCCATTCACTAGGTCAAAATCTAGAAAAACTACTCAGAAGGCAAAACTGTGACTAACTCAACACATCCCAAAACACGGGTCATTATATTTTTCTACACGAAAGAAGAAGCTCGTCCATGGTTTCTTGAAAAAAATCAAAAATGCACTCCGAAAAGAAGGGCTGTTGACATCCAAGTTTCCTCTAGTGCACTTCAATGAAATGGAGCTTCCCCAACAACCTGATCAATTCAGTTGTGGGATTTTTGTCTTCTATTATTTGATAGCTCTGTTGTAGCATAAGGATACTTGGGCGCTCACAGGAGAAACATCGGTTGACTTTGTCGCACGTCTTAGAAGAATGGTGGCCCATGTTATCTTCTACTACAGCGTCCCCACCAACCGGTAACGGTCTTCTCCCTTTTTCCTTTTCCCATGCTCTGAGGGCATCGCATCGTTTAAGTGTGGGGGGGGGGGGGGGTTTCCCTTGAACCGGTTGCTTGTTTGTTTGCATGCATGCTTTAATTTTATTTTATGTTTTTGCTGTGAATGTATGTTTTGCCTGTGAGGTGCATGGCTACCAAGGTATGCAAATTCTGGTTAACTATATTGACCACCTTAGTATCTTGTTGTGATATAGATGTTTCAATCGTTAAGGTGTGTTAGAAGTTAGTTGAGCATGTCTTTACTTTTTGTATGATATCACCATGATTTTGGAGCTGACATTTGAATAGTAAGCTGAGCATGTTATGTTAGGATGAGCTTTGTAAACCCTGAAGTTGAGGGCAGAATAGGCATATACTTTTTGAGAGCACCATTATCTTGCCTTTGAGTGTATTTTATGGGTTATTGGGTTACCAATTTGCTCTTAATGTTCATTTCTAGCTATTTAATGGTTGGAGTTACTTAGGCATAAGAAAGTACCTGTTCGTGGCTCAGTGTTTGGTGTATGGTGTTTGTGATTCAAGTATTTCAGCTTAGCTTTGTAAAAAAAAAAGAAAAAAAAAAAAATATTGCTGCTTATGTGCAACAAAGGGTTGTGTGAGGAAAATAGCAGAGTGAATAATCCATCAAGGGAGAGCATAAAATGCAACCTTGTAAGGTTATTATTTAAAAGAAGTGTGGTTAAACAAAAACAAAAAAAACAAAAAACACAAAAGAAAAAAAAACAAAAGTTTTGCAGAATAAAAGCCATACTGGCTCAGTTGTGTTTATGTAGAATGTTGAGCTCGCTTCTTTAGCTCAAGATGTGTTTTATCAGTCATTAGAGTAGAGTGTGCGTTCATTGAGTAAAGCAAAGTGTATGAGGTGCAAAAAGTAGACTAGAGGGTATGTTTTCCTTGACGAGCACAATGGGGATCTCTCATGTTTACGTGGCAAAAACTTAATCAATAGCTAGTAGTGGGTGTAAAAGTAAATCCTTAGCTGTTAGGCATTGATAGTAAGGCATATGAGGAAAGAAAAGAAAGTTATATTTGAGTGAGGCTGCTCTAACCTTGGTAAGGACTCTTAGGGGGAGCTAAGTTTCATTTTATCCTTGCATGTTTGCTTCTATCTGAACTGTTAGTAATGATATTACATGGTTGTTGGACTTGATAGTAAAGGCATGTTTAGATTAATTTGTGATTCATTTTAGCTATTGGAATGTCTACTTCATCATGATAGAGTTGTATGTCTTGGGAAACCATGCCTCTCTTGTTTGTTAGTTTAGTCATTCTTTTCAGTTTGACTGTGTGTTTGTTTCTTGTTTTGCTTGAGGACAAGCAAAGGTTCAAGTGTGGGGGAATTTGATAACGTGCATTTATGTCGTTATCCTGGACCTTATTTAGGGTGTTTTAGAGTATGTTTTGTACCTAGTTGCATGATATTTTACACATATTTGCTCTAACCCCTAGGAAGACCCTGTTTGGTGTATAGTGGTACTTTTTGAGTGTTTTTGGCAGGTTTTGGAGCAACCTTTTCCCACACACCTTGGCTAGATCACTCCATACACTCAAGAGGAAGCTATAGGAAGAAGATGGAAACAAAATGAAGGCAAAATGAAGGTGCACATGAAAAGGCTTCCTCACGTGCATTCTCACGTGCAAGGATTTTATTGCTTAGATGCCTTCTACCACTCAAGAGGAAGCTTTGGAGCAAATTTGGGATGATTTGGAGCTGCACGTGAAAAGGGTCTTCTCACGTGCATTCTCACGTGCAAGCATTTTTGAGCTCCAAATGATGTGTTTTGTTGTTTTAATCATTTTACTCTAAAGAACTGGGGTCAAATTCGGTGTAGTTTGGGTGTTATTGAGCCTAGAACGTTGAATAGTGTCACTAACCAAAACGACGTCATTTTGGCTGCGACCACATTTATAATTAGGGCACATCTTTTGTAACCCTAAATTGGCCCACTAAATCCTATAAATAGGGGTCTTTGGAGGCATTGTAAATCATCTTGAGTGGGAGAATCTGATCTGAGTTCTGAAAAGAGCTGTAGCCATTGCTAAAAGATCGGATTGTCCTTGGCAAGGAGTGATTTTGGGTAGCAGACGCCAGAGTCTTTGGAGGCTGGAGTCCTGGTTCATCTTGGGGTCTTCCTTTATCGTCCTGGTACTGTAATCATGTTCTTTCTTGTAATTGTTATTGCTTTTGTCATGATTATAGAGTAGTTTTGTTAGTCTAGGGGAGCAATGTAGCCCCCAATAAATTGTATTCGGTTTGGTTATGGTTGTTCAATAAAATAGAATTCAGTTCTTGTTTAATTCACTTGCTTGTATGGAAATGCCTAGTTTATGCATAATTAGGTAATCTTAGCCCTTGTCTAGGGTGGAACACTAGTGAATTAGATTTAATATTGCATGATGGACCAAGTCTGCAACTATTAGATTGTTTATCTACCTTGATCACTTTTATTCACATGGATCAAATGGGATAAAAGCCTTAAATCTATCTTAGCATGGACCAAATGTAAGATAGGTAGGAGATAATCAACATGAACATGAACTAGAACATAAATCAAGAACAAGAGCCATAACCAGACTATTACAATCGATTGGGTGGTAAACATTGTGACCCTAGATCCTTTATCACTAAAATTTCTATACCAATAGCTTGCCAACATTCTGATTTAATCATTTTTCGTTCAAACTATTTGTAAAAACAAAAATCAATTGTCCAGACATAAAATCAACTTATTAGCTTAGTGCTTGCTGCTTAACAGCATTAGCTACCTCCCTGTGGGTTCGACAACCGGAGTCTTAATACTCCATTTTATTACTTGACCAGTGCACTTGCTGCAAAACCTATAGACACAATTTATACGGGTCACACATAGAAACCACAGCTATGAGTATCATCCTGAGCAGGAACTCCTTGCTTGACTCAAGTGATCTCCATTGGTTTTGGAAGAGGATATCCACCGCACCCATGCGAATATCCCTGAATGACTCTCGTGAGGGTGCGATTGAATTCTCTAAGTTGTTCCTGCCTATGGAGTAATAAAGTGGTAGGCTTTGAGTCAAAGATGACTATCCTCTGGTTCTTGGAATCAAGATCGAAGAGAAACCAGTGAGGGGCTATTGATAGGTAGGGGATGAGAACATGGTCGACCTCGTTCCATGGACGGAAGCAGTTCTCATGTCTCCGACCCTGAATAAGCTCAATTAATGAGACATCATCAGGGAGCTAATCCTGCATAATATGTAAGCAGAGCTCCATGCGGGTATCTCGACGAATATGGAGAGGAAGCTTTGCCAGATAAGACTTTTGGGCAAAGATGAATTGTGTCATCTCAATATTATCCATTTCTTCACCATCGTGCAGTAAATGACATAATTCTGGACCAGTAAAGGATGCTTCATAGCCGCATGTCCTCGCAGTGGTATCCCCAGCAACATAGGTATTGAAAGCAGCAAGTTCAGTTGAGGTGCCTCCTGTGGTTACAGTGCGCGGTGGGACTAGTTGTTGGTCGGTGGTAGTAGCGGATGGTTTAGTAGGTGAAGCAGGCATGGTATACTCAGCCATACTTGGATGGGTAGTTGAGGGACTAGGCTGAGTAGAAGAAGATGGTTGGCAGGGAGCAGCTGTCTGCTTCTTCATGCGTGTTCCAATGGGCACATCATCATCAGAATCTGTGATGACAGTGGTTCAGTGTGCACACTTTCGCCCACACGAGTAAGTGGCTATAGATGGAGGTGGTGAGTGACTCGGGGGAGGCACTGCTGGCTGTGGAGGATCTACAGGTTCAGGTGCAGGCCGGTCAGATGGCTATGGGTGTGTGTTTTTGACAGTGAGAGTTATTTCCCCACTGGCAAGACGATGACATTCAGAAAGAATAGCTCCCAGAGTTGTACTGAGTCCTTGGTATTGTCTTTGGTAAGCACCTTTAATGTCTTCAAAGTGTCCCTCCAGCTGTCTGAACTCATAGGAGTTTACATGTGTGAGAGATGTCATTTCTTGTTGCACCTTGTCTAGGGTATGGTCTGATAACTCAACTTGAGTTCCTACCTCTTCCATACCTGATTCCATGGTAGCCAGTCGTTCTTCAAAAGCATGAGATACTGATGTTTGAAGGATGCCGGAGGAAATCAGTTTCTCAAGGACTTTGCTTGCCAGAAGATCTACTTCTTCAACCATCAGGGAACGGGAGTGAGATGCAGCTGGTACTGGAATAGCCATTGGGATATTGGCTACGAACTCCTCACTCACCTGAGTGGCCACTTGATGAATTAACGGTGCAGAGGGTGTGGCCATCTCAGAACTTTCCACGGGCTCAGGGACCTATGGAACAGCTCTTGCATCGGAGTCATTGGCAGCAGCAGCAAGGGTTTCTTCTTCTTCTTCTTCTGCTTCTTCTTCCACAGCATTTGGTACCATCTCAGCATCATGAGGAGTAGATATGGTAGGTGAGTCCACCGTGATGGGAGATGGGGCAACCACTGATACAGCTTCCACTAGTCTCTTCTTACAAGACCCTGCTCAACCAACCAGTTAATCAAATGGTCTCTGTCTACTATCTGCTTACTAAAGGTGATCCATGCCTTCCTTAATTCGGCGGGGGTCATATGAGCCTTGGCATACTCAACATAAAAGTCTTCTAGCTTAGACTCCCGAAGAGAGCTCAACAGAATAGGTGTCGTACCCCTATCCTCTGAGGTTTCCTGTGTTGGTGTCTTCCCTCCATCTGCAGGCTCTCTAATTTCTGCAGTATCCCTGGGCAGCTCGGTAGTAGGGGCCTCCTCAGGTGTAGAACCAGTGGGGAGATGAGTTCTGTAATGTTCTCCACCACTTCAGCTATATGTATTATTACGGCAGACGCAGAGGAGCCCCTAGAAGTCTGTGGGACACGGGCCGGCTATCGTGGTATGTGAGCTGGGGCCCATACAGAGCTGGTTGTGTCCTCTGCATGACTTCTCACACTTGAGTCAGGCCTCTTCATCGACTTGATCTCCAGCCGACCATCCTCATAGATGCTTTTAAAAATGTGTTTGGTCGGCAGTGGCACTGTAGGTCTGTTGTAGAATACGTCAAGGTGCAGGAACCTTAGGACTTTGGTGAGACGTAGTCCAAAGTGTCCCTTCTTGCTCTTGATCATGGTGTGTATTTGAGTTCCCTAGTCTACTCGTCTTCCCTATAGAACACTACACATGATCTTCATCTGCTCATGGCTTGTAGAGTCATGAGCAGTCTTCTTACACAGTAGGCACTGTCCGGTGACTATGAGAGTTGCCAGTGCCTGACCGGAAAACCCAATCTTCAGGGCTCCCCGACCTTGCTTTCCAGGATTGGAATACCCAAGAAAATACTTACACTATTCTCTGGAGAGACTAGGAAGAGGAAGTTACCTTTAGGGAGTAGAAGTGCATTTTAGAGCATTTCGGCAGACACTCGAATCTCCACTCCGTGTACCATTCCCACAATGTCGTCTCCAGCGATTGCTAAGGTCTCGTAAAATTCCGAGACGTCTTCTACCAGCAAGTCTTGCATCTCCAAATAGACAGATGCAATGCTAGTATCATCAAGGCGACTTTTGAATTCGTCTAGCCAGCTAACTTTGGTGTCGCCTAAGGCTTCCCAATCGATGATGAATCCCGGGACGATGTTGCGTAGATCGTCGGCCATCGATGAGCTTGGACCTGGCATGGAGCTTGTAGAACTCGTAGAGAGAGATTGTAAGGTTCGAAGGTGGTCAGGGGAGAGAGAAAGAGAGAAAGAGCGAGAATCGAAGAGAGAGAGAGAGAGAGAGAGAGAGAGAGAGAGAGAGCTCTAGGGTAAGGGTTCGAGTGTGAAAACGACGAACATAGCTCTGGGCTCCATCTCTATCAGTGACTTATATATGAGTTGAGAAGTGTACCGTAGAAGTCACACACTCTATCGGTTCGTCTTTAGGGTCCACGTTCTTTTCTCTGACCCGCCACTTTATCATCCGGATCCACTCGTTGGAATACTTAAGTGAAAAGTCCACGTCACTCCTTAAGTCGGTATGTTTTGGATTTTAAGTGCACAGTGACGTGCTGACGTGTCTGCGATGCTTGAGTAGTGAGTAACAGAATCCGTCTCGCTTCGACCCTTTGGACTGCGACTCTACGAAGCTGCGTTTAGGATGTTTCGAGGCTTCGAAGCAGCAATCTTCGATCCAGCAGTTCTTCGATGCAGTTTGCTTCAAGGTCGACTACGAATTCAGCAAAAGGTGGATTTCTCTGGACTTTTTCAACACTTAACAACACACATGGGATGCATATGACAATTCACATAATATTATGCATGATGAACAGTATTGTGAGTGGAATTGAAATTACATGCCCAGAACTTGATTTCTTTCAACCGTAATACCTGGTTTACATGTATGGCTGCTGCATCACTACCATTTACCTTTCCATTTACCTTAGAAATGACTAAGTACTTCATCACACTACATCTTGTGCCAGAAAATGATCACTATGTTAACATAGCATCCAGTAAACCGTGGTTTATCAAATGCAGCAACCCAGTCATAACTTCAACAATCATCCCACATATGAGCAAAACCCACTCAGTGAAGGCCTCACCCTCTCACTCTCAGATCAGCATGTGAGTATGATTCATGAACTAGAATTACACCGTTTGGTATACTCATGGTCAACCGAATCTTACCACAACCCTGAGCCAACAATGATTTTTAGTTCCGCATAGATGACTTGAGAGACAAGATGGCCCTATTGAGAATCAGAACACACACTCTATCATTATCTAATTTACATCACAGTATAGGTAGAGTTTGGAGTTTGATCATGCAGGTTGTCTGTATGAGTTATCTCTTTTCTTTTGTAGAGCATCAATTTTCAGTGCTTCTTCATGAGCCTTTTTACATGCACAGAGTTCAACACATTATCTTTTTGAATCACGTGATCATACAATTTGACCTCCAACTATTACTCTAACAGAGACACAGTCAAGGGGAATAGTGAGGACTCCCCCTAAGATAGGCATTCCATCTATTTTCTATTATCATTTTGCCTTTTTCACCTTGCCTTTTTCTAGTGAAAGGTAACGGCTCTTTTTAAGTAATAGGCTTTTTATGATTCTCAAATACTACAGTCTCAGTCATCCTTTGAGCATTAAATCATTGAGGATCCTTTCCGTGCAAGCCAACAGTACCATGAGATACAACAGTTCCTACTAGTTAATGAATACAATGCCACACAGGTGATATTCGCTCGAATGAAAATGACAAGTAATAGGAATATCATTTAATTTAAACATAAAGGGAATTGCACTCATTTTACTCAAGACTTGAGGATTCGTGACAGGTTGCACAAAAGACTTGAACCAGGTTTAGAGGTGGCAAGTTTCATCCATGTGATTTCTCAACTTCCCGCAATAGACATGCATGAATCACACTTAGTCACTACTAATTTTCATGGAGACATAAACAGTCATTAACAGTGTCATACTTATGTTCATGCACAGGTAATTAAGTTGAAATGAAACACAAGACATGCTATGGGACTTATGAATTTAAATCTAACATGCCAAGTTTTGTCAGAAGTTCATTGAACTTGGCTTCTTGAAGTGGTTTGGTGAATATGTCAGCAAGCTGGTCATCAGTGGATATATACTCCAGGGAAATGTCTTTCTTCAGTACATGGTCACGTATGAAGTGATGTCTGACTTCAATGTGCTTGGTTTTGGCATGCATAACAGGAATGTTGGAGATTGCAATGGCGCTTGTATTGTCACAGTACAGAGGCACAACCTTCAGGTCAAACCCATAGTCTGAAAGTTGACTAGCCATCCAAAGCAACTGGGCACAACAGCTTCCTGCAGGAATATATTTAGCTTCAGCTATGGAGGTTGAAACTGAATTCTGTTTCTTGCTAAACCAGGATACAAGTCTGTTGCCAAGAAGTTGGCATGTTCCACTTGTGCTCTTCCTATCAATCCTGCAACCCGCAAAGTCGGCATCTGAATATCCTCTCAGTTTGAAATCAGACTCTCTTGGATACCATAGTCCCAAATTTTCAGTTCCCTTCAGATACCGCATAATCCTCTTGACATGAGACAGGTGGGATTCTTTGGGATTAGCTTGGTATCTGGCACAGATACATGTTGCAAACATTATGTCAGGTTTGCTTGCTGTCAGGTACAGCAGAGATCCTATCATGCTTTTGTATTCTGAGATATCCACTTCCTTGCCTGCTTCATCCATATCCAGTTTGGCGTTTGTCGGAATGGGAGTTTTCATGTGAGTCACATCAGTCATCTGAAACTTCTTCAGTATCTCCTTGGTGTATTTGGTTTGACTGATAAAAATCCCATCCTCCAACTGCTTGACCTCCAATCCAAGGAAGAATGAGAGTTCTCCCATCATACTCATTTCATATTCACTTTTCATTAGATAGGAGAAGTCTTCACATTGCCTTTTGTCCCTTGATCTGAAGATGATGTCATCCACATAAATTTGGACTATCAAGGGTGATCCTTTTCCTTCCTTGAGAAACAGCGTGGGGTCAATTTTGCCTTTTCTGAACTTGTTCTTGATCAAAAACTCTAACAATGTTTCATACCACGCTTTGGGAGCTTGTTTTTGAATGACCCGTGTGTAACTCGTGTGTAAGGAGTTAACCACAAACACCTTGGATGTTGGTACACAAGTTTAAGGTAAGGGATGAGCCCAAGAGGGGACTTTTGAGAGGTGCTGTGTCAAGCGTAGCGTACATTTATGCCCTAGGAAGATGCTATGCGTTTGAGGGCGGTTTAAATGTTTTGGCTGATCTTGGAGCTCACTTTTGACCTAGTAGATGGCCTCAAACAATTGGCGTGCAAGAACAAAAAAGTTTCTTAGAATGAGGTCCTCTATCTACCACAGAAATTTCAGAGCATTTGGAGCTGAACGTGAATTCACCCATTTCACGTGCAAGCATATTTTTGCTCCTCGAGCCTCTACAAGATGCAAGGAGACTTGTGGTGAAGTTTGAGTGCATTTGGAGCTGCACGCCAATTGGGGAATTGGCGGCAAATTGGCGTGCGGTGTATTTTTGCATGGTTCCCTTGGTTTTGTCATTCTAAGATCTTTCTCCAAAGGACCATGTTGAAATTCTGAGTATTTTAGCCTATATGGGTGCGGAAAGGTGCTAACTTGTGTGATCAAAACTACGTCGTTTTGATCCTGGGTTTACTTAATCAAAACTACGTCGTTTTGATGTGGATGGTGTCTATATAAGGAGGGCTTGAGTTTGAGTTTAGGGTTCTTGTGTTCCTTCTTTGCTCACTTCTTGCCCGAGAGAGAGAGAGAGAGAGAGAGAGAGGGGAAGGGGAGTTGCTGGTTGCTGCCTGGAGCATCTTGCGTGGGGAGGACGGCGTTTGGCGCGGGAGCAAGGAAGAGAGCCGCTTTAAGGTAGGGGTTGTTCTTCCTAATCCCTCCTCTGTCCTAGGGTCCTAGGGCGGATTCTGGGTCATATCTGTTTATATATACATATGTAATCCATATAGGTGTGATCTCCTTATGGATGTTGGCCTTCGATGGCGTATTGGTGTGATTTCGAGGTTGGGTGGTTTGTGCATGTTATGTGTTTGACATTATGCGCTGTGAGGGGTGCA
The DNA here is from genome assembly GCA_023512835.1 of Taxillus chinensis. Lineage (NCBI taxonomy): Eukaryota > Viridiplantae > Streptophyta > Magnoliopsida > Santalales > Loranthaceae > Taxillus > Taxillus chinensis. Next base: position 14,871,164 of record CM042088.1, on the reverse strand, counting down.
TGTTATGTGTGTGACATTATGCCTGTGAGGCCGTGCATGTTTGTGTTTGAGGTAAAGCCCGTGAGGCTGTGCATGTTATGTGTTTGAGGTAATGCCCGTGAGGCCACGCACGTCCAGGTGTTAGATTATGTTTGTGTGGGTGAGTTTATGAGCTTGTGGATATATGCATGCTAAGTGTTCGATGTTATTCCTGTGTGACTAAGCATACTAAGTGTTTGATGTTATGCCCGTATGGCCATGTGTGCTGCGTGTTTGCTTGTACACCCGGTGGCTGTGGAAGCCCGGGGCTGTTTTGTGGAACCCGGTGGTTGTAGAAGCCCGGGACTGTTTTGTGGAACCCGGTGGGCGAAGCCCGGGACGTTTTGTGGAACCCGGTGGTGTGGAAGCCCGGGACTGTTTTGTGGAACCCGGTGGGCGGGAAGCCCGGAGCTGTGTGGAACCCGGTGGTGTGGAAGCCTGGGAGTGTTTATGTACCAGCCCATGTATGATTGTGTTTGCTTGTCATAGCCCGTAACTATATCTGGTGGAATAATTGTATCACGACACGAAGACTTGTACACAAGGCATGTAGATATCGGGTGCATGGGATGGGTTGGGGAGACATGATCCCTGCTGGATGTGGTTGCTCACCCCTCCTACCATGTTGTTTTCTTTACGGAACCTACGGGCGTTAGGTGGGAACACCAAGGTGGAAGACCTTATTTACTTTCTGTTTATGTTATGTAATTTGTGTTATGTAATTTTGTTGAGGCCTTGTAACCCTGGCTTGGGAGATTCTGAATGAAGTTTGAAACATAATAAAGGCATGTGGTTTGAATTTAATAATTATGTGATTTTGGTCTCTGAAAATAAAATGTGAAGTGTATGTTGTATCCTACCCCTTTGCCCTCCGTGTGGGTAAAGGGGAGTCACGTACCGGTTTCCTCGGGTTGGAAATCCGGGCGTGACAATATGGTATCGAGCATGGTCTAGTTGGCCTAGGGTAGTGGGCGGACTTGGTTATCTTGGGTCCTTTGGAGGAGCCTGGAGGGGCGTGCCGATCAACACGGTCCTCTTGGAGCCTCCAAGGTGTACTTGGGGTAGTCCGGTCTTGTGGTAGGATTTGCATGCATTGGCATTAGGGCACTAGTTGCATTGGTTGTTGTATGTGAAGGTGTGGATACCTGAAAAAAATAAAAAAAAAAAAAAAAAGAAAAAAAATAATTGTGATAAAAGAAAATATGAATAATGTGATAAGGCGTGAACGTGCAACTCGATTTTATTTGAAGTACCTTGAGCATGACTACAAGGAAAGGTCCTTGTTTAGTTGAACTGTGTGCTTGTGGAATGGATGCTTGTGCAATGTGGTTTAATGAGAACCGAAATGTGTGCGGTGTGTGTAATTGCATGGATAAAGGGTTTGAACATGATAAAGTTTCAATTGTGCAACTCTGAAATTTTGTGATGATTTGAGCATGGAAACATGGAAAAGAAATTGTGGAAGTGAAACTGTGTGCTTGGAAACTTGAGGCTTGTGACCTGTTAACAAAAAAAAAAAAAAAAAAAAAAAAAAAAATTTAAATGTGATTTGTTTGGTGTTCGTGAATGGTTGAGCATGTGATTTGCTTGGTTGTGTGAAATAAGCGTGGTTATGAGCAATGCAATGGAATGTAAAATTGGTATAATCTGTTAAATGTGAACCTATAGACTTGTATGGTAATAATGCGTGTTATAGCTAAGCCGCTTAGTCGGTAGTGGTCTCGCGATTGTTGAGATTATGGAGTGATGACCTAGAGCGCTGCCTTTTCGTGGAGCCAATGTCTCCGAAAATTGTGACCGGTACGACTATTGAGGTAGCAAAGAAGCCCGCCCCCAGCCGGGCAAGTGGGAGAGCTGCAGGATGTAAGTAATGAGGTTGGCATCTTAAGCCTGGTAATGCAAGAGTTGAGGGATGAGATTCGACAACCGATTAAGAGCGAGGTACGTCGAGAGCTATCAACCCCACATCATCGGGGGATTTGGGTGAAGATTAATTGAAGCATAGTTGTCCCGATCAGCGAAAAGGGGCTCAAGAGGTAGAGACCGGTTTCCCAAAGGGGTTGTTCTTGCGGTGGACAACCGGGACATTGGAAGAGAGTATGGCGGGAAGAAGTACTAGTGTTGCGTCCATGGAAAAGTAGGACATCTCCGGACAGCCTGTTTTGGTGAAACAAGTCATGGTGCTAGAAGGCCGCTCAACGAGCTAGGGACAAAGCAAAATTCAAGTGAGGCTAGGAGGAAGCATGGCGAACTTTCCTTAGTCACGGGTACGATTTTGATTCTCGCGTGTTAAGATTTCTTTTAGTGGTGGTATCATATTCCTTTAATGATAGTGATCGGTTGAGTCTCGTGCGGGATTAGGTGAGGTTGGGTGAACCTTTGATTGTTGCGTTTCTAGCAATTTGATTAAGACACTTGTGATAAAGGGGTATTTTCCTGGGTGGGCTCTTGAGCCACTGTTTTATGTTGGGTGAGGCTTAAAGGTCGTTTGAGTTACCATTTTGGATGGACGTAGTTGGGGACCTACTAGAGAATAAATGAGTAAAATAAATAAAAATATATATATGATACCAAAAAGACTAATAAATTACTAATGGTTATAAACATTGTTGGAAAGAGTTGGTGTTTTAATATGGTTAAAGTGTTAATCGTATCTTTGTGTAGTAGTCAATTTTGGGCGCCCGTGTGTGAGGAAAGTAATAAATGTTCCTGTGTTACCCCTAATACTCTAAGCGTAGGTAGATTACCTCTGGCCTAGCTAGCCTAGGAGGCCTGGAGGCATGAGTTAGTGGCTTGTGGGTAGTGTGTGACCCCCTGTGGCAACCTTGAGTAATAGAAGTGTTTTCTTGTGAGTAGAGGTTTCGTAGATGTGCTACTTAAGAAGGATGTTCTTTTGGTAACCTTTCCAAGTGTCAAGGTTGAGGGAGGAACTTGCCACTAGTATAACCCACCCCTTGAGTCATTGAAATCTAAATTGATTGGCAGAGTGGTATGTGGTTTTAAGATTCTTATGGGTGTCCTATGGAAATGGCTGCAAATTCTTGGGCGGCCAAACATTGACCACGTGTCATGCTGGTGGTGTGTGAAAGACCTTGGGTAATGTTCATAGGATATGTGGTGAAATGGGTTTGCGATGTATAAAAATGTGATGAGTTCTGGAACTAGGTTATGAGTAAGTTTATAGGATCGTGCCCGGTGAACCCAATCGGTCGCAGGCAAGCGAGTGAGATTGGGCAGGCCTTGTTTGGGTTTTTCCCCATAATTTGGAGACATCTTCCGAGGGGTTGGGGATGTATTCCTGGTGGTAGGACCATTCCGTTAATCCATGTCGTGTGGGTAATAGGCTTAAAAGAGGCAAGGAGGTGGGGACTAGTATGTCCTCTCTTACATGTGTTCTACACGGTAGTTTATTTCGTGTGTTGTGGTTGCTTTGTTTTGTTGTGTGTGTTACATATGTACTAAAGGAGTAAGCAAAGTTCTTATGTGTGGGCCTCGTGGCATTCATATGCAGAGGAGTAAGAGGTGATGCATGCGCATATTATGTGCGGTGTGGGATGAAGAGGGGTGTTATGTGTAATGTTGATGTTAATCCTTGTCACATGTGATGGCATGCTACGTTAAAAGTGTGAAAGTATTGATGCGTTGTGATTCACTAAATGGAGTCGGATGTGAGTTTTGCTTGTAAGGGGTATTAATGCTACCCCTTTGGGGGAGACTTGTGTCCTGCGGCTATCATGGGGTCCTCATGCTACATATGTTCTTCTTGAAAGTCTTTCGTGTGTGTTTTGATGCGGTAAGTGACATGGTCCACGCCATCAAAGTGTTGGTGTGTTTGGGAGCTACGTGAATGTCCCGAATAAGGAGTTTGCATGCCTCGTTTCTTGTGCCTACCCGGAGGAATGCGGTGACCATATTAAGCTGCGGCTAGAGCCTGAGTATTTCTTGGTCCATTTGAGTGTTTTGCTGGTGTGTTGAGATAAAACGTAATAGTTGATATAGCGGAGTTGGTGGGCCATGAGGTGGAGTATGTCTTGGAGGCAAGGGATTTTCTTGTGACCTGTGAGTGGTGACACGAGAGGATTCCATTGTGGTCAGGTTGCGAGATAGGAGCGTTTTCGGTGTGGGGGGGGACTATGATGTTCATAGCTACTTGGCGTCAAGGGATTCCTATCGCGTGGTCCGTCTGCTGACTTGGTAAGGCATTATCTCTTGGGGTTACGGTAAGCCTCGGTTGTGAAGGCTGTGTGGGACCTTGGCGGATCTCTGTTTGACCGTGATCAAGGAGGTCGATTCTCAAAGTCGGTGACTAGTGATAGCCCGATAGTGGGTTTTGGTCTTACCATGGTTGTGCGTGTGGTCTGCATTCTGTTTTTAGTGCATCCTTGGACTCCGTTGGGCGCCAGGTTGATCGCGACCGAGTGGTTAAGGGCACACTCCATTCTCGTGTTTCTATGTCTAGGCTTGTACTGCTCGCGTCACCATTGGCGTTGGTGGGGTTTCAATGTTCCTTGCTTGAGTGAGGTGGTTTTCGCGTGATGATGGTGCTTCTTGAGGTGAGCTCCCTGGGTGGGAATGTGATTGTGGTTTGCATCATGCTATCCTATTTGTTTGTGTTTCATTGTGACCTCATTGTGCTTCTGTTAGGGTGTGGTTACCTATGGGCTGAGGCTGCGTTGACTTAACTCCCAATTGTTGGGTATTTTACGTTGTGGAGTGTTGGTCCCATCATGCCGCGAGTTGGCATCTCCAACATTTGTGGTAATGACTACATTATGTGTTGCTTTGATCTTTTCGCGTTGTTTCTACTTGGTTTCTCTTTTCGGGGACGAAAAGTCCAAAGGTGGGAAGGTTGTGAGGAAACTCCTGCGGATGAGTTTGTATGGTGTTAGCGAGTGGGCGGTGGAACGTTAAACGTGTAGTAGTGTTTTATTTGTGCTTTGTTCTTTGTAGTGGTGTTTATGATGTGATTTGTTAAACGTACGTGTTGGGGATGGGCGTATATGTCGTACACCGTCGTGGCGTGAATACTTGTGACATGTGTTAGGTGAGGAGAACAAGGGTTGTTGGTGAGATTAGAATATGTGTTTCCTTATCATGCGTGTTGTATTGGGTCCGTGGGTACGTGCCTTCATGTGTGTTATTGTGTGATATCTTCATTCGCGGGTATGTGAATGGTTGTGGATGATGTGCATCGGCATGTGCATTATGGAAAGTGTATTGTCTTTTCGCGGACGACACGTCCTATGGAGGAAATATGGAAACGCGGAACCTTGTTGCGTGAGCAACCCGGCGTTGTTCGAGGACGAACAATCTTAAGGGTGGCGGGGTGGCTGTTGGCTGGTGTATTGTATTTCCTTTCGACTTTTGACTTTAATTTATATTGAATGTGTTAGTGAAATGTGCTTGTGATGGATATTTGTGACATGTGGATGTGTTTCCATAGATTGTGATGCATGTGGTTATGGACTGTGGTGGCACTATGTTATGTCTATTGTGTACAATGTGCGGTGTATGACCCATTTGGGTGTTGTAGCTCGCCGTGTGGCAAATGGGTAGCTTGTGTTTGTTTTCCTCGTATGTCATTTCTTTTCGAGGACGAAAAGTCTTAAGGGGGAGAGGATGTAAGACCCGTGTGTAACTCGTGTGTAAGGAGTTAACCACAAACACCTTGGATGTTGGTACACAAGTTTAAGGTAAGGGAGAGCCCAAGAGGGGACTTTTGAGAGGGCATGTGTCGCGATAGCGTACATTTAGCCCTAGGAAGATGCTATGCGTTACGAGGCGGTTTTAAGTGTTTTTGGCTGATCTTGGAGCTCACTTTTGACCTAGTAGATGGCCTCAAACAATTGGCGTGCAAGAACAAAAAGTTTCTTAGAATGAGGTCCTCTATCTACCACAGAAATTTCAGAGCATTTGGAGCAACGTGAATTCACCCATTTCACGTGCAAGCATATTTTTGCTCCTCGAGCCTCTACAAGATGCAAGGAGACTTGTGGTGAAGTTTGAGGCATTTGGAGCGCACGCCAATTGGGGAATTGGCGTGCAAATTGGCGTGCGGGTGTATTTTTGCATGGTTCCCTTGGTTTTGTCATTCTAATGATCTTTCTCCAAAGGACCATGTTGAAATTCCGAGTATTTTAGCCTATATGGGTGCGGAAAGGTGCTAACTTGTGTGATCAAAACTACGTCGTTTTGATCCTGGGTTTACTTAATCAAAACTACGTCGTTTTGATGTGGATGGTGTCTATATAAGGAGGGCTTGAGTTTGAGTTTAGGGTTCTTGTGTTCCTTTCTTGCAGCTGCCGCCTAGAGAGAGAGAGAGCTAGAGAGAGAGAGGGAAGGGGAGTTGCTTGGTTGCTGCCGGAGCATCTTGCGTGGGGAGGACAGGCGTTTGGCGCGGGAGCAAGGAAGAGGCCGCTTTAAGGTAGGGGTTCTGTTCTTCCTAATCCCCTCCTCCGTCCTAGGGTCCTAGGGCGGTTCTGGTATATCGTTTATATATACATATGTAATCCATATAGGTGTGATCTCCATATGGATGTTGGCCTTCGATGGCGTATTGGTGTGATTTCGAGGTTGGGTGGTTTGTGCATGTTATGTGTTTGACATTATGCCCGTGAGGCGTGCATGTTTGTGTTTGACATTATGCCCGTGAGGCGTGCATGTTATGTGTTTGAGGTAAAGCCTGTGAGGCGTGCATGTTATGTGTTTGAGGTAATGCCTGTGAGGCCACGCACGTCCGGTGTGTTAGATTATGTTTGTGTGGCTGAGTTTATGAGCTTGTGGATATATGCATGCTAAGTGTTCGATGTTATTCTGTGTGACTAAGCATACTAAGTGTTTGATGTTTGCCCGTATGGCCATGTGTGCTGCGTGTTTGCTTGTACACCCGGTGGGCGGTGGGAAGCCCGGGACTGTTTTGTGAACCCGGTGGCGTAGAAGCCCGGGACGTTTTGTGGAACCCGGTGGCTGTGGAAGCCCGGGACGTTTTGTGGAACCCGGTGGTGTGGAAGCCCGGGACTTTTGTGGAACCCGGTGGCCGTGGAAGCCCGGGGGGTGTGACGTTTTGGGGGGGGGGGGGGGGGGGGGGGGGGGGGGGTTTATGAACCAGCCCATGTATGATTGTGTTTGCGTCAAGCCCGTAACTATATCTGGTGGAATAATTGTATCACGACACAGACTTGTACACAAGGCATGTAGATATCGGGTGCATGGGATGGGTTGGGAGACATGATCCCTACGAGCGTGGTTGCTCACCCCTCCTACCATGTTGTTTTCTTTACGGGAACCTACGGGCGTTAGGTGGGAACACCAAGGTGGAAGACCTTATTTACTTTCCGTTTATGTTATGTAATTTGTGTTATGTAATTTTGTTGAGGCCTTGTAACCCCAGGGGAGATTCTGTAATGAAGTTTGAAACATAATAAAAGGCATGTGGTTTGAATTTAATAATTATGTGATTTTGGTCTCTGAAAATAAAATGTGAAGTGTAGTTGTATCCTACCCCTTGCCCTCCGTGTGGGTAAAAGGGAGTCACGTACCGGTTTCCTCGGGTTGGAAATCCGGGGCGTGAGCTTTTAGTCCATATAGAGCCTTCTTCAGTTTGTATACCTTGTGCTCTTGGTTTGGCTCTTGAAATCCGGGTGGTTGTTTAACATAGACTTCTTCTTGGAGGTCTCCATTCAAGAAAGCACTCTTGACATTCATCTAATAAACTTTGAAGTCCTTGAATGATGCATATGCTAAGAACATGCGGATGGCCTCTAGTTTAGCAACTGGTGCAAAGGTTTCATCATAGTTGATTCCTTCTTCTTGTCTGTATCCTTTTGCAACCAGTATGGCCTTGTTTCTGATTACAACACCATCAGCATCAAGTTTGTTTCTGAAGATCCATTTCACGCTGTTGGATCCTAATTTGTCCGGGTTGGACACATTTCATCAAACTCAATTTTCTTTCATGCCATCTCGATTTGTTCAAATTTCGCAGGACGATAAAGTCGTGACAACCTCTGGTTCTGGGCGATAGAAAATCAAATTTGAGGATCAACGCCTTCAACCAGGCTCAATTCCGAGGTCAAACGAATAAGGTGAGGTTAAAATAGCGTTCAGGCCGCCATCAGGGGTCAAAACGGTAATTGACTTTTCAAGCGTCACTTCAGATCAGGTCATGAACCTCATAATCCTATTCTACTCGTCGTTATGAGAATTTTGACATATATATTGTATGTATTTGCTCCTGGGACGTTTTTCAATGAAAATCAAATACGTTGCTTCGGTAATAAATAACCTCAGTACAGACATTCCGTAGAAACATGATCGTTTTCCAATAAAATTGACAGGGGGTCGCTCGTCAAGACGCCCCGAGTCCAAAAATAATTTTTTGAAATGTTTTAAAGTCCGGTTTGTCCTGCCGATCTCGAAAACCAAAAGATGTCAATTAAAAACCCAAAAACAAAAGAATTTCTTTTTTTCTTTTCTATCCCCACCTAGCAACCATGGTCCGAACCATGGTTGCCCTCTCTCTCTCTAACCAAACCAGACCACCAACCCTTCACCCGGCAGCGTTAACCCATGGATTAATGGTGCCGCTCCACCCTTTGGCTCAAACCCTAGCCCTTGGAACCTATATAACGCCCTTCCCTTCCTCCCTGATTCATCTTCTTCCTCGGCCCCAAAAAAAAAAATCCACGCCTTCTCTTCCATCTCTCGGCTCCCTTTTCCTCCTCGAAACCCAGCTCACACCAAGCCTTCGTCTCTCTGCTTTTCCTGGCCGAACAAAAAAAAACCAAACGCAACACCTTCTTCATCTTCTCTCGCCTCCCCACAAAATCCACTCACCCTCACCGCTCTCTCTGGCCGGCCCTCGGAGATCCGGTACAACCACCATCGCTCCTCATAGCCCATCTCCCTCGGCTCTTCCCTTGTTCCGAAAACCCCAAAAATCTGAACTTCCCTTTCCCAGAACCCAGTCGATTGATACACACTATTTTTTTTTCAACCAAGAGCCTCGCGCTTCCCTTTGGCTGGAACATCATCGCCGGTTAGAGCATACCTCGTCTATCGTCAAGCCTTTTCCCTTCTTCTTCACCGCCCTCTCCGTCGATAACCCAGTACTCTTCATGGGGTCGAGCGGTTGAAGGGAACGAGCAGAGGAGGATGAAGCTACTTGGGCGGGCAGAGGACATCATTACGGGTCGCCGAACTATAAAGCAGAAGCCACCCGAGTCACAGGCAGGAGGGAAGACGCCGTATTAGAGAAGAAGAGAGTTCTGCTGGGTGGTCAGTATCGTTTTCATTGTATGACTTCATTTTGTTTGCCGTTATGATGTTCATTGCCGTGTATTATGTTCTCCCTCAATATGGTTTCTGCGTTAACCCATCTGTGTGTTGTCTGAGTTTGGCTTTTGTGTGGTGCGGAAGCTTTTGATTTCATGACATATCTTTGTTTGGGTGTGGTTTAGTCATAGACTTGTGGGCTTGCTGTTACGGTGTCAATGGTGTCACGTGTGGGTCTTTTACGTTTTACTCGTGTACTGAGTCCTTTGGGTGTGGTTCCTTGTCGTGTGATTCATGTCATTTGGAGATCAACAAATAAAAAGGGGAAATATCCGTTTTCAATCTGGGGGGTTTATTGCCATCGTTAATTTACTGTTCTCTTTTTCGTTTGATTAGCTTTCGCTTGTGTTGTCTACTTCCATCTTCCCCTGCTTACTTTATTTGTTTTCTGGTTTGGTTTTTCCTCTTCTCTGTTTACTCGGATTGGCTATTTGGTGGTTTGATGGGATGAGCTTTGCTGTTGGGGACATAAGCTCACACCTTGGAAGGCTGCTACCTACGTTGCTTTTGTTTTGTTTGCTGTTCTGTAGGGTGTGACAAATTATTGAGTGTTAGACTACTATTGCTTGCTATCTACGTTGTTTATTGAGTGTTCTGTAGGGTGTGACAAATTAATGTAATTTTATTCTTGTTTTAGCCGGCCATAGGCCATTTTGTTAGATTTGGGCCTTTTGCTTGACAGGTAAGAATTATGTAACATGTAATGCAAATGAAAAAAAAAAAGAGCAAACAAAAAAAAAGAAAAAAGAAAAAAGAAAAAAGAAGCAAACAAAAAAAAAGAGAAAAAAAAAGAAACAAAAAGTGAGTTTGCTTTTATGTTGATGCATGTCACAATCACACACACAATGCACTTTCATCTATTTGTTTTAATTCATATTGTTTAAAAAAAACCATTTTCCAAGGGTAAAAAAAAGAAAAAAAGAAAAAAAAAAGGGGTTTTCCAAACAAAAACAAAAAAACAAAAAAATCCTATTTTCTAAACAAACAAAAATGTTTTCCAAAGAAAAAAAACAAAAACAAAAACAAAAACAAAACAAAACAAAACAAAACAAAACAAAACAAAACAAAGCATTTCCAAAACTTAAAGACTTGGAGTTTTCAAAAACTTGACCTTTGTTTTCCTTTAACCTTTCTTTAAAATCCTTTTGTCATTAGTTTTCAAAAACTTGTCCTTTCGTTTTCCTTTATCCTTTCTTTAAAACCCTTTTGTCATTAGGTTTAATTTTGGATGTGTAGATTCTTTTGACACTTAGATTTTGATGAGCTTTTCACCTTTAGTGCCAACAATAAGTGTGCGATTTAGAAAACAAATAAATTCAGCCTTAGCTTTTCTTTTAGCTTTAACTTAAAACCAACCAATTTAAGATTTTAATTTTTAACTCCAACAATTAGTTTAGTAAAACGAGAAAAATTAAATTATTAGGACTCCCTTTAGATGTTTAGGACAAATTTGACTTAATTTAACTTCGACAAATAACTTAGAGGTCAAATAGAGTAGACTCTTAGCCCATGCAAATTTCACGTCACTTTTAGGCTAATTAACTTTAGGATAGATGATTAAAACAAGTTAGAAACCTCCAAATCCTAAGATAGGTACCGAAAGGGCGTCGTGGGGGTGTTAGTCCTTCCCCACACGTAATCAACTCCCGAGTCCATCCCCAGCGGCATAGATTAATTTTTCGTTTAGGTGACCAACCACACCCCAAAAACGGTTGGTGGCGACTCCATATTTTTCACCATTCAGATAATGGTTGGGGGGGAACCGCACCCCAAAAGTGGTTTCCCCCCCGGACGAAATCCGGTGATGAGAGCTGGCAACTCCGCTAGGGATAATTAGAGAGTTAGGCCTTGGATTAGGATTAGGAGGTTTATTTTTTGTTTTATATTGTTTTTATTCTTTCATTCTTTTATTCTTTATTTAATCGTTTATTTATCTCATTTAATCACCGATTGCATGATAGTTTTGATTTACGCGCTTTGATGCCATGATAGTCGTGTTTTACCGCTTTTCCTAAATCGTTGCATTCATGCATAAACCTTCTACCCGGGTTTCTATCATAGTTTAGGTTAGCGAGGTTTATTAGGGTGCCCTGCGCGTTGATCATTATCCGCAAAGGGACCCCGGACTCCTCACTCAAGCTTGAGGTCCTTTTAAGGCACGTCCTTTTAAGGCCCCCCTCCGGTAAATCCCATGGTGTACGGAGCCCTCTAGAGAGGAAGCTTGGGGACCAATGAATAAGATAGGATGAGAAATCATGGCTCATTATGGGCACACTGACCCACATGTTGTTTGTCCATTTTAGCTTTCCTTTTGAAGGATAGGTTCATCATATCATATTGTTTTGTTACTGTATTTTTTATATTATATTATAAATATTTGTGTTATTCTTTTTACGAATTTAGTCTTATATCTTTGTTTATATTACTCTCACTAATCTTGTTTTTATGTGAATTGTATCATTATTGTTTTTTAATAATCATGTCTTATTCTGATCATACACTCTAGGATACATAACCTTGACATTCATTCCCTATGATTAGTGTTCCATTTCCTTCCTCATGTATTCTTTTGGTCACATAGATCACCTCAACACTGTAGGGTTACGTGTCCATTCAGGAATCCACCATTTAGTTTAGGTTTAGGCGACATTAGTCCTCATTTAGTCCATAGATGCCCACGTCGGGCACATCTTCATTCATGCTGTTCATATTTACTAGCACATATTTACATCCTCATGCTACCAACATTTAGGGCTCATGTCATGTTTTCATCACATCATGTAGACTCATGCATGCATGCCAAACCAAAAAGAAAAAACATCAACAAATCATGTCATGTAGATTCATGCAAGCCTCCGTGTAAAAAAAAACGAGATAATGAAGTGGGGAGCTTACCGTTTTGTTGATACATCAGAACCAATTGGAAGTGGGCAGCAATTTTGAACCATGGCAGAGCATACAACAGAAAGACTGATCAGCTTGGAACAGACCCAACAAGAAACATACAGAAATCTCCGAGATTTGCAAGAGCAAATGAATCGTTTGGCAGAAACAATGACAAGATTAGTCAGGAACTCGGGAGAAGGGATCACAAATCAACAGCAAGGTCAAGAAGTATTGCAACCACCAAATCTCACACAAATGGAGGCACAAGTTCATGACCCTACTCCCGCACATCAAGGTATCCCACCAATTGTGGGGCATGAGGCAGATGTACTGATGTCCCCCTCTCCTAAAGAAAATATTGAATCACCTGCGATAGGACAACTTGAGGAAAGATTGAAAGCAGTTGAGAAGACTGAGGCTTATGACTTGATCAGTCCAGATGAGTTGTGCTTGGCTCCTGGTATAGTCTTACCTCTAAAGTTGGAGATGCCCCAGTTTGAGAAGTTCAATGGTACTCAAGGTCCAAAATTTCATTTGACCATGTATTGTACGAAGATGGCTGCTCATGCAGGGAATGACAAACTCTTGATACACTGTTTCTAAGAAAGTTTAACTGGAGGGCCACTTCAATGGTATTTTCAATGTCAGAAAAGTCACATCAATACATGGCACGATCTAGCAACTGCTTTCTTGAACGAGTACAAACATATTACAGAGTTGGCTCTTGATAGGCTGACATTACAAAAACTGGAACAAAAGTCAACTGAAAGCTTCAGAGACTATGCTAGGCACTGGAGGGAGGTTACAATGGAGGTCCAACCGCCATTAACTGAGAAAGAACTCACAGCCATTTTCCTCAACACCCTTCAGGGAGTCTACTATGAAAAAATGGTAGGAAATGTCACTAACAATTTTAATGATCTAGTGGCCTCAGGAGAAAGAATTGAGCTGGGAATCAAGACGGGTAGAATAACAGAAGTGACTACTCACCAGGGCCAAGTGCAAGCTGCGTGGCAAATCGAATCACCCACTTTCAAGCACAAAAGACCTAGGAGAAAGGCATCCAAAGCAGCACCTTTTGAGCCACTACCACTAGATTATGAAAAATTGTTTCCAAAGCTAGTAGGAGCCGGTTTGCTGGTACCAGAATCCATTCCCGTGCCACAACCACCCCATCCTAAATGGTATGATCCTGCAAAGAGCTGTGAGTTCCATGCCGGTGCTCTTGGGCATTCAACGGAAGACTGTAATGCATTCAAGAGAAGGGTTCAGTCACTGCTTGAAGTTAGCCTCTTAGATGATTCGGTGATTCAAGACTACTCTTTGTAAAAGTGCCCCCTGTTTGGATTCTGTTCTGAAATAAAATAAACTTTCTCAAAGAGCATGCACTTCATAACATTCACTAGAGCCACGCATCCTAAACATTCATGCATACTTGTCACGCATACATGTCAGGCATTCCATTGACAAATTCCATATTAAATAAAGGGGGAGCTTAACACTCTTATTGAATCAGATTGTCATCAAAAGTTCAAACATATGGCTGAAGATCTATACAACCGATTGGCTAGGGTGGAGCAAGCTCAGATAGCAATGTATGTGGATTTGCAGGGACTGAAGTGTCAACTCCAGAAACTAATGGAATTGGTTGAAGGGCTCACCAAGGTAGAATCAGCTGAGGCTAGAACTACTGGAGTGGCACAAGGAGTGAAACTACCCCATGGACTGGTTTCCTTTCAAAAACCTCACGTCATGCCAATACCATCACCATTTCCTCATAGCCACTCAAGTGTCACCTCTTTGATGCATATGCCCCAATCGACTCATCTGCGTGCATGGCAAGGATCAGGACCAGTGACAATCAGATGTGGAGGCGACCCCTCGGGTAACATTCACGGTCCAACAAAAAGAAGGAATAAGAAGCTCAAGCAACCAGAAGTTGACCCCGTCCCCATGACTTACTCGGAGCTGTACAAAGAGTTACTGCAAGCCCATATGGTGACTCCAACCCCTTTGGACCCGGTCAAGCAACCTTATCCTGAGTGGTACAATCCAAATGACCAATGTGAATATCATGCTAGGGCAATAGGGCATAATATTGAAGGTTGTATTTCATTTAAGAGGAAAGTCCAGTCCATGAGGAATGCTCAGTGGTTGAACTTCTCAACGAAGGCCCAAAGTAACTCTTCCAAGCCAAGGTCTACTAGTCTCAATGATGGGCATGGAGTGGTACTACAAGTGACTGGGAGTAGGTTTGGTAACTCTCATGCCACTGAAGGAGGGCAAGCCAGTTAAGTTTCCCGGAGGATGGATCGCCAATGCTCGAGTAATATCATGAAGATTCGTAGCTTTTATTAATTTCCCTTTTTGGTGGAACTTTGTTTTTTGCATCGCGAATCATGAACTTTGCTTTTCAAAAGGGTGTTTGTCACCTCCTCTTTGATAATAAATGTTTTAAATGGTTTTTCAACATTTCATAACATGTGTATGCATTAGTTGTCCATAACTTGTCCATTCTCATGGTATGTGCATGAAAGCCGAACAGGGGCGTATGAAACAAGGGAGATTGAACTGATAACCCAAGCCTAAGAAGGGTCCAAGCAGCCTGTCGTCCTAAGAGCCTAGCACAAGAGATCATGAAGTGCAAGAAAAACACTTTTGGGAAATTCCATTCCCATCGAGAGGGACACCATCAAGGAGCTCGATTGACCGTCAAGTGAAGTCCCTTCTGTCACGAACATAAATATAACTCTTTCTTTGACCTACTTGAAAAAGACATTTGATCATTTAAAATGAGGAGAGGCCATCTTTTGTGCTACCTCGTAATAATACCCTTGTTACCCCCTTTGAGCCTATAATGGAATTTTCTTTCAAATTACCTGATCCATAGTTCACCTCACACTAGGGCAGTTCTTTAAAGACAAATCCCTTAAGAGAGGCAGTTCAGTACATATGTTGGGGTAGTTAGTGCCTTACAGAGTCCCTCATCGGGACAATTCATGTCAAACTGAGGCAACCATTGTTGAGAAGGAAGAGAAAGAAAGGAAAAGAAAAAAAAGAAAAAAAGAAAAAAAGAAAGAAAAAAGAATAAACAGAGAGGGAAATTCAATGGGGGCATTTTGGGGCATGAGGAAAAAAAAGAGAGAGTAGAACTAAGAGAGAAAACAACCAAGAAAGGAAAAGGGGAGCATTTTGACTCAAACCCATACTGGGGCAGTTGAGGAAGGAATAAATCAATCATCGGGACAGTTTGAAAAAAAAAAAAAAACAGTGTCATGAGTCTCCTAATGAGGATAGAGCCCTACACCGGGGCAATCTAGTCCCTCTCCATCAAAAAAAAAATTCAAAAAGAGTGGCAAAAGAATCAGCTTCTAAAGAGTTCAGTCTGAGCTATGTATCATATCCAACCTAGAATAGGTTTGAGCCTATTATATCCCTTCTTGATAAACCCTTAAAACTCAAGCCTTCGTTATAGTCCTAGAAAAGTCCTTTCTGATTGAATGATCAAAGTTATTTTTCAAGTACTCAATTGAGGGTGGAAACCTTGAATACAAGAGGCGGACTTGGTGAAAACCTAAAAGGGCATCAAGGGTAAAATACAAAGCCACCTACAAGACAGAAGGGACAACAGAATCCATATAAGGCGGGCGTAGTGAAAACCTGAAAGGGCATTGCGAGTAAAATTCAAAGCCATGAAAGCAGCAAATATTCAAATACGCCAGATCCAGTCGAAGCCTAAATAATAACCTTTGACGGTGGAGCTCGAAGCCAGAAAAGCAAGAAGTGTTCAACTCCAGACCAATGCAAAGCTCCAAACAACAACTCCAGAAGATAAAGTCCTTTGAGCCACCAGATGAAGGCCAAGCTCCAAACAGTAACCTCTGAAGGTAACTCCCAAAACTGCGAGACCTTCAGCTTCAATCTCAAAGAAAAAAAAAACCTCAACCTCAAAACCATCAAGTTCCAACATTTCCAAACCATGAGGATAAAAACCCCAAAGCTTCAAGGTAATCATCCGACCTTAACCTCCAGAACCTTCAAAATCATGGAGCGCCAAGACTCTTAACCTCAGCAAGACCCTCAAAGCCAACAAATACCAAGATTCCTAACCTATAAGCACGAAAGCCATTGAGTATTAACACTCCCAATCTCTAAGATCATCCAATCCAGTCCCAGAAACCTTTAAAACCACAAAGTGTTTGTGCCTCTAATCCCAAAACCATTGAGCAAATACTTCCAAATTTTGCAAATTAAACCCTCAAGCCATCAAGAACCATTACCTAGTCCAAGCTAATCAAGTTCAAGTCAACTTCGTGGAACAGACCCCTAGAGGCTCGTACCACTGCCATAAGAGGACGACAAGTTATGAATGCATTGCATAACCATGTTTTGGAATTTATTTTTAAACAAAATCATCTTTGAAAATGTGTTTTGAAAAGAAAAAAAAACTTCTTTTGTACATAAAATGTTTATCCTCAGCAGGGTTTCTCCCCAGCAGGATCTCTCATGATATTACTCAGCAAAGGTGATTTATCATCCAAGAAGACAGTGCTCAAGTCAAGCTCCTCAACTCAGTGAAACTAAGTCAGACAAACTCCTCAACGAAAGAAGAAACAGAGTTCCCCAGCATGATTGGAATGATTCCCAACAGCATTGTCATATTTTCCCAGCGAGGCAAAGCCAGTCACCAGCAGTGGATACCCAACGGGTTAAGCTCCCCACTAAGCCAAGAAAAGAATTTCATGCATACATTTATGTATTCTACATTCATCGATACATGCATCATATGCATTTCTCTCGTTCAGGTTTTGTGAGTTATTCTCAAAAGCCTCAAACCTTAGAAACCATTAACCAATCCAGGATTTTCAAGCCCACCAATCCCCTAAAGCATCTCCATCAAACTCCAATATGTGTTTTCCAACAAGTCTTTTAGGTTCTAGCCTTTTACATTCCTGTCAGCTTATAGGCTTTTAATTTCCAGTATTTTTGCATCGTAGGCGGTAATCTTCTTGCCTCTGCGAAGTTTCTCAGGTTCTAGCCTTTTCCATTCCTAAGCTTCTAGGCTTTTAGTTTCTAGTATCTTTGCATCGTAGGCGATAATCCACCAGCCTCTGCAACACATTGTAGGTAAGTAATCTTCCTGCCTCTGCGAAGTCTTTTAGGTTCTAGCCTTTTACATTCCTGTCAGCTTCTAGGCTTTTAATTTCCAATATCTTTGCATCGTAGGCGGTAATCCTCTAGCCTCTACAACGCATTGTAGACAAGTAATCTTCCTGCCTCTGCGAAATTTCTCAGGTTCTAGCCTTTACCATTCCTAAGTTTCAAAGCTTTTAATTTCCAGTATCTTTGCATCGTAGGCAGTAATTCTCCAGCCTCTGTAACGCATTATAGGCAAGTAATCTTCCTGCCTCTGCGAAGTTTCTCAGGTTTTAGCCTTTTTCCATTCCTAGGCTTCTAGGCTTTTAATTTCTAGTATCTTTGCATCATAGGCGGTAATCCTCCAGCCTCTGCAACGCATTGTAGGCAAGTAATCTTCCTGCCTTTGCGAAGTTTCTCAAGTTCTAGCCTTTTCCATTCCTAAGCTTCTAAGCTTTTAATTTCCAGTATCTTTGCATCGTATGCGGTAATCTCCAGCCTCTGCAACGCATTGTAGGCAAGTAATCGTCCTGCCTCTGCGAAGTTTCTCAGGTTCTAGCCTTTTCCATTCCTAGGCTTCTAGGATTTTATTCCAGTAAATCCCAAGATCCAGCAAGCACTCCGATTCCAAGCAGAACCATCCCTTGGCCACAGGTAAGCCAGGTAAGCAATCCAACCCGTCCAAAATAACTCTGTCCTATCTTTGTGCACCATTTGTACACAAACGATACACAAAGAGGGGCAGCTGTTGGACCCTAATTTGTCCGGGTTGGACACATTTCATCAAACTCAATTTTCTTTCATGCCATCTCGATTTGTTGAAATTTCGCAGGACGATAAAGTCATGACAACCTCCGGTTCTGGGCGATAGAAAATCAAATTTGAGGATCAACGCCTTCAACCAGGCTCGATTCTGAGGTCAAACGAATAAGGTGAGGTTAAAATAGCGTTCAGGCCGCCATCAGGGGTCAAAACGGTAATTGACTTTTCAAGCGGAACTTCGGATCAGGTCATGAACCTCATAATCCTATTCTACTCGTCGTTATGAGAATTTTGACATATATATTGTATGTATTTGCTCCCGGGACGTTTTTCACTAAAAATCAAATACGTTGTTTCGGTAATAAATAACCTCAGTACAGACATTCCGTAGAAACATGATCGTTTTCCAATAAAATTGACACGGGGTCACTCGTCAAGACGCCCCGAGTCCAAAAATAATTTTTTGAAATGTTTTAAAGTCCGGTTTGTCCTGCCGATCCCGAAAACCAAAAGATGTCAATTAAAAACCCAAAAACAAAAGAATTTCTTTTTTTCTTTTCTATTCCCGCCCGTCTCTTGCCTACATGTCAGCTTTTGATTGGGTGAAAATAAAATAACACAAAAAAAAATCAAACAAAAACCAAAAACAAAATAATAAAAATAAAAACAAATCAAAAAACGCTCGATCCTTATCGTCATCACCAAACCACGTTGTCTTCTTCTTCCTCTCTCCTTTCCCCATTCGTCTCCATCGCCAGAGCCGGGCCTCTGCCGCCGTGATCCCGGAGGACCACCGGACCACCCCGCGCCCACCGGATCCAGCTCTCCAAACCCCACCTAGCAACCATGGTTCGAACCATGGTTGCCCTCTCTCTCTCTAACCAAACCAGACCACCAACCCTTCACCCGGCAGCGTTAACCCATGGATTAATGGTGCCACTCCACCCTTTGGCTCAAACCCTAGCCCTTGGAACCTATATAACGCCGTTCCCTTCCTCCCTGATTCATCTTCTTCCTCGGCCCCAAAAAAAAAAATCCACGCCTTCTCTTCCATCTCTCGGCTCCCTTTTCCTCCTCGAAACCCAGCTCACACCAAGCCTTCGTCTCTCTGCTTTTCCTGGCCGAACAAAAAAAAACCAAACGCAACACCTTCTTCATCTTCTCTCGCCTCCCCACAAAATCCACTCACCCTCACCGCTCTCTCTGGCCGGCCCTCGGAGATCCGGTACAACAACCATCGCTCCTCATAGCCCATCTCCCTCGGCTCTTCCCTTGTTCCGAAAACCCCAAAAATCTGAACTTCCCTTTTCCCAAAACCCAGTCGATTGATACACACTTTTTTTTTTCAACCAAGACCCTCGCGCTTCCCTTTGGCTGGAACATCATCGCCGGTTAGAGCATACCTCGTCTATCGTCAAGCCTTTTCCCTTCTTCTTCACCGCCCTCTCCGTCGATAACCCAGTACTCTTCATGGGGTCGAGCGGTTGAAGGGAACGAGCAAAGGAGGACGAAGCTACTTGGGCGGGCAGAGGACATCATTACGGGTCGCCGAACTACAAAGAAGAAGCCACCCGAGTCACAAGCAGGAGGGAAGACGCCGTATTAGAGAAGAAGAGAGTTCTGCTGGGTGGTCAGTATCGTTTTCATTGTATGACTTCATTTTGTTTGCTGTTATGATGTTCATTACCGTGTATTATGTTCACCCTCAATATGGTTTCTGCGTTAACCCATCTGTGTGTTGTCTGAGTTTGGATTTTGTGTGGTGCGGAAGCTTTTGATTTCATGACATATCTTTGTTTGGGTGTGGTTTAGTCCCAAACTTGTGGGCTTGCTGTTATGGTGTCAATGGTGTCACGTGTGGGTCTTTTACGTTTTACTCGTGTATTGAGTCCTTTGGGTGTGGTTCCTTGTGGTGTCAAGGGGTTGGTGACTAGCACCGATATGGACTACACATGGGGTGCTGTCCAAGATAAACCTGTACATTCATACATCAAGGGTATTCCTGTACATTCCCACATGCTATGAAGTTAAAGAAAATAATTTATTAATAACAGAGTCAAGCTATAATTCCAATATAACTTCCACGGACCCTCGTCTGGATATTCAAATAATAAAATCAATCATGTTTTACAAAATCCATAAACTAAGTTATTACAAAATTTAAAACAAACAAAAATTAGCTTCGGACCAGCCTCTAGCGAATGAGTCGATACCTGAAACATGTCAACAAAGTAGGGGTGAGCACAAATGCCCAGTAGGTGATCTCTATCTCCTCACCATCCTATAACATGAATTCCTAAGTCTACATGATCGGTGTATGCTTGTGACAGTGTAGTGTTCTACTTTATCACAATAAGCTTACATTCAATCACAAAATATAATATCACACACATTACATTTCATTCATTAAGGGTACACACCAAACAATCCAACCATCTAGGAGATTCCCACATCCAGCTCCAAGGATCCCAGTCATTACCAGATAGCCATATGTGGGACCTGTGGTGTCCCTAACGACAACCTGTCACATATGGGACCTCAGTTAACCAGCCACATAGGGGACCTGCGGCCTCTTGTCAGCCCTATGTGGGACTTGCGGTTAACCCAACCAACTCATATTATTGTCAACCCAACCAACTCCATCACCAATTTCACATATAATCAATAAATAGAATATTCCAACAGTCAAAATTCAATACAACAGCCTTACAAAATATTTAATTCATCAATCCGGCACTAACCACAAATAATATATATAGATATACATACATATATAAATATTCATCAAACATCTAACACCCTAAATATCAATTAAGTAATATTAAGTTATGTACAAGTAACATTTAAATGCCAAATTTCTAATATTGAACTACAATCAATATTTCTAGTGTCAGACTATAAATATCAAGCCACGAACAATGTTTCTAATATCAAACTATTAATGTCAAGCCTCTGACAATATTTTTGATGATAAATTAATAATATCAAGCTTCAAGTAATACTTCATATTATTAAACTATAATATCAAACCCAAGCACTATTTTCATTATTAAACTAACAATATCATAATTCTTGTTTGACCTTGCAATTAGAATGGTATCAATGAATATGTTATTTTTACTATTAAATCAAATTAAATTAAATTTATTTATATATCTTGATAATTATCAAAACACACATATAATACCATGCACGACTTTATAATAATGCACGGATTTAATGCACGAATTTATTACCCACATATACTAACTATTGACACGCACGACTTAATTCCCATATTCAATTATGCCCCCCTTTTAAAAAAAATCTGACACTAAAAAAAAGATGCCCCTTTTCTTTCACTGCCACGAAACCACGCATGTAAAGATGCTCCCTTTTTTTGATTAAGAGAAAATTAAATAAAATAAAACAAAACCCTTGTGCTGCATTGGAACGAACGGATTGTGCTGCTATTGCCGCGCGGAAGAAACAAGGCCAACTGGCCTGGTACGGGTAGAAATTATTAATAACTAATTAGAATATGATAAAAGGGATAACAGGTGCAGTAGCTCGTCCAAGGATTCGGAACCGGTCGAATCATGCCACACTGCAACAATCGCCTAGTCGTATGTATATATACGTAAATGAATATATTTATATAAATATATACATATCCAAACATTTATGTATATAGATATATATATATTCTAACAGTTTGTGTTCGTGCAATAGAATAACGAGGAATCAAGAATCACCTACCTCTTGCCTTCCGAAGGGATTAAATTCGCAAGAACGGTCTAGGATAGGCGAAGAACGATGAAGAACGTGAAGAACACTAAGAACTCTCCTCTGATGGCTAGGGTTTGTCAAAACAAAGTTATAATGAATAATAAAACCCCAAAACCCTATTTTTAATTAAAATTCATCATCCTTTTAATAATATCTAAAAAGCCCTCATAAATTCTATTTTTCACTTATTAACCCTCAATTTAACTCCTAAAAATTACTAAATAACCCCTAGAGGCTTCTGTACCTCTATCTAGGCCCAAATATAGTCAAAATGAACGTATTAATGGCCACGTTCTCAAAATAATATTCTTAACATCAAATATAGATTATAAGTTACGCTAACACATATACGAATCCTTACATCCTCCCCACCTTAGGTTTTTTCGTCCTCGAAAAAAAAACAAAACGTTCTTATAGACACTACACTTACACACAACTATTACACATACCCAATATCTAACATATTACCCTCACTAACGAATACAATTGCTTTCATGAGCATAATTTTACATAGCCTATCATATTTTATACACAAGCAACACATAGCAACAACCATACATCATGCCCTTCACAAATACCACCATATATCCACAAGTAATCATTTCAACATACACATCATAGTGAACTTGCTCTCACCACTGAGAAAAATCCTCACATTCTTCCCTCCTTAGGGCTTTTCGTCCGCGAAAAGACGAACCAACTAATAATCCTAACGATAAGGGTCTCTAACCACAATGATAGGATCCAGGAACCCACCTAGCCATTAACCATTTCAACTATTAAGGCGACGCTTTGTCCACCAACCATTAACCAGCCCAACGCTTGAGGACATACCATTAACCATTATGAAGTAACAATACATTCACCGATTCACAATCCCCTGAACTTATAATGCATCTGCTAACCATTCAACATAATGAGGGGGGTTATCATCCTTTTGTAAACTATTTATGATCCCTTGCCAACGTAAAAAGGCTAAGTCACCTGGAATGCAGCATAAACCCAGCCATCACAACAACAAGGCTAAACGTGGGCAAACTAATACCTCAACATAGATCGTCGGATCACAGTCAATATGATCACCTATCAAAATCCAATAATCAATCAGATCAACAAATTTCATCATGCCCAATACCTAATATCGAACCACTACCATAAACCAATTTTTTTTAACCCGCTATATAACCATCATAAACGAACTGTTAATGAAACAATATCGTACAAACAACACTCCAACCGACCACATATCACCTTAAAATTATACTAACGAATACTAACATCACCACCCAAACTAACCAATCTAATTGAACCCAAACAGTAAGGATTAACACTAGAGCCCAAAAATCAATCAAAGCACTATCAGCTCAAATTAACAGGACAAACTCGCCACCCTAATTAAACATTGTATAACCAAAGTCCAACAACCTATTCCCAATTAACCAATAGCCCACAACAAGTGTAACAAGGAAACATTGCCTCACAAATCATGATCACATATTATAAACAATATATCAAGCATATAACAATCACAAACATAGCACAAAACAAAACAACATTAACATATCAACAATTATGCGAATATCTACTCTCATGCACGGAAGGAAGGTCACACCCAAGTAGGCTCCACCAAACAGGGTAAGACGCCGCTGAATCACAGCCAAGTCCCCTTACAAAGAGGGCTTCATAACCAAACAACAAGCTCAACTACCACAACAACATGTCACAATGACCTCACTGAGGGAAAGCTCACCACGTTAGTCCCACCATAAATCATTCACCAGTTCCACATCATCATGCTTACCACTAACCAATCAGGCCAAACAATCAAGAAACAAGGTCCGTCCCAATTTCACCATGGGTCACCACACAAAATAAGAATGCATATAGTTGTTAACAACCCAATCAAGGTGGAACAAGGCAGCAATAGGAAATACAATTATGCTCACGCTCAGGCATAGATACATAACACGATACACATATCAATCACTCATCATAATAAATAAACAGGTTAAAAACAGCGTTTATAATTAAGACAACCAAGCAAGCACAATCACAGCCACACAGGCTCCACTGCCACACGGGCTCCACTGCCACACAGGCTACCATAACCACAGCCACACTTTCAAGCACAGCACAATAATATGCGTTCACATTACATCAAATAACACATGTAGTCGTATTACACAACTATACCCAAAAACAGGGCAAAAGTCTACAACATGTCATTTGCACTCCATATCATATGAAGAATATCCAAACAATTATATAGTGTGGTAATCCACATTGACATCAGTCGACATGAATCACAATAATATTTCACACATAGTCGGTCATCATTATTTCTTTATTTATTTACTATTGTTACTAGTGTTGTAAGTATATTATTTATGATTTTTTTTATTAGTTTTATTGTACATTTACCATTCTTATCAATAACCGGTTACACGCACCAACATAGTCCACCACAAACCAACACCACACAAGGTGCATGCAACCAACAACGAGCAACTACTAAAAAACAAGCAGGCTAATAACCCATCAATATTTACTGGGCAAACAAACACAATTACAATGGCAATCGGTCCAAGGAAAAATCAACATCATTCACTAACATTCAATCAAAATCCCATATAGCATTTCAACTAACTAGTAGCATGTAACCAAGTCGACATAAAACCAACACAGTCAACATATGACGACTGAAAATCGATACAATCACCTTCACAAGTTACAGGGAAATGAATATTTCGAACATCATTCGCCGGCGTTAACCAACAATTCATAACAATAGTGAACCAACTAATGACATACAACAAGGTCACATCAACATCATATTATACAACTAACTACATCAATCAACATGCTTGTTTTTTGCTATTTTATTTTACTATTATAATTTTTTTTATAACACAGATTCAACATTTAACTATATCTTAAAGATATCATCACATGTTTAACAAGTTCCACAATTTAAATCTAGCGAAAAAGGGCATTACTTTCCTCTTATGGTGTTTCTCCAAGACCATTTCCAAAACCTCTTATAAAGTCATAAGAAATATAACTCCCTTTGATTCTCAGATTATTTTATCACCTTCTAAATCACTTACTAACACTTTTAAAAAAATTATTGAAATATTTTATCTGATGGAAACGAATTCTTCACTCCCATTCCAAAAGACTATGTTATCACTATCTCCCCCACTCGTTTGCACGTCTACCCTTCAATTGCCTTAAAACAAAAATAAACCATTATTGAGTCTACCAATTCCATCATGGTCTTCTCATAATATTAAAGCCTAATATCTTATCAGTATATATTGTTAGTCATAACAGTTATTAGTTTCTTCTGTATTATTATATTCATTGCACTATTTAATCCTTGAATATTTTATTCCATCATTTACCATTATTGTACTTCATGTTTTACTTTTATTAAGTTACATTTTTCCAACCATCCTGTAAAGACTCGTATTTTGGTAGTTTTGAGAGATAGTCATTCTATGGGAATGTAACTATCTGGACGGTAGTGTAGTCGTCGATGTGAGCATTTTGACTGTACTTGGGCCCGATTTCGAGTCGGAGTCCAGTTTGACCCAATTGTTGACTTTTTAGGGTTTATTGGTTGACTTTGTGTTTGGGCGGTCATTTGGGTGTAATAATATCAATCTAGTGTTGTGCTCGTCATTTCGAGCGTTTTGACTGTAGTTTGACTCAATTTGGAGTTCGGGGCCTTGGAGGTCAATTATTGACTAGGTCAACGGTTGACTAGGTCAGTTGACTAGTAGAAATATAAATAGCAGAAAAAAAAGGAAGAAGCTTTCATTTTACGTTTCACGTTTGTGCGTTGAGAGAGAGAGCTTGAGAGAGCTTGGAGGCTTTGACGATTTGGGGCGATTTGGGTTCGTGGGGCTAGGGCTGAGTGCCTTGAGTTGGGATCCCATGGAGGATCGTGGACAAGTTGTCCTGTGTGGGCAAGCTGAGTCCTGATGTTTGTTTGCAGGCTGAGTCCTGATGATTGTGCACACTACACGGTGCACGAGTACACTGAACATATAGTATAGACATATATGTGTTACATGATGTGGAGTTTTGGGGTCACCTACTGAGCTTGTCGCTCACCCCTACTTGTTGTTTACCCTTTTCAGGTGTGCCCCGAGACTAGTGGAGGACTTTCTTCTAGGAGGATGCCCACTACTCTGATGTATGATACACTTATATTCTGTAGTGTTTTATGTGATATCCCGGACAGGGGTCCGTGGACAGTTGTATTTGCATACTATATGATGTGATGTCTGTATGATTGTTTGACTCATTGTATCTATGTTGATATATGGGAAAGTACAGGATTACCCTTGATGTATGACTGTACAGGGTTACATATTTGAGACAGCACCCGCGGTGTAGTCTCCATTGGTGCTAGTCGCCAACCCCTTGACCTATCGGGTGTGGGCAAGGGGAAGTCATGTACCCGGTTCCAGGTTCCCTGGAATTCGAGGGCGTGACAAGTTGGTATCAGAGCATGGTCTAGCGGACCTAGGTTAGTGAGGGGTGGTTAATTGATTCCATGTGACTTGGAAAACTGTAGGGAGGGCGCCTGATCGACGCAGTCCTTACAGGTATTCTAGGTTATGGTGGTGTCAGTTAGATCATCCTAGGAGCATACATAGGGTGCATTGCTAGTGGTATGATTGTGTGCATATAGGGCACTAGATTGTCTTTGTGTTTGATGTGCTTGCATGTGGTGCCAGGATGGCACGTGGCCGTGAGAGCTAGGACTTGATTGTGGTGTACCCTGAGGGGTGACACAATGCTATATGCATGGTTGTGGACCTATGGGTCGTATGGTGTACCATGATGGGGGACATGATGCTATATGCATGGTATGGACCTATGGGTCGTATGGTGAGAACCTACAAGTCGGTTGTGCCTTTGATGGCTATTTGTGCTATTGATTGTTTGTTGTTTGTTGTGTTGGCCAGTGTGATGGCACCACCGAGGAGAGCTGTCCGAGGCCAAGGCCTGGCAGAGGAGCCCACGATAGAGTCAGGGAACCAGGGGCAACAGAGCCCGCAACAGAGATCGTCAGCTCCCGTTGTGGGACCTGATTTGGCTCAGGTGTTGATTCAGTTGTAGGAGGCCATGAAGGGTATGCAGGGCTCGATGAGGGATATGGCTAGAGAGGTGGATGAGCTGAGGAGGCAACAACAACCTCAGCAGCCACCACAGCCTCAGCAGCAGGAGGCGAGGGTGGTGCAGGATGTGCACCAGCAGGAGGTCGTGATAGAGCCAGCATGACGAGGAGTGGATTGGGCTGCACAGTTTTTGAAACATGCACCCAGGACTTTTGAGAATGGTTCACGGCCTGAGGTAGCCGAGGACTGGATTAGATGGACAGAGGACATCTTTGAGATGATTGGGGTGCCAGATGAGGAGCGGGTGCGAGTGGCGACGCACTATTTGTTGGGGATCCCACGCAGGTGGTGGGAATCCACTAGAGCTGTCCATGGCAGTCAGATGAGCTGGAGAGAGTTTGTTGAGCGCTTCTTTGGGCAGTATTTTCCCAGCTCGTTGCAGTATGCTCGACGTATAAAGTATTATGAGCTTGTGCAGGGTAGTATGACTGTAGGGGAGTATGTGCAGGCCTTCACAGATTTGGGGCGGTTTGCTCTGGAGGCTTGGGAAAAAGAAGGCCGGAAGACGCAGGACTTCATTCTGGGCTTGAGGCCATCTCTGAAAAGACAGCTGGAACTGATGCAGTTGATCAGCTACCGGGAGGCGGGTCGCTTCTCAACACGAGTGGATGGTTGTGGTGCAAGAGGAGCAGAAGGATCAGATGACACTCTCCCCCCCGGTTTGGCAGATCGCCGGGAAGCAACGGGAGGGCGAGCCATCGTGTGCGCTAGGTCCGCAAAGGAAGTAGACAAGGAATGGACGGACGAGGCGACGAGATCCATCTTCTGTTCCATGGAAGTGGAGGAATCAGTGAGAGCGGAGAGGAGTTGGGCACCAAGTGCATCAACCTTGGCGGCGATGGCGGATATTTCGGCGCTATGAGCTTGAGCGTGTCGGTCCAGCTAGGCGGAGAGCACAGCGTCGGAGTTGACCGTGCCAAAAGAAGCACGCCCAAGGACCAACTCCGGAGCTTTGGAGGACTCCCCCGCATGAACAGGAGCAAGAGTGCGCTGGGCAGAGGAGTCCGCAGGAGTATCAGCAGCAGCAGCAGAAGGGGCATCCGGAGCATCAGAGGCATCCGGAGTAGCTGACCCGCTTTGACCAGATAGGTCAACCACGAGAATCGCGGCAGCAGGAGAAGAGGGGCCAGCCTTAGCAGGGGAAGGACTCCGTGCGGCATGGACCGGGATGGAGGGGGTAGGGAATGGCACATCTGGAAAGGAGGCCGGCGTAAGAAAGCCGTGGTCCAAGTTCCAGATGATCATGGTCTTCGGGGATTGGGTATGGCGCGTGTAAAACACCCGGAGATCTGTGTCAGGAGTGGAGGCAGTGTGGGCAAGGCTGAAATGGAGCCATAGGTCCGTTAAGGTGTCGGCGGAGAGATGGTCAAGATAATCTTGGGGTTGAGGTAGGGGAGGCAAAGGAGCTTCTGGAGTAGATGTCGGGACATCAGCAGTGACGGTAGCAATAGCGATATCAACCGCTGTAGCAATGGCGGAAGTGGAGGGAGTGGGGACATCCGCAGCAAAAGGGGCCGAGGAAACAGCTTTAGGGATGCTGCGCTGAGAGGGCCCCGCAACCTCGGAAGGGTCGGCATGGACGCTGTGCTGGGAAGCCCGAGAAACGGAGGGTGCACCAACGGACCGAATCCGGGAGGACCGGTGAGCAGAGCTGACCTCTGGGGCATGGCTGGCAGAGGGGTCACCAACAGAACTACCTTGTTGTTCTGCGGCAGGGAGGGGGTGAAGAGCTGCAGAGGGATGACGGGCTGTCATGTTCCCATCAGGCGTAAGATAGCGAAGGTAATAAGCCGGAGGGAATGAAATAGCATCAGAGCGGGCGAAACGGTCCGGATGAAGATGCCAGAAGACAATGCAGAGTATGCGCCTGAAAGAACGGTTCTTGGGTCCAGTCTGCAGCAGTCGGAACAAAAATGTCCCCCAGTCCGTTGGAAGACATTCGAAAACGCCGTACATGGCCAGAAGAAGGTCGTACGGAACGGAATCCAGGGCGGATGTGCGAGCAAGTAAACATCGACTCAAGATGGTCGACATACAGCGATAGCGACCTTGGAAGGACTTCACCTTGTATTCCTTGCCTTTGTAGGTGTAACCCATTGAAGCTGCCATGGGATCGGCATCGGGGCGCTGTGGTTGACCGGGGGGTAGATAGAGAGCAGCGCGGTGAACGGCGGGGGGAATGAGGATGGATTCACCGTAAACATAGGAGATGATGGAGTCGGTGGTACAGCGAATCCGTTGGTAAAACTCGAGAATGTCGTCTATAAGCAGATTGACAGGATTGGAGATCAGGTCGAGTAGGTGAGAGGCTTCTAGAAGAGGGCGAATATCAGAAAACTAGTCTGGAGGGTTGGAGACAGCGCTCCAATCAACCAGATGGCCGGGATTAACGCCGGAAAGAGAGGTTCTGGGTGCCATTGTAGATGAAAGTTGAAGGGAGAGAGGAAAGGTGAGGTCTTGGGGATTGAAGGAGCAACGAGAGGTTTAGGGATTTGAAACGGGTAACGCTCGTGCTTCGCAGGAATGACCAGAATATATAAGACCGAGTCCGTAAATGTCAGCGGGTCTAGGAATTTGGCGAGTGGAACAGTGAACCGCTTGACAGGCTGATGTCATTAGTCTTGATATCGATGCGCCTCCGAATTAAAAGATGACGTGGAGGCGACATGACCAAATAAGGGTAACAGCTGTTCGCCTTCCGGAGAAGTGGGTGCATCCCGAGATATGCATTTAATGAATCATCATGATTCCTCCTCAAAAGCACGCGATATAAAAGAAGACATGGATTATCGCAATTTGACAGTGTTAGGAGTCCGGAGGAATGAACCGACAATCATCCGGAATCAATGATAGTCGAGTGAAAAGTAGACCGTGTCCGTAGTAACAAAGTGCGGTGAGAGAGAAGTAGATTCCTTTGCTGTCAATAAGTCGAAGAGAAGAGAAGTACCACAACACTTCAAATCCAAGACTATGGACTAGATTTACCGATAAGGTTGCAAAGAAAAACTGAACTTGTAGCTAAAAAAATAAACTAAAAATACAAAAGCTGAACAGGCACGGATTAGTACGGATAGGAGAAAATAGTCAGTGAAGAGCTACATAATCCGAACTAAAAAGAAGCAGAACTCATGCATTACAAAGAATGAAATAGACATATACAGACGAGAGAATGATCAATGTGACTGAGTCAGGACATATGTCAGATAATAAATACACAAGTTCTTATAGGTCAACATAGCAAAACCGTCCTGCTGAACGACATAGCTAAGATTAATTAAAGATCATATGATTTGGCCAAATTAGGATTCATGAGTGAAAAATGAGGAAGCGGACACATGTCAAAAGTAAGATGTTGATTACCCGATTAAAATGCATGGTTGAAGAAAAACAAATACATCCAAGCATGCCACTATTCTGTTTCAAAACCGTATGTCCAGTCAGATCCGGAAGTAAAGGTTTAGAGGAGAGAGTATCCGAGACATATTAGAGGGTCATTACTGAAGTAATAGATGAAGCTTAAGCTCCCCCGTAGATCATTTGATCCTCTCAATGAAAGGCTCCCCCTCAAATAGACAGCCAGGAAAGAGGTCATGAGACATATACGGGGGTATTACTCGAATAATTGATAAAGCATTTTCTCCCCCGTAGATTGTGCAATCCTCTCGGTAGACCTTTCCGGCTTATAGAAATTCAGCACTGTCTATCTTTTTAGGAAACTATACTTCAGAAGCTGATCAGACTGCGATTTAGTATTCATCCACCAGGCATTCCAAGCTAACCCATTTCATTTCTTCAACTATACATGTTAATAGAGTAATCTAAATGAACAGGCTTTTGTCATGTGGTGATCAGTGGAAATTAAGATCATGAAACCAGAATGAGGTTAATCATACAAACTTTAATCATGTTTGCTTAAACGACTTCAGTCGGGAAACGCAAGCATCCTCCCACTATGAAGTTGATATTAATATCAGAAGCATGAAGCCGTTAATTAGTAAGTATGATCAGTATTAAAATGAGTATGTATCTTCTACTTTCACTAAAAGCACAATGCATGTTCTGATAGTAAGTATACTGTTGGGTAATTTAAATGTGAAACTATGTAGAGAAGTCAAGCATACCTAATCGGATGAGTAGTTCAGAGAATCTTGCATCAGGTAGGGGCTTTGTAAGTATGTCTGCCAGTTGATCTTCAGTAGCAACATGTTCCGGGAAATGTGATTTTTGAGAACAAGGTCGCATATGAAGTGATACCTGACCTTAATATGCTTCGCCTTAGGGTGCATGACAGGATTGTTGCTGATAGCAATTGCACTAGTGTTGTCGCAGTAGAGTGGAATAGATGACATGTTGAAACCGTAGTCAGTAAATTGACTTTGCATCCAGAGTAGCTGTGCGCAGCAACTCCCAGCAGCTATATATTCCGCCTTAGCAGTAGAAGTTGATACGGAATTCTGCTTCTTACTGAACCATGAAATTAATCTATTTCCAAGAAACTGACACGTACCACTTGTGCTCTTCCTGTCATTGCGATATCCAGCGAAGTCGGCATCAGAGTATCCGGATAAGGTGAAGTTGGACTCCTTTGGGTACCAGAGTCCCAAATTCATCGTTCCCTTGAGATACCTTAATATCCTTTTAACATGAAGCATATGTGACTCCTTGGGATTCGCCTGATATCGTGCACAGATGCAAGTTGCAAACATAATGTCTGGGCGACTTGTCGTAAGGTACAACGAAGGATCCTATCATCCCTCTGTAGTCAGTCACATTTACTGATATGCCGTCCACATCAAGATCTAACTTGGCACTGACAGGCATGGGAGTTTTGACGGGAGATGAACCTTCCATAGCAAACTTCTTAATAAGATCGCGAGTGTACTTAGCTTGATTAATGAAGATTCCTTCCTTCAATTGTTTAACTTCTATTCCGAGGAAGTAGGACAGTTCTCCCATCATGCTCATCTCAAACTTGCCTATCATCAACTTAGCAAACTCTTCACAAAGTTTCGGATTCGTTGATCCGAAAATGATATCATCCATGTATATCTGTATGATTAGAGTGTGTCCTTTCTCTTTTCGTAGAAATAAGGTGGTGTCTATCTTCCCTTTTTAGAAGTTGTGAGCAAGTAGGAATTCTGACAGTGTGTCGTACCAGGCTCTTGGAGCTTGCTTCAAACCATATAAAGGTTTCCGAAGTTTGTAGACTAGATGTCCTGCTTTAGGTTCAATGAAACCGGGAGGGTGTTCTATGTAGACCTCCTCTTGAAGATCTCCATTCAGGAATGCGCTCTTGACATCCATTTGATAAACTATGAAGTTTTGATATGAAGCATATGCCAAAAACATTCGGATTGCCTCAAGTCTTGCTACTGGAGCAAAGGTCTCATCATAGTCTATTCCTTCTTCTTGACGATATCCTTTGGCTACCAGTCTGGCTTTGTTTCGGATTACTATTCCATCCGTATCAAGCTTGTTCTGGAACACCCATTTAACTCCAATGACTTGCTGAGAATTAGGCCTTGGTACTAAAGTCCACACATTATTTCTCTTAAATTGATTCAGCTCTTCTTGCATGGCTTCTATCCAATTCGAATCCTGAAGAGCTTCATCTACTACCTTTGGTTCTATTTGAGATAGAAAACACGAGTAAAGACTCATGTTGGAGGTAGCTGCTCTTGTTCTTACACCAACAGTAGGATCACCAATCACTTGATCCGAGGGATGGTTTCAGGTCCATCTGTAATTCTGTGCATGTGATGGATGATCTTGAACAATTTGAAGCTCTGCCAGATTAGGTGGTTCAGGTGTATATGCTGGTTGAGCTTCGTCCAGACTAGATGTTTCCGTATTAGAAGGTACAGTAGAACTAGGTGGTTCTTCAACACTGTTTCTTTGAGTGTTAACTAGTCCAGACGGATTTGAAGGTGCTCCGGAATTTTGGGTATCCATAGGAGTATGCCTGGAGCTTAATGGTAGTCCTGAGTCCGAGTCATCCGTAGCATCATCCATATAATTTCTTTGTGCCTCGCTGATGCCACGTGGTTGGTCAGAATGTGTGACAGGAACATTCATAAACTTCGAATAATCGATGTTGTTGTCCAGGACCTGCACATTAGAACTTGAAGAAGCAACTTTTGACCAATCAAGATTAACTTCATCAAAAGTCACATGGATAGATTCTTCAACTTTAAAAAGTTTTCTATTGAAGACCCGATAAGCCTTGCTATGTAATGAGTACCCAACAAAAATCCCATCATCAGATTTTGGTTCAAATTTATTCTGGGTCTCTTTGCCATTTATCAATATATAGCACGTACACCCAAAAGCTCTGAAATGTGAAATTGAGGGTTTTCGTCCCCTCCACATCTCATAGGGTGTTTTCATGGTAGATTTATTTATTAGAGTTCTGTTCTGAACATAGCAGGCAGTGGACACAGCTTCAGCCCATAGACTGAGAGGAAGCGTTGCCCCTGCTGACATAGATCTACCAGCCTCAACTAAGGTACCATTCTTGCGCTCAGCTACCCCATTTTGTTGTGGAGTTCTGGGCGCAGAGAAGTCATGCTGTATGCCCTGTTCAGAACAATATGATCTCATTTTTGAAAAATCAAATTCTATACCATGATCACTCCTGATGCACTTTATGCTCAGTCCTTGTGAGTTGCTTATCCAGTTGAAAAGATCTACAAGATGCTCAAAAGTTTGATCCTTTGATTTCAGGAACATCACCCATGTGTATCTGGTGAAATCATCGATAACCACAAGGGTATATCTCGCACCAGCCAGAGAAGGAACAAAAATAGGACCATAGAGGTCCATATGAAGAAGTTGTAGAGGAGCAGTTATTGAATTAACTGATTTGCTCTTAAAGCTATGTTTGGTCTGTTTGCCCAGTTGGCATTCTCGACAGAGAGTGTCTCTGGAGAATTTGAGTTTAGGTAGACCAGTGACAAGATCAAGTGATGCTAATATAGACAATGTCTTAAAGTTTAAATGTGCGCATCGCTTGTGCCATAACCAACTATCTTCATCTGAAGCTTTAGTGAGGAAGCATACAGGGTTAGAAGAATTATTTCTTAAGACCACTGAGTATATGTCCCCATCTCTTGATCCGGATAACTTAACATCTCCGGATAAGTTTTCTCTTATTGTACAGGTGTTGGACATAAAGGAAACAGTAAATCCTTTGTCACATAAATTATTGACACCTAGCAAATTATGCTTTAAACCTTCGACTAGTGCAACTCTAGTGATTGACACACAGCCGTTAGTTAAAGTGTCATACCCGACAGTCTTACCTTTGCTGTTGTCACCATATGAAACGGATGGACCTCGTTTTTCATTAACTTCTACAAGCAGAGTCTGATCACCTGTCATATGTCCGAAGTATCCACTATCGAGGATCCACTTGCTTTGATTGATCTTTAACTTCAAGTGATCCGGCAATGCATTCCAGAGATGCTCCTGAAAGACAACAGTTTACACTTTTTGTGCCCAAACTTGTTTCGGGCGGTTAGAGAGAGCAGCAGTAATGTCAACAGTTCCGGATTTGATTTTGCTAGGACTTTTAGCTCTCCAAGTTGACTTTAACTTGTTAGTTTCAGCTGCCTCTTTTATTTGGGTTTTCTTGGGAGAGACACTCCTTTATGGTTTAGATTTTGTTTTGCTCGAAGAAACCTTTTTATTAAACTGATCTTTATTGGTACGAATTTGATTACAAAGCCAGTTATCAGATAAACTCCAACATTCATAGTGATAATGACCCATTTCCCTACAAATGGAACAGACACTATAATGCGAAGTACAAACAAGGGATACAGGTCTCTTAGTTTTTATAGACTTTCTACTCTGTTCCCTGTGGCCTAATCCATTGCGTTTGGGTGACGTGCTCTTGGCCCTAGATGCGTCAGCCTTAGCCTTTCCTTTCTTTTTGGGTGCTACAGTTTTGGCTTTAACTGCAGCAGCCTTCCCTTCATCATTAGTTACGGGTGCTACTACTTCGAGAAGTGTAGTAACAGCCTCCACTCCACAATCATAAACTATGGTGCCACCTGAAATGAAACCATCCAATGGTTTAGATGTACTAACAGGATATAAGTTGGTTAATTTTGGAGTGAAATCCGGAGGACACTCAGTAGCTTGAGCATTGGAGGTTGATGATTCGGAGCCTAGGCCAGGTTTGACTCGAATATTATCCGGATCAGTCCTAAATGTAGAAGCTATTTCCCCGGATTTAAGCCACTTACGATTTATTTCCCTTTCCTGTTCAAGTTCATTCTCGAGTCTTTTTACTATAACTTTTAGGCCTGAAAGATTGGTATTTAGCAGATGATTTTCAGTGTTTAGATCATGATACCAAGCTTCTTTTCCTCTGAAGTCAGCTATATCCTTTTCAAGTCTAGTAATAGTAAATTCAAGACGTTTATTCTGACTTTCCATATCTTTGTACATTTGAGTAATTATTAGTCTCTCATTCTTTTCATGATCACATACAGTAGTAAGAGATTCTAATTTACTCATGAGCTCAGAGATAGAAGGTACCTCAGTATTTGCCATGAGGCAGACGTTCAGCTTAGAATTGGCTCATCATCCGAGGATTCCTCCTCTTCTTCCGAGCCACTGATGTACTTTGTCACGAACGCCTTCCTCTTGTTTTTGCTGTTGTCTGAGGTGGTACGTCGAGGAGTAACCTTGTCACTTTTCTCTGCCGTCTTAGATTTGGATCTGCATTCCTTGGCCCAGTGACCGGGTTTCCCACAATTAAAGCATTCTTGGGAGCTCGACTCCGATCGTTCCTTCCTTCTGGATGATGAGGAGCCTCTTCTGAATCCTTTTCTACTTTTCCGAAGGAATCGTTCAAAGGATTTGACAAGAAGAGCTATTTCCTCTTTTGTGTCTAAGTCAGAATTCTATGACTCATCCGTATCATCCTCTTCATGATTACTGGAGCATTCCGTAGCTTTGAGAGCTACCCCTTTTTCTTTCCGAGCTATTTTCTCATCACGGTCAGTGTATCTGAATCTGACCTCATGAGTCCGAAGCTCTCCATATATTTCCCCAAGGGCAGTAAACGGCCAGTTTTTGTCAGCTTGCATCTGGAGCTACTTGGAGTAGTAGCAATCCAGCAAGGATCGAATGAACTTGTCATTGATTTGAGACTGAGTGTAGTGCTCATTGACAGTTTTTAGCTCTAGAATGAGCTTGCCGAATCTCCGATAGATGCTTTCAAGGGATTCGCCAGGTTTGTGGTTGAAACTCTCAAAATTCTGTCTGAGAGCACATATCACATTTTGCATCTGGGACTGACTCCCCTCATAGAGGATTGTCAGTTTATCCCAGACAGCTTTTGCTGACGTGCAGCCCTGGACGTCCGTGAAAGCCGCAGAGTCTGAAGACGATGTAACATAAGCTAGAGCCTTTTCACTAGCGCACTGCCAGGCTCTTTAATCATTGGTAAGTTCGGCATCCGTCTTTGGCCTCCTAACTCCATGTTCTCCGATAGTCATCAGAATTGGAATCTCCTGATGAAGACATGGCCACATGAGATGATCATGGCATACCATAAACATCTTCATGCGAGCTTTCCACTGGGAGAAAAGCTCAGGTGTAAATTTGGGCGGTTTTGTTAGAGTAAAACCAGAACTCCGTGATAGAGGAGCGGCGGCAGCAGCAGGTTGAGGTGGGTCGACGTTTTCACTGCTGCTTCAAATCGGGATGGGCTCTTGTGCACCTCGGGAGTTAAGGCGAGTGTTGAACAGCATACTGCTTTCTTCGGCCATTGCT
Source organism: Taxillus chinensis (assembly GCA_023512835.1). Taxonomy (NCBI): domain Eukaryota; kingdom Viridiplantae; phylum Streptophyta; class Magnoliopsida; order Santalales; family Loranthaceae; genus Taxillus; species Taxillus chinensis. The sequence continues at coordinate 14,834,283 of CM042088.1, read as the reverse complement.
TAGAGTAGAAGAGTGGGATCTCTACTTTTGAACAAATAGACTTGCTCTGATACCACTTGATGGTCCCTTGGAGCCTAGAGGGGGGTGAATAGGCTCTTATCGAAACTCTTTCTAATCTCTTAAGACACCACACTTATCTAGTTAAGTGATAGAATCACTGCGGAAGATAACCAGATAGTGGAAGTATTTTGTTTTATTATCAAGAGATAATTACAACAAAATAGAAGCAAGACTCTCTTACACTCTGTTTACAAAAGGATTCACACACTAGCCTAGATTATATCTTTGAGCTCTTGTGCATACACAGGGTTAATTCAGGCTCGTTCACGCTCGCACACAAATGTACAAGTATGAATATTTATACAAACATTCCTAAGAGACAATCTTGGAACTTGTAGTTCCGGAATGCGTTCAGCACTAACTATTCCTCAGTAATCTCTCTGCCTTGACTGCTGTGGTTTATGGAGCTCAAGAACTTGGGTTTGAAGAGTATAAATGCCTTTGTGAGTTCCCAAATATAATTAAGGTTGTGTCCACATATCCGGGTGATCCACGTGTAAGATTCTTCACGTTCTCAATGAGTTTGTCTTACATCGGGACACCACGAGCTGATAACTTTAAATGCGGTAGTTTGAAGTAGCATCTTCTTGGTCCGGTGTAATTTTCCTTACTCCGTTGCTAATGAAGCTCGGAACCTTACTCCGTGTCAGTGGTTGCTTACTCCGTATCTATTTGGTACTGGAATCCTTAGTCCGTGTCTGCGCTTCCTTACTCCGTGTGAATGAGAAGGTCGGAGTGCTTATTCCGTATCAGCGCTTCCTTATTCCGCATGTAAGTTCCTTACTCCGTATGTAAGTTCCTTACTCCGTATGTAGGTTCCTTACTCCGTATGAGTTTAAAGGACCGGATGGCTTACTCCGTACTAGCCATCCTTACTCCATATGAGTGAGTGGCCCGGATTCCTTACTCCGCATCTAGGTTCTTTACTCCGTGCGAATATAGACTCGGGTCCTTATTCCGCATCAATACTTCCTTACTTCGTGTCTTGTTTACTTTAGTTCGCTTGAGGGGAAGACTTAACTTTTTAACTCCATGTCAAACCTTTTACTTTGTGCGACCTTGTAGATCAAGACTCTTACTCCGCATCAGTTTGACTTAGTCCATTCGAGGCATTAGGAACAAATTCCGTAATCCGTAGCTTTTAAGTTCTTAGTCCGCACGAATGTTCCTTATTCCGTATGTATTGGTGACTTGGTTATTTACCAAGTGTTAGACGACACTCACTCTTGTCCGAATCAGGATTATGTATCCTGTCCTTAGCTTTGCTCTCACGAGTGTATCTCTGGATTAATAACATATCTTCTGCAATGATCAAAGAAACACAAAAGATCTCAGATCAAATTACATAAGGCTTTATCAGCATTATCCAAATTCTGGGCTTGATCCAACATTACCTCATGAGCGTGAGAGTTCGCTGGGTGGCATACCGATGCACCGTGCAGAGGATGATGTTGTGACGAGGTTCCAAAAGGAACAACCTCTGAGGTTCAACGGAGAGGGGGATCCAGTGATAGCTGAGCATTTGTTGAGGCAAATCGAGCATGTGTTTTCCTTTCTCCTGCCCCGGGAGGAGGATAAGGTGAGACTGGCCATTGGACAGCTGGAGGGGTGGCAGAGTGTCATGGGGAGCCGTGCAGTGCAGTGCATGCTGTGGGAGGAGTTCTTGCAACTCTTCCATGACGAGTTCTTCCTCGAGTCATTGAGATGGCAGAAGAGAGAAGAATTTGGCAGCCTGGAGCAGGGATCGAGGACAGTGCCCGTGTATGAGTGGGAGTTTCGGAGTTTGAGTATATTTGCTCCCGAGACTGTGGCAAAGGAGGACCTAAAGGCCCACAAGTTCACCTTGGGTCTCAGGCCAGCCCTTAGGCAGAGGGTAGCGATACTGCGTTTGAGGACTTATGCCGAGGTTGTTGAGACAACCCGTATAGTTGAGCAGGAGCTGGATGATGGGAGGCAGGCCCATCTGGGTCACCAGTTGCAGGGTGGGTCTGAGCATGATTGAGGGTCCTAGAGGCCCAAAACCGAGGAGGGAGGTAGCAGTTCCTCCCAATAGGGGTCAACCCTCAGTGAACCCAGGGAGGTTCACCTTTGGCAGCAGTAGGCAGGGCGGTTCAGCATGGGGTCTTCCTAATGGCTGTCAATGCTATGGGGAGCAAGGCCACTTCAGGAGGGAGTATCCCAAGAAGGACTGGCGATGCAATAGCTGTGGACAAGAAGGCCATTTGAGCCAGGTATGCAGGAATGGCAAGAAGGCAGTAGGAGGCTTGACAACCAGCATGAGGAGTGATGCAAATTTTCGTGCACCAGCAGAGAGGCCAGCTCGTCAGTGGCAGGCTAGTCAGGCAAGATCCAGCCAGTCCCGACCTCAGGGCCGACCAGAGCGACAGTAGACTGATGCTGGAGGCAGTCAGGGCGGGAACCGTCTAGTAAGTGAGCCGACCAGCGGCACGGGCCGAGGGAAGGTGTTTGCACTGAATGCAACACACCAGGAGGAGGCTGAGCTACCACCTCCACCGGCGGAGGGTGGGGCAAGACCATCGGTGGTTAGAGGTACCCTTTTGATCTCTCGTACGCTTGCTTCTGTTCCTTTCGATATGGGTGCATCATGTTCTTTTGTTGCTGAGCTTGTAATTAATGGCTTGGGGTTAGTATGTGTTGAGGCAGAGAGACCCCTAGTTGTAGAGTCTCCGGTGGGAGGTATAATTGAGGTGCGACATGTATGCCGTGATTGTGTGTTAACAATAGGAGATATTGAGCTTAGCTTTAATTTGTATGTGATGTTATTGAGGACGTTTGATCTACTTTTGGGTATAGATTGGCTTATGGCTTTCCAGGACAAGATAGATTGTTACCGGCGATGAGTAACATTCATGTCACCTGCGGGGGTTTCTTGCACCCTGCAGGGGGAGTGGGATCATGAGGCAAGTCGTGCTAGGCCAGTGTTGGACCAGTGGGGTGCCATTACCCATAGGTTGGCAGCCCTAACCTTTGCTGAGGAGGGAAAAGTGGGAAAGAGGGTGTGGCCAGCAGTTATTGACCAATTTCAGGATGTCTTTCCTGAGGAGTTGACGAGTGTACCACCTAAGAGGAGTGTGGACTTCACTATTGAGTTGTTACCGGGGACGAGTCCGATCTCCCAAGTGGCTTATCGTATGGGACCAGCTGAGTTGAGGGAGCTTCAGAGGCAGATAGAGGAGTTGGTGAACCAGGGGTATATTAGGCCGAGTACCTCACCCTGGGGTACTCCGGTGCTCTTTGCAAAAAAGGTAGATGGTACACTTCATCTCTGCATTGACTATAGGAAGCTGAATTTGGTGACTGTGAAGAACAAGTATCCATTGGCTTGGATAGATGACTTGTTTGACCAATTGAGTGGGGCCTAGTGGTTTTCCAAGATAGATCTACGATCGGGGTACCACCAGTTGCGGGTTAGGGATGAGGACATCCTAAGACTGCTTTTCAGTGCCAGTATGGGCATTTTGAGTGGGTAGTGATGCCTTTTGGGCTCACTAATGCCTCAGCCGTGTTCATGCATCTTATAAACCAAGTTTTTGCTCCATACTTGGATTCTTTTGTAGTTGTGTTTATTGACGATATTTTGGTGTATTCCAAGACGGAGAGGGAGAATGTGGAGCATTTGGCAACAGTGTTGCAAACCTTGAAGGACCAGCAGTTGTTTGCTAAGTTTAGCAAATATGAGTTTTGGATGCAGGCGGTTCATTTTCTTGGCCATGTAGTGTCAGCTGAGGGGGTTAGAGTGGACCCAGCTAAGATTGAGGTTGTATCATCGTGGGAGAGGCCAACCAATGTTTTCGAGGTTCATAGTTTCCTTGGCTTAGCGGGGTATTATCGTCATTTTGTAGAGGGGTTTTCCCGTTTGGCGGCTCCTGTGACGGCATTGACCCGCAAGGGAGTGAAGTTTGAGTGGACTGACAAGTGTCAGCAGGCGTTTGAGGCTCTCAAGACCCACTTGACCATTGCACCTGTGTTGAGGTTACCTAGGGAGGAGGTCTCATATGAGGTATATTGTGATGCATCAAGCATTGGTTTGGGGTCTGTGCTTATGCAGGAGCACAGTGTACTAGCTTATGGGTCGAGGCAATTGAAATCTCATGAGCAGAATTACCCTACTCATGATCTTGAGTTGGTGGCTATCATCTTTGCCTTGAAGAGTTGGCCACATTATCTCTTGGGGGAAAAGTTTGTGGTGTTCTCAGATCACAAGAGCCTTCAGTACATCTTTACTCAGAAGGACTTGAATTTGAGACAGAGGAGATGGGTGGAGTATTTGTAGACCTTTAACTTTACTCTTGCCTATACCCCGGGCAAGGGCAATGTTGTAGCTGACGCGTTGAGCAGGAAAGGAAAAGCTGAGGTGGCAGTGAGAGAGTGGAAGCTGATGGAGCAGTTAGCGATGTTGTAGTTGCAGCCTATTGCTCGTGATGGTGGGACAATCCTGAGTCTTATTGTTGTTGTGCTTGCGCAGTACCAGCGAGGCCGAGAGGGACAATTAGGGGATGTTGAGTGTGAGGTTCTTCGTGCCCGTATTGGGGCTAGTGAGCTATCTGAGGATTGGACAGAGGGTCTTGAGCATGAGTTGTCTTTTTAGGGGCAGCTAGTAGTGGCTTCTTCTCTCAAAGATGAGGTGATGAGGGAGTTTCATCAGTCTAGAGTTGTTGTGCATCCTAGGGGTACGAAGATGTACCATGCACTTCGGGGACATTTTTGGGGGCCTGGGATGAAACGTGATGTAGCTGCTTTTGTTTCGAGGTGCCTCACGTGTCAGCAGGTGAAGGCTGAGCACCAGTGGCTAGCAGGTATGTTGCAACCATTGCCGATAGTAGAGTGGAAGTGGGACCACATAGCGATGGACTTTGTGGCTGGTCTTCCACCCACCACTGGGAGGAAAGACTTGATATGGGTGATTGCGGATCGGCCAACCAAGTCGGCCCATTTTCTTGCCGTTCGAGAGCGAGATTCCATTAGGGCGTTGAGCCAGCTATATGTGAACGAGATTGTGAGATTGCATGGAGTGCCATCGTCAATTGTGTTCGACAGAGATTCGAGGTTTACTTCTCATTTTGGGACAGGCTTGCAGGTGGCTATGGGGACACAACTTAACTTGAGCATAGTTTTTCACCCTGAGACTGATGGTCAGACTGAGAGGACGAATCAGACATTGGAGGACATGTTGAGGGCATGTGTGTTAGATTTTGGGGGTTCGTGGGCAACTAACCTTCCTTTGGTGGAGTTTGCCTACAACAACAGTTATCAGGCATCCATTGGGATGGCTCCTTTTGAGGCGTTGTATGGCAGACCGTGCCGATCACCTTTGTGTTGGACTAACGTCGGAGAGGCAGCTCTTTTGGGACCACAGTTGGTTCAGGAGGCTACGGAGAAGGTCAAGTTGATTCGTCAGCACTTGTTGTTAGCTCAGAGTCGACAGAAATCTTATGCAAATCAGCGGCGGCGACCTTTGGAGTTTTCTGTGGGAGATCATGTGTTTCTCCGTGTTTCCCCACGTCATGCACATCGGTGATTTGGGAGAGGTTCCAAGTTATCTCCGCGGTTTATTGGTCATTTTGCGGTTATGGATCGTGTGGGGCCAGTGGCCTATCGGTTAGCGTTGCCACTGCGATTGAGTCAGGTGCATAATGTGTTCCATGTGTCCCAGTTGAGGAAGTATCATCCTGACCCCACTCATGTGATCGATTGGGGGACATTGGATATTGAGGTTGACATGTCCGTTGTTGAGGCCCCTATCCGTATACTAGATCAGCGGGAGAAGCTTTTGCGTGGTCGTGCTATTCCTTTGGTTTGCGTGCTGTGGCAGCACCGTGGCATTGAGGAGGAGACATGGGAACGTGAGTCCATGATGAGTGAGCAGCACCCAGAGTTGTTCGAGGATGAGCAATCTTAAGAGTGGGAGGTGGCTGTTGGTCAAGGGATAGTAATGTGCTTTCTTGTATTAGTTGTTCATGATTTGGTGTATTTGTCTTTTGTATTGTTCTTTAGACTTGTATTTGTATGTTGGTGTATTGAGATGCGGATATGTGTTATATGCATTGTGATGCATGTGGTTATGAATTGTGGTGGTGCTTTGTGAGTTTGCGGACGTATGTCCTGTTACATGCTGTGTGCGATATATGACCCATTTGAGTGTCGTGGCTTGCCGTTTGGCAAATGGGTAGCTTGTGTTTGTTTTTCCTTGCATGTTTCTTTTCAAGGATGAAAAGTCTTAAGGGGGAGAGGATGTAATGACCCGTGTTTTGAGATGTGTGGAGTTAGTCACAGTTTAACCTTTTGAGTGGCAATTTTCTAATTTTTGGGGAACTTTTACTTATGAACTTCAACCGAATCATTTTATTTACCAAATAGGGAACTTTTGAAAAAAGAGGGCAGCCTAGGGAGGCAGAAATAGAGTGTTCGTGATATGGGGCATTATCACATGCAAGGTTTTTATTGCATGCCTGCCTTCTACATGATTTAAGGAAGCTTGGGGTAGAATTTCATATCATTTGCAGCTGTACGTGATATGGGGATATGACGTGCATTATGGCGTGCAGCCATATTTTTACACCATCACCTTGGTTTTGTGATTCTAAACATCTTTTCCTAAAGGGGCATGTTGGAATTGTGGGTATTTTGTCGTGTGTGGATGCGGGAAGGTTATAGCCTATTCCATCAAAACTACGCCGTTTTGATGCTGGGATTCACTTAATCAAAACTACGTCGTTTTCATGTTGTGATGTCTATATAAGGAGGGGGAGCCCCTTTGTTTTGAGGTTTTAGGGTTTCTTTCTGTCAGCCGCCGCAGCTGGAGAGAGAGAGAGAGAGAGAGAGAGAGAGAGAGAGAGAGAGAGAGAGTGAGGATATATTGAGCGCTGCCGTGGTGGTTCGCATAGGTGGACGGTGTCTAGCGTGGAAGCAAGAGCAAGAGGACGTTTTCAAGTTAGGGGTTCTGTTCTTCCTTAAATCTATCCCAGGGTTTTGGTCTTGTGTGTAATGACCCGCGTTTTGCGGTATGTAAAAAGTTAATCACAGATGCCTTGTGAGTGGAAATTGTTGGGTTTTAGGGAGTTTTCTTCCCACACTTTAGCTAAAACACCTTGAATGTTAATGCACAAGTTTGAAGTAAGAGATGAGCCCAAGAGGGGACTTTTGGGAGGCACATGTCAATTGATAACGTGCATTTATGCCCTAGGAAGATGCTATTTGCATATACAGGCGCTTTTAGGCTGTTTTGTCAGGTTTTGGAGATTAATTTTGACCAAGTAGATGGCCTCAAATTAATTGGCGTGCAGAACTAAAGTTTCTCAGAATGATGTCCTCTACCTTCCAAAGAAGTTTCAGAGCCAAAGGCCTTGAACGCCAATTGGACCAATTGGCGTGCAAGCATATTAGTGCATACCAGCCTTCTACATGATGCAAGGAAGCTTGGGGAAGAATTTCACCTAATTTGGAGCTGCACGCCAATTGGGAATATGACGTGCATTATGGCGTGCAACCATGTTTTTGTACCGTCACCTTGGTTTTGTTATTCTAATCATCTTTTCCTAAAGGACCATGTTGGAATTATGAGTATTTTGTCCTGTATGGATGTGGAAAGGTTGTAGCTTGTGTAATCAAAACTACGTCGTTTTGATGTTGTGGTGTCTATATAAAGGCGTTCAGGCTTAGGTTTAGGGTTCTTTGGTTTCTTTTGCCATCGCAGTCGCCGCAAACAGAGAGAGAGAGAGAGAGAGAGACAGACAGAGAGAGAGAGGGAACCTCCGGATCGTTGCCGTGGTGGTTCGCATGGGTGGACGGTGTCTAGCGTGGAGGCCAGAGCAGAAGGACACTTGCAAGGTAGGGGTTCTGTCTTCTTGTACCTAATCCGGGGTTAGGCCCTGTGGTGAATGAATCGTTGGATATTGTTCTTGTTATTATATTATTTATATGTAAATTCATATAGGTGTGATCTCCTATATGGATGTTGGCCTTCAATGGCGTGTTGTTTGGATATATGTATATATGTGTCAAGTGTTTGAAATTATGCCTGTGAGGCTGTGCATATTATGTGTTTGAGATTATATCTGTGTGGCTGGGTTGTGAGCCTGTAAATGTGTGCATGCTAAGTGTTCGATGTTATTCCTATGTGACTAAGCATACAAGTGTTTGATGTTATGCCTTTATGGCCATGAGTGCTGCATGTTTGCTTGTACACCCGGTGGCTGTGGAAGCCCGGGACTGTTTTGTGGAACCCGGTGGCTGTGGAAGCCCGGGACGTTTGGTGGAACCCGGTGGCTGTGGAAGCCCGGGATTGTTCATGTGTTAGCCTGTGTGGCTATGGAAAAGATTGTATTTGCTGATGTGATTTGTTATTATCTGATAAAATAATTTGTATCACGACACTGCACTAGTACACATTCTCATGTAGATGCTAAGAGCATGGGATGGGTTGGGGAGACATGATCCCTACTGAGCTATGGTTGCTCACCCCTCCTACCGTATTGTTTTCTTTACAGGGACCTACAGGCGTTAGGTGGGAACACCAAGGTGGAAGACCTGTTTGTGGCTTGCTTATTGTTATTTGAGTTTGTTGTTTTTGTGAGCTTTGTAACTCCAGTGGGGAGATTTTGTAATGAGAAGTTTAATGTAATAAAAGCATGTTTGGACACGCTTGAAATGTTGGAACTTAATAAATATATGAATGTCTGAATAAGAAAAATGTGAAGTGTATGTTGTATTCTAACCCCTTTATCCAAACTCGGGTAAAGGGAGGGCCACGTTCCGGTCTACTCGGGTTGGAAATCCAGGGCGTGACAGTATGGTATCAGAGCATGGTCTAGTTGGCCTAGGGTAGTGGGCGGACTTGGTTATCTTGAGTCCTTTGGAGGAGCCTGGAGGGACGTGCCTGATCAACATGGTCCTCTTGGAGCCTCTAAGGTATACTTGGGGTTGTCTAGTCTTGTGGTAGGATTTGCATACATTGGCATTAGGGCACTAGTTGCATTTGTTATTTACGTATGAATGTGTGGATAATTGTGGGAATGTTTTAAATGAAAAAAAAAAAATTAATTGTGCAACTCTGATATATTGTGACAACTTAAGCATGACTACAAACAAAAAAAAGAATATGTGGTACGGAATTTGTGTACTAGTGGACTTGTGCAATGTGAACGAACTACATAGAGATAATACTGTTGATATTCTGAAAATGACTAAGTGAGATATGTGAATGCTTAAGTGTGTGCCTTTGTATGGTATTGTGTGGAATAAGCAATGTGGTGTTCAAAACGATGAGATATTCACTAGAGTATAAATGATATGTGCAATGTGAAGGTGTGAACTTGTATAGTCTGTGAAATGTGAATCTACGAATCTGTGTGGTGATAATGTGTGTTTTGAGATTAGTTATAGCTCCCAATGCCTAGTCGGTAATGGTATTAAGAGCGTTGAGTGTTAACCTGGAGCGCTACCTCCTCGTGTACCTAACCTCTAAAAAAAAAAACTACGACCCATACGACAAAAGAGTTCGCCACCCAGGCTGGGCGAGTGGGAGAGCTGTAGGCTCGAGGCATGCTGAGAGTTGTCAACCCGCACCATTTGGGGAAACTTGGATGAAGATCAACTGAAGCATTATTGTCCTGATTAGCAGAAAGGATCCAAGAGGCAGAGGGGGGCGATCAGAGGATGGCCACAAGTTTCGAGACGGGGGTCAACCCCCAACAAATCAATTTGAAACCAGTTGCTTAAAGGGTTGTTCTTGCTGTGGACAACCGGGACATTGGAAAAAAGTGTAGTAGGAAGCAGTATCAGTGTTGCATCTGTGTTAAAGTAGGACATCTCCAGAAGATAGTGATTGGTTGAGTCTCGTACTGACTTAGGTGAGGATGGGTGGACCTTTGATTGTTGAGTTTCTAGCAATTAAATTAAGACACTTGTAATAGAGGAGTATTCTCGTTGGTAGGGCTCTTGAGCCACAGTTTGCCGTTTGGTGAAGCTTAGGAGATCGTTTGAGTTAGCATTGTTAATAGACGTGGTTGGTGACTTGTAACAAAATATATATATATAATAATAAGAATAAGAATAAATTAAGAAAAATGAACATTTATATTTATGACACTAGAAGGATAATAAGGAACTGATAGATATGTGAGTGTTGGTTTTATATGGGAGTGGTATTCAATTTTGACACCCATGGATAATTAAAGTGATCAAACCTAGTAGGCTACCTTTTGCTAGCTAGTAGAGCTTGAGGCGTGAGGTGATGGCTTGTGGGTAATGTGTGACCCCTCCTTGGCAACCTTGAATAATAGAGATATGTTCTTATGTGGATAAAGGTATGTGTGGAGTACTACTTGAAAGGGATATTCCTATGGTTACCATTCCAAGCGTTGTGGTTAAGGGTGGAAAACGCAGCTAGTATAGCCTGCTCTTAGAGTCCTTGAAGTGTTATCTTGTTGGCTAGAGTGGTCATTGTAAGTTTTGGTTAGTAACTATATAGGTGTTCTGGGTTCTCAGATGGTCAAGCAGTGGCCATGTGTCATGTTTGTGGTGTGTGAAAGACCTTGAGTAATGTTCCTAGAATATGTTGAGAAATGGGTATATAAAATGTGAATTCTTCTGGAGCTCAGCTATCGGCTGTGAGTGGGTTTCAAGGGTCGTGGCTGATGCATCCAATTGGTAAACAGAGGAAAGCAAGTGAGATTTGGTAGGCCGTGTTTGGGCTTTTTTGTCACGCCCCGGATTTCCAACCCGAGGAAACAGGCACGTGACTCCCCTTTTACCCACATGGAGGGCAAAGGGGTTAGGATACAAACCAAGAGTTTTACATTTCAAACATCCACAACACATTCAAGAAAGAAATATTCATAAAAATAATCCAAACCAGTTTATTACAACAGAATTCTTTCCAATCCCATCCCCACTGGGGTTACATCAGTTCCCATAAAAGAAAACAACATAAATGGAAGAGAGTAAAATGGTTAAGGTCTTCCACCTTGGTGCATCCACCTAACGCCTGTAAGTCCCTAGAAAACAAGCAAAACACAGTAGGAGGGGTGAGCAACCACAGCTCAGTAGGGATCAAGTCTCCCCAACCCTTCCCATGCTCCTAGCGGCTACATGCATGTGCACAGGTGTAGTGACGTATTACAACAATCTCAACAAACAATAACAAACCACCAGTAGTCACAATTATCCACCACACAAAACACAAGTGATTTAACCGCCTCTTCAGGCCAAGTTATTTAACCGCCTCTTCAGGCCAAGTGATTTAACCGCCTCTTCGGGCCACTGGTTTAACCGCCTCTTAGGCAAAGTAGTTTAACCGCCTCTTCAGGCCAGATACCACGATCAGGCACACAACTTACACCACAGTCACACAAACATAAAACCAAACACTTGGTGTGCACCCGCTCACAAGTGCACAAACCCAGCCATTCAGGCAACAGAACACACACCCAGGCGTACATACATACACTAAATCACAAGTCCAGCCACACAGGCATATTATCAAACACGTAATGGGCATATACATACAGCTATATTCACACAGGCATTTCATCGAACACATAGCATGAAATCCACGAAATCACACCAACATGCCACTGAAGGCCAACATCCATATAGGAGATCACACCTATATGGATTACATATTTATATATAACGGTTATAACCAGAAATCTGCCCTGGAACCCTAGGACAGAGAAGGACTTAAGAAGAACAGAACCCCTACCTCAAGGAAAACGCAACAACACAGCAACGGTCTGATCCCAAGCCGAACGCCGTCCACCCACGAGTCACCGACCACCCACGCAAGACGCCCGGCAGCAACCAGGAGCTCTCCTTCCCTCTCTCTCTCTCTCTCTGCGACGGCCGGGTGAAGCAACAAACCCTAAACCTAAAACAGAGGGACTCCTCCTCCTTATATAGACAACACAACATCAAAACGACGTAGTTTTGATTAAGTGAATCTCGGGATCAAAACGACGTAGTTTTGATCACACAAGTTACCACCCTTCCGCACCCATATAGGCCAAAATACTCAAATTTCAACATGGTCCTTTGGAGAAAGTTCCTTAGAATGACAAAACCAAGGGAACCATGCAAAAATATGGCTGCACGCCAATTTGCACGTGAATTCCCAATTCACGTGCACCTCCATATGGACTCCAAATGCTCTCAAACTTCACCCCTAGCCTCCTTGCATCATTTAGAAGACAATTACACTTGCACGTGAATTGGACCCATATCACGTGCACCTCACATACATGTCCATTTGGCCTGAAACTTCTGTGGTAGATAGAGGACACCATTCTAAGCATCTTTCCTTTTGCACGTGAATTCATTGGAGTCCATTTACTAGGTCAAAATCTAGAAAAACTCTACTCCGGAGGTAAAACTGACTAACTCAAGGTACGGGTCCTTACATCCTCTCCCCCTTAAGACTTTTCGTCCTCGAAAAGAAATGACATAAGAGGAAAACGAACACAAGCTACCCATTGCCACACGGCGAGCCACAACACCCTAATGGGTCATACACCACACACAGCACAACAAAGACATAACAAGTACCACCATAATCCATAACCACAATAATGCACACAACACTTCCACATGGCACAAATACACATCTCAAAACACATCACATTAAGCACATGTCTTTAAAAGACAAAACAAATACATCAACTACTACAAGGAAACACATCACAAGAAAACACAACACTATCCCTTGGCCAACAGCCACCTCCCACGCTTAAGATTGTTCGTCCTCGAACAAGTCTGGGTGCTGCTCACGCATCACGGACTCACGTTCCCATGTCTCCTCCTCAATACCACGGTGTTGCCACAGCACGCGAACCAAAGGAATAGCACGACCACGCAATAGCTTCTCTCGCCGATCTAGGATACGGATAGGGGCCTCAATGACGGACATGTCATCCTCGATGTCCAACGTCCCCCAATCAATCACATGAGTGGGGTCAGGGTGATACTTCCGCAACTGGGACACGTGAAATACGTTGTGCACTCGACTCAGCCGCGGTGGTAACGCTAACCGGTAGGCCACAGGCCCTACACGATCCAGAATCGCAAAAGGACCAATAAACCGCGGAGAGAGCTTGGAACCCCGCCCAAACCGTCGATGACCACGACGTGGAGAGACACGAAGGAACACATGATCACCAACAGAAAACTCCAAAGGGCGCCGCCGCTGATTCGCATAAGATTTCTGCCGATTCTGAGCTGACAACAAACGCTGACGGATCAACTTGACCTTCTCAGTAGCCTCTTAAACCAACTGTGGCCCCAAGAGAGCTGTCTCCCCCACCTCGGTCCAACACAAAGGTGACCGACACGGCCGTCCGTACAACGCCTCAAAAGGAGCCATCCCAATGGATGCCTGATAACTGTTGTTGTAGGCAAACTCCACCAAAGGAAGGTGAGTTGCCCACGAACCCCCAAAGTCTAACACACAGGCCCGTAACATGTCCTCCAAAGTCCGATTCGTCCTCTCTCGTCCGGGCCGTCGGTCTCAGGGTGAAAGGCTGTACTCAAGTTAAGCTTGGTCCCCATAGCCTCCTGGCAAACCTGCCCAAAAACGGGAAGTGAACCTCGAATCCCGGTCCGAGACAACCGATGATGGTACGCCATGCAGCCTCACAATCTCGTTCATGTATAGCCGACTCAAGGTCCCAATAGAGTCCCGCTCGCGAACAGCCAGGAATGGGCCGACTTTGTGAGTCGATCCACAATCACCCAAATCATATCCTTCCTCCCAGGTGGTGGGTGGAAGACCGGTCACAAAATCCATCGCTATATGGTCCCACTTCCACTCCGCTATGGGCAAGGGCCGTAACATGCCCGCCGGCCGCCGATGCTCGGCCTTCACCTGGCCGACACGTGAGGCACCGCGAAACAAAGGCAGCCACATCGCGTTTCATCCCGGGCCACCAAAAATGTGCCCGAAGCGCATGGTACATCTTCGTACCCCTTGGATGCACAAAGAACTCTAGGCCTGGTGAAACTCCCTCGGCACCTCATCCCCGAGGGAAGAGGCTACTACCAACCGCCCCTGAAATGACAATTCATGCTTAGGACCCTCTGTCCGGTCCCCGGATAGCTCCCCAGCCTCAATACGGGCACGGAGAACCTCACACTCAATGTCACCCAGTGTTCCTCCCGGACGCGCTGGTACAACTCAGGCACAACCACCAAAGAACTCAGGACTGTCCCACTATCACGAACAACAAGCCGCACCGCAACGTCGCCAACCGCTCCATCGCCTTCCACTCCCTCACGGCCACCTCGGCTTTCCCTTTTCTCGCTCAATGCATCGGCCACAACATTACCCTTGCCCGGGGTATAGGCAAGAGTAAAATCAAAGGTCTGCAAATACTCCACCCATCTCCTTTGCCTTAAATTCAAGTCCTTCGAGTAAAGATGTATCGAAGGCTCTTGTGATCGGAGAACACCACAAACTTTTCCCCCCAAGAGGTAGTGCTGCCAACTCTTCAGGGCGAAGATGACGGCCGCTAACTCAAGGTCATGAGTAGGATAATTCTGCTCATGAGGCTTCAATGCCTTGACCCATAAGCTACCACATTGTGCTCTTGCATAAGCACACACCCCAAACCAACCCTGGACGCATCACAATACACTTCATATGGAATATCCTCCCGAGGTAACCTCAACACAGGTGCGGTGGTCAAACGGGTTTTGAGAGTCTCGAACGCCCGCCGACACTTGTCGGTCCAATCAAACTTCACGCCCTTCCGAGTCAACGCTGTCATAGGAGCCGCCAAACGGGAGAATCCCTCGACAAAACGACGGTAGTACCCCGCCAAGCCAAGAAAACTACGGATTTCAAAAACGTTGGTTGGCCTCGCCCACGATGCCACGGCCTCAATCTTGGCCGGGTCCACCCTAACTCCCTCAGTGACACCACATGGCCAAGAAAGTGAACCTCCTGCAGCCAAAACTCACACTTGCTAAACTTAGCAAACAATGCTGGTCCCTCAAGGTTTGCAACATCGTTGCCAAGTGCTCCACATGCTCCCTCTCGGTCTTGGAATACACCAAGATATCGTCGATAAACACCACCACGAACGAGTCTAAGTATGGGGCAAAGACTTGGTTCATCAAATGCATGAACACTGCTGGCGCATTAGTGAGCCCGAAAGGCATCACTACCCACTCATAATGCCCATACCCGCACCGAAAAGCTGTCTTAGGGATGTCCTCCTCCCTAACCCCGAGCCGGTGATACCCCGACCGTAAATCTATCTTGGAAAACCACCTGGGCCCCACTCAATTGGTCAAATAGGTCGTCTATCCGAGGCAACGGGTACTTGTTCTTCACCGTCACCGAATTCGGCTTCCTGTAGTCGATGCAGAGACGAAGCGTGCCATCGGCCTTCTTAGCAAAGAGCACCGGAGCACCCCAAGGTGAGGTACTTGGTCTAATATACCCCCTGGCCCACCAACTCCTCGATTTGCCTCTGAAGCTCCCTCGGCTCGGCTGGCCCCATACGATACGCTACTTGGGAAATCGGACCCGTCCCTGGCACCAACTCAATGGTGAACTCCACACTCCTCTTAGGTGGCAAACTCCTCAACTCTTCAGGAAAACATCCTGAAATTGATCCACAACAATGGGCCACACCCTCTTTTCCACCTTCCCCTCCTCGGCAAAGGTCGGGGCTGCCAACCTGTGGGTAATGGCACCCCACCGGTCCAACACTGGCCCGGCCCGACTCGCCTCACAATCCCACTCCCCCTGCAGGGTGCAAGAGGTCCCTGCAGGTGTCACGAAGGTCACACGCCGCCGATAACAATCTATCTTGGCCTGGAAAGCCATAAGCCAATCCATACCCAAAATCAGGTCGAACGTCCTCAAAGGCATCACATGCAAGTCAAAACTCAGCTCCACCTCGCCTATGGTTAACACACGGCCCACGACACACTCGCCGTACCTCAATCATGCCTCCCACCGGAGACTCCACAACTAGGGGCCTCGCGGCCTCCACACAGGCTAACCCCAAGCCGTCTATTACAAGCTCAAGAACAAACGAACATGATGCACCCGTATCGAAAAGAACAGAAGCTAAGGTACGGGAGATCAAGAGGGTACCTCTAACCACCGATGGTCCTGCTCCACCCTCGGCTGGTGGGGGTGGTAGCTCAGCCTCCTCCTGGTATGTCGCCTCCAGCGCAAACACCCTCCCTTGGCCCGTGCCACTGGTCGGCTCACTCACTGGACGCTTCCCGCTAAGGTTGCCTCCAGCCTCGGTCTGCTGCCGCTCCGGCCTCCCCTGGGGTCGGGTCTGACTAGATCCTGCCTGGCGGGCTTGCCACCGACGAGCTGGTCTCTCGGGCTTGGTGCACGGAAGCTAGCATCACTCCTCACGCCGGATGCCATGCTCCCCGCTCCCCTGTTGCCACTCCTGCAAACCCGGCGCAAGTGGCCCTCTCGTCCACGGTTGTTGCATCGCCGGTCCTTCTTGGGGCACTCCCCTTTGAAGTGACCCTGCTCTCCACAACGGTGGCATCCGCTCGGTAGACTCCCCGGAGGGACCACCCTGTCTTCCGCCGCCAAAGGTGAACCTCCCAGGGTTCACGGATGTCCGACCCCGACTGCGAAAAGAACTGCTATCCCTCTCCTCCGTCTTGAGCCTCTTGGACCCTGCATCTCGATCGGGCCCACTCTGCAACTGGCGCCCCCGATGGGCCTGCCTCCCATCATCCGGTTCTCTCTCGCCTATACGGGCCGTCTCCACGGCCTCGGCATAGGTCCTCAAGCGTAGAATCGCCACCCTCTCCCTAAGGGCTGGCCTGAGACCCAAGGTGAACTTGTGGGCCTTCAGGTCCTCCCTTACCACGATCTCAGGAGCAAACCTACTCAATCTCCAGGAACTCCCGCTCATACTCGGGTACCGTCTTGGATCCCTGCTTCAAGCTGCCAAATTCTTCCCTCTTCGCCATCTCACCGATTCCGGGAAGAACTCATCATGGAAGAGTTGCAAGAACTCCTCCCAAAACATGAGTTGCACCGCACGGCTCCCCGCAACACTCGTCCACCACTCCAAAGCGTCCCCCTCCAGCTGCCGAATTGCCGGTCGCACCTTATCCTCCTCCCTAGGCAGGAGAAAGGAGAACACATGCTCAATCTGCCTCAACCACCGCTCTCGCCTACCACAGGGTCTTCTCCCCCCTTAAATCGCGGAGGTTGTTCCTTTCGGAACCGTGTCACCACGTCATCCTCTGCACGGGTCGGTACACCACCCGGCGAACTCTCACGCTCACGAGGCGGCTCTCCTCCTGGTGGTGGTGGTGGTGGCACCACCGCCGTGTTGCCATCTCACGGCGCACCTCCTCCCAAACGTCCTGCCGGAGTCCCTCCCGTAGCTCTCGTACCTCCAGCCGGATGCCTTCTTGTAGCTGTGCCGGTAACAACGCATGCCCTCCAACGGATGGTCCCGCACCCGGACCCTCATGGGCAGATGACTCATCAGCCCATTGCCCCGGACGCACGTGTCACTCTCCTCGGTGGCATTCTTACTACATGAAGTAAGATGCACAAACGTCGAACGCGTTTGACTACTAACAAGTTGACTACCTTTACCCCATTATCAAGTCAAGCCGTACATGGCATTACACACATTTTAACCATTGCATCAATCAATATTGCACACAAAGATCCCACATTAGTCATACCCAAGGCATTCCAAGAATATTCGAGTTGCACGGTTCACACATAATCATGTTATGCACATCCTTCACACATGACAACAAATGCAACTAGTGCCCTAATGCCAATGCATGCAAATCCTACCACAAGACTGGACTACCCTAAGCACACCTTGGAGGCTCAAAGAGGACCATGTTGATCGGGCATGTCCCTCCAGGCTCCTCCAAAGGACTCAAGATAACCAAGCCCGCCCACTACCCTAGGCCAACTAGACCATGCTCTGATACCATATTGTCACGCCCCGGATTTCCAACCCGAGGAAACAGGCACGTGACTCCCCTTTTACCCACATGGAGGGCAAAGGGGTTAGGATACAAACCAAGAGTTTTACATTTCAAACATCCACAACACATTCAAGAAAGAAATATTCATAAAAATAATCCAAACCAGTTTATTACAACGAATTCTTTCCAATCCCATCCCCACCTGGGGTTACATCGATTCCCATAAAAGAAAACAACATAAATGGAAGAGAGTAAAATGGTTAAGGTCTTCCACCTTGGTGCATCCACCTAACGCCTGTAAGTCCCTGGAAAACAAGCAAAACACAGTAGGAGGGGTGAGCAACCACAGCTCAGTAGGGATCAAGTCTCCCCAACCCTTCCCATGCTCCTAGCGGCTACATGCATGTGCACAGGTGTAGTGACGTATTACAACAATCTCAACAAACAATAACAAACCACCAGGTAGTCACAATTATCCACCACACAAAACACAAGTGATTTAACCGCCTCTTCAGGCCAAGTTATTTAACCGCCTCTTCAGGCCAAGTGATTTAACCGCCTCTTCAGGCCCTGGTTTAACCGCCTCTTAGGCAAAGTAGTTTAACCGCCTCTTCAGGCCAGATACCACAGTCAGGCACACAACTTACACCACAGTCACACAAACATAAAACCAAACACTTGGTGTGCACCCGCTCACAAGTGCACAAACCCAGCCATTCAGGCAACAGAACACACACCCAGCGTACATACATACACTAAATCACAAGTCCAGCCACACAGGCATATTATCAAACACGTAATGGGCATATACATACAGCTATATTCACACAGGCATTTCATCGAACACATAGCATGAAATCCACGAATCACACCAACATGCCACTGAAGGCCAACATCCATATAGGAGATCACACCTATATGGATTACATATTTATATATAACGATTATAACCAGAAATCTGCCCTGGAACCCTAGGACAGAGAAGGACTTAAGAAGAACAGAACCCCTACCTCAAGGAAAACGCAACAACACAAAGAACGGTCCGATCCCAAGCCGAACGCCGTCCACCCACGAGTCACCGACCACCCACGCAAGACGCCCGGCAGCAACCAGGAGCTCTCCTTCCCTCTCTCTCTCTCTCTCTGCGACGGCTGGTGAAGCAACAAACCCTAAACCTAAAACAGAGGGACTCCTCCTCCTTATATAGACAACACAACATCAAAACGACGTAGTTTTGATTAAGTGAATCTCAGGATCAAAACGACGTAGTTTTGATCACACAAGTTACCACCCTTCCGCACCCATATAGGCCAAAATACTCGGAATTTCAACATGGTCCTTTGGAGAAAGTTCCTTAGAATGACAAAACCAAGGGAACCATGCAAAAATATGGCTGCACGCCAATTTGCACGTGAATTCCCAATTCACGTGCACCTCCATATGGACTCCAAATGCTCTCAAACTTCACCCCTAGCCTCCTTGCATCATTTAGAAGACAATTACACTTGCACGTGAATTGGACCCATATCACGTGCACCTCACATACATGTCCATTTGGCCTGAAACTTCGTGGTAGATAGAGGTGTCAGCCCCGAATTCCAGGGAACCCGGAACCGGGTACATGACTTCCCCTGCCCGCACCCGAAAGGTCAAGGGGTTGGTGACTAGCACCAATAGAGACTACACCGCGGGTCTGTCTCAAATATGCAATCTGTCGATCATACATCAAGGGTAATCCGTACTTTCCCATATATCATCATGCATACAAAGAGTCAAACGGTCATACGAGACCTCACATCATACGGATGCAAATACAAGCGTCCACGGACCCATGTCCGGGATATCACATAAAACAATACGAAATATAAGCGGATCATACATCGAGTAGTGGGCGTCCTCCTGGAAGAAAGTCCTCCACTAGTCTCGGGTCACACCTGAAAAGGGTAAGCAACAAGTAGGGGTGAGCGACAAGCTCGGTAGGTGACCCTAACACTCCACGTCATGCAACACATATAAGTCTATACTATATGCTCGGTGTACTCGTGCACCGTGTAGTGTGCACAATCATCAGACTCGGCTGCAACAAACATCGGGACAACTTGTCCACAATCCTCCATGGGATCCCGGCTCGGGGCACTCGGCCCTAGCTCCACGAGCTCAACGGCTCAACTCGGGCCTTAGCCGTCCACGGCGCAATATGCCCGGCCACGGCGCCACACGGGCCCGCCATCGGTGCATATGCTCGCCACGTCAACCACATAGCACCATTGGTGCATCACGGTGAAACCCAAACAAGTCACGGAGTCCATGCCCCAATACCTCACACCAACATACTAACATTTGTATGACATGTCAATCTCAACATTTCCTTTAGAATTGTAGCCAGTCTTCACAAGTAAATCCTCGACCCTTGATTTATGAAGGAAGTACTCATAGCAGCTATTTTCTTGAAATTAAAAGTCCCGATTGGGTTCCCTTATCATAAATAAGATAATCTGATTTTTGGGGATTTTTCCGAGATGTCTAACCCCACTTTCCAAAAATTCACCACTACGAACTTTTGGGTTTTTCCGAGATTTTACACTAAATCCCAAATTTCACATTTTGAAATAATGGGAATTAATTTTTCTAGTATTTTTCTTTGAATCCAAATGAGGGTATTTCGTTATTTACATTGTAACTTAAGTATAATACTTAGGCATAATGGTTTACAATGTAAATGTCCGGTGCGGTGCGGTTGCCTTGCCACGAACTCTTGTTTCCTCCTACGGATTTGATGTCTGCGGACTAATGCTACGGAACCTTGTTCCACTCTTGCGGGCCGACTACTACGGAACTCTTGTTCCACTCCTGCGGACCGATGCTACGGAACTCTGTTCCACTCCTGCGGACCGACTACTACGGACTACTGATCCGGACTAACTACTCCGGACTACTGATCCGGACTAATTCCTCCGGACTACTGATCCGGACTAATTCCTCCGGACTACTGATCCGGACTAATTCCTCCGGACTAACTACTCCGGACTACTGATCCGGAAAAACACTGTTCACTTAGTCCCGGAAACACACCATTCACTTAGTCCCGGAAAAACACTGTTCACTTAGTCCCGGAAAAACACTATTCACTTAGTCCCGGAAACACTATTCACTTAGTCCCGGAAAACACTGTTCACTTAGTCCCGGAAACACTTGTTTACTTAGTCCCGGAAACACTGTTCACTTAGTCCCGGAAACACTATTCACTTAGTCCCGGAAAAACACTGTTCATGTCGTTTTTGCCAATTTTCTCGGCTAGAACGGCAACCCGGCAACCCCAAACACTCATAAACACATTTATTTTGATATACACCCCATTACACGTCTTAAATAACTCTAAATTTCATGTAATCAACAAAAATACCTCTTTTATGCATTTAAATCACAAGATTCAACCAAAAATTGGGTTTCCCCCAAATCTTAAGGTTCACCCCCAAATTCCATGATTTCACCCAAATTAAGCATGCTAAGCCTACTATGAATCATATAAGGAGTTAGAATCACCTACCTGGAAGATTCTTTGCGATCCACGAGCTCCAATCGCCCCAAAATCACCAAGAAAGCTCTTCACGCTCTTCACCTTCTCTCTCTCTCTCTCTCTCTTGCTCAAACACGCACGCACCAATAATTGGAAATTAAAGAGATAAGGCGTTCTTAATTATATATATACCGTTGCCAATAATTGGCCTCCAAGAATAATTGGAAATAATTGGCCTCCCAAGAATAATTGACCCGAATGCAATAAT
Source organism: Taxillus chinensis (assembly GCA_023512835.1). NCBI lineage: Eukaryota > Viridiplantae > Streptophyta > Magnoliopsida > Santalales > Loranthaceae > Taxillus > Taxillus chinensis. Next base: position 14,812,480 of record CM042088.1, on the reverse strand, counting down.
TGACCTCCCGAGGTCACGAACTCCAAATTGAGTCAAATTATCGTCAAAACGCTCGAAATAACGAGCACGACACCGTTTAGATATTATCACACTCAAATGATGCTCAAACGCAAAGTCAACCAATAAACCCCAAAAAGTCAACAATCGGGTCAAACGGGGCTCCGACTCGAAATCGGGCCCAAGTACGGTCAAAATGCTCACATCGACGGCTACACTACCGTCCGGATAGTTACATTCCCATAGAATGACTATCTCTCAAAACTACCCAAATACGAGTCTTTACATCCTCCCCACCTTAGGACTTTTGTCCTCGAAAATAAAACACAAGCCCAAAAGACATAGCAAAATCCAAGCTCAAGCACCGCACAACAACAAGACACAAAAAATATGATCATCAACATGATCACCAACCACACAGTGCAATGCAACTCACAACAAGCCAAAAAGGCTCACACGATGCCAGGTGCCAACCAACAAACAACAAGCTAAACCACATCTCAAACAACATATGCAAAACAAATGCATAAAACATAACTCATACCTCGGGGAAGGTCCTCACATCCGCCCCACCTCGGGGCGATCGTCCTCGAACGGCTCGGGATGAAGAACCCGCATCCGGCTCTCTTTTTCCCAAGTCTGCTCCTCCATGCCTCGGTGTCGCCATAACACCCGAACTAGTGGGATTGTCTTGCCTCGCAAGACCTGGTCCCCTGTCCAAAATGCGTGCCGGCATCTCAACAACGGCACCATCATCGGCCAAGTCTATCTCGCGATAGTCCAACACATGAGAAGGATGCGGGTGATACCGTCGCAACCGAGACACATGGAACACATCATGTACTCGAGCCGACTCCGGTGGCAAAGCTAACCGATAAGCCACTGCGCCCACGGTGGCAACAATCTCAAATGGCCCCACAAAACGAGGGAAAGTTTGGATCCACGTCCAAACCTCCGATGCCCTCTACGCGGTGAAACCCGCAAAAATACACGGTCACCCACCTCAAGCCGCAAGGGTCGACGCCTGCGGTGCTCGTAGGACTTTCGCTCTGCTTGTTAACATGCGCGCCGAATCAACCGCACTATCTCTGTGGTCTCTCGAACCATATCGGGACCGAGAAGCTGCTGTCTCTCCCGTCCGTGCCCGGCACGAGGGTGATCGACAAGGCCGCCCATACGGCGCCTCATATGGAGCCATCCCGATCGTGGCTGATAAGCGTTGTTGTAAGAGAACTCCACCAAAGGAAGGTGAGTCTCCCAACAACCTCCAAAATCTAGGACACGGGCACGCAACATATCCTCGAGTGTCGTCGTCGGGCGCTCCGACCGACCATCCGTCCGCGGGTGAAAGGCTCATTCGAGGTTCACCCTAGTACCCAAGGCTCGTGCTGTCTCCAAAAGCCGAGATGTGAACCTCGCGTCCCGATCGGATACAATAGACAATGGGACTCATGCGACCGCACGATAACATCAATATACCTCTGTCCCAAAGTCCTCACCGGGTTTGTCTCTCGAATCGGAATAAAATGTGCCGATTTGGTCGACCGGTCGACAACTACCCATATCGTGTCGTGTCCCCTGGAACAGGAAGTCCGGTGACAAAATCCATGGTCACGTGGTCCCATTTCCACTCGCACCGGCAATGGCCGCAACTCACCGGTGATCTCGGGTGCTGCGCCTTGACCTGGCGACGGGTCAAACACCTCCTCACAAAATCAGCAACGGCCTTCTTCGGGCCTGGCCACCAATCCGCCTCCTCACGGCATGGTACATCTTGGTCCCACCGGGATGTACGGCTAACCTCGGCCGGTGAAATTCCCGAAGAACCTCCTCCCGAAGAGAAGTGGGAACTATCGGGCGACCCCATACCTCAATATATGCTCGGCATCCTCGGTCCAATCGAAAGATGCCTGCCCCGTCCGAATCTTGTCTCCGATGACCTCCCGATCAATGTCCCCCGGTGATCCTCTATGATCTGTGGCGCAACTCGAGGACTGCGACAACAACACCGAGGGTCCCTCGCCCCTCACTGGTCACCATTTGCAACCTCATCGTGCCACCGACCCATCATCTCCCATTCTTTAATGGCACGGTGGGCCACCACGGCCCTGCTCTTCCTACTCGGGAGCTCTGCCACCACATTACCCTTCCCGGGGGTATACATCATATCAAGCCGAAACTGTTGCAGGTACTCCACCCACCGTCTCGCCTAAGGTTCGGTCTCGCCGAGAGAAGATATCAGAGCTCTTGTGGTCCGTATACACCACAAATTTCTCCCCAAGGAGATAATGCGCCACTCTTTAAAGCAAAGATCACTGCGCCAACTCCAAATCATGCGTGGGATAGTTCGCTCATGTGGTCTCAATGCCTAGATCCATAAGCAATCACCGCCGAGTCTGCATCAACACACAACCAAGACCCACCCTGGAAGCATCACGATACACCTCAAAAGGCACACCCTCCCGTGGGAGAATCAAGATAGGTCCTGAGGTCAATCGTGCCTTCGACTCCATGAAAGCACTCTCACATGCATCGGACCAAATGAAAGGAACTCCCTTCCTAGTCAAGTGTGTCATAGGAGCGCCAACCGGGAAAAATCCTCCACGAACCTCCGATAATAGCCTGCCAAACCAAGGAAGCTACGAATCTCAAACACATTCGTAGGCCTCTTCCACGACATGGCCGCCTCAATCTTCTCAGGGTCCACTTGTGATACCCTCCGAAGACACCACTGCCCCAAGAAGTGCACTGTTGCGACCGAAGTCACATTTCGTGAACTTCGCGTACAACCGATGCTCCCGCAAGGTCTGCAACACAACCCGCAAATGCTCCTCATGCTCCCTCTTGGTCGCTGAATAGACCAAGATATCGTCGATGAACACCACAACGAACATATCTAAATATGGAGCGAACACCGGTTCATCGATCCCATAAACACTGCTTTGGAGCATTCGTGAGCCCAAACGGCATCACAAGCCACTCATAATGCCCATAACGACAAGCGAACGCGGTCTTAGGGATATCGCCTCCCTAACCCTCAGCCGATGGTATCCGGACCTCAAGTCTATCTTGGAAAACCATCTTGCACCTCGAAACCGATCAAACGGGTCATCGATCCTCGGCAATGGATACCTGTTCTTCACGATCACTGGTTCGGCTTCCGGTAGTCTATACACAACCGAAGTGAACCATCCGCCTTCTGGCGAACAACACCTGGAGCGCCCCATGGTGAGCTACTCCGCCCGATAAAGCCTCGTGCCAATAGATCATCTATCGTCTCTTGAGCTCTCTAAGCTCTGTCGGTGCCATCCTGTAGGCCGTAACCTGATCGGTGTTGTCCCTGGCAACAACTCGATCGAAAACTCTACCTCCCTCACGGGTGGCAAGGCGACCAAGTCCTCGGGAAACACATCCGGGGGCGATCTACAATGGGTGGCAAAACAGCCTTCCCCTCTCTCCTCCTCCCGTCAACCAACGTCAAGGCGGCTAACCGGTGGGTCACATCACCCCACCCATGCCTCAAAGGTCCCAACCTGCATGCCTCCTCGGTCCACTCACCCACAAAGACACCCCGCGTGCCCTCTGGTGTGAGGAACGTCCACGCCGTCGAAAACAATCAATCTTGGCCTCCACGGAGACCAACCGGTCCATACCCAGGATAACATCAAAATCATCTAACTCCATGATATACAAATCACACAACGGGTTAACACCCCCAAGTGTTACCTGACGAGCACGACAGATACTCTCAAGTATCACAATTCCACCCAAAGGTGAAGCAACCATCGAGACTCGACTCACTGTCTCCCGGTCTAACTCAAGCCAACCACCGTAGCATACGAAATAAAAAGAATGGGTAGCACCAGGTGTCAATCAAAAACCGAACAAATAGTATGAGAAATGATAATGGTACCTCTCACCACCGAAGGTCCTGCTCTGCCTCGTCCACGGTGGAACCTCCGCCTCTCTCTGGTAAGGGCAAACGTCCTCCCTCGTGGCCCACCTGCCACTGGCCCCGGGGGCGGCTTGGCCCCGCCGATCAACATGACCCTGTGCCTCCCGCCGAGGCTCGCCCACCGCAGTCGCGTCTGCGTGCTCGTGCGGCAGCACCGACCTCCGAGACGGAGCCCCACTCCTCTGTCCGTGATCTCTCGGACGAGGGCCTACACCGCTGGTTGAGCTAAGGGTAACACATTCCCTAGCTCCATGCCCTACTTTCCCGCATCGGAAACAGGTCATCTTTTCCTTGGGCGGTCTCTCGAGACATGCCCGGTCAAACCACAACTCCAACGGGTCCCTGGCCTCCGTGGCTGAACTCTCCCGGGGCCCACCGCCCTGGACACCTTTCCCCTGCCTCCTCTCGGGTGTTTAGAGGAGCACCTGCTCTCCCCCACTCGCCTCTTCTTGCTCGGACTGCCGAACCGCCCGGCCTCTGGGCTCTCGCCCGATCCCGACCTCGCTCAATAATGATCGCCTTGTCGACCGCCTCCCGATACTGGTCAATCGCATCGGTTCCAACTGTCTTTTCAAAAGATGGCCTCAAGCCCTGAATGAAGTCCGCGTCTTCCGGCCTTCCTTTTCCCAAGACTCCAGAGCAAACCGCCCCAAATCGGTGAAGGCCGCACATACTCCCCCACACTCATGCTACCCTTGCACAAGCTCATAATACTCTCTACGTCGAGCATCTTTGACGAGCCGGGAAAATACTCCCCAAAGAAGCGCTCAACAAACTCTCTCCGGCTCATCGATCGCCATGGACAGCTCTAGTGGATTCCCACCACCGCGTGGGATACCCAACAAATAGTGCGTCGCCACGCGCACCCGCTCCTCATCCGGCACCCCAATCATCTCAAAGATGTCCTCTGTCCATCTAATCCGGTCCTCGGCTACCTCTGGCGCGCAACCATCCTCAAAAGTCCTGGGTGCGTGTTTAAAAACTGCGCGGCCAGTCCCACTCCTCGTCGTGCTGGCTCTACCACGACCTCCTGCTTGGTGCACATCCCGCACCACCCTCGCCTCTCTGCTGAGGCTGTGGTGGGCTGCCAGGCTCTTGTTGCCTCTTGGCTCATCCACCTCTCTAGCCATATCCCTCATCGAGCCCTCGCATACCCCGCATGGCCTCCTGCCACTGAATCAACACTGCGTCAAATCGGGTCCCACAACGGGAGCGATGACTCTGCTGCGGGCTCTGCTGCCCCTGGTGCCCCGACTCTCGTGGGCTCCTCTACCGGACCCTGGCCTCGGACAACCCTCCTCGGTGGTGCCATCACACCGGCTACAACAACAAACAACAAAGAACAAACAATCAATACTAGCACTGTAGCACAAACGACCATCAAAGGCACAGCCGACTTGTAGGTTCTCACCACACGACCCCGTAGGTCCATACCATGCATATAGCATCGTGTCACCCCTCGGGGTACACCACAATCAAGTCCTGGCTCTCACGGCCATGTGCCATCCCTGGCACCACATACAAGCACATCACACACAAAGACAAGCTAGTGCCCTATATGCACACAATCATACCACTAGCAATGCACCCCATCCCCATGTATGCTCTAGGATGATCTAACCGACACCAAAATAACCTAGAATACATGTAAAGACGCGTTGATCGGGCGCCCTCCCTACGTTTTCCAAGTCACATGGAATCAATTAACCACCCTTCACTAACCTAGGTCCACTAGACCATGCTCGATACCAACTTGGCACGCCCCGATTCCGGGGAACCGGGAACCGGGTACATGACTTCCCCTTGCCCGCACCCGAAAGGTCAAGGGGTTGGTGACTAGCACCAATAGAGACTACACCGCGGGTCCTGTCTCAAATATGCAATCTGTACGATCATACATCAAGGGTAATCCCGTACTTTCCCATATATCATCATGCATACAAAGAGTCAAACGATCATACGGACCTCACATCATACGGATGCAAATACAACCGTCCACGGACCCATGTCCGGGATATCACATAAAACAATACGAGAATATAAGCGGATCATACATCGAGTAGTGGGCGTCCTCCTGGAAGAAAGTCCTCCACTAGTCTCGGGTCACACCGAAAAGGGTAAGCAACAAGTAGGGGTGAGCGACAAGCTCGGTAGGTGACCCTAACACTCCACATCATGCAACACATATAAGTCCATACTATATGCTCGGTGTACTCGTGCACCGTGTAGTGTGCACAATCATCGAGACTCGGCCTGCAACAAACATCGGGACAACTTGTCCACAATCCTCCATGGGATCCCGGCTCGGGGCACTCGGCCCTAGCTCCACGAGCTCAACGGCTCGACTCGGGCCTTAGCATGTCCACGGCGAATATGCCCGGCCACGGTCGCCACACGGGCCCGCCATCGGTGCATATGCCCGCCACGTCAACCACATAGCACCATTGGTGCATCACGGTGAGAACCCAAACAAGTCACGAGTCCATGCCCCAATACCTCACACCAACATACTAACATTTGTATGACATGTCAATCTCAACATTTCCTTTAGAATTGTAGCCTCTTCACAAGTAAATCCTCGACCCTTGATTTATGAAGGAAGTACTCATAGCATATTTTCTTGAAATTAAAAGTCCCGGATTGGGTTCCCTTATCATAAATAAAGATAATCTGATTTTTGGGGATTTTTCCGAGATGTCTAACCCCACTTTCCAAAAATTCACCCTACGACTTTTGGGTTTTTCCAGATTTTACACTAAATCCCAAATTTCACATTTTGAAATAATGGGAATTAATTTTTCTAGTATTTTTCTTTGAATCCAAATGAGGGGTATAATGGTTTACAATGTAAATGTCCGGTGCGGTGCGGTTGCCTGCGGTGAACCTGTTTCACTCCTACGGATTTGATCTGCGGACTAATGCTACGGAACTCCTGTTCCACTCTTGCGGGCCGACTACTACGGAACTCTTGTTCCACTCCTCGGATCGATGCTACGGAACTCTCGTTCCACTCCTGCGGACCGACTACTACGGACTGCGATCCGGACTAACTACTCCGGACTGCGATCCGGACTAATTCCTCCGGACTGCGATCCTGGACTAATTCCTCCGGACTACGATCCGGACTAATTCCTCCGGACTAACTACTCCTGGACTACTGATCCGGAAAAACACTGTTCACTTAGTCCCGGAAACACACCATTCACTTAGTCCCGGAAAAACACTGTTCACTTAGTCCCAGGAAAACACTATTCACTTAGTCCCGGAAACACTTATTCACTTAGTCCCGGAAAACACTTCACTTAGTCCCTGACACTGTTTACTTAGTCCCGAAACACTGTTCACTTAGTCCCGGAAACACTATTCACTTAGTCCCGGAAAAACACTGTTCATCGTCGTTTTTGCCAATTTTCTCGGCTAGAACGGCAACCCGGCAACCCCAAACACTCATAAACACATTTATTTTGATATACACCCCATTACACGTCTTAAATAACTCTAAATTTCATGTAATCAAGGAAATACCTCTTTTATGCATTTAAATCACAAGATTCAACCAAAAATTGGGTTTCCCCCAAATCTTAAGGTTCACCCCCAAATTCCATGATTTCACCCAAATTAAGCATCTAAGCCTACTATGAATCATATAAGGAGTTAGATCACCTACCTGGAAGATTCTTTGCGATCCACGAGCTCCAATCGCCCCAAAATCACCAAGAAAGCTCTTCACGCTCTTCACCTTCTCTCTCTCTCTCTCTCTCTCTCTTGCTCAAACACGCACGCACCAATAATTGGAAATTAAAAGAGATAAGGCGGTTCTTAATTATATATATACCGTTGCCAATAATTGGCCTCCCAGAATAATTGGAAATAATTGGCCTCCCGAAATAATTGACCCGAATGCAATAATTGACCTCCCGAGGTCACGAACTCCAAATTGAGTCAAATTCTCACAAAACGCTCGAAATAACGAGCACAACACTGTTTAGATATTATCACACTCAAATGACCGCTCAAACGCAAAGTCAACCAATAAACCCCAAAAGTCAACAATCGGGTCAAACGGGGCTCCGGCTCGAAATCGGGCCCAAGTACGGTCAAAATGCTCACATCGACGGCTACACTACCGTCCGGATAGTTACATTCCCATAGAATGACTATCTCTCAAAAACTACCCAAATACGAGTCTTTACAAGAGGACACCATTCTAAGCATCTTTCCTTTTGCACGTGAATTCATTGGAGTCCATTTACTAGGTCAAAATCTAGAAAAACTCTACTCCGGAGGTAAAACTGACTAACTCAAGGTACGGGTCCTTACATTTTTACCCACATCTGGAAAACATTTCTCTAAGGGCTGCGGGTGCGCTTTTGCATGGTAGGGCCATTCCTTTGGTCTGTATCTTGTGGGAAGTGGGTTTAAAGGATAGGAGAAGGTTTAAAACTGGTACGTTCTACTCGTCAGGTGTTTTGTGTTTCGTTGCGTGTGTTGAGAACGTGCAGAAAATATAGCATTGTCTTGTTGTATGTGTTGCATAAGTGGTAAAGGTATATAGTGGAGTTGCTACATGTGGGTGTTGCGACACATATGCATAGAGAAGGATGAGGCATGGTGTATTGGTATAGTAACTATGGTGTGAGGATGAGGAAGAGTGTTAGAGGTGATGTTGTTTATGTTATTCCTTGTCTGGTGTTACTGAAATGTTGGTAAGTTGGGAAAGAAAAAGAGTTGTTTGATTTCCCGAGTTGAGTCAGTTGTGACAGTTTTGCTAGGACGGGGTATTAGTGCTACTCTTTCGGGAGAGATTTTTGTCGGGTGGATACCCAAAGGTGTATGCATTGGAGCAGTGGTGGTAGGCGAATGACCTACATATGTCCTCCTTGAAAACTTTTCATGTGCAGTATCACTCGGTAAGGGAGATGGTTCACGCTATCAAGGTGTTGGTGTGTTTGGGAGCTACATGAAAGTCCCGAATCAGGAGTTTGCACACCTTGTTTCCTGTGCCTACCTAGCGAAATTGCAGTAATCACATTAAGCTGAGGCTAAAGCCTAAGTATTTCTTGGTCCATTTGAGTGTTTTATTGGTGTGTTGAGATAGAACGTGATGGTTGGTGTAGCGGAGTGTCACGCCCCGGATTTCCATCCCGAGGAAACCGGTACGTGACTCCCCTTTTTACCCACACGGAGGGCAAAGGGGTTAGGAGACAAACCAAGAACTGAACATTTTAAACATTCACAACACATTCAAGAAAAATAAAGTCCATCAAGCAGTCCACAAACCAAATCAGTCTTTAATACAAAGTCTTCTTTTCAATCCATCCCCATAGGGGTTACATCAGTTCCCATAATAAAATAACATAAACAATAAAATAAATAAGGTCTTCCACCTTGGGGTCCCACCTAACGCCTGTAGGTTCCTGTAAAGAAAACAACATGGTAGGAGGGGTGAGCAACCACAGCTCAGTAGGGATCATGTCTCCCCAACCCATCCCATGCACCTAATATCTACATGCCTTGTGTACAAGTGCTGTGTCGTGATACAATCATTCCACCAGATATAGTTACAAGCTATAACAAGAAACACAATCATACATGGGCTGGTACATAAACACTCCCGGGCTTCCACACCACCGGGTCCCACAAAACAGTCCCGGGCTTCCACGGCCACCGGGTTCCACAAAACGGTCCCGGGCTTCCACGGCCACCGGGTTCCACAAATCAGTCCCAGGCTTCCACGACCACCGGGTGTACAAGCAAACACGCAAAGCACACATGGCCATACAGGCATAACATCAAACACTTAGTATGCTTAGTCACACAGGAATAACATCGAACACTTAGCATGCATATATTCACCAGCTCATAAACCCACCACACGAGATATAATCTCACACATAATATGCACGGCTTCACAGGCATAATTTCAAACACATAATATGCACGGCCTCACAAGGCATTACCTCAAACACATAACATGCACGGCCTCACAAGGCATTATGTCAAACACTTGGCAAGCATATATACATATATCCAAACAACGCCATTGAAGGCCAACATTCATATAGGAGATCACACCTATATGAATTTACATATAAATAGTATGATAACAAGGACAATATCCAACGGGTACTTCACCACAGGGCCTAACCCCGGATCGGGTATAAGAAAACGGAATCCCTACCTTAAAGAAGATCCTCCTTGCTCCCGCGTTAGATGCCGTCCTCCCCCACGCAAGATGCTCCGGCAACGAACCAGCAATTCTCCCCCCTTTCCCTCTCTCTAGCTCTCTCTCTCTCCACGACGGCCGCAATGGTGAAAAACCCCTAACCCTAGAACAAGGAGTCTCCTCATCCTTATATAGGCCTCCCACTATCAAAACGACGTAGTTTTGATTAAGTGAAACCCAGGATCAAAACGACGTAGTTTTGATCACACAAGTTAGCACCTTTCCGCACCCATATAGGCCAAAATACTCAGAATTTCAACATGGTCCTTTGGAGAAAGTTCCTTAGAATGTCAAAACCAAGGGAACCATGCAAAAATATGCCTGCACGCCAATTTGCACGTGAATTCCCCAATTCACGTGCAACTCCATATGCACTCCAAATGCTCTCAAACTTCACCCCTAGCCTCTTTGCATCATTTAGAAGACAACCACACTTGCACGTGAATTGGACCCATATCACGTGCACCTCACATACATGTCCATTTGGCCTGAAACTTCTGTGGTAGATAGAGGACATCATTCTAAGCATCTTTCCTTTTGCACGTGAATTCATTGGAGTCCATTTACTAGGTCAAAATCTAGAAAAACTCTACTCAGGAGGCAAAACTGACTAACTCAAGGTACGGGTCCTTACACGGAGTTAATGGTTCATGAGGTGGAATATGTCCTGGAGGCAAGGGATTCCCTTGTGGCCTGGGAGTGGTGACACCAAGGATTCCATTGTTGTCATGTTGCAGGTAAGAGAGTTTTCCAGGATAGAGAGAACTATGTTGTTGGTACCTACCCATCGTCGAAGGATTCCTATCGCATGGAATGACTGCTGACTGAGTAAGGCGTTATCACTTGGGTTGCAACATAAGCCTCAGTTAGTGAAGGTTGTGTGGGACCTTGGTGGATCCCTATTTGACCGTAGTCAGAGAGGTGTTATTCGTGTGACGTTCTGGTTCATGGGATCCTTTAGTAGATTCTCAACGTTGGTGACTGGTGTTAGCCCGATAGTAGTTTTTTTGGTCTTGCCGTGATTGGGTATGGTACTGCATTTGTTGTTTTGAGTCACTCCTTGGACTCCGTTGGGTGTTTTGTTGACTGTGACCGAATTGGTGGAGGGCAAACTTCATCCTGATGTAGTTGTGTCCTGGATTGTAAGTCATCTTGAGTTCCCTTTGGCATTGGTTGGGTTTTGTTGTTGCATGTATCGCTATAGAGTGCAGCGGTTTTAGCAGTGATGATGGTGCTGTTGGGGTGATCTCCATGTGTGGAAACGCGATTGTGGTTTGCATAATGCTTTTCTCTTGTTTGTTTGTGTTTCCTTATGACCTCTTTGTGTTTGCTGTCAGGGTACGGTCTACATATGGAGTGTGGCTGCGTTGTAAATTGTTGGTGTCCGTTGACATCAAATCTCAGTGGTGTCATTGTTGGGTATTTTACATTGTGGAGTGTTGGTCCTATTGTGACACAAGTAGGCATCTAACGCCGAGTACCCTGCTATGTCGAGGCAGTGACTTCTCGTTCAATCATATGAATTCTAGCGAATGGATGCTTCACGCATAGGCTTATGGTGTTGGCCTTGTTCGGTTGTTGGGGTCTTAGCGAATCTGTGGGAGGTTTCTCGACCTCACTGTTGTCAGACTTGCTCACATGAGTTGTTGTCAGCACGCTAATTGGCCAAGCTCTCGTTCTTGTTGTGCTCATGGGTGTTATGTGTTGCTTTGATCTTCTCGTGATGTTTACTACTTGATCTCTTTTCGGGGACGAAAAGTCCAAAGGTGGGAAGGTTGTGAGGAAACTCCCTGTGGATGAGTTTGTATGGTGTTGGCGAATGGGCAGTGGAACGTTAAACGTATAGTAGTGTTTTGTTTGTGAGTTGTTCCTTGTAGTGGTGTTTATGATGTGAGTTGGTCTGTGACCTATGTGATTTGTTAAACGTATGTGTTGGGGATGGGCGTATATGTCGTACACCGTCGTGACATGTGAATACTTGTGACATGTGTAAGGTGAGGAGAACAAGGGTTGTTTGTGAGTTTAGAATATGTGTTTCCCTATCATGCTGTGTTGTATTAGGTCTGTGGGTATGTGCCTTCATGTGTGTTATTGTGTGATATCTTTAGTCGCGGGTATGTGAATGGTTGTGGGCAATGTGCATCAGCATGTGCATTATGGAAAGTGTATTGTCTTTTCGAGGACGACACGTCCTATGGAGGAAATATGGGAACGCGAATCCTTTTCGACTTTTATGACTTTTATTTATATTGACTGTGTTTTGAGATTAAAATAAAATGTGTTTGAGATGGGTATTTGAGACATGTGAACGTGTTTCCATAGATTGTGATGCATGTGGTTATGGACTGTGGTGGCACCTTGTTATGAGCTATTGTGTGCAATGTGCGGTGTATGACTCATTTGGGTGTTGTGGCTTGCTGTGTTGGTATTCCTTGCATGTTGTTTCTTTTCGAGGACGAAAAGTCTTAAGGGAGAGAGGATGTAATGACCCGCGTTTTGCGGTATGTAAAAAGTTAATCATAGATGCCTTGTGAGTGGAAATTGTTGGGTTTTAGGGAGTTTTCTTCTCACACACTTTAGCTAAAACACCTTGAATGTTGATGCACAAATTTGAGCCCAAGAGGGGACTTTTGGGAAGCACGTGTCAATTGATAACGTGCATTTATGCCCTAGGAAGATGTTATTTGCATATACAGGCGCTTTTAGGCTATTTTGTCAGGTTTTGGAGATTAATTTTGACCAAGTAGATGGCCTCAAATTAATTGGCGTGCAGAACTAAAGTTTCTCAGAATGATGTCCTCTACCTTCCAAAGAAGTTTCAGAGCCAAAGGCCTTGAACGCCAATTGGACCAATTGGCGTGCAAGCATATTAGTGCATACCAGCCTTCTACATGATGCAAGGAAGCTTGGGGAAGAATTTCACCTAATTTGGAGCTGCATGCCAATTGGGAATATGACGTGCATTATGGTGTGCAGCCATGTTTTTGTACCATCACCTTAGTTTTGTTACTCTAATAATCTTTTCCCAAAGGACCATATTGGAATTATGAGTATTTTGTCCTCTATGGATGTGGAAAGGTTGTAGCTTGTGCAATCAAAACTTTGTTGTTTTGATGCTGGGTTTCACTTAATCAAAACTACGTCGTTTTGATGTTGTGTTGTCTATATAAAGGGGTTCAGGCTTAGGTTTAGGGTTCTTTGGTTTCTTTTGCCGTCGCGACCGCGAGCGACAGAGAGAGAGAGAGAGAGAGAGAGAGAGAGAGAGAGAGAGAGGCGGGGGGGGGGTGTTGGGATAGTGCTATATAAAGCAATGTGTAATCCTAATAATGTAAAGACTATTTCGATTAATTGAAATATTTTTTGTTTAAATATTTATTAGATTGCATTATTCGCTTTCTTGTGTGGCCGAGCATCATAACATCTCATTGCTTATCAAAGTCTATTACTGGGTATGTGTGAGACACATACAATAGATCCACTAATTAGACTAAGTATAAAATTAGTTCACAATCGGTTAATAGAGTTTGGGATGCTCTATTCGATAAGATTGTGGTGCGGACTATTTCCATAGTGGGAGTGATCTAATCTAGGATCATTGTAAAGAGTTTACGAATAGTAGTGCCAGGTATGTAATCATACATATTGAACAGGACCATGATAGAATAAGTTCTTCAACTAATATCCGTTGCATTGTATGAAGAACTTTATATTTTATCGCTAGATGACTGATTTATGGATTAATCTTAATCCGGACCGTTTGATTAACTCATGTCTATAATTTATGTCTTTTGACTTATTAATGAGTGAGAGGCTTAATGCTTCAAATACCTCGATAACTTGGAGATATAATATTATAGATAGTGGGAGCGTCAAGTCAGGTGCATGGAATCCACTGCTTCATTATACGAAGAGTAATGATATTCCCATGTTGTTTAATTCGGGATTCATGGGTGAATCAAGCGCTTGTAATTATATTAGATATAATTTATTATAAATCCTAATTCATGATTGGATCATGAATAGGTCGCCCATTAGAGAATTAATGGTAACACATGGATAAAGATATAATTGGAGAGGTTGAACGGAATCTATTGATACCTGTCTCTAATTATGAATATCATAGTGGAGGATCATATCACATGGAAATCAGTTATATCGATGGACAAATAATTTATTATGGATTCTTGTAATCATATCTCGCTTGATCTTAGAGTGCGCTTTTAGTCCCTGATCGTGGCTCGGACTAAAACTAATAAATAATGATTTAATTGATTAATGAGATTAATTAATTAAATATTATTTATTGGAGCTTCGATTAAGTGGGTCCATTTGGTCCCTCTTGCTAGCACCGTTTATTCTTGTATGGAGTCCTGGATCGTTGTGAGTTAATTCTCTGGTTGTGCTTAAGAGCTAATTAATTAACGTGTGTTAATATATATTTAAGAGTTAAATATATATCACATGGTTATTTATTTAATTAGATTAAATAAATAATAATAAATATTTTATCCATTTAATGTGATTAAATGAATAAATATATTATTTATTTATTTGATAAATAAATAATATTATATATTTATTTAATTAGTTTGTTGCGTAATAATTATATTATTTAAATAGTTTAAATAATATGTATTATTATTATTTAACTAAAGGGGCGTATGCGTAATAGCACAGGGGTAACCCTAGGTCTATAAATAGATGCATAGCCTCCTAGGTTAAAGGAGGGTGCGTGTGCAATCATTGACGACCAAGAGAGAGAGAGACAGTGACGGCCAACCCTAGCAAAGAGGTGGTGTTCCTGTTCTTTGATCCAAGGGTGCCACACCACTGTACTCCTTGAGAAGGTGAATAGCAGACAAGGCTATTTGGTGGTTGAATCCAGAAGACTGCGAGAACGATCAAAGGCAGATCGTGAGTTCGTTCTTGGAGGGAAAAGAAGAGGGTTCTAGCTTTACCGTTCTTCAGGTTGGTTTCTTCTTTTCTCTCTTTGCAAAATTAAACGAATTGATTCATGTTTAGATCCTGCTATTTGTTTGCCTTGGAATAAAATTTTTAAAATTCGTTTCATTGCGGTTAATCATTAACCCCATTCCAGGTATTCCAACAATTGGTATCGAGCTTTAAACATGTTAATCAATTTGTTTAATTTGGCCCTGGATGTATGAATAGAAGTAGCGGCACTCTAGGGTTCATATGTTTATACATGAGATGTATGTTACGGGTGGTGTATGGATTTATATATTTTGTTAATGCGATGAAAGATTTAATATATATTAATTGTGATGGTTTGCCGGCCTTGGGATCTTAGTTTTGGTTGTATTTACATGAGATGTAATTTGCTAGAGGGGCGGTCTATTATCACCGTGTTTCCCTGCTAGTTTCTTTATTTTATTTTTTAGCATCTTGTAAGCCATAATTGGCCTAGAAATATTTTATGTAATATTCATGAGCCTGGAATAAAAGTGGATGACG
This sequence comes from Taxillus chinensis, assembly GCA_023512835.1. Lineage (NCBI taxonomy): Eukaryota > Viridiplantae > Streptophyta > Magnoliopsida > Santalales > Loranthaceae > Taxillus > Taxillus chinensis. Next base: position 14,796,827 of record CM042088.1, on the reverse strand, counting down.
AGTCGCCGAGCCAAGTAGACGCAACCTTCCACCTAGTCTCTCACAAGCGGTCCGGTGGTGGAGGAGTCCCATGCGTAGGCGGGTTTTCTCGCGACCGATTTACTTTCTTGATTTTTAATACTCTAAAGTTTATTCTATATTGATGGAATAATATTTAGAAATTATAGAAAGTTGACATAATTAATTTTGAAAGATTAGATCTTTCTATAATTAGTTATATCAATTTTAAATAAAAAATAATTCTATAATTGGATAACTGTTATTCATAATTGAATTATTTAAATATTTAAGTGAGAGAAAATTTTAATGGATAATTGTTATCTATTAAATTTTATTCTATATTGATAGAATAATTTTTGGAAATAAAAATATTGACATAGTTAATTTTGGAAGATTGGATCTTTCTATAATTATCTATATTAGTCTTAAATGAAAAATAATTTTATAATTGGATAATTGTTATCCATAATTAAATTATTTTAATTTTAAGTAAGAGATAATTTTAATGAATAATTGTTATCTATTAAAATTATTCAGGTTGCTTGCAAGATGAAGACAATGAAGATCAACCAGAAAGATGAAGATAAAGAGCCTGCAAGAGTGTCTTGTTTTTTGCTTTATTTTTCTTCATAGGATGGATCCCTTGGTATTACGGCCGTAGTTTATTTAATGTTTGTTTTATAAATTGCACATCACATGAACACATTACATATATAATTAGGAGTGCCGTCTACATATTATTTTTCATGCATCATATTTTATTTAAGAGTTAAATAAAATATATATATATATATATTAAAACCCAATTTGTAAAATATTGAGTGTAAGAGGGTTTTATTGGGAATAAGACCCATGGTCTCCATTATTAAATAACTAAGGTATATGTCTTAATGTATCTCCGAAGAGATTTTATGGACTAGGCTCAAGTTATTTTCCTAAAAGGATAGTTTACTTATTATTTAAACCAGTGATTGACACCTCGCCAAAGCTAGGCAATTCAAAAGGTTTAGGTAATAAGACACGAAATAATGGTTATACACTCAACACGATCTCTTGCATTAATCTTCCAAAGAGGCGTGTTGCAAGGGATGTGGACCAAATATAAACGAAAATTGAATTGGTTGAATATGCGATATTTAGGAAAGCCAAATCAATTGGGAGGGTCCCGACAAAGTAAAGAAAAAGTTTATTCTCCCAAAGGAGGTTTATTGATTCTGGATATTTTGTTATTCGTAGTAAGAGTATTGATTTAGGGTTTTATTAATACTTGTGCATTCATGCATTCATTAATGTATATGCATTTTACTAAATTTAGTTATGATGTATGCCATTCTAAAACATTTTATATTTTATATTTTCAAAAAATGTCTTTTAACCCACTAGCCGTTTTATTGAGCCAAAATAAATTGATCGGTGAAAATTTCAATGATTGGAAGCGTAATCGAATATTGTGTTAACCGCTGAAAAGCACAAGTTTGTCTTATCGAGCCTTGTCCACCTGAACCTCCGGCTAATGCTTCAAAACCGCAAAGGATGCCTATGATAAGTGGATTGCGTCCGATGATATGACTCGTTGTTACATGTTGGCATCCATGTCCAATGTGTTGCAACAACAACATCAAGGGATGCGAACTGCCAAGGATATCATGGATTCTTTACAGGCTATGTTTGGGGAGATCTCAATTCGTGCACGGTTTGAGGCCGTGAGAGCTATTATGAATAGTCGCATGAAAGTGGGAACTCCTATTAGGGATCATCTCTTAGAGATCATGGCTCATTTTAATGAGGCTGAGATCCATGGAGCTAGTATAGATCAACAGACTCAAGTTGGTATGATACTAGAGACTCTCCCTGATAGCTTCATTTCTTTTAAGACTAATTATGTCTTGAATAAAATGGATCTAAACCTCACCACTCTTATGACTGAATTACAAACCTATGAGGGAATGATTAAGTCTAAGAAAGGTGAGGTGAACATGGTTGTTGCTGGTTCTTCTCTTAAGAAGAAGAAGAAGCTAAGTGACAAGAAAAAGGCATCTTTAAAAGCCAAGAGGAAGGTGAACAAGAAAAAGAAGACTCCTAAAGCTGGAAAGTGTTTCCATTGCGGCAAAGAAGGGCACCGGAAGAGGAACTATAAAGAGTACCTCCAAACAGTGAAGCCAAAGGAAGGTATTGTACTTGTCCTTGAAACTGGTTTAGTGGAAAAATCAAATAATCTTTGGATTATAGATTCTGGTGCCACTAATAATGTTTGTACTTCTTTGCGGGGACTTCAGGTCCAAAGGCAACTTAAGGAAGGGGAATTCATTTTTAGAGTTGGCACTTGGGATTCGGTTTCGGCGAATGGCAGTGGGAGTGCTAAAGTTATATTTTAGAAATAAATTTATTTTGTTAAAGGATTGTTTTTATGTACCTGAGTTGAACAGGAATTTGATTTCGCTTTCTTCTTTGGTTGAACATGGTTATTCTATTCGTTTTGCTGAAAATGTTTCAGTTTATAAGAATAATATTTTGATATGTTCTGGTATAAAGGAAAACAATCTTTACAAAATTAATCCTAGCATTCATACATTGTTAAACACCTGAAATAATTGATGATGAACCCATTCCAAAACGAGTTAAGTTAGATACAAATGAAACATATCTATGGCACGTGAGACTTGGACATATTAACCAAACTAGGATTCAAAGGTTAGTAAAGGATGGACTTCTGAATGGTTTAGAGGTTACTCCTTTACCCACATGTGAATCATGTTTGGAGGGTAAAATGACCAAGAGGTCTTTTCCTTCGAAAGGACATCGTGTTAATGATCTCCTAGAGCTAGTACATACAGATGTTTGTGGACCATTTAATGTACAAGCAAGAGGAGGTTATGAGTATTTCGTCACTTTTATTGACGATTTCTCTAGATATGGATATGTTTACCTAATACACCGTAAGTCGAGACTTTTGAAAAGTTCAAAGAATTTCGGACCGAGACGGAAAAGCAATTAGGTAAATCTATCAAGATGCTTCGATCAGATCGAGGTGGAGAGTACCTGGATAATGAGTTTAGGTCATATCTAACGATAATGGGATATTGTCTCAACTCTGCACCTGGCACACCACAACAAAACGGTGTTGCAGAGAGGAGGAATAGGACAATGCTTGACATGATGAGATCAATGTTAAGTAGTTCATCATTGCCCAAATCGTTTTGGGGGTATGCACTACAAACGTCGTTTATTTGATAAACAGGGTACCTTCTAAATCCATACCTAAGACACCATTCGAATTATGGACAGGTCGTAAACCAAGTTTAAGGCATATCCGAATTTGGGGGTGTAGGGCTCATGTCAAAAGGGCTAAGGTGGATAAGTTGGATGCACGCACCGAGTTGTGCATTTTTGTAGGATATCCAAAAGAAACGAAAGGTGGTTTATTTTATAGTCGAAAGATAATAAAGTATTTGTATCGACAAATGCTAAATATCTTGAAGATGACCATATTAAAAATCACAAATCAGATCATCGAATAGAGTTGGATGAGATACCAGGTTGATGAGATCAGTGGCCCAACTCAGGATCAACATGATGATATCATTATTGATCAACCAATCATAAGAAATGAGACCACAACATTGGAACAACATCCGGTTACTTTGCGTCGTAGTGGGAGGGTTGTTAGACAACCGGACCGTTACATGGGAGTTGGAGATGCTCCTGGTAGCTATCTCCGATGATCATAAAGATGATCCCTTGACCCTGAGTGATGCACTGAATGATGTAGATTCCAAAGCATGGCAACAAGCAATGGATGCTTGAAATGAATTCAATGTATTCAAACCAAGTTTGGGAACTTGTGGATTTGCCCAAAGGGGTGAAACCAATTGGATGCAAATGGATTTATAAAAGGAAAAGAGGCGCGGATGGAAAAGTAGAGACTTTTAAAGCTAGGCTAGTAGCCAAGGGCTACACCCAGGAAAGAAGGTATCGATTATGAGGAAACCTTCTCTCCGGTTGCCATGCTCAAATCCATTCGCATCCTCCTGTCTATAGCCGCACATCTCGATTATGAGATTTGGCAAATGGACGTGAAAACGGCATTCTTGAATGGTCGTTTGTAGGAGAGTATCTATATGATACGGCCTGAAGGATTCATTGCTAAAGGGCAACAACATAAAGTATGCAAGTTGCAGAGATCCATTTATGGACTCAAACAAGCCTCTAGGTCTTGGAACATTAGATTTGACGAGGTGGTCAAATCATTTGATTTCAAGCGAGCATAGACGAGCCATGCGTCTATAGCAAGATAAAGGATGGAAATGTGGTCTTTCTTATTCTTTATGTTGATGATATTCTTATCATTGGGAATGATATAGTATCATTGGAATCGGTCAAACAAGTGGTTGACTAAACAATTCCAGATGAAAGACTTGGGAGAAGCAAGCTATGTTCTTGGAATCCGTATTTACCGTGATAGGAAGAACAAGATGTTAGCATTATCCCATGCCTCGTACATAGATAAAATACTTGAGAAGTATTGTATGCAAAATTCCAAAAAGGGTCAACAACCCATGAGAAATGGAATTACGTTGTCTAAGGAAATGTCTCCTAAGACACAAGCAGAGATCGATAGCATGCGAAAGATACCCTATGCTTCAAGAGTTAGTAGTCTAATGTATGCTATGTTATGTACGAGACCGGATATTTGTTATGCGGTGGGAATTGTTAGTAGATATCAATCGAATCCGGGAATCAAACATTGGGAATCAGTTAAGCATATTCTTAAGTATCTTCGGAGAACTAAGAATTACATGCTCGTGTATTCAGGGTCAGATTTGACGCCTGTGGGATACACTGATTCTGATTTTCAATCAGATCCAGATTCGAGGAAATCAACCTCTGGCTCTGTGTTCACTTTGAATGGTGGAGCTATAGTTTGGAGGAGTGTGAAACAATCTTGTGTTTCGACTCTACTATGGAAGCCGAATATGTGGCGGCTCCGGAAGGCGTCAAAGAGGTCGTATGGCTCCGTAACTTCTTAAGGGATTTAGAGGTTATCCTCGACCTTGAGCAACCCATGACCATTTATTGTGACAATAGTGGTGCGGTTGCAAATAGTAAGGAACCAAGAACCCATCAAAGGGGAAAACACATTGAACGGAAGTTTCACCTCATCAGAGACATTGTGGAGCGCGGTGACGTGTCAGTATGCAAGATAGCATCGGAGGACAACCCAGCTGATCCTTTTACAAAGACTCTTCCTTCTAGAGTTTTTGATGGACACCTTGAGAGGTTGGGAATTCGGGATATGACACGGTTGCTTTAATGCAAGTGGGAGATTGTTGGGATAGTGCTATATAAAGCAATGTGTAATCCTAATAATGTAAAGACTATTTCGATTAATTGAAATATTTTTTGTTTAAATATTTATTAGATTGCATTATTCTGCTTTCTTGTGTGGCTGAGCATCATAACATCTCATTGCTTATCAAAGTCTATTACTGGGTATGTGTGAGACACATACAATAGATCCACTAATTAGACTAAGTATAAAATTAGTTCACAATCGGTTAACGAGTTTGGGATGCTCTATTCGATAAGATTGTGGTGCGGACTATTTCCATAGTGGGAGTGATCTAATCTAGGATCATTGTAAAGAGTTTACGAATAGTAGTGCCAGGTATGTAATCATACATATTGAACAGGACCATGATAGAATAAGTTCTTCAACTAATATCCGTTGCATTGTATGAAGAACTTTATATTTTATCGCTAGATGACTGATTTATGGATTAATCTTAATCCAGGACCGTTTGATTAACTCATGTCTATAATTTATGTCTTTTGACTTATTAATGAGTGAGAGGCTTAATGCTTCAAATACCTCGATAACTTGGAGATATAATATTATAGATAGTGGGAGCGTCAAGTCGTGCATGGAATCCATTGCTTCATTATACGAAGAGTAATGATATTCCCATGTTGTTTAATTCGGGATTCTTGGGTGAATCAAGCGCTTGTAATTATATTAGATATAATTTATTATAAATCCTAATTCATGATTGGATCATGAATAGGTCGCCCATTAGAGAATTAATGGTAACACATGGATAAAGATATAATTAGAGAGGTTGAACGAATCTATTGATACCTGTCTCTAATTATGAATATCATAGTGGAGGATCATATCACATGGAAATCAGTTATATCGATGGACAAATAATTTATTATGGATTCTTGTAATCATATCTGCTTGATCTTAGAGTGCGCTTTTAGTCCCTGATCGTGGCTCGGACTAAAACTAATAAATAATGATTTAATTGATTAATGAGATTAATTAATTAAATATTATTTATTGGAGCTTCGATTAAGTGGGTCCATTTGGTCCCTCTTGCTAGCACCGTTTATTCTTGTATGGAGTCCTGGATCGTTGTGAGTTAATTCTCTGGTTGTGCTTAAGAGCTAATTAATTAATGTGTGTTAATATATATTTAAGAGTTAAATATATATCACATGGTTATTTATTTAATTAGATTAAATAAATAATAATAAATATTTTATCCATTTAATGTGATTAAATGAATAAATATATTATTTATTTATTTGATAAATAAATAATATTATATATTTATTTAATTAGTTTGTTGCGTAATAATTATATTATTTAAATAGTTTAAATAATATGTATTATTATTATTTAACTAAAGGGGCGTATGCGTAATAGCACAGGGGTAACCCTAGGTCTATAAATAGATGCATAGCCTCCTAGGTTAAAGGAGGGTGCGTGTGCAATCATTGACAGCCAAGAGAGAGAGAGAGACAGGTGACGGCCAACCCTAGCAGAGGTGGTGTTCCTGTTCTTTGATCCAAGGGTGCCACAGCCCTGTACTCCTTGAGAAGGTGAATAGCAGACAAGGCTATTTGGTGGTTAAATCCAGGAGACTGCGAGAACGATCAAAGGCAGATCGTGAGTTCGTTCTTGGAGGGAAAAGAAGAGGGTTCTAGCTTTACCGTTCTTCAGGTTGGTTTCTTCTTTTCTCTCTTTGCAAAATTAAACGAATTGATTCATGTTTAGATCCTGCTATTTGTTTGCTGGAATAAAATTTTTAAAATTCGTTTCCGCTGTGGTTAATCATTAACCCCATTCCAGTATTCCAACAGGGGGGGGGGGAACCTCCGGATGGTTGCCGTGGTGGTTCACATGGGTGGACGGTGTCTAGCGTGGAGGCCAGAGCAGAAGGACACTTGCAAGGTAGGGGTTCTGTCTTCTCGTACCTAATCCGGGGTTAGGCCCTGTGGTGAATGAATTGTTGGATATCGTTCTTGTTATTATATTATTTATATGTAAATTCATATAGGTGTGATCTCCTATATGGATGTTGGCCTTCAATGGCGTGTTGTTTGGATATATATATATATGCATGTCAAGTGTTTGAAATTATGCCTGTGAGGCTGTGCATATTATGTGTTTGAGATTATATCTGTGTGGCTGGGTTGTGGGCCTGTAAATATATGCATGCTAAGTGTTCGATGTTATTCCTATGTGACTAAGCATACTAAGTGTTTGATGTTATGCCTGTATGGCCATGAGTGCTGCATGTTTGCTTGTATACCCGGTGGCTGTGGAAGCCCGGGACTGTTTTGTGGAACCCGGTGGTGTGGAAGCCCGGGATTGTTCATGTGTTAGCTTGTGTGGCTATGGAAAAGATTGTATTTGCTGATGTGATTTGTTATTATCTGATAAAATAATTTGTATCACGACACTGCACTAGTACACGTTCTCATGTAGATGCTAAGAGCATGGGATGGGTTGGGGAGACATGATCCCTACTGAGCTATGGTTGCTCACCCCTCCTACCGTATTGTTTTCTTTACAGGGACCTACAGGCTTTAGGTGGGAACACCAAGGTGGAAGACCTGTTTGTGGCTTGCTTATTGTTATTTGAGTTTGTTGTTTTTGTGAGCTTTGTAACCCAGTGGGGAGATTTTGTAATGAGAAGTTTAATATAATAAAAGCATGTTTGGACACGCTTGAAATGTTGGAACTTAATAAATATATGAATGTCTGAATAAGAAAAATGTGAAGTGTATATTGTATTCTAACCCCTTTATTCAAACTCGGGTAAAGGGAGGGTCACGTTCTGGTCTCCTCGGGTTGGAAATCTGGGGCGTGACATTGTGGCTTTTGGATATATCTATATTTATATGTAAATCCATATCGGTGTGATCTCCTATATGGATGTTGGCCTTCAATGACTTATTTTGTTTGGGGTTTCTAGGGGATATATGCATGTTATGTGTTTGACATTAGGCCCGTGAGGCTAAGTTTGTTATGTGTTTGATATTATGCCTGTGAGGTTGTGCATGTTAAGTGTTTGATGTTTTGCCTGTGTGGCTGTGGATTGTGTTTGCTATGTGTTTGATTATATGCCTGTGTGGTCGTGGACTTTGGAACACGGTGTCTGTGGAAGCCCGTGGTTGACTCTGGAACATGGTGGCTGTGGAAGCCCGTGGACTTTGGAACACGGTGGCTGTGGAACACCATGGTTGACTCCGAAACATGGTGGCTATGGAAGCCCATGTTTGGTTATAGAGCCCGGTGGCTATGCAAGCCCGTGGCTGGATATATTAGCCTGTGTGGTTGTGGTTATGTAGCCTGTGTGGCTGTGGCACTGGTTGTACCTACTTTGTGACTTGTGCGTTGATACTTAACTGTGGAACATAACCTGCCTATATCTTATTGTCACTACATTGCACTCATGCACGTAAACATGTAGATGTTAGGAGCATGAGATGGGTTGGGGAGACATGATCCCTACTGAGCTGTGGTTACTCACTCCTCCCGTTGTGCTTTGTTTACTTTTCAGGAACCTACAGGCGTTAGGTGGGAATACCAAGGTAGAGGACAGACCTACTCTTTGTAGCTTTGTTTAAATGTTATTTGTGTTTTGTTATTTTGTGGAACTACTGTAACCCCAATGGGGAAATGATGTAAAGGATTATTGAGTTGAGTAAAGATTTGTGGTTTGCCTTCATGGATGTTTATTGTGGTTTGTATATGAAAAGGGTATATGATTTGTTTATGAATATCTATTGCGAATGAAGTGGTGTCCCAAGTGGAATATTTTATCCCAACCCCTTGCCCACTGGGTGGGTAAAGGGGAGTCATGAACCAATTTCCTCGGGTTGGAAATTCGGGGCGTGACATCATGTGTTTCTCCGTGTTTCTCCACGTCATGGACATCGGCATTTTGGGTGAGGTTCCAAGCTATCCCCGCAGTTCATTAGTCCTTTTGAGGTTATGGCTTGTGTGGGGCCCATGGCCTACCGGTTAGCATTGCCACCGTGGTTAAGTCGGCTACACAATGTGTTCCATGTGTCCTAGTTGAGGAAGTATCGTCCTGACCCAACTCATGTGATTGATTGGGGAACATTGGATATTGAGGATGACATGTCCGTTGTTGAGGTCCCTATCTGTATATTGGACCGACGAGATAAGCTTTTGTGTAGTCGTGCTATTCCATTGGTTCGTGTACTGTGGCAGCACCATGGCATTGAGGAGGAGACTTGGGAGCGTGAATCCATGATGCATGAGCAGCACCCGGAGTTGTTCGAGGACAAACAATCTTGAGGGTGGGAGGTGGTTGTTGGCCAAGGGATAGTGATGTGCTTTCCTGTACTAGTTGTTTATGATATGTGTGTATTATCTTTTAAACATGTATATTTAGTCTGTATTTGAGATGTGTTTTGAGATGTATATTTGTGACATGCGGGTATGTGTTATATGCATTTGTGGTGGTGCTTTATTGAGTTTGCGGACATATGTCCTACTATGTGCTGTGTGCGGTGTATGACATTTGGGTGTTGTGGCTTGCCGTTTTGCAAATGGGTTGCATGTGTTTGTTGTTCCTTGCGGTTTTAGTGGCATGTTGTTTCTTTTCGAGTATGAAAAGTCTTAAGGGGGAGAGGATGTAATGACCCGTGTTTTGGGATGTGAGGAGTTAGTCGCAGTTTTGCCTTTTGGGTGGCAATTATCAGGTTTTTTTGAGAGTTTTATTCCCACACATATTAGCTAGAACACCTTGTTTGTTGATGAGGAAGCATGAGGCAAGAGATGAGCCCAAGAGGACACTTTTAGAGGGTGCACGTGACAATGCACGTGACAATGGCTTGACACGTGCAGTGATGTTTTTGCATGAGAGCCTTCCAGAATTAGTTTTAAAGGTTGTGGCAAAATCCTAGGGTGTTTGGAGCTTGCACGTGACAATGGTCTTTGTCACGTGCAGCCATGTTTTTGGACCGTCTTCTTCGTTTTGTTATGCTGATCATCTTTCCATAAAGGACCATGTTCGAATTGTGGGTATTTTGTCCTGTGTGGGAGCGGAGTAGTTATTACATGTTTCATTTATCAAAACTACGTTGTTTTGATAGTGGGTATCATTTATCAAAACTACGTCTTTTCGATGATGGGTTTCACTTATCAAAACTACGTCGTTTTAATAAGTGAGGTGTCTATATAAGGAGGAGGAGCTCTCTTTATTTTAGGTTTAGGGTTTTTGTTGTCAGCCGCCGGAGCCGTCGCAGAGGGAGAGAGAGAGAGAGAGAGAGAGAGAGTTCCTAATCGTTGCTATTGGGGTGACTCGCATGGGTAGACGGTGACTAGTGTGGGAGCAAGAGCAAGGAGAATCTTCTTGAGGAAGGGGTTCTGTCTCTTCTAGTACCCATTCTGGGATTAGGCCCTGTGGTAGACGAAATTGTAGATTGTTATTGTTACTATATATATATATATGCAAATTCATATAGGTGTGATCTCCTATATGGATGTTGGCCTTCAATAGCATATTTTGTTTGGGTATGATGTTGAGTCCGGGGTCATGGGATTTCGGGTTCGTTCTCGGGGCAGAGGACCCTAGGGGCAGAGCACAAACAGGGGATACAGGTTTCTTAGGTTTTACAGCTTTTCAACTCTGTTCCCTATGGCCTAATCCTTTGCAATTGGGTGACATGCTGTTGGCCCTATATACGTCAGCCTTAGCCTTTCCTTTCTTTTTGGGTACTACAGTTTTGGTTTTAACTGCAGCAGCCTTCCCTTAATCTTTTGGTACGGGTGATACTACTTCGGGATTAGCAGTAACAGTCTCACTTCCATAGTCATAAACTATGGTGCCACCTGAAATAAAACCATCCAATGATTTAGATGTACTAATAGGATAAAGGTTGGTTAGTTTCGGAATGAAATCCGAGGGACACTCAGTAGCTTGTGTAGAGGTTGATGGTTCGGAGCCAAGGCAAGGTTTAACTCGGATGTCGTCCGGATCAGTTTTAAACGTAGAAGCTATTTCCTATAATTTTAGCCACTTACGATTTATTTCCTTTTCCTTTTCAAATTCATTCTTGAGTCTTTTCAAATTTACAGTTAGGCCATTTAGGTTGGTATTTAACAAATGATTTTCTGCTCTTAGGTCATGATACCAAGCCTCTTTACTCCTAAAGTCAGCTATGTCTTTTTCAAGTCTTGCAATAGTAAATTCAAGACGTTTAGCTTGACCATCCATATCTTTGTACATTTGAGTAATTATTAGTCTCTCATTCTTTTCATGATCACGCTCAGCAGTAAGAGATTCTAATTTACTCATGAGCTCAGAGATAGAAGGTACCTCAGTATTTGCCATGAGGCAGACGTTCGGCTTCGCAGTTGGCTCATCATCAGTGGATTCCTCGTCTTCTTCCGAGCCACTGACATACTTCATGACAAACGCCTTCCTCTTGTCCTTGCTTCTTTCTGAGGTGGAGTGTTGGGGTTTAACCTTGTCACTTTTATCGGCCATCTTTGATTTGGATTTACAATCCTTGGCCCAGTGACCGGGTTTCCTGCAGTTGTAGCATTCTTGGGAACTTGACTTCGATCGCTCCTTCTTTCTGGATGATGTTGAGGAGCCTCTTCTAATTTTTTTTTTTTTTTCGCAAGAATCGCTCGAAGGATTTGACCAGAAGAGCTATTTCTTCTTCAACGTCCGAGTCAGAGTTCTTTGACTCTTCCATATCATCATCCCGTTGTATGCTGAGACATTCCGTAGCTTTAAAAGCTACCCCCTTTTCTTTCCAAGCTATTTTCTCATCTCGGTCAGAGTATTTCAACCTGACCTCGTGAGTCTATAGCTCTCCATATAGTTCTTCGAGGGGAGCATACTGCCAGTTCTTGTCCGCTTGCATCTGGAGCTACTTGGAGTAGTAGCGATTCGGCAAGGAGCGGGAAAACTTGTCATTGATTTGGAATTGAGTGTAGTACTCATTGAGAGTTTTCAGCTCAAGAATAAACTTGCCAAATCTCCGATAGATGCTTTCGAGGGATTCGCCAGGTTTATGATTGAAGCTCTCAAAATTTTGTTTGAGAGCACAGATGATGTTCTGCAATTGGTACTGACTTCCCTCATAGAGGATTGTTAGTTTATCCCTGACAGCTTTCGCTGTCGTGTAGCCCTGGACATCTGTGAAAGCTTCGGCGTCCATAGATGATGTCACGTGTGCCAGAGCCTTTTCGCTAGCATACTGCCAGGCTCTTTCATCGTTGGTGAGCTCAGCATCAGTCTTTGGCCTTCTCAGTCCATTTTCTCCAATTGTCATTGAAATAGGTAGCTCCTAATGAAGACACGGCCACATGAGATGATCATGACATATTATGAACATTCTCATGCGAGCTTTCCATTGGGAGAAAAGCTCAGGTGTGAACTTTGCCGGTTTGGTCAGAGTAAAACCAGAACTCTGTTGTTGAGGAGCAGCGGGTTAAGCAATTGTGCTCGGATTGACATTTTCGCTGCTGCTTCGGTTGGGGAGGGGCTCTTGTGCACCTCCGGAGTTAAGGGGAGCATTGAATAGCATGCTGCTTTCTTCGGCCATTGTTGAGATAGAGAAAGAGTGGGATCTTTATTTTGAGCAGGTAGAACTTGCTCTGATACCACTTGTTGGTCCCTGGGAGCCTAGAGGGGGTGAATAGGCTCTAATCGAAAACTCTTCGCTCGTCTTTGACACAACACTTATCTAGTTAAGAGATATAATCAATGCGGAAGATAACTAGATAATATAAGTATTTTATTTTATTATCAAGAGATAATTACAACAAAATAGAAGCAGATTAAAGCTTATAAAGCTTTTCGATCTACTGAACAAATCTCTTACACTCTGTTTACAGTTACTCACACACTAGCCAATTATCTCTATGAGCTCTTGTACATGTATGTGCATACGCATATATTTTTCTCTATTACACTTTTAGCTCTAGCACACATGTACTCTTTTTCGCACACGTATAAAAATATACAAGTGTTGATATATATAGCCATCCATGAAAAACATCTTTGAAACTTGTTCTTCCAAGCAACATGCAGCATTAACTGTTCCTCGGAAAACTCTCTACCTTGATTGCTGCAGATGTGGAGCTCAAGATCTTGGGTTTGTAAAGCATAAGTGTCGTTGCAAGTTCCCAAGTGCAGTTAAAGTTATGTCCACATATCCGTGTGATCCACGTGTAAGATGCTTTAAGTTTTTAATGAGTTTGTCTTACATCAGGACATAGCAAGTTGACTACTTTGAATGCGAAGATGATAAGTTGAAGTAGTGTCTTCTTAGTCCGTTGTAAAGTTCCTTACTCCGTGTTAATGAAGCTTGGATCCTTACTCCGTGTCAGTAGTTGCTTACTCTGTGTCAATTTGATACTAGAATCCTTATTCCATGTCAGCGCTTCCTTACTCCGTATGAACGAGAAGTCCAGAGAGCTTACTCCGTATGAGAGCTTCGTTACTCTGCATGAGTTCCTTACTCCGTATGAGGTGAAAGGCTAGATGGCTTACTCCGTATCAGGGCATCCTTACTCCATATGAGTAAAAGGTTCAGATTCCTTACTCCGTATCTCTTTTCCTTACTCCGTGCGAATAAAAGACTTGGGTCGTTATTCCGCACAAGTCGTTCCTTACTTCGCATGTATGAAAGACTCGAATTCCTTACTCCGTGTCTTCTTGTCCATAGTCCACTTAAGTGGAAGACTTAACTTTTTATTCCACGATAACTTTCACTTACTCTATGCCAGATGTAGACTAGGATTCTTATTCTGCATCTATTTGACTTAGTCTATTTAAACTGTTAGACACAGATTCCTTAGTCCATGGCTTTAAGTGTTTAGTCCACACGAATGATCCTTATTCCGTATGAGATGTAGACTTGGTTATTTACCAAGTGTTTAACAATACTCATGATGATCTAGATCAGGATTATGTATCATGTCCTTAGCTTTTCTCTCATGAGTGAACGTCCGGATTAGGATCTTATCTTCGGCAACAAATTATGAATAAACATGTAATGTCTCAAATCAAATTACATAGGGTTTTATCCGCATCATCCAAATTCTGAGCTTGATCCTACACTTACTCCATGTCTTCTTGTCCTTAATCCATTTGATTAGAAGACTTAGCTTTTTATTCAGCGATAACTTTCTCTTACTCCAAGCGAGATGTAGGCTGTGTTGGTCCCTAGTAGCCTAGAGGGGGGCGGGGGGTGAATAGGCTAAAATTAAAAACTCTTTCCTCACATATGTAACACAATCTGGTTAAAGGATATAAAATCAGTGCGGAAGATAACCAGATAGTGGAAGTATTTTGCTTTATTATCAGATGATAATTACAACAAAATAAGCAGCAGTAGCTTATTACACTAGCACTCGGCTTTACAATTACACACACTGGCGTTACTAATCTCTATAAGCTCTTGTACAATAACCTTTCTCACGCGCGTATCAGTTTTCCTTCGTATGTGTATGCTCCTTTTAATGTACAACACTACAGATGTATATATAGACATCCTAGGAATCTATCTTGGAACTGTATTTTCCGAGCACTGTGCAAACATTAAGTTCTTCTCGGAAATTGCTGCTGCTATAACTGCTTCGGATGTGGAGCTCGAGATATTGGAAGCATAAGTGAAAACCAACATAGTACCAGTTATTAGTCCAATCAAATAAAGGAAATAAAGGAAATAAAGGAACTAGGAGATAAAGGTTTTATCCGCCCTAGTACCTCACCTTGGGGTGCACCAGTTTTGTTTGCTAAGAAGGCAGATGGTTCGTTGCGGCTTTGTATTGATTACCGGAAGTTAAATCAAGTGACGGTAAAGAACAAACACCCTTTACCACGGATCGATGATTTACTTGACCAGCTGAGTGGAGCACGATGGTTCTCAAAGATTGATCTGCGTTCGGGATATCATCAATTGAGGGTCCGAAGCGAGGACATTCCTAAGACAGCATTCAGGTGCAGATACGGCCACTATGAGTGGTTGGTGATGCCTTTTGGGCTCACGAACGCACCGGCAGTGTTCATGCATCTGATGAATCAGGTATTTGCCCCATACCTAGATTCCTTCGTGGTGGTATTTATTGACGACATCCTCGTGTACTCTAAAACCCGAGCTGAGCATGAGGAGCACCTGACCGTGGTGTTGCAGACACTACGAGATCATCAATTGTGTGCTAAATTTAGCAAGTGCGACTTCTAGATGCAAGAGGTGCATTTTCTTGGGCATGTAATATCTGCCGAAGGGGTTGGAGTGGACCTAACCAAGATTGAGTCCGTATCATCTTGGAAGAGGCCCACAAATGTTTTTGAGATCTGTAGTTTCTTGGGTCTCGCAGGGTATTACCGGCGTTTCGTGGAAGGGTTTTCTCGGTTGGCGGCGCCCATGACAGCTCTTATGCGAAAGGGAGCCAAATTCGAGTGGACAGACAAGTGTCAACAAGCTTTTGAAGAATTGAAGACTCGTCTGACAACTGCACTGGTGTTGAGTCAACCACAGGAGGGAGTGCCATTTGAAGTGTATTGCGATGTGTCTCGCGTTGGACTAGGGTGTGTCCTGATGCAGGAGCACAAAGTCATATCATATGGCTCGCGACAGCTGAAGTCCCATGAGCAAAATTATCCAACGCACGACCTGGAGTTAGCAGCAGTTATTTTTGCCCTAAAGTCTTGGCGACATTACCTGTTGGGGGAGAAATTCGTGGTATACACTGACCACAAAAGCCTACAGTATATCTTCACCCAGAGAGACCTAAATTTGAGACAGTGAAGATGGGTAGAGTACCTACAAATGTTTGACTTCACGCTCTCCTACACGCCTGGGAAAGGGAATTTAGTTGCCGACGCGCTAAGTAGAAAGGGAAAAGCTGAGGTTTTCATGAGAGAATGGAAAATGATGGAACAGTTAGCAGTGCTTCAAGTACAACCTGATTTTAGCGGTGGGGAAGCAATCCTGTGTCCTATCACTATGATACCAGAGTTATATCAACGCGTCCGTGATGGACAGTTGGGGGACGTGGACTGTGAAGTGATTCGGGCCCAGATAGAGGCCGGAGAGTTGTCAGAAGACTGGACCAAAGGAGTTGAACATGAGTTGAAATTTCGGGGGCGTCTGATCGTACCCAGGCGTGAGGATGTGCTGAGGGAGTTTCATCATTCCCGTTTGGCTGTGCACCCAGGAGGAACTAAGATGTATCATGCCGTTCGAGCACAATTCTGGTGGCCGGGACTGAAGCGGAGCGTAGTAGAGTTTGTCTCCAGGTGCCTTACTTGTCAACAAGTGAAGGCGGAGCATCAACGACCTGCTGGTCAATTGCAGCCTTTGCCTGTAGCTGAGTGGAAGTGGGAGCATATTACCATGGACTTTGTGAAAGGACTTCCTACCACTTCTGAGCGGAAGGATATGATTTGGGTCATCGTAGACCGATTAACTAAATCGGCCCATTTCTTGGCAATTCAGGAGCGAGACCCTATCGGCACATTAAGCCAGTTATATGTTGATGCGATTGTCTGATTGCACGGAGTGTCCTTATCTATTGTTTCAGACAGGGATGCGCGGTTCACATCTCGGTTTTGGGGAGGTTTGCAAGAAGCCTTGGGGACAC
The DNA here is from genome assembly GCA_023512835.1 of Taxillus chinensis. Lineage (NCBI taxonomy): Eukaryota > Viridiplantae > Streptophyta > Magnoliopsida > Santalales > Loranthaceae > Taxillus > Taxillus chinensis. The sequence continues at coordinate 14,779,897 of CM042088.1, read as the reverse complement.
GACTTAATTTGAGTACTGCTTTCCATCCTGAAACTGATGGTCAGTCAGAGAGGACCATTCAAACATTGGAAGACTTGTTGAGAGCTTGTGTACTAGATTTTGGAGGATCATGGGCTTCTCACCTTCCTCTGGTGGAGTTTGCCTATAATAACAGCTACCAGTCTTCTATTGGGATGGCCCCGTTTGAGGCATTGTATGGTCGCCCATGTCAGTCTCCATTATGTTGGGCAGAAGTTGGAGAGACAGCTATGTTAGGGCCTCAATTGGTCCAGGAGGCTACGACAAAGGTACAGCTGATTAGGCAACGCCTTCTTACAGCTCAGAGCCGACAAAAGTCTTATGCGGATCGCCGATGCCGACCGTTGGAGTTTTTGGTAGGAGACCACGTCTTCCTTCGTGTTTCTCCACGGAGAGGGCATAAAAGATTTGGAAAAGGGTCCAAGTTGTCTCCGCGATACATTGGACCGTTTGAGATTTTGAGCAGAGTTGGACCTGCTGCTTATAAGTTGGCATTACCACCTAGTTTGAGCAGAGTTCATGATGTTTTCCATATATCCCAGTTGCGGAAATATCATCCAGATCCCACACATGTGTTGGATTGGAGTACTCTGGATCTTGAGGCAGATGTGTCAGTTGTTGAGGCACCCATCTCGTATTTTGGATAGGCGTGAGAAGCAGTTGCGAGGTAAGATTATTCCGTTGGTTCGGGTGTTGTGGAAACACCGAGGGATGGAGGAAGAGACTTGGGAACATGAGGCTAAGATGCGTGCTCACTACCCTGATTTGTTCGAGGACGAACAACCCTGACGGGGGGGGAGAAAGGCAAACATCAACATAATCAGGTATTTGCCCAACTGGTTAAGTGACCTGAGAGTATTTCTTTTGTGTGTATTTTCATGCAGTGTGTATTATTTTGTGTTAGAGGTCTATTCATTGGTTGTGATTGCTATTTCCTTTCATGCCACATTTTCTTTTCGAGGACGAAAAGTCTTAAGGGGGAGAGGATGTAAGGACCCGTGTTTTGAGTTAGTCGCAGTCTTGCCTTTTGAATGGGAACTTTCTAGATTTTGACCTACTAGATGGGCTCAGATGAATTGGCGTGCAGACCAAAAGATTCTTAGAATGATGTCTCCTATCTACCACAGAAGTTTCAAGCCAAAAGGACGTGCACGCGAATTGGACCCATTTGGCGTGCAAGTTTTTTATTGCATGGATGTCTTTTACATGATGCAAGAAGGCTCAGGGTAAAGTTTGAGTGCATTTGGAGCTGCACGCCAATTGAGGAATTGGCGTTTAAATTGGCGTGCAGTGTCACGCCCCGGATTTCCAACCCGAGGAAACCGGCACGTGACTCCCCTTTTACCCACATGGAGGGCAAAGGGGTTAGGATACAAACCAAGAGTTTTACATTTCAAACATCCACAACACATTCAAGAAAGAAATATTCATAAAAATAATCCAAACCAGTTTATTACAACAGAATTCTTTCCAATCCCATCCCCACTGGGGTTACATCAGTTCCCATAAAAGAAAACAACATAAATGGAAGAGAGTAAAATGGTTAAGGTCTTCCACCTTGGTGCATCCACCTAACGCCTGTAAGTCCCTGGAAAACAAGCAAAACACAGTAGGAGGGGTGAGCAACCACAGCTCAGTAGGGATCAAGTCTCCCCAACCCTTCCCATGCTCCTAGCGGCTACATGCATGTGCACAGGTGTAGTGACGTGTTACAACAATCTCAACAAACAATAACAAACCACCGGTAGTCACAATTATCCACCACACAAAACACAAGTGATTTAACCGCCTCTTCAGGCCAAGTTATTTAACCGCCTCTTCAGGCCAAGTGATTTAACCGCCTCTTCGGGCCACTGGGTTTAACCGCCTCTTAGGCAAAGTAGTTTAACCGCCTCTTCAGGCCAGATACCACAATCAGGCACACAACTTACACCACAATCACACAAACATAAAACCAAACACTTGGTGTGCACCCGCTCACAAGTGCACAAACCCACCATTCAGGCAACAGAACACACACCCAGCGTACATACATACACTAAATCACAAGTCCAGCCACACAGGCATATTATCAAACACGTAATGGGCATATACATACAGCTATATTCACACAGGCATTTCATCGAACACATAGCATGAAATCCACAGAATCACACCAACATGCCATTGAAGGCCAACATTCATATAGGAGGTCACACCTATATGAATTTACATATAAATAATATAACAGATATCTCATATTCTGCCCTAGGACCCTAGGACAGAGGAGGATTTAGGAAGAACAGAACCCCTACCTCAAGGAAAACGCAACAACACAAAGAACGGTCTGATCCCAAGCCGAACGCCGTCCGCCCACGAAGCACCGACCACCCACGCAAGACGCCCGGCGGAACCAGGAGCTCTCCTTCCCTCTCTCTCTCTCTGCGACGGTGGTGAAGCAACAAACCCTAAACCTAAAACAGAGGGACTCCTCCTCCTTATATAGACAACACAACATCAAAACGACGTAGTTTTGATTAAGTGAATCTCGGGATCAAAACGACGTAGTTTTGATCACACAAGTTACCACCTTTCCGCACCCATATAGGCCAAAATACTCAGAATTTCAACATGGTCCTTTGGAGAAAGTTCCTTAGAATGACAAAACCAAGGGAACCATGCAAAAATATGGCTGCACGCCAATTTGCACGTGAATTCCCAATTCACGTGCACCTCCATATGGACTCCAAATGCTCTCAAACTTCACCCCTAGCCTCCTTGCATCATTTAGAAGACAATTACACTTGCACGTGAATTGGACCCATATCACGTGCACCTCACATACATGTCCATTTGGCCTGAAACTTCTGTGGTAGATAGAGGACACCATTCTAAGCATCTTTCCTTTTGCACGTGAATTCATTGGAGTCCATTTACTAGGTCAAAATCTAGAAAAACTCTACTCCGGAGGTAAAACTGACTAACTCAAGGTACGGGTCCTTACATGCAGACATATTTTTGCATGGTTACCTTGGTTTTGTCATTCTAATGATTTTTCCCCAAAGGACCATGTTGAAATTTTGAGTATTTTGCCCTATATGGAAGCAGGAAGGTGGTAGCTTGTATGATCAAAATTACGTCGTTTTTATCTTGGGTTTCGCTAAATCAAAACTACGTCGTTTTGATGTGTGGTGTCTATATAAGGGTGTTAAGGCTTAGGTTTAGGGTTTAGGGTTTCCTATTGCTGCTGCAGCCGCCGCAGAGAGAGAGAGAGAGAGAGAGGGAGGGAACCTTCGGATCTTGGTCGTAGAGGTTCGCGTGGGTGGTTGGTGTATCGTAGAGGCTAGAGCAGAGGACGTTTGCAAGGTAGGGACTCCGTTCTTCCCAGTCTTTCTCTGTCCTAGGGTATCTGTCCTATACATGCTTATATATATATGTAAATCCATATAGGTGTGATCTCCTATATGGATGTTGGCCTTCAATGGCATATTGGTTGATTTGATGTATGGGAGTGGGCTGGAGATCATTGGGTTGTCCATGCCCACTAGGTGTTTGATAAAATATTTGTGTGGCTACACTCACTACGTGTTTGATAATATTCCTGTGTGGTTGTTATATGTTGCGTGTTTGGTTTTAAGCCTGTGAGGCTGGTATATGTTGTTTGTAACTGACTATGTCGGCCGTGTGAACCTTGTTTGTGATATACTCTGTTGAGTAGCATTGCTGTTTTGTATTAAGTTTAGATGTGTTGCTAAGCCGTACCTTCGTAACTGATTATATTGTTGTTTGAGATTGATCACCCAAATGTAATGGGATTGAGCTGAGTTATGGGCCAGGCATGATAACTGGACCCCTTGAGATTTGGCCAGGACTGCGGTCCTGAGTCTCGGTGTAGCACTCACGACGGTGGGCTAAGTCTACACCCATTCCTGAGGGTAGGTATGGCGCCCGAGGAAGTGGTGGACCATACCTGATTTGGGTGGAAAATGTTGCATTGGTGTCCATGCAACATTTGCCTGGATGTGGTATGTCATGTCGCCGTGGTGGCGGGGTGTCCTCTGCCCTCCAGTGTGGGCTCAGGTAAAAGGTGTGTTACTGGGTGATGTTTGCTGCTTTAGCTTTAGGCACGACACGAGCACAAGCATACACTTGTCATGCATGCTGTAGAGGGACGGGTCTGGGGAGACTGGATCCCTACTGAGCTATGGTTTGCTCACCCCTCCCATAAACTGTTCTTTTGCAGGGTTTAGCAGGCGGGAGGTGAACGGGCTGTGGTGATAGGCCACTGAGACTGAAGACTATGTTGGTTTTCTTTGTTTTGTTATGGATTTCTATTTTATGTTTGGGATTATTTGTAAACAGTATATTCTGGTTTAAATGAGAACTTTTCCTCATTGAGTTGTATTAAACTTTGAGCCCTTTTAAATGTAATGAACTGGGTTGTGGTTGTTATTTAATTATTGTTTGTGTACATGGTTTGGGAGCAGGAGCATGCCCCATGGCATGTTAGCCTGGTTGTACAGGTTTGGGACAGCACCCGTGTCATAAGTCCTTTTAGGTGCTTGCACCAACCCCTTGACCCTTCGGGTGCGGGCATGGGCAGTCACTACCCGTTTCCAAGTGAAAGGAAATTGTGGTGTGACAATGAGTGTCGTCAAACACTTGGTAAATAACTAAGTCTTCATCCGGAGTAAGGACTCTCTCGTACGAACTAATCACTTGTCAAACTGTTACTAATAACTGTTAAAGGATATAAAATCAGTGCGGAAGATAACTAGATAGTGGAAGTATTTTGCTTTATTATCAGATGATAATTACAACAAAATAAGTAGTAGTTAGCTGATTACACTAGCAACTTGGCTTTACAATTACACACACTGGCGTTACTAATCTCTATAAGCTCTTGTACAATAACCTTTCTCACGCGCGTATCAGTTTTCCTTCGTATGTGTACGCTCCTTTTAATGTACAACACTACAGATGTATATATAGACATCCTAGGAAATCTATCTTCGAACTGTATTTTCCGAGCACTGTGCAAACATTAAGTTCTTCTCGAAAATTGTTGCTGCTATAACTGCTTCGGATGTGGAGCTCGAGATATTGGAAGCATAAGTGAAAACCAACATAGTAATAGTTATTACTCGAATTCTCATTCCGCATGAAATGACTTAGTCCAATCAACAATAAGAGCATGGAATCCTTAGTCCTTCTGACAAGTGATTAGTTCGTACGAGAGAGTCCTTACTCCGGATGAAGACTTGGTTATTTACCAAGTGTTTGATGACCCGGATCAGGATTATATATCCTGTCCTTTGCTTTGCTCTTACAGGAGTAGGTCCGGATAACAGTTTTATCTTCTGCACAGACTTAAAATAAACATGAAACAACTAAAATCAAATTACATTAGGTTTGATCCACAACATCCAAATTTTAGGTATGATCCAACAGACTAGGATTCTTATTCCGCATCTATTTAACTTAGTCCATTTTAAAGTGTAAGATGCGGAATCCTTAGTCTATAGCTTTAAGCATTTGGTCCGCACAAGTAATCCGTATTTCATATGAAGACTTGGTTATTTACCAAGTGTTTGACGACACTCACGATGATCTGGATCAGGATTATGTATCCTGTCCTTAGCTTTTCTCTCACGAGTGAAAGTCCGTATTAAGATCATATCTTCTGTAATAGCTTAAAAATAAACATGCAATATCTCAAATAAAATTACATAGGGTTTTATCCGCATTATCCAAATTCTGGGCTTAATCCAACACTTATTCTCCTTAGGTATCTTTTCATGTGAAGGACGCTTGAGCTTACCCATATTTGGTGTCAGCTGGACACCGTCATCATCACTACCCACATCCACATTCACATGAATTCCACTATACCAATACTGTTGATCGAGTTCTCGCTCCTCCTTTGTATTTGTTGGGTCTTCAGTGGAGGCAAAAGCTAGTAGTCTAGTAGCAGTAGTCTTGTCAAAAAGAGTTCCTAACTTGTCATAATTTTCACAACCCTTCTTTCTAAACTCCGTGGCTTTTGGGGTTGCCTGCCCACAAACATTGTCAATTGGTGAGAGGGAAATACATATTTAAATTATTAAAAACTATTTACACATGGCTCATAAAACCATTAAAAAAACTTACCGCCAATATATTCTGCCAAACTTCCTCACTAGCAGTAACTGTGTTCGTAATTGGATTCCAGCCCATCTCGGTATGTTGGAGGAGTTGAGAAAATACGCGATGCCTTATTCGGAGCCTATTGAATTTAGTCTTCAATTGTTTATCATTAAAACTCCGATTTGTACGGTTATTTAATTCAATAACCATCATATTCCAAGTCGACCTCTTAAAAATACCAGTTGGCATATTCCCTTTAATGCACTCATCCACCATAAAATCAATAAATAACCTCTCTATATGTGGAGGCCATAGTTTTTGGTCTTCGGTCAATTCAGTTGTCATCTAATAATTATATAAAGATACCATCTTTATTAATCAAATCCATCAATTACAACTAATATGTTTAATATTTTATTCTCATACTAGCAAAAAAAATTCCACAAATGTAAAAATAAAACTTCATAGCAACAACATACTAATACCAAAAGTATCCTAAGTTGGCTTACCAATACACTCAAATATACAAAGTGTGAGGTAGGGCAATAATATGACAGATTTTCCCCAAACAAAATGAGAATAATTGGTGCTAGACCGTATATTATACATATAAACATGATATAGGCATTATGCAACATAGAGAGATAACTTGATGTAAAAAAATACCAAAAGTGGATGTGTGTCACGCCTCGGCTTTTCGGCCCACAGAAACCAGGTAGTGAATTCCCATGCCTGTACCCGAAGGGACAAGGGGTTGGTGAGAACACCGAGAAAGGGACCTTAGCACGGGTGCTATCCCTAAAACCATATCACACATATACAGAAATCTCATTTCAAATCACAATACAAACACATATACATACATGTTCTTTCTCCCACGGGGTTACATCATAGTTTTTGTAATCCAACAAAACAAACAAACACATTCAAGTCCTCCACCTCTGGTGAGCCTCCTAGCTCCTATAAGCACCTGAAACAAACAAAAGCAAACATAACAGGAGGGATAAGCAACCACAGCTCTGTAGGGATCCTATCACTCTACATCCTCCACTCAATACATGCTCAAAGCATAGCCATATACACAACAAACGTCAAGACCCAGCCTGAAGCAAACTAAAATCAGGGTGCAAATTCCTTATTTTTAACCTCCAACTCTCTAGACAGCTCGCACAACGTACTGGTGCCATCACTGAGTGCCAAGGGATAGGCATTCCAATCTGATATCGCCACTCTGCAGGACACACCGCTCAACCACCTCGGGTTGAGAGGACTTTCGATATCATAAAACACCTTCCTGAGAACAAACAGACTCTGACACTAGCATAACATCTCAGGGGTCTCTACTACTTGTCATCAGAAGCCTCACAACATCCCATCAATACAACATTACACCAGGACAACCTCTCCTCATCAGTACTCAGTATGTTTCCCCACAATCGAAAAAAGAATTAGCAACAAATCACATCAGGAAGATAGCCTATCCTATCCACACAAGGACCTAGCATATTCACCACAACCCTAAACAGGATCTACATCACCTCAGGGCATAGCCTCCATGATCCTTCACAAGATCATATCAACTCGACAAGCTCATCAGGCCTTAAGCTCACCCAACAGGGTACATCACAAACCAGGGGGCCTTAGCCACATATCATTTCCATGCAAAGGTATATTCGCACTGAGCTCAACTCAGCTCAAACTCAACCACCGAATATGCCACCAGGCACAATTGACATCTCACATGGACTTAAGAGTCCCACATGTCACATAGATCTCACACACAAGTATACAAGTGAGCATAACATATCACAACAGACCCAAAGGTCCCACACAGTACGTGTAAGTATACGAGCTAACCATAACCATAACCGTCAACATACCATGAGGCTCTCACAGTGTTGGCCACCCTCACCACCCCTTCGACACCTTAGCCCTCATGACCTAAACCATAGCATCATACCGACCATGATGGTTTTATCACACGGCCTCACTAGGCTCAGTATTACCTCTCATACACAGTATTTCCTCTTACGAACAATATGACCTCTCAAGCATAGTATTGCCCCTCAAGCATAGCATTGCCTCTCAGGCACAATATTTTATATTACCTTTCAGGTACATTGCATCTTAGATACATTACTATATTACCTCTCAGGTACATTACCTCTCAGGCATAGCATTGCCTCTCAGGCACAATATCTATTACCTCTAAGGTACATTACCTCTCAGGTACAGTATTACCTCAGGCCCCGCCTTAATTCTCTGGTACAGTATTACTTCTCAGGTACATTAATGTATTACCTCTCATGTATCTTCTTATATTACCTCTCAGGTACATTGTTGTGTTACCTCTCAGGTACATTACCTCTCAGCACAGTAGCCTCTTAGGATCTGAACACCTCTCACCTCCCGGGCCCTCAATAGTAGCCTCCTAAGCTTAATAAGGTAGTCTCGCAGGCCTACATGACCACTAGGGTTCATATACTCTCTCTGTAACAGAGGCCAATCTTTATAACTGTTGGATCAAACCCAGAATTTGGATAATGCTGATAAAGCCTTATGTAATTTGATCTGAGATCTTTTGTGTTTATTTGATCATTGCAGAAGGTATGTCACTAATCCAAAGATGCACTCGTGAGAGCAAAGCTAAGGACAGGATACATAATCCTGATCCGGACAAGAGTTAGTGTCGTCAAACACTTGGTAAATAACCAAGTAACAAATACATACGGAATAAGGAACAATCCTACGGACTAAGAACTTAAGGAAAATAAGTGCGGAGTAAGGAAAATAGATGCGGAGTAAAGAAACCAGATGCGGAGTAAGGAATCCGAACTTATGACTCGCCCGGAGTAAGGAACTTACACACGGAGTAAGGAACTTACATACGGAGTAAGGAACTTACATACGGAGTAAGGAACTTACATACGGAGTAAGGAACTTACACACGGAGTAAGGAACTTACATACGGAGTAAGGAACTTACATACGGAGTAAGGAACTTACATACGGAGTAAGGAACTTACATACGGAGTAAGGAACTTACATGCGGAGTAAGGAACCTACATGCGGAGTAAGGAAGCGCGACACGGACTAAGGATTCCAGATCGAATAGATACGGAGTAAGCAACCACTGACACGGAGTAAGGTTCCGAGCTTCATTAACTACGGAGTAAGGAAAATTACACCGGACCAAGAAGACACTGCTCCAACAAAACCGCATTTAAAGTTATCAGCTCGTGATGTCCCGATGTAAGACGAATGCATTTAGATCAAGAAGAATCTTACACGTGGATCATCCGGATATGTGGACACAACCTTAATTGTATCTCGGAACTCACAAAGACACTTATACTCTTCAAATCCAAGATCTTGAGCTCCACAATCCGCAGCAGTCAAGGCAGACAGATTACCGAGGGATAGTTAGTGCGGAACGCATTCCGGAACTTTAAGTTCCAAGGTTGTCTCTTAGGAATGCTTTGTATAAATATTCATACTTATACTTCATGTAAATAAGCTTGTGAGCCGAAGTGAAAAAAAGAAAATTAGAAAAAGGAACTTGGCTAGCGTGTGAGTTCATTGTTGTAAACAGAGTGTAAGAGAGTGTTTGCTTCTATTTTGTTGTAATCACCTTGTGATAATAAAACAAAATACTTCCACTATCCTGGTTATCTTCCGCAGTGATTCTATCACTTAAACTAGATAAGTCTTTGTGTCTTGAGAGAAAAGAAAGAGTTTGAATAAGAGCCTATTCACCCCCCCCCCCTTTAGGCTCCAAGGGACCATCAAGTGGTATCGAGCAAGTTCTACTTCATTCTAAGTAGAGATCCCACTCTTTCAATCTCGAAATGGCCGAAGAAAGCGAGTATGCTATTCAACACTCGCCTTAACTCCGGAGGTGCACAGGAGCCCATCCCGAATCGAAGCGGCGGTGAAAATGTCAACCCACCACAACCTGCTGCTGCCGCCGCTTCTCAACCACGGAGTTCCGGGTTTACTCTAACGAAACCGCCCAAATTCACACCTGAGCTTTTCTCCCAGGTGGAAAGCTCGCATGAAGATGTTTATGGTTTGCCATGATCATCTTATGTGGCCATGTCTTCATCGGAGATTCCAATTCCGATGACTATCGGAGAACATGGTGTAAGGAGGCCAAAGACCGATGCTGAACTTACCAACGATGAAAGAGCCTAGCGAGGTGCTAGTGAAAAGGCTCGGCTTATGTTACATCGTCTTTGGATTCCGAGGCTTTCCACGGACGTCCAGGGCTGCACGACAAAGAAAGTCGTTTGGGACAAACCGACAATCCTCTATGAGGGGAGTCGGTCCCAGGATGCAGAATGTGATCTGTACTCTCGGACGAACTTTGAGAGTTTTAATCATAAACCGGGCGAATCACTTGAAAGCATCTATCGGAGATTCGGCAAGATCATACTTGAACCGAAGACTGTCAATGAGCATTACTCTCAATCCCGGATCAATGACAAGTTCTTTCGCTCCTTGCCGGATCGCTACTACTCCAAACAACTCCAGATGCAATCGGACAAAAACGCGGTATGTTCCCCTTGAAGAACTATATGGAGAGCTGCGGACTCACGAAGTCGGGTTTAAGTACTCGACGAGAGATGAGAAAATAGCTCGGAAAGAAAAGGGGGTAGCTCTCAAAGCTACGAGAATGTCTAAACATACTTGAGGAATGATGATACGGACGTATCCGACAATTCGATTCGATGAGGAGGAAGAGATAGCCCTTCTTGTCAAATCCTTTGAGCGATTCCTACGGAAAAGCAGAAAAGGGATCGAAGACGCTCATCATCATCGTTCCAACGGAAGGAGCGACAGGAGTCCGGTTCCCAGGAATGTTTCAACCGTGGGAAAACCGGTCACCGGGCCAAGGAATGCGGTCCAAAGCAAAGGTGGCCGAGAAAAGTGACAAGGTAAATCCTCGCCGCTCCACCTCGGATAACGACAGAAGAGCAAGAGAAAGGCGCTCGTGACAAAATACATGAGTGGCTCGGAAGAAGAGGAGGAATCCTCGGATGATGAGCCGACCATTAAGCCGAACGTCCGCCTCATGGCAAATGCTGAGGTACCTTCTATCTCGAGCTCCTGAGTAAATTAGAATCTCTTACTATTGCATGTGATCATGAAAAGAATGAGAGACTAATAATTACTCAAATGTACAAAGATATGGAAAGTCGGAATAAACGTCTCGAATTTACTATTAATAGACTCGAAAAGGACGTAGCCGACTTCAGGAGGAAAGGAAGCTTGGTATCATGATCTAAGAGCTGAAAATCATTTGTTAAATACCAATCTTTCAGGTCTAAAAGTTATAGTGAAAAGACTCGAAAATGAACTGGAACAGGAAAAGGAAATAAATCGTAAGTGGCTAAAATCCGGGGAAATAGCCTCTACCTTTAGGATCGACCCTGACGACATTCGAGTCAAACCTGGCCTAGGTTCCGAACCATCAACCTCCATAGCTCAAGCTACCGAGTGTCCTCCGGATTTCACTCCTAAACTAACCAACTTATATCCTGTTAGTACATCTAAACCGTTGGATGGTTTCATTTCAGGTGGCACCATAGTATATGATTGTGGAAAAGAGGTCATACTTGCACTTCCCGAAGCGTAGCACCCGTAACTAAAGATGAAGGGAAGGCTGCTGCAGTTAAATCCAAAACTGTAGCACCCAAAAGGAAAGACAAGGCTAAGGCTGACGCATTTAAGGCCAAGAGCGCGTCACCCAAACGTAATGGATTAGGCCACAGGGAACGAGTAGAAAAAGCGTAAAATCTAAGAGACCTGTATCCCCTGTTTGTACTTCACATTATAGTGTCTGTTCCATCCGTAGGGAAATGGGTCATTATCACTATGAATGTTGGAGTCTATCCGATAGCTGGCTTTGTAATCAATTTCAATCAAATAAAGATCGGTTTAATAAAAGGGGTTCTTCGAGCAAAACAAGATCTAAATCTAAAAGGAGTGTCTCTCCCAAGAAAACCCAAACAAAAGAAGCAGCCAAAACTAACAAGTTAATGTCAACGTGGAAAGCTAAGAGTCCTAACAAAATCAAATCCGTAAATGTTGACAATACTGCTGCTCACTCTAACCGCCCGAAACAAGTTTGGGCACCAAAAGTGTAAACTGTTGTCTTTCAGGAGCATCTCTGGAATGAATTGCCGGATCACTTGAAGTTAAAGATCAATCAAAGCAAGTGGATCCTTGATAGTGGATGCTCCGGACATATGACGGGTGACCAGACTCGCTTGTAGAAGTTAATGATAAACAAGGTCCATCCGTTTCATATGGCGACAACAAGAAAGGTAAAACTGTCGGGTATGGCACTTTAACTAACGGCCGTGTATCAATCACTAAAGTTGCACTAGTCGAAGGTTTAAAGCATAATTTGCTAAGTGTCGAGAAACTATGTGACAAAGGATTTATTGTTTCCTTTTTGTCCAACACCTGTACAAGAAGAGAAAACTTATCCAGGAGATGTTAAGTTATCCGGATCAAGAGATGGGGACATATATTCAAGTGGTCTTAAGAAATAATTCTTCGACCTGTATGCTTCCTCACGAAAGCAACAGATGAAGATAGTTGGTTATGGCACAAGCGATGCGCACATTTAAATTTTAAGACCTTGTCTAAATTGGCGTCACTTGATCTTGTCACTGGTCTACCCAAACTCAAGTTCTCCAGAGACACTCTCGTCGAGAATGCCAACTTGGTAAACAGACCAAACACGGCTTTAAGAGCAAATCGGTTAACTCAATAATTGCTCCTCTCGCAACTTCTTCATATGGACCTATGTGGTCCTATATCTCGTTTCATCACTAGTCAGGGCGAGATATACTCTTGTGGTTATCGATGATTACACCAGATATACATGGGTGATGTTCCTGAAATCAAAGGATCAAACTTTTGAACATCTTGTAGATCTCTTCAACTGGATTAGCAACTCACAAGGACCGAGCATTAAATGCATCAGGAGTGATCATGGTACAGGATTTGACTTTTCGAAATGAGATCATATTGTTCGAACAGGGCATACAAAGATGACTTCTCTGCTCCCCGAACCCCACAACAAAATGGGGTAGCCGAGCGCAAGAATCGAACTTTAGTTGAAGCTGGTAGATCCATGTTAGCGAGGGCAACGCTTCCTCTCGGTCTATGGGCTGAAGCTGTGTCCATCGCCTGCTATGTTCGAAAAGAACTCTAATAAATAAATCTACCATGAAAACACCCTATGAGATGTGGAGAGGACGAAAACCTTCAATTTCACATTTCGGAGCCTTTGGGTGTACTTTCTATATACCGATAAATGGCAAAGAGACCCGGAATAAATTTGAACCAAAATCTGATGATGGGATTTTTGTCGGGTACTCACTTCATAGCAAGGCTTATCGGGTCTTCAATAGAAAACTTTTTAAAGTTGAAGAATCTATCCATGTAACCTTTGATGAAACTAATCTTGTTTGGTCAAAAGTCGGTCCTTCAAATTCAAATATGCAGGTCATGGACAGCAACGTCGATTACTCGAAGTTTATGAATATTCCTGCTACACATCCTGACCGGTATCCTGACCAACCACGTGGCATCAGCGAAACACAACGAAATTCTATGGATGATGCTACGGATGACTCGACTCCGGACTACCATTTAGCTCCGGACAAACTCCTACGGATACACAAAATTCCGGAGCACTTTCAAGTCCGTCCGGACTAATTAACACCTGGAAGAAATAGTGTTGAAGAACCAACTAGTTCATCCGTACCTCTAAATACGGAAACATCTACTCCGGACGAAGCTCAACCAGTCGATACAACTGATCCACCCAATCTGGAAGAGCTTCAAATTGTTCAAGATCAACCAACACACGCACGGAATTATAGATGGACCCGAAACCATCCCTCGATCAAGTGATTGGTGATCCTACTGTTGGTGTAAGAACAAGAGCAACCACCTCAAACATGAGTCTTTACTCATGCTTTCTATCTCAAATAGAACCAAAGGTGGTAGATGAAGCTCTTCAAGATTCAAACTGGATAGAGGCCATGCAAGAAGAGTCAATCAATTTAAGAGAAATAATGTGTGGACCTTAGTACCAAGGCCTAAGTCTCAACAAGTCATTGGCGTTAAATGGGTGTTCCGGAACAAGCTTGATACGGATGGAATAGTAATCCGGAACAAAGCCAAGACTGGTAGCCAAAGGATATCGTCAAGAAGAAGGAATAGATTATGATGAAACCTTTGCTCCGGTCGCAAGACTTGAGGCAATCCGAATGTTTCGCGTATGCTTCATATGAAAACTTCATAGTTTATCAAATGGACGTCAAGAGCGCATTCGTGAATGGAGACCTTCAAGAGGAGGTGTATGTTGAACAACCTCCCGGCTTCATTGAACCTAAGGCAGGACATCTTGTCTACAAACTTCGAAAAGCTCTATATGGTTTGAAGCAAGCTCCAAGAGCCTGGTACGACACACCGTCGAATTCCTACTTGCTCATAACTTCCAAAAAGGGAAGATAGACACCACCCTATTTCTACGACAAGAGAAAGGACACACTCGATCGTACAAATATACGTGGACGATATCATTTTCGGATCAACGAATCCGAAGCTTTGTGAAGAGTTTGCTAAGTTGATGACAGGCAAGTTTGAAATGAGCATGATGGGAGAACCGTCCTACTTCCTTGGAATTGAAGTCAAACAATTAAAGGAAGGAATCTTTATCAATCAGGCTAAGTACACTCGCGATCTTATTAAGAAGTTTGGTATGGAAGGTTCATCTCCCGTCAAAACTCCAATGCCTGTCGGTGCCAAGTTAGATCCGGATGTGGACGGCATATCAAGAAATGTGACCGACTACGAGAGGGATGATCGGCTCCTTGCTCTATCTTACAACAAGTCGCCCAGACATTATGTTTGCAACTTGCATTTGTGCTCGATATCAGGCAAATCCCAAGGAGTCACATATGCTTCACGTAAAACGGATATTAAGGTATCTCAAAGGGACGATGAATTTGGGCCTCCTGGTACCCAAAGGAGTCCAACTTCACCTTATCCGGGTACTCGATGCCGACTTCCTGGATGTCGCATCGACAGGAAAAGCACAAGCGGTACGTGTCGGTTTCTTGGAAATAGATTGATCTCATGGTTCAGAAGAAGCGAGGAATTCCGTATCAACTTCTACTGCCGAGGCGGAATATATAGTCTTTGAAGTTGTTGCGCACGGCTACTTTGGATGCAAAGTCAACTTACCGACTACGGATTCACCATGTCCTCTATTCCACTTTACCGTGACAACACTAGTGCAATTGCCATCAGCAACAATCCTGTCATGCATCCTAAGACGAAGCACATTGAGGTCCGATATCACTTCATACGCGATCATGTTCTCAAAAACCATATTTCTCTGGAACATGTTGCCACCGAAGATCAATTAGCAGACATATTTACAAAGCCCCTACCTGATGCGAGGTTTTCTCGAACTACTCTTCCGACTAGGTATGCTCGACTTCTCTGCATAGTTTCTCATTTGAATTACACAACAAGATATTTACTCACAGACCATGCATTGTATGTTTACCGAAAGTAGTAAAAACTCTCTGCTGTATTGCTTGATCATACTTACTGCTCAACGGTTTCATGCTTCGATATCAATCTCAACCTCATTTTGGGAGGATGCTTGCGTTTCCCGATGAAGTCGTTTAAAGCTAACATAATTACAGATTATATGATTTACCTCGATCGGATTCATGATCTTCACATCCATTAATCACCACATAACCAAAGCATGTTCATTTAGATTTCTCTATTAACGTGCATAGTTGAAGAAGTGAAATGGGCTAGCTTGGAATGCCTGGTGGATGAATACACAAACGCACTCGATCAGCTTCGAAGTATAGCTTTCTAATAAGATAGACAGTGCTTGAACTACAAATTGGAACGGTCAACCGAGAGGATTGCACAATCTACGGGGGAGAAAATGCTTTATATTTTATTCAGTAATACCCCCCGTATATGTCTCATGACCTTTTGCCTTGACTGTCTATCCGAGGGGGAGCTTTTCATTGAGAGGATTAAATGATCTACGGGGGAGCAGCAATGAACCCCTAATATGTCTCGGATTCTCCCTCCTCTACGCTGTTACTTCCGGATCCGACTGGACATGCTTGTTTTAAATCGGAAAAGTGGCATGTGTGGATGTATTTTCCTTCTTCAACCATGCATTTTAATCGACTAATCATCTGCATTCTTTTGACATGTGTTCACCTTATCATTTCACACTCATGAATCCTAATGAAGCCAAATCATATGATCTTTAATTAATCTTAGCTACGCTGTTCGACGAAGACGGTTTCGCTATGTTGACCTATATGAACTTGTGTATTGCTATCCGACATATGCCCCGACTCGAATATTGATCACCTTCACATTGCGTACGTCTACTACATTCCTTGCCATGCATGAGTTCTGTTTCTTATTAGTTCGGATTATGTTGCCTTTCACCGATTATCTTCTCTAATCCGTACTAATCCTTGCCTGTTCAACTTTTGTATTTTCCGTATATCTTTATTTAGCTACAAGGTTCAGATTTTCTTTGCAACCATATTGATAAATCCAGTCCATAGTCTCGGATTTGAAGTGTTGTGGTACTTCTCTTCTCCTCGACTTATTGACCGCAAAGGAATCTACTCTACATTCTCACCAAACTCGTTTTATGACGGACAAGGTCTATTATTCATCCGGATACTCTTTCACGAATATTATTAACTCCGGATGAGTGTCGGCTCTTTCCTCCGGACTCCGACTTTGTTCAATTGTGACAATCCACGTATACTCATATGTCGCATGCTTTTGAGGAGGAATAATGATGATTCATTAAATGCCTATCTCGGGTTGCACATACACTTCTCCTGGATGGCAACCAGTTGGTAATCTCTACTTGGTCATGCGGTCTCCACGACATCGTTTTATTCGGAGACGCCTCGATATCCAGGACAAATGACATCGGCATGTCGCGCGGGTCCCCACCTCACTCCCACATTCCTAGACCCGCTGACATTTGCGGACTCGGTCTTATATGTTCGATCATTCCTGCGAAGCACGAGTATTGCTCATTTCAAATCCCTAACCCTCTCGTTGCTCCTTCTACTGTCAAGACCTCACCTTTCCTCTTTCCCTTCCCATCAAATCTGCAATGGCACCCAAATCTTTCTTTCCGGCGTTACTCCTGGCCATCTAGTTGATTGGAATGTTGTTTCGATCCTCCGGATTGGTTTCTCCAGCTTCGCCCTCTTCTTGAAGCCTCGCACATACTCAACCTGGTCTCCAATCCCATCGATCTTCTTATCGATGACATTCTTGAGTATTACCAACGGATTCGCTGCACCAAAGATTCCATAACCTCTTATGTCCGCGGTGAATCCATCGTCATCACTCCGGCTGTTCTCCGCGCCGCTCTTCACCTTCCTCTTGGTGAACCACAACGTCCGGATGCCGAACAGATGGCGGCTTCTATGGGGTGCACGATCAAAGGAAAGGAATACAAGGTGAAATCCTTCCAGGGTCGCTATCGATGTATGGCGACTATTCTAAGTCGATGCCTACTGGCTCGCACATCCGCCCTGGACTCAGTTCCGTACGATCTTCTACTGGCCATGTACGGCGTCTTTGAAGGTCTTCCAATGGATTGGGGGATGTTCTTATTTCGTTTGCTACAAAATGGTCCCAAAAACCATTCCTTCGGGCGCATCCTCAGCATTGTCTTCCGGCATCTTCGTCCGGACCATTTCGCCCAAGTTGATGGTGTCTCGTTTCCTTCGGCTCTTTACCTTCGTCACCTTACGCCGGACGGGAACATGACCGCTCGCCGACCTAATGTAGCCCTCCGCGTTCTCCCTGCCCCGAACAACAAGGCGGCTCTGGTGGTGACCCCTCCGACGCCCAAGCCCACGAGGTCGGTTCGCACACCGATCCTCTCGGATTCGGTCCGTTGCTGCGCCCTCCCACTCACGGGCCTCCCGGCCAAGTGTCCGTGCTGAACCGTCCGAGGTTGCGGGGCCCTCTCGGCGCGGTGCGTCTAAAGCCGTCTCCTCCGCCCCCCTCTGTGCTGATGTCCCCACTCCCTCTTCCTCTGCTATAGTTGCTGTGGTTGATACCGCTGTTGCCGTCGCCACCGCTGATGTCCCAGCTGCTTCTCCGGAAGCCCCCTTGCCTCCTCTACCTCAACCCCGAGATTACCTTGACCATCTCTCCGCCGTCACCTTAACGGACCTCCTGGCTCCGTTTCAGCCTAGCCCACACCTCTTCCATTCCTGACACCGATCTCCGGGTGTTTTACACCCGTAATACCCAATCCCCGGAGACAATGATCATCCGGAATCCGGACCACGGCTTTCTTACGCCGGCCGCCATTCCCGATGTGTCGTTCCCTACACCCTCCGGCCCAGTCCCTGCTACCCAAAGTCCCTCTACGCCAAGGCCGGACCCTCTTCTCCTACCGCCGCGATTCCCGTGGTTGACTTGTCCTGGGTCAAAGCGGGTCTCTTGCTCCGGATGCCTCCATTGCTCCGGATGCCTCCAATGCTCCGGATGCCTCCGAAGCTCCGGATGCCTCCGATGCTCCGGATGCTCCTGCTGCTCGTTGCTACTCCTGCGGACTCCTCCGCCCACCGCACTCCTGCTCCCTGTTCATGCGGGGGAGTCCTCCAAAGCTCCAGAGTTAGCACTTGGGCGTGCCTCTTTTGGCACGGTCCACTCCGATGCTGTGCTTTCCGCTCAGGTGGACCGCCATGCCCGTGCTCAAAGCGCCCAAATTTCGCCATCGTCGCCAAAGTTGATGCCCTCGGCGCCCAACTACTCTCCGCCCTCACCGACTCCTCCACTTCCATTGAGCGAAGATGGATCTTGTCGCCACCTCCGTTCATTCACTATCTACTTCCTTCGCGGATCCTGGCGCATACGATGGCTCGTCCTCCCGTTGCTTCCCGGCGATCCGCCAAACCGGGGGAGAAAGTGTCATCTCGATCCGTCTACACCTTCGCCCCACAACCATCTTCCCGACCGAGAAAGCGGCCTGCCACTTCGTGCTTCAGGGAGTTCAAATTCCCAAACGAAGCCGCTTCTCTCAACCAAGCTCCTCTACCGCACCTCGAGCTCCTCCTCCATCCTCCTCATCCGCAGCTGATACCTTCCTCCCATCCTATGCGGAGTTTGACCCGTCCGATGCGGATGGAAACTTGCGCAAGGCAATGAAAGCCTATCTTGCGTCTTCTGCGAGAGAAGATGTCTTTCGAAATGTATCCTTTCTCTCCGGCCGACATTCGGACTCTTTGTTCGGAGAAAGGACTCTTTACTACGAGAAGACATTGACAACTTCTCGAGGGTCGCTAAGATGGAGATGAGGCCGTTTCCATCTCTTTACGAAGATGGGCACTTGTTTGAAGTTCTGCCATGTTGGAATGAGGGCTATCTTCCCAGGTGTGGAGTTAATTCAGACTTACATTGACGGAACTGCGAGGATAGCAAGCCATGGAAAACTCTCTCAACCATCCTCATTCCGTACCGGATCATGTCGCCACACTTCATGATGGTCGTCTTCATGATTCGGTCCAAGCAGATGATTCTCATCGATTCTCATCAGAGTTGTGGAGCACTTCGTTAGGAAGAATCAATGGGAACCTCCGTGTCTCGGACTAACCGAAGCCGTGAAGAAAGCCGGATTATATGAAGAGTTGGGTATCACACCCCTGCGTTCAACCGAGAAACTCAAGGCGACATTCCGGGGCAAGAAGCAAGTGCCACAACAATGGGATGGAGATAGTCATGGAGCCTTTGTTTGTCATTTCATCAAATCGTTCTTAACCGTGGACAAACATTGGAGCCAACACTCCACCTTTACGATGCGGCAGACAATGGAGCTAAGAGAGAAGGCAACAACTATGATCTTCAAGTACGGTAAGCCTTATGTACCTTAGTGAAAAATCTGTATTAAGGCTGATTTGTATTTAGTTGCTGATTAATGAAATTGGTTGTGTTGCGTATTACGTATGATATTCTTTTGCATCGCTTACCAGATCGGATTACAAAGGGTTTGGGCATATCCATAATTGGGGGAGATTGTTGGATCAAACCCAGAATTTGGATAATGCTTGATAAAGCCTTATGTAATTTGATCTCGAGATCTTTTGTGTTTATTTGATCATTGCGAAGGTATGTCACTAATCCAAAGATGCACTTGTGAGAGCAAAGCTAAGGACAGGATACATAATCCCGATCCAGGACAAGAGTTAGTGTCGTCAAACACTTGGTAAATAACCAAGTAACAAATACATACGGAATAAGGAACAATCCTACGGACTAAGAACTTAAGGAAAATAAGTGCGGAGTAAGGAAAATAGATGCGGAGTAAAGAAACCAGATGCGGAGTAAGGAATCCGAACTTATGACTCGCCCGGAGTAAGGAACTTACACACGGAGTAAGGAACTTACATACGGAGTAAGGAACTTACATACGGAGTAAGGAACTTACATACGGAGTAAGGAACTTACACACGGAGTAAGGAACTTACATACGGAGTAAGGAACTTACATACGGAGTAAGGAACTTACATACGGAGTAAGGAACTTACATGCGGAGTAAGGAACCTACATGCGGAGTAAGGAAGCCCGACACGGACTAAGGATTCCAGTACTGAATAGATACGGAGTAAGCAACCACTGACACGGAGTAAGGTTCCGAGCTTCATTAACTATGGAGTAAGGAAAATTACACCGGACCAAGAAGACACTGCTCCAACAAAACCGCATTTAAAGTTATCGGCTCGTCTGTGTCCCGATGTAAGACGAATGCATTTAGATCAAGAAGAATCTTACACGTGGATCATCCGGATATGTGGACACAACCTTAATTGTATCTCGGAACTCACAAAGACACTTATACTCTTCAAATCCAAGATCTTGAGCTCCACAATCCGCAGCAGTCAAGGCGACAGTTACACGAGGGATAGTTAGTGCGGAACGCATTCCGGAACTTTAAGTTCCAAGGTTGTCTCTTAGGAATGCTTTGTATAAATATTCATACTTATACTTCATGTAAATAAGCTTGTGAGCCGAAGTGAAAAAAAGAAAATTAGAAAAAGGAACTTGGCTAGCGTGTGAGTTCATTGTTGTAAACAGAGTGTAAGAGAGTGTTTGCTTCTATTTTGTTGTAATCACCTTGTGATAATAAAACAAAATACTTCCACTATCTGGTTATCTTCCGCAGTGATTCTATCACTTAAACTAGATAAGTCTTTGTGTCTTGAGAGAAAAGAAAGAGTTTGAATAAGAGCCTATTCACCCCCCCCCCCCTTTAGGCTCCAAGGGACCATCAATAACTCTATCCTCAAGTCTTGACTCAGAGAGAGAATTTTCGTAGGACTTGTTTTCTTGAAATAAAAAGTCCCGGCATTGGCTCCCCATATCTTAACTAAGATAATCTGATTTTTGGGGATTTTTCTGAGAGGTCTGACCTAGGTGCGCAAATGGTCACGTCGGACCAAAAATAAGATTTTTCCAGAATTCAGTACTAATTCCCAAAAATCACATTTTGAAGGAGTGAGAATTTAATTTTTTTAGTATTTTTCTTTGAATCCAAATGGGGGGTATTTCGTTATTTACATTGTAACTTAATACTTAAATGTGGAGAGCCTTAATGGTTACAATGTAAATGGGTCTAGTCACCCTGTCCACATACACTGGCAACTGCACTGTCCAACTGCTCGAGACATCCTGCTCGAGACACCTTGCTCGAAGCTCTACTCGACCCTGCTCGACACTCTAGGATCAAGAAACATGGTTGAGGCTCCCTGCTCGAGGCTCCTACTTGACACTCTGCTCGAAGCTCGGCTCGAAGCTAGCCTCGAGCAATTCCCCAGTCACGAACTGTCGACTGCGTTCTTCCCGATTTCGACCCGAAATTCAATTATACCCGTTAAATCTTCATTGTTAGGCACTAATTCATCCCACAAATAGCTTTCTAACTCATCCTAGACATCTTAGGCTACCAAAACAACATCAATTCATGCCAAAACAACATAAATCGAGTTTCTCAAACTCTAGGGTTCATACTTCTAATTCCATGAATTGGAAGTTAATTCACATGTTTTAGCTACTCCAGTAAGCATAATTAACAACATAGGAGTAAGAAGAACAAATCCCTACCTCAAATTTGGTCAATTTGAGCTCCAGATCATCCATTTCGCTTTCTCCTTTCTCTTTCTCTCTCCTCTCCTCTTTCTCTCTTTAGAAAGACAAACACGTATGGCAATTAGGGATCTGAGTTCTTCACTGCCCTATTTATACTTTCCCACATTTAATTCGTTAAAATATCAAAATTACCCTCATAGTGTCCACACTCCAAATCAAGCCCAATTACTGTTAAAACGCTCCGTTTGATGAGTACATCACTGTACTGAGGTTTGTTTTTCAAAATAAAGCCTCGAATACAAAGTCACCCGACCACACCACAAAAATCTCAAAATTAACCTTTCGGGGCTCCGACTCCGAATCGGGCCCACTCACAGTCAAAAAGCTCTATTCGACACATACGTCGTCATACTGATATTCACATCTCTCGATGTGCACTCCATCACATGGTTAACTACCAGAATCCCAAACACGGGTCATCACATGGACAGTGTAATAGGTTTCATCATTTTTTACTAGATTCAATCAGAGGAAACAACATAAACATTCAGACGTATAATTCACGATAACGTCCATAATTCAACAGAAGGAAACATCTACCTTAGGTCAAAAAAATGGGCCAATTTTGACAACAAATTTATAGGGAAAATGTTGAAAATTTAAATCTAGACTCATACCTTCGTATCGTGAAACAACAGAACTCGAAAACAGCCAAAGATCTGGGAAGGTTGATTGTGATTGGAGAGACCGATTTGTGCCCCTCAAATTCTTTTGACCCTTCATGGTTGGGTTGAGAGGCCATTTGTATTAGTCGATGACTGGGATGCAATGGCGAAATGGAGTAATGAGAAGTGACAGATAGAGATTTCGGAAGATTTTTGCAGTGATTCGGCATGGTTGTGCAATAAATAAAGTAAATTTGTGCAGAAAGAGAGAGGAGTGTTGCAGTGTATTTATGAAATGATAGAAAAGAAAAATGTGACCGGGTCTTAGTTGCAAAAATACCACAGGGGAGAAAGTAGAAAATAAAAATAAGAAATACCGATTTGTTGTTTCCATCTACAATATAATTTTTTGTTTTTAAAATTTAAAAGTACAAGTCAAAGGAACAGCCGTATTTTTAGATTTTAAATATAAAAAACATAAGAAAACACGGCAAGCCAAACATACCCTAATGTTTTATGGATTATAATTAAAATTACCCGTTAAACCAATCAAATCACTAGCTGAAATATAAAGTCTACCTAAAAGGTCTAACAATACTACAATATATGGATCAACATAGTGATCACTGAAATTAGTATAGTTCTAATCGACCGGTTTACCTCTAGACTTGATCAGTTGATACATTATAAAAGAACTAATTATTTAAGAAGTCATCAGCACCAAAAGGAGTCGCCCATGAAAGGCACTTCCGGAAACTCCATCCGCATCTTGCTGTCTCCATCTAGAATGCTCTCCATGAACGAACTCATTGCTGAGGAAGACGACCCCGCAGCATCTCCCTCCACCCCGCACGACACACCGCGGTTTCCGTTTTCAGCTTCGTTAATATTCTTCTGCAAAATGGGAAGAGGCCCGGAAGGAGTGGCAGCGACAATTTGCTCCGACGACGCGTTCAGCTGCGCTATAATGGAGCACGAAGATGAAGACGAGGACTGAGGGGAGGCCTGCACGTCGCGGTAGAGTCGGCGCTGCTGCACCACTTCTTCGTGGCTATTTATGAACTGGTACTGCGGGAGAGCATAGCTGGCGGCGGCGGCGGCTGATGCTGGGGAAGGGACAGTTGTTGGAGGTACAGTTCCTCCTGCGGTGGAAGTTATGACGGAAGAGGACGGTTCTGGGTCCATCAGTGGTGCTCCAATTAGGCCACGGATGTTGCCAAAGTCGGAGAAGATCTGGGAGAAGGGCCTGTGGGTGATGGGGTCGATTCCCATCTTTATGAGCTTCTTGCTAAGCTTTGTGTTCCAGTAGTTCTTCACATCGTTGTCAGTTCTCCCGGGCAGTTGGTTGGCAATTATAGACCATCTGCGTATGTAGGAAACAGGAAATGTGAGGTTTAAATGGTTTGATTTTGAATATTATATTAAAAGTTTGAATCTGAATGCTATATATATATATGTATGATAACCGAAATGGTTTCAAGCATCATGCACGTTTTCCGTACTAAAACATCATCATTAATCAAAACATCATTGTCAGCACGATACTCGCCCCATATAAATATAAATATATATATGTGTGTGTATATACATATAAATATATACACACATCACATATGCATGCACGGGACACTGACCTATTCCCTATAGCTTGATGGAGCCTGAAAATGAGGTCTTCTTCTTGGGGGGTAAAGCTGCTGTGATTGAGATCAGGCCTCAGGTAGTTTGTCCATCTCAGCCTACAGCTTTTTCCACATCTATTCAACCCTGCACATATATATAAAGCACCTTAGCAATTACAAATTACATCATCGTCAATACCGTACAAACTAAAAATGACAGTATTCCTTGAGCCAAAGTTTGTTCTGATGGTTAAGGCGTTGATGTGGCTGAATATCATCATTTCTTATCAATTTCCACAAAAAATAAAATACTTGTAAAATAAGATTGGGTATTTGGCATTCCGAATTTGTTATGGTAGAAACAAAAATAATATGAATTAGTTGCCGTATTAATTATTAAAAATTATAACTACTCATGCGCTTGAAGTGGGTAACCAAAAAACTAATAACACAATAGGCGACCAATACCCCACTGCTTAAGTATAATATAATTATTAGAAGGGCAGAGATGAACATATACCTGAGAGCAGTTCATAACTAGATTTGAATATTTAGAAATAAAAATCAATCCTGAAGCATCAGCAACTACTATCGTAGGAAATAACACCGAATAACAAATTTCTAGGAGTTTAAACCTGTACCAGTTAGAATAATATTACGGTGCGAACAGAGAAATTTTGTTGTCGGATGAAATAATTTTAACAAATCCTAGCAAGAGTTCATTTGGCATTATAATTAAGTTTTAAAATATAAGTCTAAATTTTAACAAGAAAAAGTGTAACATTTTTTTATATTTTCAAATCTTTACATAATAACTGTAAAAGTTATGACTTAAAAATATGTTATAAGATGCATAAATGCAAAAACATATGTTTAAATAAGTTTATATTATCATAAAATCAAATAGAAGCACCAAAAAAAAACCCAAATAAAATGTATGACGAGTGCTATTAGAACGAAATATATAATGCTCAATACTTATGGAATAAAAATATAATATTACACCAAGGGTGGAATGCTGCATATTTTACAAGCATGAATAAAAAGAAAACTCAATTAAACTAGCCAGGTAACAGCAACACACTCTTGGGCAACATGTGATTCCACTACCAAAAATGGCTTCTAAAGAATGAGCCACCCAAATCACTTGGAAGTATCTTTCGTAAATAAATTGTAAACATTGATCATAATTGTAATCGGATGGGAGGCAAAGTGGAATTGAAGAATGACCTGCTTTCTTAGGAACAAGGGTCCAGTTACCGACTCCATGGGTGGCTACATAGGCTAGTATCTTGGCGTCCTCCTCTGCCGTCCACAGTCCCCGCTTTACGTTTGATTTGTCACAACATGGAGGTCTCCCCATCATTAGACAAAGGCAATGTGCTTGCTACACAGGGAAGAGAGAGCAACAGAAGAACTGAGGAGGGGAAGGGAGAAGGATTACATTTAACATTGAGCAGGTAAGTTCAAGAGGCACGAAATGCATGCATGGCATTGAGGCTTCAAATTTTAAGCCACATTTGCATGATTAATTTCGTCTTCTTACAAAAGCGGTTTGACATGAACGATCACATTCATTTAACAATGCAGACTGGGTCTACCTCTCTCTCGCGTTGGTTGCATGATTATTTGGAGACTTTTTCTAACCCGCTGGGTGTGCAATTTAAATTGTAGTATAATTGCATGGTTTTAACTGGTGACTCGCGTGATGGTTCGGCCTCAAAGCGTGTGACTGGTTCAGCCTGTTTTTACAACTTTGAAAGTAGTTATTTGGTACAGGTTTTAACCATAATCGTTTTTATATTGTCTTACTTAAAAAAAAGTGCATTATAACTTTGAAAAAGAAATGGCTTCTAAAAAAAACCCCATGCAAGGCTTCTTGACCATAAGATTAATGATGACATGAAATGAAAAAAGACTTACTTGCCCCTTACTCCTGAAATTTTATTTAAATTCTCTCATTGCCTAACTTTTTTTTTAACAACTTTAATTATCTACAACTAAGGAAAGCGTTGGTTATTTTCAAGGTAGCCTTATATTTAGTATCCAGTAGCGTGGGTTACCTTCATATATCATAATTGTTTGATCCACCAACTATGATACTTCAATCTAATCTTTTTTAATTTAGAGCCTAGCATCAAGTAACAATCATTGGTTCATATACGTCTTCGATACGTTATGATCGTATATGATCAATTATTGGATATAAAAACGATTATGGTTAAAACGCTATGATAAGCATATATAAATATTGTAACGCTACCAAGGAAACAATTACGAAATATAAAGCTGTCCTCATTTTAAATATTTTAATATTTTAGGATCGCTACTTGTTACTCAGCGTTTATAACGCTACCAAGGAAACTTGTTACGTATATATCCAAGTTTATGATATAATGATATATAGTCGCTGATAATTATTGGTACCTCACATACTCGATGATCGAATCAGCGTGGGTTACCTCTGATCATAGTTGCATCAATTGGTATAATCAAGATGGAAGTTGACTGATAGTTTGTTTAAAAGGCTAATAGATGAACCCATGATCAAATAGCTTATGTTAAATATTCTGAAGACTTTCCTTACACTTATACTTACCCTATTTTATTTTAATTACTAATGAAAATATATATTATTCATTGAATTTTTTATCACGTATTTTAATAATTAATTAATGTATTATTCTTTAAAATTTTTCTTAATTAATTTTTCTTAATTTTTCATTTAATTAACTGATATTACGATTTCTCTCTATTTGTAAAAGAATCTAATATATAATTCTAAAATTATAGTTGTCCTAGTTTCTTCTTAATTTTCAATTTTTAAAATAATTTATTGCTAAACTTGAATAATTTATATATGTAAATGTTTTTTTTAAATATTTATTATTGTTTTGGCCGACAAGCTACTAAACGCCATTATAATTCAAAATCTTGTATTCAAGTTTCTTATTTCCTTTTAGAGAAAAATTAGGCCATTGATATAAAAAATTAATTGTTTGCTCCAAAAAATATAGGAAATTACTATTTAAATTGTGGAGTCATATTTTTTAAACTTTTATGTATATTTTCATATAATTAATTATCTTTTAATAATTATTTTTTATTTTTTACAATAAAATTTACTGCCCCCTACCCACATTCGAAGATATATAAAGGGCTGGTGACTATCCTCAAAAGTGACACACCGTGGGTGTTGTCTAGCATGCACCTATATAATCATACATGCACAAGGGTATTCCTGTATACTTCCAAAAGTATGCACCTGAATGTAATACTATTACAACATAGCATACACGTCATGAGTCAATTAATACAAAAATCAGACCTATGTCCGAGAACAAAATACAAAAAAAGTATAAATAATCAAAATAGACATAGAGTCCCATACATTAACAAGGTCTGGTCTGCTCGATCTGTTCGACTGCAAACCCCAATGCTACCTCCTGCCTGAACCTGAAAATCAAGACAATAACTTAAGGTGAGCACAAAAGCTTAGTAGGTAACCTATAACATTTTACTTGTGTATAAATGTCCTAGTGTAGACCGCTACAGTACCAATGAATGCACAACCACATAATAATTTTCATAGTGTCTTATGCAATACTAATAAAATAATAAACACACAAAGTCTGCACAATTAAGTTACACAAACAGTTTATGACTCAACTGATCAGCACAAGGCAAGGGTCTTACAGCCTGCCCGCCATAGTGGGAATGTACCATAAAAAGCAGCCACCCATGGGACCTTTTGCTGTTAACCAGCTGTCATCACTAGTTTTCGTCCGGGCCCGTTTGGGGTGAGCTCAAATTAAACCAATGGTGAAAAATTTAGAATCGCCACCAACTATTTTTGGGGTACAGTTAGATACTCGCTACTTTGAGTAGTTTAAAGTGTGGTCTATGTTATCAAAGAAGGGTTCAGGAGTTGGTTATGTGTAGGGAAGGATTAGCACCCCTACAACGCCCTTTCGGTATCTATTTTTGGAAGATGAGGCTTTCTATTTATTTTTACTATTGTGATTGGGTCGAGGCACTATAATCTTCCTAGAAAGTCTATCTTTTTACTTAGCTAAGTTATTTGTTGAAGTTATGGTTAAAAATTGATTTACCCTAAATTTCTAAAGGAAATCCTAAAATCATTGTTTTGCTTTTTGTTTGAAGTGAAAATGAAATCCTAAGGTTTTATTATTATTTTTTTGTTTTTGGAAATTGAAATCCTAAAAGTTGAAATATGTTTTTTTCACATTTTTTTGTTTTTGGTTTGAAAATATTTTTTGGGTAATGATGGAGAGAGTGAGAGGTAATGATGTGTGGAGTTGAGAGAAGATGAAAATCAATTTTTCTGGGTTTTTTTGTAGAAAACATGGGAGATAGGAAGGATGTTCTTTTTTCTTTTTGGATTGATAGAGAGAGTGGAGAGATTGGGGCGAAATATTGGGAGAATGGCATAAATTCGTACGGGCTTAATCTGGGCATTCTTTTTTAAGGATCAGGGAGCTGGGTGTGAAGACTGGGTAAATGGCAAAATAGCAGAGTGTTTTTTCGTTTTTTTTTGGGTAGAATATCCTTGTGTTCTTTTGATGCTTGGGGAGAGAACCTCTTATTTATTTTGCAAAATTTGGCTAGATCGTCATTATTATGCATTTATTGCTCTATTATAAATGTCAACATTTTTAATTGCAAGATTCTAGCTTTTGTGTGGTGGTTGGATGACCTGTGCAAAAAATGAGTCTGCTTGTGATTGCTTTTTCGTTCTTTTGTGATCACATGTGTTTGATAGACGTTGAAAAGCATCTCTGACAATTGCCAACTAATAAAAATGCGTCCTGTGACTGCACAGCAAAGAGCCCGCAGAAAATAAGGCCAAATAGCGAAAGTCCAAGGTTAAAGGGTTGAAGTGTCGGCAGGTCGAAGGTCAACGGTCAATGGGTCAAAAGTCGGTGGGTCGAAGGGCAACGGTCAACGGGTCAAAGGTCAATGGTCAATGGCTAGAAGGTCAACGGTTGAAGGCTAAGGGTTGAAGGGTCTAGGTCGAAACCAAGGGTCGAAGTCAAAGATCGAAGGTCAATCCTTGAAGATCTACTGGTCGAAGGTTCGTAGGTCACGGGTCGAAGTCAACAATCGAAGGTCAATCCTCGAAGACTCGAAGGCTTCCTTGGCCGAATACAGGCGTCGGGGCTTCGAGTCTATGAGTCTTCGAGTCTAGTTTTTTTTTTTTGAACTTTTAATTACCTTTTTACCCCCACCTAAAATACTAAAATGGAGGACCTTTTGGGGATTGTTTGGGAAGACCCATATTCGCATAAATAAACATTTTGGATTATTTCACATAAGCACATTTTCAGGCCACTTGACAAGGGGCATTGATCATTTTTCAGCAAGTTTGACTTTTTCCAACGAAAATTGCTTTAGTCATAACTTCTTCGTTTTAAATCGGAATTGAGCTCGATCAAGTGCGTTAGTCTCCAAATTTCATCCTCTATCACTTGGCGTTGGTCTTGGGGAACTTCAGGGGTTCATAGTAGAGGTTCTCAATTTTGGGCTTTCCTGTTCGTGTCAGTGTACCTATCTCGTGCAAAGTGAGGTTAACATCAACTCCAAACCATTCCTTGGTCGTGGGGGATCTTATGGACCTGTTCAACAAGGTATATTTCATGGGCATAAATATATAAAATGGGGTTAGTATGTCCAACAAAGGTATCATACCAACAAAGCCCCACTATTGCACTTCCGTGCATGTATTCCTTTTCACACACCTCAAAATATACAAGTGATACTATATATAACCATCCATGAAAAACATCTTTGGAACTTGTTCTTCCGAGCAACGTGCAGCATTGACTGTTCCTCGAAAATCTCTCTACTTTGATTATTGCGGATGTGGAGTTCAAGATCTTGGGTTTGTAAAGCATAAGTGTCTTTATGAGTTTCCAAGTGCAGTTAAAGTTATGTCCACATATCCGTGTGATCCACGTGTAAAATGCTTTAGGTTATCAATGAGTTTGTCTTACATCGGGATGCAACAAGCTGACTACTTTGAATGCGAAGATACTAAGTTGAAGTAGCATCTTCTCAGTCCGTCGTAAAGTTCCTTACTCCATGTTAATGAAGCTCGGATCCTTACTCCGTGTCAGTTTGATGCTGGAATCCTTATTCCGTGTCAGCGCTTCCTTACTCCGTACAAAGGAGAAGCCCGGAGAGCTTACTCCATATCAGTGCTTCCTTACTTCGCATGAAGTGAAAGGCCAGATGGCTTACTCCGTATTAGTGTATCCTTACTCCACATGAGTAAAAGGTTTGGATTCCTTACTCCGCATTTCTTTTCCTTACTCCGTGTGAATAAAGAACTTGGGTCCTTATTCCGCATTTATAAAAGACTCGAATTTCTTACTCCGTGTCTTCTTGTCCTTAGTCCGCTTGAGTGGAAGACTTAGCTTTTTATTCCGTGATGACTCTCTCTTACTCCGTGTGAGATGTAGACTAGGATTTTTATTCCTCATCTATTTGACTTAGTCCGTAGCTTTAAGTGTTTAGTCCGCACGAATGATCATTATTCCGTATGAAGTGTAGACTTGGTTATTTACCAAGTGTTTGACGACACTCACGTTTGTCCAGATCAGGATTATGTATCTTGTCCTTTGCTTTGCTCTCATGAGTGAAGGTCCGGATTAAGATTATATCCTCTACAACAACTTAAGAATGAACATGTAATGTCTCAAATCAAATTACATAGGATTTTATCCGCATTATCCAAATTCTGGGTTTAATCCAACAAATGTCATCGAA
Organism: Taxillus chinensis; assembly: GCA_023512835.1. NCBI lineage: Eukaryota > Viridiplantae > Streptophyta > Magnoliopsida > Santalales > Loranthaceae > Taxillus > Taxillus chinensis. Next base: position 14,748,499 of record CM042088.1, on the reverse strand, counting down.
TGTCTTCATCGGATATCCAATGGAATGTCCATTGCCTTGAGGCTCCTTCGAGTCTTCGAACTCACAGTTCGCTCAGATTGATGTTCATCATCATTTTTGCATATTTTCCATCTAGAATAAAACCGACAATCTCCAAACCCTCCAAAAACTCATAAAACGCATACCCCATACTACATATTAGGTTTTAATCACATATTATATACTTAAATCACAAAATGCGACCATACTCAGCAAGAAAACCCCAAATCGAGGACTTCTTTGGTAATACTCCAAAATGCCCCATGGCTAGAACTAGGTGATAGAGGAAGAAATTTAAGACTGGCATGCTTGACCGCACTGAATTTCGAGTAAAAACGAAGAAGTTATGGTTAAATCAAACTTGGTCAAAACTCAAGAGTCGTCAATAATTTAGTGATGTAATCAACTTATAGACGTCATCATCAACTTTGTGATGTCATCACTAGCTTAATGACATCATCACAACGATTTCAATCTCTTCCGAAAAAAAAATGCCTAGATACAACAAATCTAAAAAGGGGAATATCAACCAATTAAATTGATCAATTTAAATTGACCAGTGTCTAAATTAAATAATTTTATTGATTAATTGATCAAATGAATGATTGATTAATTGATTGAATCATTGAATGATTGATTGAATGATTGATGGATTAATGGATTGAATGATTGGTGGATTAATTGATTGAATGATTAATTAAATGATTGATTAAATGATTGATAGATTGATTAATTGATTGATTGATTGAAGGATTGATGGATTAATTGATTAATTAATTGATTAAATGAGTGAATGATTGAATGATTGATTTAAATTAGGTTGTACATAAAATTAAAAAAAATTAATTGATTGCATTAAAAAAATAAGAAATCTCATTTGCCTATTTTATTTCAATTATATATTTAAATTTGGGTAGAGTGAAAAATCAAATAATTTTAATTGATTTAATTGCATGACTTAGGGGATAAGAAATCTAATATTCCCAAGATCCAAGCAAGATCGTGTGGGTATTTGTACGTGTATACAGAGAGGAGGGTGAATCTATATATTTAAAACTAATTCCTTTAGTTTTAGAAGTAGTTTACTTCTCAGAGTTATTCTTGCAGATGTGGTTATTATTTGGGTAGTATTTCAATGTCTTGTGTAAGATCAAGTTAATAGTAGATATGTATGGGAAGTAAAAGATAAAGACACACATTTTATGTGGTTCGATCAATGTGATCTACTCCACAAGAGTGAGGGTGTACCAACACCAAGTCCAATCCACTAGAAGGTTTCAAGACAGTAGGGTCTAGCCCTTGTTACAGTAGGATCAACTCTTTTTTTTTTAACTGTAAATACAGAAAATAGTATTACTTCAATACTTACTCACTGTGATGAACTGTCTAGCGCAACCTGCTCCTATGTATTTAACTGTTTGCACTATTTGACCTTCACCCACTCCTTTGCCACTACTCTCTTTTCTTTTAACTGCAAATATAGAAAACAGTATCACTTCAATACTCACTCACTGTGATGAACTGTCTAGTGCAACCTGCTCCTATGTATTCAACTGTTTGCACTATTTGATCTCCACCCACTCCTTTGCCAAACTCATTATCTGTTCATTGAATGTATGAGGAACGAAGATAAATTAACTCACTGTTATCTTGCTCTCAATCTTCCTCTATCTGTGTAAGCAATACGAACTCCGCTGGGTCTCTTGTATCTCTACTGATATTTTTCTTATATTATGTAATATTTTGATGCTCTTTTGAAGTATGGCAACTTCCTTGCTTTTATAAGACGACCGTTGCATGAAACCCTTCTGCTACGGTTAAGCATATTCCACCTTCTGATCTCCATCATTAAAACATGTTAATCCAGCCTCGGATAACGTCTACGTGTGTATTTTGGTACTTAGCGTGCTCAAATACATTGCCCAAATAACTTACTTAAATGGTGACCTTGTCTACGTTTCATTTCTTTGATTACCCATAGCCTCGAAGATAATTGCATCATAGCCTCACTGATTCTCCATGTAGTGTATGTACTACGATCTTCGAGTCTGTACCTTTGACTCTTCGAGTCAGAGCCTTCGAGCCAACGAGTCAGACCAACTCCAACGTAGAAAGCTCTGAGTCTTCGAATTTAGGTTAGAATTAGCAACCAACTGACTTCTTACTCTACGAGTCTACGAGTTTCCAATTTCGAGCTAGTGATAGCCGCATCCTAACTTTGACCCTATGAGTCTATTCATATCAACGGGTCTCTGATGTTGGCAATGGCTCTTCCAATCTTCGACCCTCCGAGCTTCGACTCTACGACGTTGCCACTCTACACCCAATGGGTCTTCGAGTCTCTGAGACAATGCTCTTCACTTGACTGCACGTTGGGTCTTTGAATCTTTGATCCTATGGATCTATGAGTCTGTGACCCTGCATACCTTTGAGGTAGTGGTGCTTCAAGCCTGAGGATCTTCAACTCTACATATCTTCAAGTCTACAAATCTTTGACCCTGAGCAAATTAATAACGAACATAGGTAGTGTCACGCCCCAATTTCCTTACACCTGGAAATGGTTAGTGACTGCCCATGCCCGCACCCGAAGGGTCAAGGGGTTGGTGCAAGCACCTAGACTGGACTTATACAACGGGTGCTGTCCCAATACTACACATCCGGGCTAACGTGCCAAAGGACATGCCCCTGATTCCAAACCATACACACAATCATCATTCATTCAAAATAACATACCACAGTTTACTTCATTTCAAAGAGGACTCAAGTCCATTACAACTCAAATGGGGAAAAGCTCCCAATAAACCCACAATACCAAATTCAGTTTACAAAATAGCCCAAACCAAAATAGAAAGCCATAGGCACATTAACAATCAAATAAGGAGGGTCCCATAGCCTCTGTGGCCAATCACCTCAGCTCTGTCACCTATCGCCGGCTAGACCCTGCAAAGAGAACAATTCAAAGGAGGGGTGAGCAAACCACAGCTCAGTAGGGATCAAGTCTCCTCGGACCCATCCCATACTACTGGAATGCATGTTTAGTGGATGCTTGTGCTAGTGTAGTGAACTAGTTGAAACCACACACAAAAACCATCAAACACATCCTATATTCAGAGAGAGGGGTACCAGTGATATAACTGTCCCATACTCAAGGCTCCAGTCTAGTGACTGTCCCATATCCAAGGCTCTAGTTCAATGACTGTCCCGTAATCAAAAGGGTTCCAGCTTGGCAGCTGTCCCGTGGATCAAAGGCTCCAGCTCAACACCACTCCCGTAGCTTACAACATTTAGCACTCAAACAAAACTCAGTGAAATACAACCACATAACTCAGCACAAGGTGCCCAGCAGGCATAATTTATTCAGTACAAGATGCCCAACAGACATAATACAACTCAGCACATATCAGTATGATTTACGATGCACTCAGTTCATGTAGTGCAGCCACAATCTCAGTAACATTCACAGTATACAATTTCTTTTCCCATATCAATGTTCCTTAACCTTTCTGGTAAGTTTTTAGGTAAATTAACTCCGGGACTTCATCCTAATTACATTATTTTCCACTCAAGAACCTTCTGGTTAAATGGGGGAAGCCAAAGGAGGCAAAATAAGGGGATGCATATCATATGGGTCATATGACGTGTAGGGGGATGTTTGGCTCCCTGCCTTCTACACATCTCAAGGAACGTTGGGGTAAAATTTTAAACCAATTGGGCTTGCACGTGAAATGGGCTTTTCACGTGCACAAGGGTTTTTGGCTCCCTGCTTTCTACACCTTTTAGGGAAGCCTGGGGTAAAATTTCAAACCAAATGGGCTTGCACGTGAAAAGGGCTTTTCACGTGCAATATGGTGTGCAGCCATATTTTGCACAAAGACCTTTGTTTTGTTGTTCTAATCACTTTTCTCTAAAGGACCTCTCTCAAATTATTTTTAGATTGTGAGTTATTAGACTCTAAAATTAGGGTACATAGCCTGGTTTCAACTCTAGCTATGTCCCTCATATCAACCTACCCATCCAGACCATCCCAGATTATTTTATTCACATTTAACTATCCAGATATACTGGAAACCTCACAATCAATCATCATATGCATGTGGGGGCATAAACTCAACATCAACATGAACAAAACCATAACAGATCCATACCCAGCAAACTCAGTAAATCGCAACAAAGGGTATAAACCCAAAATTCTCAATATTCACATCAGAGGGTATAAACCCAAAATTCTCAGAAGGCATGAATACGAACACGAATTCCCTACCTCAAAATCGGAGAATACAACTGGTCGTTGTATTCTAGCAATCACGTCTCCGGGGTCTCGTCCACCGCAGGAATCCTTGGATCGCCGGCCTTGGATCGTCCTCGCCGTCTCAGGCCGTGTCTCCCTCTCTGGCCGTGTCTCTCTCTCTCTCTCTCTCTCTCTCTCTCTCTCTCTCTCAAGGGGTGACGGCTGCTAGGGTTTTGGAATGAGAAAATCCCCTAATTTTGAACCCTTTTCCTTTATATATTTTCCCACATAATCAAAACGACGTAGTTTTGATTAATTTAAAGCCCAACATCTATAAGCCCAAAGGCCAAGGTTTTCTAATCCACTTCATTAAGCTCTACAGCCCAACAATTAAGCCCAAATCATATTTTAAATAAAACTCTCAAATATATTAATTGGAATATTTTAATTGATGTGAAATTCCCAAAATACCCCTCAGGGCCTCGAACTACGAATCGAGCCCAAGCATAGTCAAAATTCTCCATTTGACGAGCACATCACTGTGCTGATGTTCATTCTCTAAAACAAGGCCTCTTACTCAAGGCTAACTCCAAGAACCCCTCAAATATGGGTCCTTACAGGTAGACTTCCTCTACGAAGTCACTCTAAGCGATCACTCTACGAAGTTATCCAACCAAGTACGGATCTTCGACCCTATAGCTACATGTTTCCGTATACGTTTGACAACAATGACAACCAAAAAGACCATAAAAACAATAATCTCCCCCTTCGAAATTGTTGGCAACATATGTGAACAACCTGCAAACCTTCGAGGCGAAGCTTCGAGTCTCTAATAAAACGAATCGCCCTAAACTCCTCCCTCTATACTCCACCTGGATATAGTATTCTTCTCCCCCTTTGCCAACCAATTGCAACGAAAGAGGGGAGAACCTACCAATGCCTTAGGCGTGAGGAGGGAGCTACACATACAAACTGCGTCTGTGTCTATCGAACAGCTCGATGGGTAGAGGTTTGGTGAGGATATTAGCAGTCTGTTCCTAAGTTGGAACATACACCAATTATACATTTCCCTCTTCTACTTGTTATTTGATATAGTGGTATCGATAGTCAATATGCTTGGTTTTCGAGTGTTGAACTGGATTCCTACTTATGTTGACAACACTCTGGTTGTCACACCATATATTGATAGGTAACTCCATATTAACTTCGAAGTCTGACAGTTGAGTGTTTATCCATACCACCTGAGTACATGTAGCATGTACAGCCACATATTCATCTTTGACTGTGCTGTAGGCCACACTGTTCTGCTTACGGCTCAACCATGCAACACATTTGGAGCGCAGATAAAAACTGCAGCCACTGGTAAAATGTCTATCATCAATGTTTCCTGCCCAGTTTGCATCAGTGTATGCATGTAATTCAATGGAGTCCTTAGAGGGATACCACAACCCCACTTCTAGTGTACCATGTAAGTATCTAAGGATCCATTTGACTGCCATCAAGTGAGACTCCTTGGGGTCTACTTGATATCTACTTACTTGACACACAACTTGCATAAGATCAGGTCTGGAGGCTGTAATGTATAAGAGGCTTCCAATCATGCCTCGATACTCTTTCTAATTTACACTTGTGCATTCCTAATTTTTGTGTAGTTTACATCCTGTAGCCATTGGTGTTCCAATAGGCTTGCTCTTATCCATCCCATACTTCTTCAATAATTCATTGGCATACTTGTGTTGTGATATAAAAATGCCTTCAGCACTCTACCTAATATGCAGTCCTAAGAAGTAAGTTAATTCTCCTATGAGAGACATTTCAAATTTATCACTTAATCTTTTAGAAAATTCTTCACATAATCTTGAGTGGTTTCCCCTGAAGATAATGTCATCTACATAGACTATGGCAACCAGCTGACCTTTGTCTGAATTCGAAATATACATATTATGATATACTATTCCTCTACGGAAATTCATTCTCTTTAAATATCCATCCAGTCGGCTATTGTCACGCCCCCAAATTCCAGGGAACCCAGAACTAGGAACATGACTTCCCCTTGCCCGCACCCGAAAGGTCAAGGGGTTGGTGACTAGCACCAATGGAGACTACACCGTGGGTGCTGTCTCAAATATGCAACCCTGTACAGTCATACATCAAGGGTAATCCTGTACTTTCCCATATATTGTCACACCCCAATTTCCTTTCACTTGGAAACGGGTAGTGACTGCCCATGCCCGCACCCAAAGGGTCAAGGGGTTGGTGCAAGCACCTAAAAGGACTTATGACACGGGTGCTGTCCCAAACCTGTACAACCAGGCTAACATGCCACGGGCATGCTCCTGCTCCCAAACCAAGCACACAAACAATAATTAAATAACAACCACAACCCAGTTCATTACTTTTAAAAGGTCTCAAAGTTCAATACAACTCAATGGGGAAAGTTCCCATTTAAACCAGAATATACTATTTACAAATAATCACACATAACATAGAAATCCATAACAAAGCAATGAAAACCAACATAGTCTTCAGCCTCAATGGCCTATCCTCCAGCCCTTTCACCTACCGCCTGCCAAATCCTGCAAAAGAACAGTTTATGGGAAGGGTGAGCAAACCATAGCTCAGTAGGGATCCAGTCTCCCCAGACCCATCCCACTCAACAATATGCATGACAAGTGTATGCTTGTGCTCGTGTCGTGCCTAAAGCTAAAGCAGCAAACACCACCCAGTAACACACCCTTTACCTGAGCCCACACTGGAGGGCAGAGGACACCCCGCCACCACGGCGACATGACATACCACATCCAGGCGAATGTTGTATGGACACTAATGCAACATTTTCCACCCGAGTCAGGTATGGTCAACCACCTCCTCGGGCGCCATACCTACCCTCAGGAATGGGTGTAGACTTAGCCCACCGTCGTGAGTGCTACACCGAGACTCAGGACCGCAGTCCTGGCCAAATCTCAAGGGGTCCAGCTATCATGCCTGGCCCATAACTCAGCTCAATCCCATCACATTTGGGTGATCAATCTCAAACAACAATATAATCAGCTACAAAAAATACGGCTTAGTAACACATCTCAACTTAATACAAAACAACACTGTTGCTCAACAGAGTATATCACAAACAAGGCTCACACGGCCAACATGGTCGATTACAAACAACTACTACCAGCCTCACAGGCTTAAAACCAAACACGTAACACACAACAGTCACCCAAAAATATTATCAAACACGTAGTGAGCGTAGCCACACAAACATTTTATCAAACACCTAGTGGACATGGACAACCCAACGATTTCCAGTCCACTCCCAAGCATCAAATCAACCAATATGCCATTGAAGGCCAACATCCATATAGGAGATCACACCTATATGGATTTACATATATATATATATATATATAAGCATGTATAGGACAGATACCCTAGGACAGAGAAAAACTGAGAAGAACGGAGTCCCTACCTTGCAAACGTCCTCTGCTCTAGCCTCTATGATACACTGACCACCCACGCGAACCTCTACGGCCAAGATCCGAAGGTTCCCTCTCTCTCTCTCTCTCTCTCTCTCTCCGGCGGCTACAACAGCAAATAGAAAACCCTAAACCCTAAACCTAAGCCTCAACACCATTATATAGACACCACACACATCAAAACGACATAGTTTTGATTTAGTGAAACCCAGGATCAAAACGACGTAGTTTTGATCACGCAAACTAACACCTTCCCGCTTCCATACAGGGCAAAATACTCATAATTTCAACATGGTCCTTTAGGGAAAAATCATTAAAATGACAAAACCAAGGTAACCATGCAAAAATAAGTCTGCACGCCAATTTGCACGCCAATTCCCCAATTGGCGTGCAGCTCCAAATGCACTCAAACTTTACCCTAAACCTGCTTGCATCTTGTAGAGGCCTGAGAAGCAAAAATATGCTTGCACGTGAAATGGGTGAATTCACGTGCAGCTCCAAATGCTCTGAAATTTCTGTGGTAGGTAGAGGACCTCATTCTAAGCAACTTTTGTTCTTGCACGCCAATTGTTTGAGGCCATCTACTAGGTCCAAAATCTAGAAAGTTCCCATTCAGAAGACAAGACTGCGACTAACTCAAAACACGGGTCCTTACATATATCATTATGCATACAATGAGTCAAACAGTCATACAGACATCACATTACAAACAGTATGCAAATACAACTGTCCACGGACCCATGTCCGGGATACAACACATAATACAATACAGAATATAGTGCTCATACATCAGAGTAGTGGCCATGTCCTCCTGGAAGAAAGTCCTCCACTAGTCTTGGGTCACACCTGAAAAGGGGAAATAACAAGTAGGAGTGAGCGACAAGCTCAGTAGGTGACCCCAATACTCCACATCATGCAAACACACAAGTCTATACTACATGCTCTGTGTACTCGTGCACTGTGTAGTGTGCACAATCATCAGGACTCAGCCTGCAAACAAACATCAGGACCCAGCCTACCCACACAGGACAGCTTGTCCGCGATCCTCCACGGGATCCCAGCTCAGGGCACTCTGTCCTAGCTCCACGAGCTCGCGGCTCAACTGAGGCCTTAGCCTGTCTACAACGCAATATGCCCGGCCACAGTCGCCACACAAGCCTGCCATCAGCGCATATGCCTACCACGTCAACCACATAGCACCATCGGTGCATCACGGTGAGAACCCAACAAGTCATAGAGCCTAAGCCCCAATCCCTCAAACCAACATACCAACACCAATATGCTCTTAAGGTATACAACACTCCCTTAAAAACTATAGCCAGTCTTCACCAGTCGATCCTCATTCGTTGACTAAGGAAGGAGATACCCATAGGAGTTGTTTTCTTGAAATAAAAAGTCTCGGCATTAGGTTCCTATAGCATAACTAAGATAATCTGATTTTTGGGGATTTTTCTGAGATGTCTAACCCCACTTTCCAAAAATTCACCTCTACGAAAAACTGGATTTTTCTGAGATTTTACACTAAATCCCAATTTTCACATTTTGAAGGAAGTGAGAATTAATTTTTCTAGTATTTTTCCTTGAATCCAAATGGGGGGTATTTCGTTATTTACATTGTAACTTAAGTTGCAGAGGCATAATGGTTTTCAATGTAAATAGTCCAGTGTAGTGCAGTCCAGTGTCCAGTTACACTGTTGGAGCTGCGTCTCGTAGTGCAGAACTGCAGCGCGCCTCGGAGACTCGTAGCTGGAGCTGCGACTCGTAGCTGTGCGTAATGCGTCTTCGATCTTCGACCTTCGGACTACGAACTTTGACCTTCGGACTACGGGTCTACGAATCTACGAACTTATGAACTACGAACTACGAACCTTCGAGCTACGAACTACGGGTCTACGAACTACGACCCTACGAACTACGAACCTTTGAACTACGACCCTGAACTTCGGATCTTCGTCATTTCGACCCAATAACGCGCCCAGGGTACTGTTCATCGTCGTTTTGTCTGTTCTTCGTCTGGAATCAACCCAGCAACCCCCAGACGCTCCCAAACATGCATTTTACGCTACAGACTACGATATCTACCTAAAAATGCGTCCAGAACGCCTCTAAATTGCACATTAACAACAAAAATATGCACATATAATTGCAGATTCGATAAATCTAGATCTAAACCTTGATATCCATGGTTGACTTCTCAACCATCATGAAATACACAGTTATACGTTCCCAAAATCACAGAAACACATCTCTACAATGATCTAAATTAGTTCTTAACCACAGATCTTATGCTTAACCAGTAAATCTAACCCAGAATTGGATTTCCCCCAAAATCTAGGGTTCATGCTCAATTTCATAAATCATGATAAATTCGTGCAGATCCAAAACAGAATCAAGATAAGGAGTTTAAGGACACCTACCTGGAGTGATTCTTTGAACTCCACGAACTCAAATCGCCCCAAGGCTTCAAGCTTCCAAGTGCTCTCTTTCTCTCTCTCTCAAACGCACAAACGTGATAGCGTAAAGTGAAAGCTCTTTCTTTTCCTGCTATTTATATTTCTGCCAGTCATTGACCAATAACTGACCTAGTCAATCATTGACCTAGTTAATAATTGACCTCCAAGGTCCCGAACTCCAAATTGAGTTAAATTACAGTCAAAACGCTCGAAATGATGAGCACAACACTAAACAGATATTATTACACCCAAATGACCGCCTAAACGCAAAGTCAACCAATAAACCCCTGAAAAGTCAATAATCGGGTCAAATGGGGCCCCGACACCAAATCGAGCCCAGGTATAGTCAAAATGCTCACATCGACGACTACACTACTGTCCAGATAGTTGCATTCCTATAGAATGACTATCTCTCAAAACTACACAAATACGAGTCTTTACAGCTATACCTTGCTCTAGGTGTTTACTTCAGGCCATACAAGGCTTTCTTCAATCTGCATACAAGTGTCTCATCATCAACAATCTATACTCCATTTGTTTGACCAATATAGATCTCTTCTTTTAGCAATCCATTTAGAAATGCAGACTTCACATGCTTTTGATAAACTTTGAATTTCTTGTGTGCTGCTAATGTAAGACAAATTCTGATTGTTTCTAGCCTTGCCATTGGTGCAACTGTTTCATCCACATTAATACCTTGAATATGAGAGTATGCTTTGCATACCAGTCTTGCCTTGTTCCTGAAGACCTTGCCATCCTCATTTAGTTTATTTCTGAATACCTATTTTGTTCCGATGACATTTTTGTTGTTTGGTTTAGGAACTACCTCCCATGTGTTATTCTTCTCAATCTGATCCAGCTACTCATTCATTGCAGTGATCCAAGCTTTATCTTTTATTGCTTCTCTAAAAGACTTCGGTTCTATTTGAGAGAGCAATACAGTAACTCTTGTAAATTTTCTTCCGGTGCTTACACTTGCTTTGGGATTACTAAGGATCTGATCCATGTCATGCACACTGGACCATAGTGTTTTTATTCAACTCTTCTCAAGGATTGGGCCCTTCCTTTTCAACTTCATCAGACTTCTCCGAGTCCGTGTCCTCACTCTTCTTTTCCTTTTCATGTTCAGACTCATATTCTTTTTGAGGTTCCTCTTTATCAAGTTCTGGGTCCTCATATTCATTTATATCCTTCTTCCAGCTCTCATCAACTTTAACTTCACTAGAAGTTATAACCTTTCCAAGTCTTGGAAAAAATACTCTTTAGCCCTTTGTCTGATATGAATACCTAACAAAAGTTCCTTCATCAGATTTAGCATGAAATTATTCTCTTCATTGCTCCTTTATCTTCACAAAGCAAGGGCTTCCAAAGATTTTGGAGTACTTGGTTGTTGACTTTTTTCCACCCCATAATTCATAAGGTGTGCAATCTGTTCTTGGCCTCCAGGTTACTCTATTTAGTAGATGTACTACTGTTCTTGTTGCTTCTGTCCGAAACCTTGCATGGAGATTAGCTTCCAGTAGTAAGGTTTTGCCCATTTCAATGACAACCCTATTCTTCCTTTCAACGACTCCATTTTATTGTGGAGTTCTTGCTGCTGATAGTTGATGCTGAATCCCAATTTATTCAAATACCTCTGATATTCCCAAGATCCAAGCAAGATCGTCTGGGTATATATGTGTGTATACACAGAGGGGGTAAATCTGTATACTTAAAACTAATTCTTATAGTTTTAAGAGTAGTATGATACTCAGAGGTATTCTACAGATCTGGTTCTTCTTTCGGTGGTATTTTAGTGTCATATGCAATATCAGATTAACAACAGGTATATATGGGAAGTAAAAGACAAAGACACACGATTTACGTGGTTCGTTCAATGTGATCTACTCCGTGGTGGTGAGGGTATACCTATACCGAGTCCAATCCACTATATGCTTTCAATACAGTAGGGTCTAGCCCTTGTCACAATAGGATCAACTCTCTTTTGTCTTAAATGCAAATACAAAAACAATATTACTCCAGTACTCACTCACTGTGAAGAACTGTCTAGCGCAATCTGCTCCTGCATAGTCAATCGTTTGCACTGCTTGACCTTCAACTACTCCTTTGCTAGACTCACAATATGTTCGTTGAATGTATGAGGAACGAAGATAGATTAACTCAGTGTTATCTCGCTTACAATCTTCCTCTCTCTATGTGTATATCTTTCGAACTACTCTGCATTGCCCTTTTATATCTGTCTAATATTCTGATGCTTTTTTTAAAGTATGGCATGTACCTTGCTTTTATAGGACGACTATAGAAAGAAACCCTTTTGCTAGGGTTAAGCATGTTTCACCTTTTGATCTTCATCATTGAAATAGGTTAAGCCAGTCTCAGATAACGTCCACGTGTTTTCCAGTACTTAGCGTGCTAAAAAATGTTGTCTGAGTGATAACATACTTAAAAGGCATCTTTTAGCGCGTTTTGCTCTTTCGAAGATGTATGCCTCATAGCTTCGCTGTTACCTCTCCAGTACACATGCTACTACCTCTGAGTCTTCACTTTCGAATGTTCGAGTCTGAATCTTCGAGCCTTGGATCTTCAAGTTGATCTTCCAATTCTTCTGCTCTTCGGCTTCGAATCTAGGTCAGAACAAGTGATCAACTGACTTTCACTCTACGAGTCTTCGAGTCTTCATGTCTCCACTTTTGTGCCATCGACAACCTCATTCTTCCTTGGCTAATCATTTGTTCACGTCAACGGGTCTCTATTCTTGGCAACAGGTCTCCCAATCTTTGACCCTGCGAGCTTCGACCCTATAGGCTTTGGCTCTACAACGTTGCCACTCTACACCCGACGGGTCTTCGAGTCTCCAAGACGCTGCTGCTCTTCACCTGATTACACCTTGGGTCTTAGAATCTTCGACCCTGTGGATCTACGAGTCTGTGACCCTGTGTTCCATCGGTGATGCTTTGAGCCTGATGGTCTGATGATCATCAACTATGCATATCTTCGAGTCATCTGATCTTCGACCTTGTGAGTCTATGATTCTCCAGATCTCCGACCCAGATCTTCGACTCTGTAAGAAGATGGTTAGATGCCCTCTATGAGCTCACTCTAAGAGATCACTCTACGAAGTTATCAAATCCAGTACGGATCTTCGACTCTGCATTCTCCCGCTTTCACATTCTATTAACAACAATGACAACCAAAGTACCATGGGAACAATAATCTCCCCCTTTGGAATTGTTGGCAACATATGTGAACAATCTATGAGCATTTGACTTTGAGGCTCCTAAACAAATTCCCCCTGAACTCCTCCAACTGTACTAACTCCCCATGAACTCCTCCCACTTACTCCCCTTGGACACAATATCTTCTTCTCCCCCTTTGCCAACTAATTGCAAAGAAGAAGGGGAGAACCCTATTAACACCTTAGGTATGAGGATGAAGCTGTACAGACCACCCGCATCAGTGTCTATAAAACAGCTCAATGGATAGAGGTTTCGTGAGGATATCAGAAGTTTGTTCCTAAGTGGGAACATACACCAGTTGTACATTTCCCTCTTCCACTTGTTCTTTGATGTAGTGGTAGCGATAATCAATATGCTTGGTGTTTGAATGTTGAACAGGATTCTTGCTTATATTGACAGCACTTTGGTTATCACTTTATATATTAACAAGTAATTCCATATTGACTCCCAAGTTTGACAATTGAGTATTCATCCATACCACCTAAGTACATGTAGCATGTGCAACCACATATTTAGCTTCTGCTGTGCTGCAGGCTACAGTGTTATGTTTACAGCTCAACCATGCAACACATTTGGAGCCCAGATAGAAACTGTAGCCACTAGAAGAACGTTTGTCATCAATATTTCTAGCCCAGTCTGCATAAGTGTATGACTGTAATTCAATGGAGTCTTTAGAAAGGTACCATAATCTCATTTCTAATGTACCATTTAGGTATCTAAGGATCCATTTGACTGCCAGCAAGTGAGACTCCTTGGGGTCTACTTGATATCTACTTGCCTGACACAGCTTGCATCAAATCAGGTCTAGTGGCTGTAATGTATAGGAGGCTTCCAATCATGCCTCGATACTCTTTCTAATTTACACTTTTGTCTTCCTGAGCCTTGTGTAGTTTGCAGCCTATAGGCGTTGGGGTTCCAACAGGCTTGCTATCTTCCATACCATACTTATTTAGTATTTCGTTGGTATACTTATGTTGAGATATGAAAATACCGCCAGCAGTCCGTTTAATCTCCAGTCCTAAGAAGTAGGTTAATTCTCCTATGAGAGACATTTCAAATTTATGACTCATTCTCTTAGCAAATTTTTCACATAATCCTGAATGACTTCCTCTAAAAATAATGTCATCTACATAGACTGTGGGAGCCAGCTATCCTCTATCTGAAATCAGAATATACAAATTATGATCCACTATACCTCTGTTGAAATTCATTCTCTTTAAGTATCCATCCAGTCAGATGTACCATGCTCTAGGAGCTTGCTTTAGGCCATACAAGGCTTTTTTCAATCTACATACGTGTGTCTCGTCATTAGCAATCTGTATTTTATCTTGTTGCTCAATATATACTTCTTCTTTTAGAATTCCATTAAAAAATGCAGACTTCACATCCATCTGATAGACTTTGAATCCCTTATGTGCTACTAATATGTTGGTCCCTTGGAGATTAGAGGGGGGTGAATAGGCTCTTATCGAAACTCTTTTCTAACTCTTTGGCACAACACTTATTTGGTTAAGAGATAGAATCAATGCGGAAGATAACCAGATTGTCACGCCCCGGATTTCCAACCCGAGGAAACCGGCACGTGACTCCCCTTTTACCCACACGGAGGGCAAAGGGGTTAGGATACAAACCAAGAATATTACATTTTAAGCATCCACAACACATTCAAGAAAATAAAGTTCATCAAAACAATCCACAAACCAAACCAGTCTTTATTACAACAAAGTCCTCTTTTCAATCCATCCCCACTGGGGTTACATCAGTTCCCATAAAAACAACATAAATGGTAGACAGTAAAGTAAATATGGTCTTCCACCTTGGGGTCCCACCTAACGCCTGTATGTTCCTGAAAGAAAACACAACATAGAGGGAGGGGTGAGCAACCACAGCTCAGTAGGGATCATGTCTCCCCAACCCATCCCATGCTCCTAGCGTGTACATGAGTGTGTACAGGTGCAGTGTAGTGACAATTAAATGTAAACAAGTAGTATTCCACATTCACAAGGCACACACCTATCCACAGCCATACAGGCTTAGCCACATAGGCTAACAAATCCACAACCACTCAGGCTTAGCCACACGGGCTAACATATCCACAGCCTCTCAGGCTTAGCCACACAGGCTAACATATCAACGGCCATATAGGCTTAGCCACACAGGCTAACATTTCCAGTCCCGGGCTTCCACAGCCACCGGGTTCCACAAGCACAGCATACAAGGTCACACAGGCATTAAACCAAACACGTAGCATACACACTTTCACAGGCATAATACCAAACACTTAGTTCGCACAGCCCATCAGGCATAAAATCAAACACATACTAGGCATATTCACACAGACATATCCACACAGGCATTTTATCGAACACTATATGCACACCATCCAACACCAGAATACACCAAAAACTGCCATTGAAGGCCAACATCCATATAGGAGATCACACCTATATGGATTACATATGTATATATAACAGATATAACCCATAATCTGCCCTAGAACCCTAGGACAGAGGAGGATTTAGGAAGAACAGAACCCTACCTCAAGTAAAACGCAATAACACAGCAATGTCCCGATCCCACATCGAACGCCGTCCACCCACGAAGCACCGACCACCCACGCAAGATGCCCGACAGCAATCAGGAGCTCTCCTTCCCTCTTTCTCTCTCTCTGCGACGGCTGGTGGAGCAATAAACCCTAACCCTAAAACAGAGGGGCTTCTCCTCCTTATATAGACAACACAACATCAAAACGACGTAGTTTTGATTAAGTGAATCCCAGGATCAAAACGACGTAGTTTTGATCACACAAGTTAGCATCTTTCCGCACCCATATAGGCCAAAATACTCAGAATTTCAACATGGTCCTTTGGAGAAAGATCATTAGAATGTCAAAACCAAGGGAACCATGCAAAAATATGGCTGCACGCCAATTTGCACGTGAATTCCCCAATTCACGAGCAACTCCAAATGCACTCCAAATGCGCTCAAACTTCACCCCTAGCCTCCTTGCATCATGTAGAAGACAACCACACTTGCACGTGAATTGGACCCATATCACGTGCACCTCACATACATGTCAGTTTGGCTGAAACTTCGTGGTAGATAGAGGACATCATTCTAAGCATCTTTCCTTTTGCACGTGAATTCATTGGAGTCCATTTACGAGGTCAAAATCTAGAAAAACTAGAAAAACTCTACTCAGAAGGCAAAACTGTGACTAACTCAAGGTACGGGTCCTTACATCCTCTTCCCCTTAAGACTTTTCGTCCTCGAAAAGAAATGACATACAAGGAAAACAAACACAAGCTACCCATTTGCCACACGGCAAGCCACAACACCCAAATGAGTCATATATCGCACACAGCACATAACAGCACATAACAAAGTACCACCATAATCCATAACCACAATAATGCATATAACACATGTCCGCATGTCACGAATATACATCTCAAAACACATCACAAATAAGAACACATGTCTTTAAAAGACAATACAAATACACCAAATCGTACACAACTAATACAAAACACATCACTATCCCTTGGCCAACAGCCACCTCCCACGCTTAAGATTGTTCGTCCTCGAACAATTCTGGGTGCTGCTCACGCATCACGGACTCACGTTCCCACGTCTCCTCCTCAATGCCACGGTGCTGCCACAACACACGAACCAAAGGAAGAGCACGACCACGCAAAAGCTTCTCGCGCCGATCTAGGATACGGATAGGGGCCTCAACAACGGACAGGTCATCCTCAATGTCTAAGGTTCCCCAATCGATCACATGGGTGGGGTCAGGGTGATACTTCCGCAACTGGGACACGTGGAAGACATTGTGCACTCGACTCAGCCGCGGTGGTAACGCTAACCGGTAGGCCACAGGCCCTATACGATCCAGAATCTCAAAAGGACCAATAAACCGCGGAGATAGCTTGGAACCTCGCCCAAACCGTCGATGTCCACGACGTGGAGAAACACGAAGAAACACATGATCACCAACAGAAAACTCCAAAGGTCGCCGCCGCTGATCCGCATAAGATTTCTGCCGACTCTGAGCTGATAACAACCGCTGTCGAATCAACTTAACCTTCTCGGTAGCCTCTTGAACCAACTGCGGTCCCAAGAGAGCTGTCTCCCCCACCTCGGTCCAACACAAAGGTGATCGACACGGCCGCCCATACAACGCCGCAAAAGGAGCCATCCCAATGGATGCCTAATAACTGTTATTGTAGGCAAACTCCACCAAAGGAAGGTGAGTTGCCCACGAACCCCCAAAATCTAACACACAGGCCCGTAACATGTCCTCCAAAGTCCGATTCGTCCTCTCTGTCTGACCGTCAGTCTCAGGGTGAAAGGTTGTACTCAAGTGAAGCTTGGTCCCCATAGCCTCCTGCAAACCTGCTCAAAAACGGGAAGTGAACCTCGAATCTCGGTCAGAGACAACCGATGATGGTACCCCATGCAGTCTCACAATCTCGTTCATGTATAGCTGACTCAAGGTCCCAATAGAGTCCCGCTCGCGAACAGCCAGGAAATGGGCCGACTTTGTGAGTCGATCCACAATCACCCAAATCATATCTTTCCTCCCCGTGGTGGGTGGAAGACCAGTCACAAAATCCATCGCTATGTGGTCCCACTTCCACTCCGCTATGGGCAATGGCTGTAACATTCCCGCCGGCCGCTGATGCTCAGCCTTCACCTGCTGACACGTGAGGCACCGCGAAACAAAGGCAGCCACATCGCGTTTCATCCCAGGCCACCAAAAATGTCCCCGAAGCGCATGGTACATCTTCGTACCCCCTGGATGCACAGCAACTCTAGACTGGTGAAACTCTCTCATCACCTCATCCCTGAGGGAAGAAGCCACTACCAACCTCCCCTGAAATGACAACTCATGCTCAGGACCCTCTGTCCAGTCCTCAGATAGCTCACCAGCCTCAATACGAGCACGGAGAACCTCACACTCGATGTCACCCATCTGTTCCTCCCGGACGTGCTGGTACAACTCAGGCACAACCACCAAAGGACTCAGGACTGTCCCACCATCACGAACAATAGGCTGCAGCTGCAACATCGCCAACTGCTCCATCAGCTTCCACTCTCTCACGGCCACCTCAGCTTTCCCTTTTCTGCTCAACGCGTCAGCCACAATATTACCCTTGCCCGGGTATAGGCAAGAGTAAAATCAAAGGTCTGCAAATACTCCACCCATCTCCTTTGCCTCAAATTCAAGTCCTTCTGAGTAAAGATGTACTGAAGGCTCTTGTGATCTGAGAACACCACAAACTTTTCCCCCAAGAGGTAGTGCTGCCAACTCTTCAGGGCAAAGATGACAGCCGCTAACTCAAGGTCATGAGTAGGATAATTCTGCTCATGAGGCTTCAGCTGCCTTGACCCATAAGCTACCACATTGTGCTCTTGCATAAGCACACACCCCAAACCAACCCTGGACGCATCACAGTACACTTCATACGGAATATCCTCCCTAGGCAACCTCAACACAGGTGCAGTGGTCAAACGGGTTTTGAGAGTCTCAAACGCCTGCTGACACTTGTCAGTCCAATCAAACTTCACGCCCTTCCGAGTCAACGCTGTCATAGGAGCTGCCAAACGGGAGAACCCTTCGACAAAACGACGATAGTACCCCGCCAAGCCAAGAAAACTACGGATCTCAAAAACGTTGGTTGGCCTCGCCCACGATGCCACGGCCTCAATCTTGGTTGGGTCCACCCTAACTCCCTCAGCTGACACCACATGGCCAAGAAAGTGAACCTCCTGCAGCCCAAAACTCACACTTGCTAAACTTAGCAAACAATGCTGGTCCCTCAAGGTTTGCAACACTGTTGCCAAGTGCTCCACATGCTCCTTCTCGGTCTTGGAATACACCAAGATATCGTCGATAAACACCACCACGAACGAGTCTAAGTATGGGGCAAAGACTTGGTTCATCAAATGCATAAATACTGCCGGCGCATTAGTGAGCCCAAAAGGCATCACTATCCACTCGTAGTGCCCATACCTGCACCGAAAGGCCGTTTTAGGGATGTCTCCCTCCCTAACCCTCAACTGATGATACCCCGACCGTAAATCTATTTTGGAAAACCACTGGGCCCCACTCAATTGATCAAACAGGTCATCTATCCGAGGCAACGGGTACTTGTTCTTCACGATCCACGAATTCGGCTTCCCGTAGTCGATGCAGAGACGAAGTGTGCCATCAGCCTTCTTAGCAAAGAGCACCGGAGCACCCCAAGGTGAGGTACTCGGTCTGATATACCCTTGGCCCACCAACTCCTCGTTTTGCCTCTGCAGCTCCCTCAGCTCGGCTGGCCCCATACGATATGCTACTTGGGAAATCGGACCCGTCCCTGGCACCAACTCAATGGTAAACTCCACACTCCTCTTAGGTGGCAAACTCCTCAACTCCTCAGGAAAAACATCCTGAAATTGGTCCACAATAGCGGGCCACACCCTCTTTTCCACCTTACCCACCTCGGCCAAGGTCGGGGCTGCCAACCCGTGGGTAATGGCACCCCACTTGGTCCATCACCGGCCCGGCCCGACTCGCCTCACGGTCCCACTCCCCCTGCAGGGGTGCAAGAGGTCCCTGCAGGTGTCACGAAGGATACACGCCGCCGGTAACAGTCTATCTTGGCTTGGAAAGCCATAAGCCAATCCATACCCAAGATCAGGTCAAAAGTACGCATGGGCATCACATGCAAGTCAAAACTCGGCTCCACCTCGCCTATGGTTAACACACGATCCACGACACACACGCCGTACCTCAATCATGCCTCCCACCGGAGACTCCACAACTAGGGGCCTTGCGGCCTCCACACAAGCTAACCCCAAGCCATCAATAAGAAGCTCGGCAGCGAAGGAACACGATGCACCCGTATCAAAAAGAACAGAAGCTAACGTACGGGAAATCAAGAGGGTACCTCTAACCACCGATCGTCCTGCTCCACCCTCAGCTGGTGGAGGTGGTGGCTCAGCCTCCTCCTGGTATGTCGCCTCCAGTGCAAACACCCTTCCTTGGCCCGTGCCACTGGTTGGCTCACTCACTGGACGCTTCCTGCTAAGGTTGCCTCCAGCCTCAGTCTGCTGCCGCTCCGGCCTCCCCTGGGGTCGGGTCTGACTCGATCCTGCTTGACTAGCCTGCCACTGACGAGCTGGTCTCTCCGCTGGTGTACGGAAACTGGCGTCACTCCTCATGCTGGATGCCATGCCTCCAACTCCCTTGTTGTTACTCCGGCAAACCCGGCTCAAGTGGCCTTCTCGTCCACAGCTATTGCATCGCCAGTTCTTCTTGGGACACTCCCTCTTGAAGTGGCCTTGCTCCCCACAGCAATGACAACCGCTGGGGAGTCCTCCTGTTGGACCTTCCTGTCTGCTACCGCCAAAGCTAGACCTCCCTAGGGGCACTGATGGTTGTCCCCGGCTGCGAAAGGAACTGCTATCCCTTTCCTCAGTCTTGGGCCGCTTGGACCCGGAATCACGCTCCAACCCACCCTGCAACGGGCGACCCTGATGGGTCTGCCTCCCATCATCCAGCTCCCTCTCGGCTACACGGGCCTTCTCCACAACCTCAGCATAGGTCCTCAAGCGTAGAATTGCCACCCTCTGCCTAAGGGCTGGCCTGAGACCCAAGGTGAACTTGTGGGCCTTCAGGTCCTCCCTTGCCACGATCTCAGGAGCAAATCTACTCAAGCTCCAGGAACTCCCGCTCATACTCGGGTACCGTCCTAGATCCCTTGCTTCAAACCGCCGAATTCTTCCCTCTTCCGCCATCTCACCGATTCCGGGAAGAACTCATCATGGAAGAGTTGCAAGAACTCCTCCCAAAGCATGAGTTGCACTGCACGGCTCCCTGCAACACTCGTCCACCACTCCAAAGCATCCCCCTCCAGCTGCCGAATTGCCAGTCGCACCTTATCCTCCTCCCGGGGCAGGAGAAAGGAGAACACATGCTCTATCTGCCTCAACCACGCGTTCGCCTACCACGGGTTCACCTTCCCCCCTTGAATCGCGGAGGTTGTTCCTTCCAGAACCGTGTCACCACGTCATCCTCTGCACGAGTCGGTACACCACCCAGCGAACTCTCACGCTCACGAGGTAGCTCTCCCATGGTGGTGGTGGTGGTGGCACCACCTGCTGTGCTGCCATCTCACGGCGCACCTCCTCCCGAACGTCCTGCCGGAGTCCCTCCCGTAGCTCTTGTACCTCCAGCCGGATGCCTTCTCGTAGCTGTGCCAGTAACAGCGCATGCCCTCCAACGGACGGTCCCGCACCCGGACCCTCATGGGCAGATGACTCATCAGCCACTGCCCCGGACGCACGTGTCACTCTCCTCGGCGGCATTCTTACTACACGAAGTAAGAAGCACAACGTCAAAACAATTTTATAATCTATCGCGTCACTACCTCTACCCCACTGATCAATTCCACTATCACATGACATTACACACATACATTGCATCAATCACATTGCACAGTTCAGTACACATTGCCACACAAATCAGAGTTGCACATTTCACTTAATCATATGATCTTATCCACGATTCAAGACACATTCACAAAAAATGCAACTAGTGCCCTAATGCCAATGCATGCAAATCCTACCACAAGACTGGACTACCCTAAGTACACCTTGGAGGCTCAAAGAGGACCATGTTGATCAGGCATGTCCCTCCAGGCTCCTCCAAAGGACTTAGGATAACCAGGTCCGCCCACTACCCTAGGCCAACTAGACCATGCTCTGATACCATATTGTCACGCCCCGGATTTCCAACCCGAGGAAACCGGCACGTGACTCCCCTTTTACCCACACGGAGGGCAAA
The DNA here is from genome assembly GCA_023512835.1 of Taxillus chinensis. Taxonomy (NCBI): domain Eukaryota; kingdom Viridiplantae; phylum Streptophyta; class Magnoliopsida; order Santalales; family Loranthaceae; genus Taxillus; species Taxillus chinensis. The sequence continues at coordinate 14,726,252 of CM042088.1, read as the reverse complement.
GGGGTTAGGATACAAACTAAGAATATTACATTTTAAGCATCCACAACACATTCGAGAAAATAAAGTTCATCAAAACAATCAACAAACCAAACCAGTCTTTATTATAACAAAGTCCTCTTTTCAATCCATCCCCACTGGGGTTACATCAGTTCCCATAAAAACAACATAAATGGTAGACAGTAAAGTAAATATGGTCCTCCACCTTGGGGTCCCACCTAACGCCTGTATGTTCCTGAAAGAAAACACAACATAGAGGGAGGGGTGAGCAACCACAGCTCAGTGGGGATCATGTCTCCCCAACCCATCCCATGCTCCTAGCGTGTACATAAGTGTGTACAGATGCAGTGTAGTGACAATTAAATGTAAACAAGTAGTATTCCACATTCACAAGGCACACACCTATCCACAGCCATACAGGCTTAGCCATATAGGCTAACAAATCCACAGCCACTCAGGCTTAGCCACACGGGCTAACATATCCACAACTCTCGGGCTTAGCCACACAGCTAACATATCCACGGCCATATAGGCTTAGCCACACAAGCTAACATTTCCAGATCCCGGGCTTCCACGACCACCGGGTTCCACAAGCACAAAGATACAAGGTCACACAGGCATTAAACCAAACACGTAGCATACACACTTTCACAGGCATAATACCAAACACTTAGTTCGCACAACCCATCAGGCATAAAATCAAACACATACTAGGCATATTCACACAGACATATCCACACAGGCATTTTATCGAACACTTTATATGCACACCATCCAACACCAGAATACACCAAAAACGCCATTGAAGGCCAACATCCATATAGGAGATCACACCTATATGGATTACATATGTATATATAACAGATATAACCCATAATCTGCCCTAGAACCCTAGGACGAGAGGAGGATTTAGGAAGAACGAACCCTACCTCAAGTAAAACGCAACAACACAAAGCAATGTCCCGATCCCACGTCGAACGCCGTCCACCCACGAAGCACCGACCACCCACGCAAGACGCCCGGCAAGAATCGGGAGCTCTCCTTCCCTCTCTCTCTCTCTCTCGCGATGGCCGGTGGAGCAATAAACCCTAACCCTAAAACAGAGGGGCTTCTCCTCCTTATATAGACAACATAACATCAAAACGACGTAGTTTTGATTAAGTGAATCCCAGGATCAAAACGACGTAGTTTTGATCACACAAGTTAGCACCTTTCCGCACCCATATAGGCCAAAATACTTAGAATTTCAACATGGTCCTTTGGAGAAAGATCATTAGAATGTCAAAACCAAGGGAACCATGCAAAAATATGGCTGCACGCCAATTTGCACGTGAATTCCCCAATTCACGTGCAACTCCAAATGCACTCCAAATGCGCTCAAACTTCACCCCTAGCCTCCTTGCATCATGTAGAAGACAACCACACTTGCACGTGAATTGGACCCATATCACGTGCACCTCACATACACGTCAGTTTGGCCTGAAACTTCTGTGGTAGATAGAGGACATCATTCTAAGCATCTTTCCTTTTGCACGTGAATTCATTGGAGTCCATTTACGAGGTCAAAATCTAGAAAAACTAGAAAAACTCTACTCAGAAGGCAAAACTGTGACTAACTCAAGGTACGGATCCTTACACAGATAGTGGAAGTATTTTATTTTATTATCAGTATGATAAGTACAATAAAATGGAAGCCGACTAAAGCTTGAAAGCTTTTAGACCTACTTAACAACTCTTTAACAGTCTATTTACAATGTACTCACACGCTAGCCTCTATGATCTCAATGAGCTTTGGTACATACAAAAAATTATTACACGCTCACGAACACTTTATAAAGTGTACAAGTGTTACTATTTATAGAGACATCCACAAGAGACAACCTTGGAACTTGTTGTTCCGGACATTGTGCACATTTACTGTTTCTCGAAAATCTCTCTGCCTCAATTGCTGCGGATGTGGTCTTCAAGATCTTGGGTTTGCAACGCATAAGAGTCTTTGTAAGTTCCCAAGTGTAGTTAAAGTTGTGTCCACATATCCGGATGATCCACGTGTAAGACGCTTTAGGTTCTCAACAAGTTTGTCTTACATCGGGAAGGAGCGAGCTGGTGACTTTGAATACAAAAAGATAAGTTGAAGTAGCGTCTTCTTCAATCCGGTGTAAGGTTCCTTACTCCGTGTTAAACTAAGCTCGGATCCTTACTCCGTAATACTGATTGCTTACTCCGTATCAATTTGGTACTGGAATCCTTATTCCGTGTAAGTGCTTCCTTACTCCGTATGAAAGAGAAGGTCAGAGTGCTTACTAAGATCGTTAACCTTCGACCCTTCGCCCCTGCCCTTCGATCCATCGACCTTGGACCCATTGACTGTTGACCTTCGACATGTCGACATTTCGACCCATTGACCGTTGACCTTCGACCCACCGACCTTCGACCCATTGACCGTTGACCTTCGACCTTGCTGACACTTCGACTCTTTGACCCATTGACCTTCGCTATTTGGCTTCTTTCATTGACTCTCTCGCTGGCTACTCACGGGACACATTCGTTATGAGTTGGCCATCTGATAGAGTGTTTTTCAACGCCTATCGGTCACATGTGCTAAATGAAAATTTTAAAAAGGACAATCACGAGCTGCACAAGTCGTTGTTCCCTCCAACAAAAGGCAGAATCTGAAAATAAAAAATACTGCATCAATAATACAACATTAAATGCTGCAATCAATGCAATCCATCCAATTCTTTTAAAATGCAGTCTTCTGTCCACGCGAAAAAGAGAGTTCAGCAGAGAGAAAAAAAGAGTTCAGCCCCCGAAAAGAAAAAAGAAGAGAGAGATTACGCCCAACCAAAAAAAAAGGGAGGACATTCTACAAAAAAAAAAAAAAAGTTCTGTTATTCTGTCATCTGCCCAATCTTCAGATCTAATTCCCTGATCCCAAAAGAGGAACACCTAGATTTTCGCCCAACTCTCTCCCTTTCCCAAAACCAAAATCGCCTATCTCTTCCAACTCCTCTTTCTCTCTTGCTCATCTTAGCTCTCTTTTCCCAGAAAATGAAAAAATACAAAAAAATAATTCTAGTCTGCCCCCTTCTTGTTTTGTTCTTACGTTTCCATCACAAATAAAAAAAATCTTTATTTCCCTATTTCTTACGCCCACTTTCCTTATTCCCAGTCACCAAAAATCTCAAACCCAAAAAAAAATACATCACTCCAGTCCTCCAAATACTAGGAAATCTTTCTCACAAATCTCATTGCCAGATTTGTTGGTTCAATTGGAGCAGGCGAGTATAGGCATGGACAAGATTCACACAGCAGTCCGGTGTTCGAAGCTCTAAAGTCGGTTCTATAATCCTAGCTGATTTCTGTCATTTATTATTTCTTAGCTTAATTATCCTTATATTTGATGTAATTCTTAGTCTTTTCTTATATTTTTTTCTTTTTTTCAGTTGTTGTTATGTGTTGTATTTTCTTTGTATTTTCCTTTTTATGTTGTTGACATCTGTTGTATTTTCCTTGTATGTCTTTTTTTTCTCTGTATATATTGTATGTTGTAATAGGTAAAGAATAGTAAGGAAAAACAGAGAGCAAAGAGAGGAATGAAAATGAAAAGGAGAAAAAAAAGAAAAAAAAGAAGAAAAAAAAAGAGAGGGTGGTTGTGTTTTTTTATGTTATTTTTGTATGTCACAACCACACAATTCACGTTATATTTTGATATGCATGTATCTTGATATGGTCAATTCTTAAAAAAAAAAAAACAAACAAAAAAAACAAACAAAAAAACAAACAAAAAAAAACGTGTTCTACAAAATGTTTTCCAAAACGTTTGCAATAAAAGTTTTTCAAAATGTTTTCCAAAATATCTTCCAAAAAAAAAAAAAAACAAAACAAAACAAACAAAACAAAATAAAAACAAAACCGTAGGATTTCAATTTCCACCTCAAATAAAAAACCCAAAAAACAAGTTTTTTAGGATTCCCTTTAGAGATTTAGGGTAAATCAATTTTAACCATAACTTTGACAAATAACTTAGTTAAATAAAAGTATAGACTTTCTAGGAAAACAATAGTGCCTCAACCGAATCACGGTAGTACAAATAAATAAAAAACCTCTTCCTCCGAAAATAGATACCGAAAGGGCGTTGTAGGGGTGCTAATCCTTCCCTTCACGTAACTAACTCCTGAACCCTTCTCTAATAACGCAGACCACACCTTTAAACTACTCAAAGTAGAGGGTATCTGTCACGCCCCGGATTTCCAACCCGAGGAAACCGGTACGTGACTTCCCTTTTACCCACACGGAGGGCAAAGGGGGTAAGGATACAAATCAAGGATTTAACATTTTAAAACTTTCACAACACATTCAAGAAAAATAAAGTCCATCAAAGCTGTCCACAAACCAATAACAAAGTCAGTCTATTACAAAGTTCTCTTTTTAATCCATCCCCATTGGGGTTACATCAGTTCCCATAAAAATAACATAAACAGTAAAGTAAAAAAAAGGTCTTCCACCTTGGTGTATCCACCTAACGCCTGTAAGTCCCTGGGAAAAAAGCAAACACAGTAGGAGGGGTGAGCAACCACAGCTCAGTAGGGATCATGTCTCCCCAACCCATCCCATGTTCCTAGCATCTACATGCCATGTGTACAAGTGCAGTGTTGTGTTACAATAATCTCAACAAACATAATAACAACCACATCAACAATTTACAATCCTCCACTGCCACACGAGCTAACACTTTAACCACAAGTGATTTAACCGCCTCTTCAGGCCAAGTGATTTAACCGCCTCTTCAGGCCAAGTGATTTAACCGCCTCTTCAGGCCAAGTGATTTAACCGCCTCTTCAGGCCAAGTGATTTAACCGCCTCTTCAGGCCAAGTATCACAGTCAAGCACACAACACACATGGTCACTCAAGCATACAACCAAACACTTGGTGAGCACCCGTTCACAAGCGCACAAACCCATTCAGGCCATAGAGCAAACATCCAGCATACATACATACACTAAACCACAAGTCCAGTCACACGGACATATTACCAAACACTTAATGGGCATATACACACAGCTAAGTTCACACAGGCATTTCATCAAACATGTAGCAGGCATGTCGTACAGGCATTTTATCAAACACGTTTCATGCATCACACAAACACCAGAAACACCAAAATCGCCATTGAAGGCCAACATTCATATAGGAGGTCACACCTATATGAATCTACATATAAATAATATAATATTCTGCCCTAGGACCCTATGACAGAGGAGGATTTAGGAAAAACAAAATCCCTACCTCAAGTAAAACGCAACAACACAGCAAAGTCCCGATCCCACGTCGAACGTCGTCCACCCACGAGTCACCGACCACCCACGCAAGACGCCCGGCAGCAACCAGGAGCTCTCCTTCCCTCTCTCTCTCTCTCTGCGACGGCTGGTGGAGCAACAAACCCTAACCCTAAAACAGAGGGCTTCTCCTCCTTATATAGACAACACAACATCAAAACGACGTAGTTTTGATTAAGTGAATCCCAGATCAAAACGACGTAGTTTTGATTACACAAGTTAGCACCTTTCCGCACCCATATAGGCCAAAATACTCAGAATTTCAACATGGTCCTTTGGAGAAAGTTCCTTAGAATGTCAAAACCAAGGGAACCATGCAAAAATAAGCAGCACGCCAATTTGCACGTGAATTCCCAATTCACGTGCACCTCCATATGGACTCCAAATGCTCTCAAACTTCACCCCTAGCCTCCTTGCATCATTTAGAAGACAATTACACTTGCACGTGAATTGGACCCATATCACGTGCACCTCACATACATGTCCATTTGGCCTGAAACTTCGTGGTAGATAGAGGACACCATTCTAAGCATCTTTCCTTTTGCACGTGAATTCATTGGAGTCCATTTACTAGGTCAAAATCTAGAAAAACTCTACTCAGGAGGCAAACCGACTAACTCAAGGTACGGGTCCTTACATCCTCTCCCCCTTAAGACTTTTCGTCCTCGAAAAGAAATGACATAAGAGGAAAAACGAACACAAGCTACCCATTTGCCACACGGCGAGCCACAACACCCTAATGGGTCATACACCACACACAAGACAACAAAGACATAACAAGTACCACCATAATCCATAACCACAATAATGCACACAACACTTCCGCATGGCACGAATACACATCTCAAAGCACATCACATTTAAGCACATGTCTTTAAAAGACAATACAAATACATCAACTACTACAAGAAAACACATCACAAGAAAACACAACACTATCCCTTGGCCAACACCACCTCCCACGCTTAAGATTGTTCGTCCTCGAACAAATCGGGTGCTTGCTCACGCATCACGGACTCACGTTCCCATGTCTCCTCCTCAATACCACGGTGTTGCCACAAGACGCGAACCAAAGGAATAGCACGACCACGCAATAGCTTCTCTCCCGATCCAGGATACGGATAGGGGCCTCAATGACGGACATGTCATCCTCAATGTCCAATTTCCCCCAATCAATCACATGAGTGGGGTCAGGGTGATACTTCCGCAACTGGACACGTGAAACACGTTGTGCACTCGACTCAGCCGCGGTGGTAACGCTAACCGGTAGGCCACAGGCCCTACACGATCCAGAATCTCAAAAGGACCAATAAACCGCGGAGATAGCTTGGAACCTCGCCCAAACCGTCGATGTCCACGACGTGGAGAGACACGAAGGAACACATGATCACCAACAGAAAACTCCAAAGGTCGCCGTCGCTGATCCGCATAAGATTGCTGCCGACTCTGAGCGGACAACAAACGCTGACGAATCAACTTGACCTTCTCAGTCTTGAACCAACTGCCGTCCCAAGAGAGCTGTCTCCCCCACCTCGGTCCAACACAAAGGGGATCGACACGGCCGCCCATACAACGCCTCAAAAGGAGCCATCCCAATGGATGCCTGATAACTGTTGTTGTAGGCAAACTCCACCAAAGGAAGGTGAGTTGCCCACGAACCCCCAAAATCTAGCACACAAGCCCTCAACATGTCCTCCATGGTCCGATTCGTCCGCTCGGTCGACCGTCGGTCTCAGGGTGAAAGGCTGTACTCGGGTGAAGCTTGGTCCCCATAGCCTCCTGCAAACCTGCCCGAAACGGGAAGTGAACCTCGAATCCCGGTCCGAGACAACCGATGAGGGTACGCCATGCGATCTCACAATCTCGTTCATGTACGGCTGACTCAAGGTCCCAATAGAGTCCTGCTCGCGAACAGCCAGGAAATGGGCCGACTTTGTGAGTCGATCCACAATTAACCAAATCATATCCTTCCTCCCAGGTGGTGGGTGGAAGACCATCCACAAAATCCATCGCTATATGGTCCCACTTCCACTCCGCGATGGGCAAGGGCAGTAACATGCCCGCCGGCCGCCGATGCTCGGCCTTCACCTGGCGACACGTGAGGCACCGCGAAACAAAGGCAGCCACATCGCGTTTCATCCCAGGCCACCAAAAGTGTGCCCGAAGCGCATGATACATCTTCGTACCCCCCTGGATGCACAAGAACTCTAGATTGGTGAAACGCCCTCATCACCTCATCCTGGAGGGAAGAAGCCACTACCAACCGCCCCTGAAATGACAACTCATGCTCGGGACCCTCTGTCCAGGTCCCCAGGATAGCTCCCCGGCCTCAATACGGGCACGGAGAACCTCACACTCAATGTCACCCAGCTGTCCCTCCCGGACGCGCTGGTACAACTCAAGCACAACCACCAAAGGACTCAGGGACTGTCCCACCATCATGAGCAACGAGCCGCACTGTAACGTCGCCAACCGCTCCATCGCTTCCACTCTCTCACGGCCACCTCAGCTTTCCCTTTTCTCGCTCAATGCATCAGCCACAACATTACCCTTGCCCGGGGTATAGGCAAGAGTAAAGTCAAAGGTCTGCAAATACTCCACCCATCTCCTTTGCCTCAAATTCAAGTCCTTCTGAGTAAAGATGTACTGAAGGCTCTTGTGATCTGAGAACACCACAAACTTTTCCCCCAAGAGGTAGTGCTGCCAACTCTTCAGGGCAAAGATAACAGCCGCTAACTCAAGGTCATGAGTAGGATAATTCTGCTCATGAGGCTTCAGCTGCCTTGACCCATAAGCTACCACACTGTGCTCCTGCATAAGCACACACCCCAAACCAACCCTGGACGCATCACAGTATACCTCATATGGAATATTCTCCCGAGGTAACCTCAACACCGGTGCAGTGGTCAAACGGGTTTTGAGAGTCTCGAACGCCTGCTGGCACTTGTCCGTCCACTCAAATTTCACTCCTTTCCTAGTCAACGCCGTCATAGGAGCCGCCAAACGGGAGAACCCCTCGACAAAACGACGATAGTACCCCGCCAAGCCAAGAAAACTACGGATCTCAAAAATGTTGGTTGGCCTCGCCCACGATGCCACGGCCTCAATCTTGGCCGGGTCCACCCCGACTCCCTCACTGACACCACATGGCCAAGAAAGTGAACCTCCTGCGGCCAAAACTCACACTTGCTAAACTTAGCAAACAATGCTGGTCCCTCAAGGTTTGCAACACTGTTGCCAAGTGCTCCACATGCTCCTTCTCGGTCTTGGAATACACCAAGATATCATCGATAAACACCACCACGAACGAGTCTAAGTATGGGGCAAAGACTTGGTTCATCAAATGCATGAACACTGCTGGCGCATTAGTGAGCCCGAAAGGCATCACTACCCACTCATAATGCCCATACCGCACCGAAAAGCCGTCTTAGGGATGTCCTCCGCCCTAACCCCGAGCTGGTGATACCCCGACCGTAAATCTATCTTGGAAAACCACCTGGGCCCCACTCAATTGGTCAAACAGGTCATCTATCCGAGGCAACGGGTACTTGTTCTTCACAATCACCGAATTCGCCTTCCTATAGTCGATGCAGAGACGAAGCGTGCCATCGGCCTTCTTAGCAAAGAGCACCGGAGCACCCCAAGGTGAGGTACTTGGTCCGATATACCCTTGGTCCCCCAACTCCTCGATTTGCCTCTGCGGCTCCCTCGGCTCGGCTGGTCCCATACGATACGCTACTTGGGAAATCGGACCCGTCCCCGGCACCAACTCAATGGTGAACTCCACACTCCTCTTAGGTGGCAAACTCCTCAACCGCTCAGGAAAAACATCCCGAAATTGGTCCACAACAACGGGCCACACCCTCTTTTCCACCTTACCCTCCTCGGCAAAGGTCAGGGCTGCTAACCTGTGGGTAATGGCACCCCACTGGTCCAACACCGGCCCGGCCCGACTCGCCTCACAATCCCACTCCCCCTGCCGGGGTGCAAGAGGTCCCTGCAGGTGTCACGAAGGTCACACGCCGCCGATAACAATCTATCTTGGCTTGGAAAGCCATAAGCCAATCCATACCCAAGATCGGGTCGAACGTCCTCAAAGGCATTACATGCAAGTCAAAACTCGGCTCCACCTCGCCTATGGTTAACACACGGCCACGACACACTCGCCGTACCTCAATCATGCCTCCCACCAGGAGACTCCACAACTAGGGGCCTCGCGGCCTCCACACAAGCTAACCCCAAACCGTCTATTACAAGCTCGGCAACAAACGAACATGATGCACCCGTATCGAAAAGAACAGAGCTAATGTACGGGAGATCAAGAGGGTACCTCTAACCACCGATGGTCCTGCTCCACCCTCGGTGGTGGGGGTGGTAGCTCGGCCTCCTCCTGGTATGTCGCCTCCAGGCGCAAACACCCTCCCTTGGCCCGTGCCACTGGTCGGCTCACTCACTGGACGCTTCCCGCTAAGGTTGCCTCCAGCCTCGGTCTGCTGCCGCTCCGGCCTCCCCTGGGGTCGGGTCTGACTAGATCCTGCCTGGCTGGCCTGCCACTGACGAGCTGGTCTCTCAGCTGGTGCACGGAAGCTAGCATCACTCCTCACGCCGGACGCCGCGCCCCCTGTTCCCCCGTTGCCACTCCCGCAAACCCGGCGCAAATGACCCTCTCGTCCACGGTTGTTGCATCGCCGGTCCTTCTTGGGCCACTCCCCTTTGAAGTGACCCTGCTCTCCACGCGCAGGGCATCTGCTCGGTAGACTCCCAGATGGACCACCCGGTCTTCCGCCGCCAAAGGTGAACCTCCCAGGGTTCGCAGATGTCTGCCCCCGACTGTGAAAAGAACTGCTATCCCTCTCCTCCGTCTTGAGCCTCTTGGACCCTACATCTCGATCAGGCCCACTCTGCAACTGGCGACCCTGATGGGCCTGCCTCCCACCATCCGGCTCTCTCTCTCGGCTATACGGGCCGTCTCCACGGCCTCGGCATAGGGTCCTCAAGCGTAGAATCGCCACCCTCTCCCTAAGGGCTGGCCTGAGACCCAAGGTAAACTTGTGGGCCTTCAGGTCCTCCCTTACCACGATCTCAGGAGCAAACCTACTCAATCTCCGAAACTCCCGCTCATACTCAGGTACCGTCTTTGATCCTTGCTTCAGGCTGCCAAATTCTTCCCTCTTCGCCATCTCACCGATTCCGGAAGAACTCATCTTGGAAGAGTTGCAAGAACTCCTCCCAAAACATGAGTTGCACCGCACGGCTCCCCGCAACACTCGTCCACCACTCCAAAGCGTCCCCCTCCACTTGCCGAATTGCCGGTCGCACCTTATCCTCCTCCCGGGGCAGGAGAAAGGAGAACACATGCTCAATCTGCCTCAACCACCGCTCGCCTACCACAGGATCTTCCCCCCCCCCCCTTAAATCGCGGAGGTTGTTCCTTTCGGAACCGTGTCACCACATCATCCTCTGCACGGGTCGGTACACCACCCGGCCGAACTCTCACGCTCACGAGGCAGCTCTCCTACTGGTGGTGGTGGTGGTGGCACCACCGGCTGTCTTGCCATCTCACGGCGCACCTCCTCCCGAACGTCCTGCCGGAGTCCCTCCCGTAGCTCTCGTACCTCCAGCCGGATGCCTTCTTGTAGTCAGTGCCGGAACAACGCATGCCCTCCAACGGATGGTCCCGCTCCCGGACCCTCATGGGCAGATGACTCATCGCCCATTGCCCCAGACGCACGTGTCACTCTCCTCGGTGGCATTCTTACTACATGAAGTAAGATGCACAAACGTCAGAACGCGTTTGACTACTGACAAGTTGACTACCTCTACCCCATTATCAAGTCAAGCCGTACATGGCATTACACATTGTAACCATTGCATCAATCAATATTGCACACAAGACACTCCACATTGTCCAAGAATATTCGAGTTGCACAGTTCACACATAATCATGTTATGCACATGCTTCACACATGACAACATATGTAACTAGTGCCCTAATGCCAATGCATGCAAATCCTACCACAAGACTGGACTACCCTGAGTACACCTTGGAAGCTCAAAGAGGACCATGTTGATCAGGCATGTCCCTCCAGGCTCCTCCAAAGGACTCAAGATAACCAAGTCCGCCCACTACCCTAGGCCAACTAGACCATGCTCTGATACCATATTGTCACGCCCCGGATTTCCAACCCGAGGAAACCGGTACGTGACTTCCCTTTTACCCACACGGAGGGCAAAGGGGGTAAGGATACAAATCAAGGATTTAACATTTTAAAACTTTCACAACACATTCAAGAAAAATAAAGTCCATCAAAGCTGTCCACAAACCAATAACAAAGTCAGTCTATTACAAAGTTCTCTTTTTAATCCATCCCCATTGGGGTTACATCAGTTCCCATAAAAATAACATAAACAGTAAAGTAAAAAAAAGGTCTTCCACCTTGGTGTATCCACCTAACGCCTGTAAGTCCCTGGGAAAAAAGCAAACACAGTAGGAGGGGTGAGCAACCACAGCTCAGTAGGGATCATGTCTCCCCAACCCATCCCATGTTCCTAGCATCTACATGCCATGTGTACAAGTGCAGTGTTGTGTTACAATAATCTCAACAAACATAATAACAACCACATCAACAATTTACAATCCTCCACTGCCACACAGGCTAACACTTTAACCACAAGTGATTTAACCGCCTCTTCGGGCCAAGTGATTTAACCGGCCAAGTGATTTAACCGCCTCTTCAGGCCAAGTGATTTAACCGCCTCTTCAGGCCAAGTACCACAGTCAAGAACACAACACACATGGTCACTCAAGCATACAACCAAACACTTGGTGAGCACCCGTTCACAAGCGCACAAACCCATTCAGGCCATAGAGCAAACATCCAGCATACATACATACACTAAACCACAAGTCCAGTCACACGGACATATTACCAAACACTTAATGGGCATATACACACAGCTAAGTTCACACAGGCATTTCATCAAACATGTAGCAGGCATGTCGTACAGGCATTTTATCAAACACGTTTCATGCATCACACAAACACCAGAAACACCAAAATCGCCATTGAAGGCGTCACGCCCAATTTCCTTCCACTTGGAAATGAGTAGTGATCGCCCATGCCCGCACCCGAAGGGACAAGGGGTTGGTGCAAGCACCTTAAAAGGACTTCTAGCACGGGTCTGTCCCAAACCCGCACAATCAGGCTAACATGCCAAGGGGCATGCTCCTGTTCCCAAACCATGCACACAAACACAAATTGAATAACAACATCTCATTTTATTTCATTTCAAAGACTAAATGTTCATTACAACCCAGTCGGGGAAAAACCCCTATGAAGCCATCAATAAAACCAAACCAAAATCCAAACACATAAAACCAGAGTACAACAAAAGGAAATAATATAAAGCTTTCGGCCTCGGGGGCCTAGCTCCTCGGCCTTCACCTACCGCCCGCTAAACCCCGAAAAGAACAGGTTTATAGGAGGGGTGAGCAAACCACGGCTCGAGGGATCCGGCTCCCCGGACCCGTCCCGGCAACAACATGCATGATATGTGTATGCTTGTGCTGTGTGCCTAAGGCTAACGCAGCAAACATCACCCAAGAAACACTCTTTACCCGAACCCGCACCGAAGGGCAGAGGACACCCGCCACCACGGCGACATGACATACCACATTCGGGCGAATGTTGCATGGACACCAATGCAACATTTTCCACCCGAGTCGATATGGTCAACCACCTCCTCGGGCGCCATATCTACCCTCGGGAATGGGTGTGACTTAGCCCACCGTCGAGTGCTACACCGAGACTCGGGACCACGTCCGGCCAAATCTCAAAGGGGTCCGGCTATTGTGCCCGGCCCATATCTCGGCTCAATCTCAAACAGATCAACGTAACAAAGATAACATTACATCTCAACATGTAAACTCGGCAACATCATTTACACTTTATCTCGAAAGGACCAACATGGTCATACAAGCCACACACATCAGCCTCATAGGCTTAAAATCAAATACAAATCAAACACGGGACACACCCGTCACACAGGTATATCATCAAACACCCATATACAAGGTCTCACGGGCATCATATTGAATACATGGCATGCGGCCTCACGGACATTTTATCAAACACATAGTGTGCGGACCTCTTAGACATTTCATCAAACACATGGTGGGCATAAACAAACCCGGAAAATCCTCGGGCCAAATTAACATCGGAATCAACAAAACATGCCACCTGAAGGCCAACATCCATATAGGAGATCACACCTATATGGATTTACATATATATATATATAGGTGAACATCCTAAAACAGAGGAGAGTTAGGAGAACATGAACCCCTACCTCAGGCTTTTGTCCTAACCTCCACGCTAGACAGCTCCCAACGACGCGAACCACCACGGCAATGCCCGAGATCCTCTCTCTCTCTCTCTCTCTCTCCTCGGCAAAGAACTGCAAGCAAAGGGACACAAGAACCCTAAACTCAAACTCAAGCCCTCATTATATAGACACTACCCACATCAAAACGACGTAGTTTTGATTAAGTAAACCCAGGATCAAAACGACGTAGTTTTGATCACACAAGTTAGCACCTTTCCACACCCATATAGGCCAAAATACTCGAATTTCAACATGGTCCTTTGGAGAAAGATCATTAGAATGTCAAAACCAAGGGAACCATGCAAAAATATGGCTGCACGCCAATTTGCACGTGAATTCCCAATTCACGTGCAACTCCAAATGGACTCCAAATGCTCTCAAACTTCACCCCTAGCCTCCTGCATCATTTAGAAGACAACCACACTTGCACGTGAATTGGACCCATATCACGTGCACCTCACATACACGTCCGTTTGGCCTGAAACTTCGTGGTAGATAGAGGACATCATTCTAAGCATCTTTCCTTTTGCACGTGAATTCATTTGAGCCCATTCACTAGGTCAAAATCTAGAAAAACTCTACTCGGAAGGCAAAACCGTGACTAACTGTGACTAACTCAAGGTACGGGTCCTTACATCCTCTCCCCCTTAAGACTTTCGTCTCGAAAAGAAAAGGGGAATGAAAGAAAACAATCACAACCAAAGCATAGGCCTCTAACACCCTCAGCACAAAGATAAATTAATACACAACAAATCACAAATTATTTCACACATTTATACACCCATATGGTCATAACTAGTGGGCAAGTACCGATTATGTTAAGTTTGATGCTTGCCCTCCTCCCCTCCTTCGTAGTTGTTCGTCCTCGAACGTTAGGATAATGAGCACGCTCTCGGCTCACGTTCCCGGGTCTCTTCCTCCAGCCCTCGTGTTGCCACAACACCCGAACCAACGGAATAGTCTTACCCGCAGCGCTTCTCGCGCCTATCTACAATACGGATGGGGGCCTCGACAACGGACACATCCTCTCCAAGATCCAGGGTACCCCAATCTAGCACGTGTGTGGGATCCGGATGATATTTCCTGAACCGGGATACATGGAAAACATTATGAACTCGCTCAAACTAGGTGGTAATGCCAACCTATAAGCAACAGTCCAACTCGCTCAAAATCTCGAACGGTCCAATGTACCGAGGGGACAACTGGACCCGGTCCCAAATCTCTTATGCCCTCGCCGTGGAGAAACACGAAGGAATACGTGGTCTCCCACCAAAAACTCCAACGGTCGGCGTCGGCGATCCGCATAAGACTTCGTCCGCTTGGGTCGTAAGAAGGCGTTGCCGAATCGGCTGAACTTTTGCCGTAGCCTCCTGGACCAATTGGGGTCCTAACATAGCGCCTCTCCGCCTTCGCCCAACATAATGGAGACCGACACGGTCGGCCATACAATGCCTCAAACGGGGCCATCCCAATCGAAGACCGGTAACCGTTATTATAGGCAAACTCCACCAAGGAAGGTGGGAAGCCCATGATCCTCCAAAATCGAGTACACAAGCCCTCAACAAGTCTTCCAATGTTTAATGGTCCTCTCGGACTGACCATCGGCCTCGGGATGGAATGCGGTACTCAAATTAAGTCGGGTTCCCAATGCTTCCTGCAGACCTCCCCAAAACCGGGATGTAAACCGCGATCCCCGTCTGAAACAATAGACAAGGGTACTCCGTGCAAGCGGACAATTTCATCAACATACAACCGGCTTAACGTGCCGATAGAGTCGCGTCTCGAATTGCCAAGAAATGGGCGACTTAGTTAAGCGGTCCACTATGACCCAAATCATGTCCTTTCTCCCGAAGTTGTAGGAAGTCCCGTCACGAAGTCCATGGTAATATGCTCCCACTTCCACTCGCCTACGGGTAAAGGCCGCAATTGACCAGGGGTCGTTGGTGTTCGCCTCACTTGCCACGGTAAGACACACCGGAAACAAACTCGCTACACTCCGTTTCAGCCCCGGCCACCGGATCGGTGCGCGAACGGCATGATACATCTTAGTTCCTCCTGGATGTACAGCCAAACGGGAAGATGAAATTCCCTCGGACATCCTCACGCAAGGGAGGTGGTACTATCGAACGCCCTCGAAATTTCAGCTCATGCTCAACTCCTTCGTCCGGTCCTCCGACGGCTCTCCGGCCTCTATCTCGGGCCCGGATCACCTCACAGTCCATGTCGCCTAACCGTCCCTCACGGACACGCCGATACAACTCGGTATCACGGTGAGAGGACACGGGATAGCTCCATCATCGCGAAAGCAGGTGCACCCGAAGCATCGCCAACGCTCCATCATTTTCCATTCTCTCATGGAAACCTCGGCTTTTCCCTTTCTACTTAGCGCGTCGGCTACTAAATTTTCCTTTCCGGCGTGTAGGAGAGCGTGAAGTCAAACATTTGCAGGTACTCGACCCACCTCGTTGGCGCAAATTTAGGTCTCCTCGGGTGAAGATATACCGTAGGCTTTTGTGGTCGGTATATACCACAAATTTCTCTCCCAACAGGTAATGTCGCCAAGACTTCGGGGCAAAAATAACCGCCGCTAACTCCGGGTCGTGTGTTGGGTAGTTTTGCTCATGGGACTTCAGTGTCGCGAGCCATATGCTATGACTTGGCGCTCTTGCATCGTAACACACCCCGCCCAACGCGAGACGCATCACAATACACCTCGAATGGCACTCCCTCCGCGTAACTCAACACCGGTGCGAGTTAGCGAGTCTTCAACTCCTCGAATGCTGCCGGCACTTGTCCGTCCACTCGAATTTGGCTCCCTTCCTGTAAGAGCCGTCATAGGTGCCGCCAACCGAGAAAACCCTTCCACAAAACGCCGGTAATACCCCCGGACCCAAGAAACTCCGGATCTCAAAAACATTTGTGGGCCTCTTCCAAGATGCTACGGACTCAATCTTGTTGGGTCCACTCTAACTCCTTCGGCAGATACTACATGCCCAAGAAAAGCACCTCTCGCATCCGTAAGTCACACTTGCTAAATTTAGCATACAAGTGATGATCTCGTAGGCCCGTAGCACCACGGCCAAGTGCTCCTCATGCTCGGCTTGGGTTTTGGAGTACACAAGGATGTCGTCAATGAATACCACCACGAAGGAATCCGGGTATGGGGCAAATACCGATTCATTAGATGCATGAACACGAAGAGGTGCGTTCGTGAGCCCAAAAGGCATCACTAACCACTCATAGTGTCCGTACCGCACCCGAACGCGTCTTAGGGATGTCCTCGCTCCGACCCTCAATTGGTGATATCCCGAACGCAGATCGATTTTTGAGAACCACCGTGCTCCACTCACTTGGTCGAATAAGTCATCAATCCGCGGCAAAGGGTACTTGTTCTTTACCGTTACTTGATTCAGCTTCCGATAATCAATGCAAAGTCGCAACGAACCATCGGCCTTCTTAGCAAACAAGACCGGTGCACCCCATGGTGAGGTACTAGGACGGATAAAACCTTTATCTCCCGGTTCCTTTATCCGCTGAAGCTCCCGCAACTCGGCGGGTCCCATCCGGTATGCTACTAGTGAGATGGGTCCCACCCCCGGCAACAGCTTCAATCGTGAACTCGACACTTCGGTGGAGGCAACTCCAACAACTCCCCAGGAAAGACATCCCGGAAATTCTCGACTACATCCGGCCACACCCTTTTCTCCAAGTTACCTTCCTCCTCAAAGGTTGGGGTGGCAAGCCTATGGGTAATATTGCCCCATAGCTCCCTCGTCGGTCCAGCTCTCCCAAGATCCCTATCCCATTCACCCACTAGGATACGGGAAGACCCTGTAGGTGTAGTAAACGATACTGTCGCCTATAGCAGTCAATCTTAGCCCGAAAGGCCATCAACCATCCATCCCCGAATCAAACTAAAGGTCCTCATGGGCATTACGTACAAATCAAATGAGAGGTCAACCTCTCCTATCGTAAGCGCACACTCTCGACACATTTGGTGGATCAACTCCACTCCTCCCATTGGGGACTCGACCCTCGAGGTCTATCGGCCTCCACACAATCAAGTCCAAGGCTCTCCACCAAGGACTTAGCAATCGGGGAGCACGAAGCTCCGGTATCAAACAATGCGGCAACAACGGTGCGAGATATTAGAATAGTACCTCGAACCACCGAAGGTCCGGCTCCACCTTCCTCGGAGGGTGATGGTAAATCCTCCATTTCAGCTGGTGTTGAGGTAGCGCGAACACTCGCCTTGGCTTGCCCCACCACCGGCCTCACTTGCCTTCCCTTTTGCTCCCCGCTGAGTCCACCGGGACGCCCTCCATCCTCCTTGTGGTTGCCTCTCCCCGTGGCCTAGTGTGACCGGGAACCCCTGACCGGCCTGCCACGAATGTGCCGGCTTTGGGGGCGGGCTGAAATGGGTTCCACCCCTCCCTTGTGCTAAGCTTCCGGCTCCCCCGGTGTTCCCCTTTTGAAACACACCTTGCATGTGTCCCACCTTCCCGCGCTGACACGTCAAGTCTGCTTGGGGCACTCACGTTGACGTGCCCCGACATGCCACAACAGGTACACCCGCTTGGGAAGTTCCCAGAAGACTCCCGTCCTCCAAAGTAACGGGATCCGGGGGAGCCATTGAGCTTGGCCCCTCCTTGGGAAAAGTCCCACTCCCGGACTCAACCTTCGCCTCTTGGTATCACCGTGCTTGTCGCGCGCGTCGCCCCATCCGCTCCCGGTGAGCCTGTCTTCCCTCCTCTAATCCTCTCTCAACAATCTTGGCGGTGTCCACGACTTCAAAGATAGGTCTTCGGGAGGGAGCATCTCCACCCTTTGCTTCAGGGCAGGTTTGAGACCCATGGTAAACTTATGGGCCTTCGGGTCCTCCCTTGATATTGCTTCGGAGCAAACCGACTCAGCCCCCGAAAATCTCGCTCATACTCGCATCGAGCGCGATCCCCGCTTAAGCCGCTGAACTCCTCCCGCTTGCCACCGCAATGACTCGGAAAGAACTCCTCATGGAACAGTGGAGGAACTCATTCCGGGCCATGGTCTCCATATCCCGGCTTCCGAGATGCTAAGCCACCATTCCAAGGCTTCCTCCTCCAACCGCCGGACCGCTAGTCTCACTTGTCTTCCTCCCGGGGTCGAAGAAAGGAGAACACATGCTCGATCCGCCGCAGCCGGTGCTCGCTCCTAGAGGTTCGGCTCCTCCCTTGAACCTTGGTGGGTGTTCCTTTCGGAACTGCGTCAACACGTCTCCCCTCTTCCCGCCTCACCGGCACTTCCCGCCTACACGGAGGTTCCGCCTCACGGGGTGGAGGGGTGGCACCGCCTGTCGTGCCATCATCTCCGACGACCCGTTAGATCTCTCCCCCGAGGTCCTCACGCATGCCTTGCACGTTCCACTTAGGGCCCGGACTTGGGCCATGATCCGCTCCAGGGGATCATCGCCCTCTACACGTGTCCTCTTCCCTCTCCCGACGGGCGGAAGATTCATCTTCACACTGGGTAGCTCGGGTTACTTTCCTAGGAGGCATCGTCTACATAATTTAAACCAAACTAGGATCGGCTTCTCTCAAGCTCTACACACCCTCATCCCCATGGGCCATGAGGTACTCAAGCAACATTTTACATTTAAACACACGGGAAAAATCACGAAGTACAGGGCGGAAAAGAATTCATAGCAACAAGTCTCACGGGAAAATCACCGAATTTCACGGCGAACAAGTTTCGGCGAACATAGCATGTCCAATCACAATGCTCATACTGAAATTAAACTAGTGCTCTAAGCCAATGCATGTATGCACCCTCAACCCAAATGCAAGTGCCCTACTCCTTGGTCAACTACCCCCGAGTACACCCCGGGAAAACCAGATAGACCACGTTGATCGGGCGTGTCCTATCGCCTCCCAAGAGTCTCGAAGCGCCCGGGCCTCCCCACTATCCTAGGTCCACTAGACCATGAACTATCGCTCGATACCATATTGTCACGCCCCAATTTCCTTCCACTTGGAAATGAGTAGTGACTGCCCATGCCCGCACCCGAAGGGACAAGGGGTTGGTGCAAGCACCTTAAAAGGACTTCAGCACGGGTGCTGTCCCAAACCCGCACAATCAGGCAACATGCCAAGGGGCATGCTCCTGTTCCCAAACCATGCACACAAACACAAATTGAATAACAACATCTCATTTTATTTCATTTCAAAGACTAAAGTTCATTACGACCCGGTCGGGGAAAAACCCCTATGAAGCCATCAATAAAACCAAACCAAAATCCAAACACATAAAACCAGAGTACAACAAAGGAAATAATATAAAAGCTTTCGGCCTCGGGGGCCTAGCTCCTCGCCTTCACCTACCGCCGCTAAACCCCGCAAAAGAACAACTTTATAGGAGGGGTGAGCAAACCACGGCTCGAGGGGATCCGGCTCCCCGGACCCGTCCCGCCGTACAACATGCATGATATGTGTATGCTTGTGCTCGTGTCGTGCCTAAGGCTAACGCGGCGAAACATCACCCGAGAAACACTCTTTACCCGAACCCGCACCGAAGGGCGGAGGACACCCCGCCACCACGGCGACATGACATACCACATTCAGGCGAATGTTGCATGGACACCAATGCAACATTTTCCACCCGAGTCGATATGGTCAACCACCTCCTCGGGCGCCATATCTACCCTCGGGAATGGGTGTAGACTTAGCCCACCGTCGTGAGTGCTACACCGAGACTCGGGACCACGTCCTGGCCAAATCTCAAAGGGGTCCGGCTATTGTGCCTGGCCCATATCTCGGCTCTAATCTCAAACAGATCAACGAACAAAGATAACATTACATCTCAACATGTAAACTCGGCACATCATTTACACTTTATCTCGAAGGACCAACATGGTCAGATACAAGCCACACACATCAGCCTCATAGGCTTAAAATCAAATACAAATCAAACACGGGACACACCGCCACACGGGTATATCATCAAACACCCATATACAAGGTCTCACGGGCATCATATTGAATACATGGCAGCGCCTCACGGACATTTTATCAAACACATAGTGGCGGACCTCTTAGACATTTCATCAAACACATGGTGGGCATAAACAAACCCGGAAAAATCCTCGGGCCAAATTAACATCGGAATCAACAAAACATGCCCTCAAGGCCAACATCCATATAGGAGATCACACCTATATGGATTTACATATATATATATATAGGTGAACATCCTAAAAAGAAGAGGAGAGTTAGGAGAACATGAACCCCTACCCGGGCTTTTGTCCTAACCTCCACGCTGACAACCCTCCCAACGACGCGAACCACCACGGCAATCGCCCGGGAGACCTCTCTCTCTCTCTCTCTCTCTCTGCGGGCAGGGGGGGGGGGGGAAGGGACACAAGAACCCTAAACTCAAACTCAAGCCCTCATTATATAGACACTACCCACATCAAAAGACGTAGTTTTATTAAGTAAACCCAGGATCAAAACGACGTAGTTTTGATCACACAAGTTAGACCTTTCCACACCCATATGGCCAAAATACTCGAAATTTCAACATGGTCCTTTGGAGAAAGATCATTAGAATGTCAAAACCAAAGGGAACCATGCAAAAATATGGCTGCACGCCAATTTGCACGTGAATTCCCAATTCACGTGCAACTCCAAATGGACTCCAAATGCTCTCAAACTCACCCCTAGCCTCCTTGCATCATTTAGAAGACAACCACACTTGCACGTGAATTGGACCCATATCACGTGACCTCACATACACGTCCGTTTGGCCCGAAACTTGTGGTAGATAGAGGACATCATTCTAAGCATCTTTCCTTTTGCACTGAATTCATTTGAGCCCATTCACTAGGTCAAAATCTAGAAAAACTCTACTCGGAAGGCAAAACCGCGACTAACCGTACTAACTCAAGGTACGGGTCCTTACAAAGGCCAACATTCATATAGGAGGTCACACCTATATGAATCTACATATAAATAATATAATATTCTGCCCTAGGACCCTAGGACAGAGGAGGATTTAGGAAGAACAAAATCCCTACCTCAAGTAAAACGCAACAACACAAGAAAGTCCCGATCCCACGTCGAACGCCGTCCACCCACGAGTCACCGACCACCCACGCAAGACGCCCAGGCAAGAACCAGGAGCTCTCCTTCCCTCTCTCTCTCTCTCTGCGACGGCTGGTGGAGCAACAAACCCTAACCCTAAAACAGAGGGCTTCTCCTCCTTATATAGACAACACAACATCAAAACGACGTAGTTTTGATTAAGTGAATCCCAGCATCAAAACGACGTAGTTTTGATTACACAAGTTAGCACCTTTCCGCACCCATATAGGCCAAAATACTCAGAATTTCAACATGGTCCTTTGGAGAAAGTTCCTTAGAATGTCAAAACCAAGGGAACCATGCAAAAATAAGCCTGCACGCCAATTTGCACGTGAATTCCCAATTCACGTGCACCTCCATATGGACTCCAAATGCTCTCAAACTTCACCCCTAGCCTCCTTGCATCATTTAGAAGACAATTACACTTGCACGTGAATTGGACCCATATCACGTGCACCTCACATACATGTCCATTTGGCCTGAAACTTCTGTGGTAGATAGAGGACACCATTCTAAGCATCTTTCCTTTTGCACGTGAATTCATTGGAGTCCATTTACTAGGTCAAAATCTAGAAAAACTCTACTCAGGAGGCAAAACTGACTAACTCAAGGTACGGGTCCTTACAGTATCCAACTGTACCCCAAAAACAGTTGGTGGCGACTCTAAATTTTCTCACCATTGGTTTAATTTAAGCCCACCCCAAACGGGCCCGGATGAAAACCAGTGATGAGAGCTGGCGACTCTGCTGGGGACATATACACTTTAGAGAGTTAGGTCTAGACCTAGGATTAGGAGGTTATTTTAATTGTACTGTTGTATATATTTAACTATCGTGATAAGTTGTTTTTGTGATTTACTTGTTTAAACTGCTATTATAGTGGTCGTTTATTTTTTAACTGCGATTTATTTATACGCTTTAACTACCATGATAGTTGTGATTTACTGCTTTCCCTACTTGTTGCATCCATGTAGAACCCTATACCCGGGTTTATGACAATCTAGGTTAGCGAGGTTTAGTACGGTCCCCAGCGCGTTGATCATTATCCGCAATGGGGCCTCGGACTCCTCACTCAAGCTTGAGGTTCTTTTAAGGCACGTCCTTTTAAGACCCTGCTCCGGTAAATCCCATGGTGTACGGAGCCCTCTATTGAGGAAGTTTGTGAACCAACGAATAAGATAGGTGTAGCAATAGAAGCCCATCAGGGGCATTGACCCACATGTTGTTTGCTCATTCCATGCCATACTAACCTTTGTTTTGTAGGGTAGTCCATAAGTTAACCACTGCACATCTTATTTGCCTTACTATTGGTCTATTCTTTATCCTATCTATTTGCCCTGGTTTGTTTTAACTACCATCCTAACCTGTTATCATGCATAACACGACATTCATATAGGCATGGCAACTTTCAGTCATCTCCTAAAAAGCCTTTAGGATAAAGAGGCTGTTGCAGTGGTGGCCCAAGCATCTGGGGTCATCCAACTTCGCCTTGGAGATTTTCCACCAGAAGAAGCCCACAAAGCAGAACATATTATCATAGAAGATTAGCTGGACTACACTAAGGAGGTATAGACAATATGGAGGCAGTGGTCAGACAAAAGGAAAAGCATATATATACAACAGTTTGGGGATTTACTCCATGTGACCGAGCTACTGGCCGATAAGGATATGCTTGGGGCAGCCATATATTTCTGGGAGCCTTAACGACAGTGCTTTGACTTCAACGGCATAGATCTTGTTCCCACAATAGAAGAATACAGAAGATTATTGGATATCCCCGTGGAAAAAAAAATGAAGATTTATCTACCGGAGCCCAGAAGATCATGTCGAAGGGCCTTTGCTGAGATAATGGGAAAGCAGTATGGGACTCACCGGCGGCCACAACCTATGGTGGGTGGGAATTTCTTTCATGGGACACAATGAAAGAAATGATACAAACCGCGACAGAAGCCAGGGCGCACAAATTGCTTACATTAGCTATATATGGGCTATTCGTTTTTTCAAGGATACCGGCCCACATCGATGGAGCCATTATAGATTTGGTCCAGCAAGTGCTCAGAAGATGTGACCCTACTTCTGCTATATTGGCTGAAACCATTCGATCTCTTACTTATCTGAGTAGTACAGGCTTGGGATAGTTCATGGGGTGCCTGCCTCTCCTATGCACCTGGTTGCAAGGTCATTTCCCCTGTAGTGTTCATCGTTTTCCTGCTGTTTACCAGGTACCAGCCATGACACTATTGGATATTCTGCTCAGCAAGTGGAACTTGCCTAAAGGCTTTGAAGACTAGAGAAAGAAGTTAGAGAACCTCACAGAAGCTGACATTACCTAGACTGCTCCTTGGATGTTGGTGGTCTCCATGACTTATAGCTGCGGGGACTATAATTGGGTCCCACTGTTAGGTCCTTGGGGAGGAACTGCATATGCACCACTGTAGGGTGGAAGACGAGTCAGGCATCATCAGATTATCCCTATGCTATTTGGCATCGAAGATTGTGACTTCACTTACAGCAGAACCATGCTCGCAGAGAAAGGCCAAAAGATGTATCAGGCATGGTCCGTCCCACACCGGATCCAACCTAACAATCCAAAACCTTGCATTTATCCGGCGTACATATCCTGGAGGGTACAACACAAGCCACAGTTAATGACGGACATGAGAGCCATCCTCCAGGAGAATCAAAATCTCAGGTAGTAGATCCAAAGGCTGGAAACATCTGTAGAAGGAGCTCTCCAACGGTTGCAGTTGAGGGAAAAACAGGTCAAGACCATATTGAAGCAGAGGGAGGAAGCAGGTGAGCGACCACCCCAGAGGAAGAGGCGTTGTGCTACTTAGGAGATGACTTGAAGAATGCCTTAAGATCATGTAGCGATAGCTTTCATGTTACATGGCATTTCAGCATTGTATGTTTGTATAGTGTGTTTGTATTATGTGTTTTGTTTGTAATAAAGTTGTTTGTTTTTCTAACCCTCCGCATATACATTCCATGCATACATGCATATCAAATAAAAAAAATCAAATAAAATTTCCTTGTACCCAGGTGGGTAGCAGCCTTTCTCCAGGATGGCGCACTCTTACAATTTCAGATCTCGCCGCAATCAAGTATCACAGCCACAACCAATGGCAGACGAAGCAGAGAACAGACTCATGGGTTTAGAACAATCACAACAAGCCCTGCAGGGGCAAATGGCTTTGATGATGGATATGCTCACCAAGCTGACTGAAGAAAGAGAAAGAATCCCAGCAAGATGAACCCCCACAGGGGGAACTATCAATCACCATCAAGAGCAGGAGTAGGAAGCAGTTCAACCGCCCAATCTAGCTTCGAGCCAGGCACCCACCTATCATCCTGCTATGGCACAACCCCCAACTCCAAATCCAACTCATTTCACTACGCCCGCATCGGGACATGCAATGGAGGTAACAGGTTCTCTAGCCCCGAAGGAGGACATTGAGTCCCCTACTCTAAGACGACTGGAGGAAAGATTGAAAGCCGTAGAAGGCATCGATAGCTATGGCATGACCAGCCCACAAGACTTATGTCTGGTCCCTGGAGTGGTGCTGCCACTAAAGTTCAAAATGCCAGAGTTTGAGAAGTTCAACGGGACCTGGTGTCCAAAGACACGTTTGGCCATGTAATGTCAAAAGATGTCTGCTTATGCTGGTGAAGACAAGCTCTTCATGCATTGCTTCCAGGAAAGCCTAACTGGGGTATCCCTTCGCTGGTACTTTCAGCTAAATGGAAACCGCATCAAGACATGGAAAGAATTAGCTACTTCCTTTTTGGCACAATACAAACATGTCACCGAGCTGGCACTGGATCGACTAACTCTGCAGTCCATGGAAAAGGGATCCGAGAAAAATTTCAAAGATTATGCAGGAAGATGGAGAGAGACTGTTGTGGAGGTCCAACCTCCCCTTACTGAAAGAGAACTCACCACTCTTTTTATCAACACACTAAAAGGCGTATACTACGAGAAGTTAATAGGTAACGTCTCCAATAGCTTTGCAGACTTGGTTGCATCCGGTGAACGTGCAGAAAGTGGAATTAAAGGAGGAAAGCTAAAGGGTGATGCGGCTGAGGCATGAAAACGGTTTCAACCACCAGCAAAGAAGAAGGAAAATGAGAGCAACCTGGTATACCAAGCGCACCAGTCAATACAACCAACATTCTACCAAGCACCAGGGTACTACAGAGGGTCACCGGTAGCTGCTTATGCTGCACCTGCTCCACCTCCCCAATTCATGCCATACTTGCCGCAAGGAGGGGTTCCATTTCCATATTCAATGGTACCTAACTCATTTCAACCAAGAGCACTATACCCAGAGCAACCAAGGCCAGCAACTCAGGAAGGACCAGGAGCCTCATTCCAAGGACAGGGGCAACCGAGGGCCTAGACCCATCAAGCAGGAGCGAATCAGGCTCCTCGTCGACCACGACAAGAGTTTAACCCAATTCCAATGACTTATGCGGAATTATACCCCAAGCTCTTAGAGGCAAGGATGGTAACCCCTATACCCTTGGGAGAAATAAAGACTCCTCCCTCGGCCTGGTATAAACCAGATGCCAGATGTGAATATCATGCAGGCAGAGCTGGACATGATATGAAAAATTGTATAACATTTAAAAGGAAGATTCAGGCATTGAAGGATGTGAAGTGGCTAGATTTTTCTGCACTGACCGGGATACCAAATGTGAACAGCAATCCTCTCCCAGAACACGCCAATAATGTTGCTAGTATTGAGAATGAAGGATGACTAGAGAAGGTCTCCCAAGTACAAATGGAGAAAACATATTTGTTTACCCTGTTACAGGAGCATGGCTATATACTTGCTACAGACATGCCGGAGGCAAGAAAGGGAACAGATGGGGAAAAACAATGTCCTTATCACAAGATGTCGCGGGGACATGACATCACAGAATGTAGTGAGTTTTCCGAGGTGGTGCAAAAACTCATGGACCAAAGGATGATCGAATTCTCCAGGGAAGAGACAGACATTCAAATCCACATAATCCAAGGAGACATGTCATACAAACCATTGTGGGTGCCAACCCCCCTTGTCTTGAATGTTAAGACTCCAGAAATCCCACTACTGCCTCATGGAATTACACCTCTCACCATACGTGTCCCTGCCCCTTTCCCCTACAAGGCAGATAATGTGGTCCCATGGAACTACAACTGTAAGGTAGTTCAGGGAGCCACCGCAGCAGAAAAGAAAACCCGGAGTGGTCATGCTTATGCTCCTGATATGGTTGACAAAGCAAGGAAAGAAAAAGCTACGGAACCAGACATTAAGCCAACACTGGAGGTGACAAAGAAAAGGAACACCAGTCACTGAAGAAGAGACAATAGAATTTCTGAAACTCATGAAGCAGAGCGAGTATAACATTGTGGACCAGCTGAGTCGACAACCGGCTCGCATCTCATTGTTCTCATTAATGATGGATTCCCAACCCCACCGAGAAGCACTCATGAAGGTTCTAAGCCAAGCCTATGTTCCTCCAACCATCCCGGTGGCGAATGTGAACGGACTCACTAATAATCTCATTATGAACAACGTCATCAGCTTTGGAGATTACGAGCTGCCCCAGGAAGGAAAGGGGCATATAAAGGCTCTGCACATCACAGTTAAATGTAAGGAGCACACCATAGCTCGAGTACTTATCGATAATGGCTCTGCCTTGAACATTATGCCCTTACATATACTGCAACAATTATCGGTCGACGTATCCTATATGTGCCCTTGTACAATGAAGGTACGTGCATTCGATGGAGGCAAACGTGATGTGGTGGGAACTCTAGACATTCCACTCCTAATTGGGCTAGTGACTTTTATGGTGGAATTTCAGGTGATGGACATCACGCCATATTACAGCTATTTGTTGGGAAGACCCTGGATCGACATGGCAGGGGTAGTGCCGTCAAGCCTCCACCAAAAGATGAAATTTGCAATGGGAGATCAACTTGTTTGCATCTCTGGGGAAACAAGTTTCCTAGTCACCAAGCCAGCATTGGTTCCTTATGTTGAGAACAACGAAGATATACCAGAATGCTTTTATCAGGCATTCAAGATGGTGAATGTCACTTCTGCCCCAATACATTATCTCTCGAAGGCTGCAAGAATGGTTGTAGCCACCATGATCAAGCAAGGGTACAAACCAGGGCAAGGATTAGGCCCAAAGGCTCAAGGAATCCAGAAACCATTGACCATCCGAGAAAATACCGAGAAGTTTGGGCTAGGCTACGTCCCTACAAAAGCTAACAGACAGAGGAAAGCTATCAAGAAGAGGGAAGTCAGAATGGAAAGATTGCAGAAAAGGCCAGTACAAGAAGAAAGGAGGAGCTTTCCCCCCTTAAATGTTACATTCTGGACTGAAGGGTTTATCCATAAGAGCCAACCTGAGCCCGAGACGGGGACTGTAGCTGCATTGGACACAAACGAGCATGCACCAAGTGAGATGGTTCAGTTAGTACGAGAGGATCGCCACCAGCCATTAAACAATTGGACCAGCCTGGACCTCCCAATAATGTAATACTCATGGGGTCACTGGGATTTAATGTATTCTATTTTAACGTCTCTTGAAGCAGTGAACATTTGTTTTTATCAAAAAGTTTTTCAATAAAGTGTACTTTTCTTCAAATCTTTCACGGTGCATTCCATTCATAACATATGCGTATCATACTTGGTTATCAACTTGTAATTCTCTTATAAGCAGGTATCATGATGTCAATGAAAACATTGTATGCGAAAGCAAAACGAGATGCCTAAGGTTTGACCAAAATCCAAACTGAGAGCAGCCAGTGTTTGAAGCTGATGAGGATGAGGTAGAGGAGACACCCAAGCTACCGGGAGAGATCATACGCCTATTGGAAAGGGATGATCGCTTATCCATTCCAAGTGAAGACCTAGTAGAAAAGGTGAATTTGGGGACGATAGCCGAACCAAGAGAATTGAGGGTAGGGTCTTTGATAGCTGCCGACATCAAGAAAAAATTAATCGAGCTGTTAAGGAGCTACATAAATGTTTTTGCATGGTCTTATCAAGACATGCCAGAATTAGACACGAACATAGTGCAGCATCAGATACCAGTGAAGCCAGAGTGCAAGCCAGTACAATAGAAATTACGACAAATGAGACCGGAGATGCTACTGAAGATTAAAGAAGAAGTTAAAAAGCAATGGGACGTAGGTTTCCTAAGTGTCTCACTATCCAGAATGGGTGGCCAATGTTGTACCAGTACCGAAGAAAGGAGGCAAAGTCCACATGTGTGTCGACTATAGAGATCTGAACTGGGCCAGTCCGAAAGATAACTTCCCGCTTCCTCATATTGATACCTTGGTGGATAATACAGCAAAACACGCTCTATTCTCATTCATGGATGGTTTCTTGGAGTACAATCAGATTCGCATGGCCCCCAAACACAAGGAGAGGACCATGTTTACGACACTTTGAGGCACATTCTGTTATAATGTGATGCCTTTTGGTCTGAAGAACGCAGGAGCAACCTATTAGCGAGCCATGGTGACCCTATTCCACGACATGATGCATAAAGAAGTCGAGGTCTATGTGGATGATATGATAGCTAAATCGCGGAGCACTGAAGATCACATAGAAGTACTCAGTAAGCTTTTTAATAGACTACGGAAATATCAACTCAAATTGAAGCCGGAAAAGTGCACTTTTAGAGCCATGGCAGGAAACCTATTAGGTTTCATTGTGAGCCAAAAAGGAGTGGAAATTGATCCAGACAAGGTTCGAGCTATCCAGGAGATGCCCCCACCCCAAACCATCAAGGAGGTCAGAGGATTCCTCGGGTGATTGAATTACATTGCTCGATTCATTTCATAATTAACAGCCACATGTGAACCAATTTTCAAGACTTTATGGAAGAAGAATCCAGAAATTTGGAATGACAAATGTCAAGAAGCTTTTGACAGGATCAAACAATATCTGTCCAATCCACCTGTTTTGGTCCCACCAGTACCAGACAGACCTTTGATCTTATACTTGACTGTCCAAGGGTCCTCAATGGGTTGTGTCTTGGGGCAACATGATTCTACAGGCAAGTAGGAGCAGGCCATTTATTATCTGAGCAAGAAGTTCACCATCAATGAAACGAATTACACACCATTCGAAAAGACATGTTGTGCCCTTGTTTGGATAACAAGACGATTGAGGCAATACACTCTTTATCATACCACATGGCTGATTTCAAGGCATGATCCACTCAAATATCTCTTGGAAAAGCCATCCATCTCTGGAAGAATTGTCAAATGGCAATTGGTCCTATCAGAATATGATATCATCTATGTGCCTCAAA
This sequence comes from Taxillus chinensis, assembly GCA_023512835.1. Lineage (NCBI taxonomy): Eukaryota > Viridiplantae > Streptophyta > Magnoliopsida > Santalales > Loranthaceae > Taxillus > Taxillus chinensis. The sequence goes on along the minus strand of CM042088.1, from coordinate 14,696,092 downwards.
AAGCCATCAAAGGGAGTGCAATAGCTGATTACTTGGCAGATAGAGCACTAGAAGATTACGAGCCTATGACTGTTGGATTTCCAGATGAGCACATCAACATTCTCACGGCCGAAGTATCAGACATATGGACGATGTGGTTTGATGGAGCCTCTAGTCTCTTAGGTCACGGTGTTGGGACTATCCTGATATCCCCAAAAGGTGAACATTTCCCCATGGCAGCAAAGCTAACCTTCCCTTGTACAAACAATGTAGCAGAATATGAGGCTTGTGTGATGGGACTTCAAGAAGCAATTAAGAAAGGAATCAAGAAATTACGAGTGTTCGGCGATTCGGCACTCATCATTTTTCAAGTAAGGGGTGAATGGGAAACTCGAAACCACAAACTAATCCCCTATCAGGAGTATGTTATAGAGTTAGCCGGGCAATTCAAAGACATCACATTCGAGCATATGCCCAGGGAATACAATCAGCATCCTGATGCACTGGCCACTCTAGCCTCCCTCCTTCGACTAGACACAACGTTGGAAGTCCAGTCTTTTGATATTCGTATACAAGATGCTCCTGCACATTGAATGGCCATTGAAGGAAATACTAAAGAAAAACCTTGGTTTGATGACGTCAAACAGTATTTTCTTAAGCAAGAATACCCAGCTGAGGTCTCTGAGTCTGAAAAAAGGAATATCCGAAGGTCGGCGTCCAACTACTACCTTGATGGTCCCGTTCTATATAAGAGAAACCATGACATGGTGTTATTGCGGTGTGTGGCAAAAGAAGAGTCGAAACAGATAATGAAAGAAATGCACGAAGGAGAATGCAGTTCACACGCAAATGAACATGCATTAACATGGCAAATCATGTGAATGGGCTATTATTGGGTAAGCATGGAGAAAGATTGTATTGAATATGTGCGCAAATGCCTCAAGTGTCAAATTTATGGCGATAAAATCCAAGTACCGCCATCTAGACTGCATGTGATGGTTTCCCCATGGCCGTTTTCGCTTTGGGGCGTCAACGTTATCGGACCAATCTCGCCAAAGGCTTCCAATGGTTACCGCTTCATCTTAGTGGCCATCAATTACTTTACCAAGTGGGTAGAAGCAGCCTCATATGCCAATGTCATACAAGCTGTAGTACTTAGATTTATGCGGAATAACATCATATGCCGCTATGGACTTCCTGACCAAATCATAACAGACAATGATGCCAATTTGAACAGTCGGATGATGGGTAAGTTGTGCGAAACATACAAAATCCAACACCGCAGCTCGGCTCCCTATCGCCCCAAAATGAATGGAGCAGTTGAAGCGGCCAATAAGAACATCAAGAACATTATCAGAAAGATGACTGAGACATACAAAGATTGGCATGAGAAGCTACCATATGCTTTGCATGCTTATTGTACCTCAGTGCGAACATCAACTAGGGTAACTCCGTTTTCTTTGGTCTACGGCATGGAAGCAGTTTTACCTGTCGAAGTGGAGATACCTTCCCTCCGAGTACTCAAGGATACTCAGCTCGAAGAAGCAGAATGGGCCCAAAGTCGTTATGAGAAGTTGAATTTAATTGAGGGCAAACACTTGGCAGCTGTTTGCAGAGGACAGCTATATCAACAGAGAATGATGAACAACTACAATAAAAAGGTGACCTCGTCCTTAAGAAGATTTTACCAATTCAACATGACCATAGAGGCAAGTGGACTCCCAATTATGAAGGCACATATATGGTGAAAAAAGCATTCTCAGGAGGTGCCTTAATCCTTGCCGGAATGGATGGGGATGAGCTGCCTAACCCAGTGAATAGCAATGCGGTGAAAAAGTTCTATGCTTAACTCTCATACCTCTCAACAAGATTCTCATTCATGCAATGAGCGGACTTGGTGAAAACCCGAAAGGGCACCAAGGGCAAAATACAAAGCTCCAACAAAAGACAAAGAAGTAAGCAAAGGCGGACTTGGTGAAAACCCAAAAGTGCACCAAGGGTAAAATACAAAGCCAACGACAAATCCTAAAGGGTGAAAGTAGTTAGAATCCAAGGATCAGGACCACCTAAAACAGGGTCCTTTGCAAACAGTGGAAACAACGTCACCTAAAGACAACAGCTGTAAACAGTGGAAGAGTTGGTCAAACCTAAGGCACACTCGAATCAAATTTGTATATTGTGCTTTTTAAAGACTTGTAGTTCTGTTTATCAGATTATAACAATAGGGCACTTTTTATGATATAAATATGTTTTGTGGAATCAAACTAGCAAAATCCCGTTTTTCATCTCTATCATCTTCATTTCACATTTAAGTAGAATGACTTAAATCCCCAGTAGGCTCCTTTGGCATTGCTTTATGGACAGGGTCAAGCTCAAAATCCCCAAACAAATTAAGTCCCCCAACTCAGAACACCCATATCTCCACAGAATATCACTATCCCCAGAGAAGTCGTCAAGTCAAGCTCCTCAATGCGGCGAAGCTAAATTAAATAGACCCTTCATCCACAAAAGGGAGTTCCCCAACAAAGATAGAGTGGACTCCCCAGCCAGAGAGAAAATTGTTCCCCAACAAGTTGAATGTTAGCCAACCTCTCTAACAACATTGAGATAAATCTCCAGCCCTTGCCAAAACATTGCATTACATTCGATGCATACATCACGTTACATCACATTGCATCATATTGCTCCACAGGTTGAGGTTTATGCATCCCGCATACAGCACACTGCATTCCATGCATCATTTGCATACATTCAGCATACTCTGTAATTTCAGGAATGTTGTCGCCTTTGAAGATCCTAAGAGCTCATACTCAGCAAGCTTCTCATCAAGCTATCCTAGCTTTGTTTGTTCAACTGTACAAATCTTTCTTTACAATTTCCCCAAGCTCTAAACACATCCTTTTGGCATGTGAACAAACTTTTTCCCTTTTTGGGTCACCTCGTAGAGTGATCTCCTTGAGTGAACTCGTAGAGGGAGGCCAGATTGGGTTACTTCCCAAGCTCACCAACTCCCCAAAGCATTTCCCCCAAATACCAATTGATGTCTGCAACAAGTCTCTCGGTTAAGCCTACTGTTGCCGTGGGCCTTTCAATTTTCAATTCAAGCCTATCGTTGCTGTGGGCTTTCCATTTTCAATTCAAGCCTATCGTTGTTGTGGGCGTTTCTATTTTCAATTCAAGCCTATCGTTGCTGTGGGCCTTTCAATTTCCAGTTTAAGCCGATCGTTGTTGTGGGCTTTTCCATTTTCAATTCAAACCTATCATTGCTGTGGGCTTTCCATTTTTAATTCGAGCCCATCGTTGCTGTGGGCCTTTCAATTTTCAATTCAAGCCTATCGTTGCTGTGGGCCTTTCAATTTTCAGTTTAAGCCTATCATTGCTATGGTCCTTTCCCTTTTTAGTTCAAGCCTATCATTGCTGTGGGCTTTCATTTTCAATTCAAGCCTATTGTTGTTGTGGGCTTTTCCATTTTCAATTCATGCCTATCATTGTCGTGGGCTTTCCATTTTCAATTCGAGCATATCGTTGCTGTGGGCCTTTCAATTTTCAGTTTAAGCCTATCGTTGTTGTGGGCCTTTCCTTTTTCAATTCAAGCCTATCATTGTTGTGGGCTTTCTATCTTCAGTTCAAGCCTACTAGTGCTATGGGCTTTTCATTTTTCAGTTCAAGCCTATCATTGCTGTGGGCTTTCCATCTTCAGTTCAAGCCTATCATTGCTGTGGGCTTTTCATTTTTCAGTTCAAGCCTATCATTGCTATGGGCTTTCCATCTTCAGTTCAAGCCTATCATTGCTGTGGGCTTTTCATTTTCAACCCAAGTTTATCGTTGTCATAGGCTTTCTTTTTCAATCCAAGCCTATCATCGCTATGGGCTTTTCATTTTTCCGTTCAAGCCTATTACGTTGCTGTAGGCTTCCAATCTCTAGTATCTCCATATCGTAGGCGGCCCTAGATGCCTCATCAAAGTATTATCCAAGTTGACCGGCCTGAGAAGCCCCTTTCACTCTTGGGGACAGTCGCATTCTACTTTTCTTCTGAGCAAGGTAAGTCAGGTAAGCGCTCCAACCCGTCCAAAATGACTCCTTTCTATCTTTGTACACTGTTTGTATACAAACAATGCACAAAGAGGGGCAGCTGTTGGACCCCATTTTGTCCGGGTTGGACATACTAACCCCATTCGATATATACACCTTTTTGCCCATGCCATATACCTTGTTACACAAGTCCTTAAGGATTACCCCAATTTGCACAAGATGGATACACTTACACGAACAGGGAAGCCCAAAAAAGATAACCTTTGCTACAAGCCCCTAAAGTATCCCAAGATCAATGCCAGGTGATAGAGGACGAAATTTGGAGACTAACGCACTTGGCCGAGCTCAATTCTGATTTAAAATGAAGAAGTTATGGCCAAAACAATTTTTGTTGGAAAAAGTCAAATTTGCCAAAAGACGGTCAATGACCCTGGTCAAACTACCTGAAAATGTACATGTGAGGAATAGTCCAAAATGTCTATTTTTGCGAATATGGGTCCTCCCAAACAATCCCCGAAAGGTAGTCCTCACGAGCTGCATAAGTCGCTGTTCCCTCTAACAGAAGGCAGAATCTGAAAATAAAAAATACTGCATCAATAATACAGCATTAAATGCTGCAATCAAAGCAATCCAGCCAATTCCTTTAAAATGCAGTCTTCTGTCCACGCGAAAAAGAGAGTTCGGGAGAGGGAAAAAAAAGAGTTCAGCCCCAGAAAAGAAAAAAGAAGAGAGAGATTACGCCCAACCAGAAAAAAGGGAGGACATTCTGCAAAAAAAAAAAATGAAAAGTTCTGTTATTCTGTTATTTGCCCAATCTTCACATCTAATTCCTTGATCCCAAAAGATGAATACCTAGATTTTCGCCCAACTCTCTCCCTTTCCGAAAACTAAAATCGCCTATCTCTTCCAACTCCTCTTTTTCTCTTGCTCGTCTTAGCTCTCTTTTCCCAGAAAATGAAAAAATACAAAAAAACAATTCCAGTCTGCCCCCTTCTTTTTTTATTCTTACGTTTCCATCACAAATCAAAAAAAATCTTTATTTCCCTATTTCTTACGCCCACTTTCCTTATTCCCAGTCACCAAAAATCTCAAACCCAAAAAAAAATACATCACTCCAGTCCTCCAAATACTAGGAAATCTTTTTCACAAATCTCATTGCCAGATTTGTTGGTTCAATTGGAGCAGGCGACTATAGGCGTGGATGGGATTCACACAGCAGTCCGGTGTTTGAAGCTCTAAAGTCGGTTCTATAATCCTAGCTGATTTCTGTCATTTATTATTTCTTAGCTTAATTATCCTTATATTTGATGTAATTCTTAGTCTTTTCTTGTATTTTTTTTCTTTTTTTAGTTGTTGTTATGTGTTGTATTTTCTTTGTATTTTCCTTTTTATGTTGTTGACATCTGTTGTATTTTCCTTGTATGCCCTTTTTTTTTCACTGTATATAGTGTATGTCGTAATAAGTAAAGAATAGTAAGGAAAAAGAGAAAGTAAAGAGAGGAATGAAAATGAAAAGGAGAGAAAAAAGAAAAAAAAGAGAGGGTGGTTATGTTTTTTTATGTTAGTTTTGTATGTCACAACCACACAATTCATGTTTTATTTTGATATGCATGTATCTTGATATGGTCAATTCTTAAAAAAAAAAAAGAACAAACAAAAAAACAAAACGTGTTCCACAAAATGTTTTCCAAAACGTTTTCAATAAAAGTTGTTCAAAATGTTTTCCAAAATGTCTTCCAAAAGAAAAAGAACAAAAAACAAAACAAAAAACAAAACAAAAAAACAAACAAAAAAACAAACAAAACAAAACAAAAACAAAAGCATAGGATTTCATTTTCCACTTCAAATAAAAAAGCAAAAAAACAAGATTTTTAGGATTCCCTTTAGAGATTTAGGGTAAATCAATTTTAACCATAACTTTGACAAATAACTTAGTTAAATAAAAAGTATAGACTTTCTAGGAAAACAATAATGCCTCAACCGAATCACGGCAGTACAAATAAATAAAAAACCTCCTCCTCCGAAAATAAATACTGAAAGGGCGTTGTAGGGGTGCTAATCCTTCCTTACATGTAACCAACTCCCGAACCCTTCTCAGATAATGCAGACCACACATTTAAACTACTCAAAGTAGAGGGTATCCAACTCTACCCCAAAAACAGTTGGTGGCGACTCTAAATTTTCTCACCATTGGTTTAGTTTAAGCCCACCCCAAACAGGCCCGGACGAAAACCAGGTGATGACGACTGCAACTCTCGTGCAGGGGGTCTCTTGCACCCTGCAGGGGGGAGTGGATTCGTGAGGCGAGTCGAGCCGGGCCGAATGGACCAATGCAGTACCATTACTCATAGGTTGGCAGCTCTAACCTTTGCTAAGGAAGGAAAAATGCGAAAGAGGGTGTGGCCAGCAGTTGTTGACCAATTTCAGGATGTCTTTCCTGAGGAGTTACGAGTCTACCACCTAAGAGGAGTGTGGAGTTCACCATTGAGTTGGTACCAGGGACGGGTCCAATCTCCCAAGTGGCTTATCGTATGGGACCAGCTGAGTTGAGGGAACTTCAGAGGCAAATAGAGGAGTTAGTGAACTAGGGGTATATCAGGCCAAGTACCTCACCTTGAGGTGCTCCAGGCTCTTTGAAAAGAAGGCGGATGGTACGCTTCGTCTTTGCATTGACTACAAGAAGCTGAACTTGGTAACTGTGAAGAACAAGTATCCATTGCCTCGGATAGATGACTTGTTTGACCAGTTGAGTGGGGCCCAATGGTTTTCCAAGATAGATTGGCGGTCGGGGTACCACCAGTTAAGGGTTAGGGAGGAGGATATCCCTAAGACTACTGTTCAGTGCTGGTATGGGCACTATGAGTAGGTCGTGATGCCTTTTGGGCTCACTAATGCACCCGTAGTATTCATGCATTTGATGAACTAGGTCTTTGCTACATACTTGGATTCTTTTATGGTAGTATTTATAGATGACATTTTGGTGTATTCCAAGACGGAGAGGGAGCATGTGGAGCATTTGGAAACAATGTTGCAAACCTTGAGGGACCAGCATTTGCTTGCTAAGTTTAGCAAATGTGCATTTTGGATGCAGGAGGTTCATTTTCTTGGCCATGTAGTGTCAGCTGAGGGGGTTAGAGTGGACCCAGCTAAGATTGAGGCTGTATCATTGTGGGAGAGGCCAATCAATGTTTTTGAGGTTCTTAGTTTTCTTGGCTTGGCGGGGTATTATCGTCATTTTGTAGAGGGATTTTCCCATTTAGCAGCTCCTATGACGGCATTGACTAGGAAGGGAGTGAAGTTTGAGTGGACTGACAAGTGTCAGCAAGCGTTTGAGGCTCTCAAAACCCGTTTGACCATTGCACCTATGTTGAGGTTACCTAGGGAGGACGTCTGATGTGAGGTGTACTATGACGCATCCAAGATTGGTTTTGGGGTGTGTAGTTATGCTGGAGCATAGTGTGGTAGCTTATGGATCAAGGTAGCTGAAACCACATGAGCAGAATTACCCGATCCATGATCTTGATAGTTGGCGCCTGTCATCTTTGCTTTGAAGAGTTAGCAACATTACCTATTGGGGGAAAAGTTTGTGGTGTTCTCAAACCACAAGAGCCTTCAGTACATCTTTACTCAGAAGGACTTGAATTTGAGGCAGAGGAGATGGGTGGAGTACTTGCAGACCTTTGACTTTACTTTTGCCTATACCCCGGGAAAGGGCAATGTTGTGGCTGACGTGACAATGCACGTGACAATGACTTGTCACGGGCAGTGGTGTCTCTGCATGGGAGCCTTCTAGAAGGTATTCTAAAGCTTGTGGCAAAATCCTAGAGCATTTGGAGCTTGCACATGATAATGGCTTTCGTCACGTGCAGCCATATTTTTGTATCATCTTCTTCGTTTTGTTATGCTGATCATCTTTTCCTAAAGGACCATGTTCGAATTGTGGGTATTTTGTCCTGTGTGGATGCGGGAAGGTTGTAGCATGTTTTATCAAAACTACGTCGTTTTGAGGATAGGGTTCACTTAATCAAAACTACGTCGTTTTGATGTTGTGGTGTCTATATAAGGAGGTGGAGACCTCTTGTGTTGGGGTTTTAGGGTTTATCTGCCGTAGTTGTCGTAGAGGGAGAGAGAGGCAAATTGGGAGAGAGAGCTCCTGATCGTGGTTGTCGTGGTGGTTCCCATGGTTGGATGACGTTTGACGTGGAAGCAAGAGCGTGAAGGATCCATTTAAGGTAGGGGTTCGTCTGGTCTAGTACCCATTCTGGGGTTAGGCCCTATGGTGGATGGTTTGTAGAGTATTTGTCACCGTTGTTATAATATATATTTGTAAATCCATATAGGTGTGATCTCCTATATGGATGTTGGCATTCAATGGCATATTTTGTTTGGTGTGAACTCTCGGGGTTCGTTGCGTGGCAGTGGCCCTTAGAGGCCATTGGGATGCCTATGGTTCATTAGGCTTTGTCCCGCTGTAGGCTTACGTGGGAAACCTTGGGGTTTCCGGGGGGGGGGGGGGGAATATACTTGATACTTGATATAATGATTGTTGATCCAGTTGCATACTATGTGTTTGATTATATGCCTGTATGGCTGAGATGCATGCTATGTGTTTGATTATATGCCTGTGTGGTTGAGATGCATGCTATGTGTTTGATTATATGCCTGTGTGGCTGTGATGTATGCTATGTGTTTGATTGTATGCCTGAGTGGCTGAGATGTATGCTATGTGTTTGTTTATATGCCTGTGTGGCTGAGATTGGAGCCTGTGTGGCTGGAGCCTTCGAGGCAGGTTATCGAGCCCGGTGGCTATGGAAGCCCGTGGTTGGTCATGGAACCCGGTGGCTGTGGAAGCCCGTGGCTAGTTATGGAGCCTGTGTGGCTGTGGCAATGGTTGTACCTATTGATGTGGCTTGTTTGTGTATAAATGTTGATTGTGGCTTGTCTGTATAGTATTGCCACGACACTGCACTCGTGCACGTCAACATGTAGATGTTAGGAGCATGGGATGGGTTGGGGAGACATGATCCCAACTGAGCTGTGGTTGCTCACCCCTCCTGTTGTGTTTTGTTTACTTTTCAGGAACATACAGGCGTTAGGCGGGAACACCATGGTGGAAGAGAGTTCTGCTTTATTGCTTTGTTTAATATTATTTTGTGTTATTATTTTGTGGGACCTTTATAACCCTAGTGGGGAGATATTGTACGGGAGAATTTAATTGTAATAAAGGCATGTTTGGTTTGTAAACGTTAATTTTGTTTCAAATCTAATAAAGCTAATTAAATTGCCTTGGTGATTATCTGATTTGGAGGTTATGACATCCTGTGTGGAGCCTTGTTTCCTACCCCTCTTATCCACCGCGTGGGTAACGGGGAGTCACGAACCGGTTTTATCGAGTTGGAAATCCGGGGCGTGACAAAGCCCCTTCCTGATGCAAGATTTTCCGAACTACTCCTCAAATTAGGTATGCTTGACCTATCTGTATAGTTTCTAATTTATCATTCCAACAATATGTCTTTCAGAACATGCATCGCGTTTCATGATGAGCATTAGATACTTACTATACTTCATGCTGATCATTTTTACTTGTTTCATGCATTATGTTCTGATAATTTTCTCATATTTTCATATGGGAGGATGTTTGCGTTTCTTGACTGAAGTCGTTTTAGCTAACATAATTAAAAATATATGAATAAAACCTCTTTAGGATTTCATGAGTCAAATGTTCATCTCTCACCACATGTCAAATGCTTTTTCATATTGATTGCAATATTAAGATGCTTGGTTGAAGAAATGAATTGGGTTAACTCGGAATGCCTGGTGGATAAAATCACAGCTGCAGTATGGTCAGCTTCCGAAGTGGAGTTTCCTCCAGGATAGACAGCAATTTATCAAGATCAAAATATTAAGCAGGAAACGTCGATTGAGAGGATCGCATGGTCTAAGGGGGAGAAAATGCTTTATCTATTATCCAAGTAATACGCCCCTTATATGTCTCATGACCTCTTTCCTGGCTGTCTATCTGAGGGGGAGTCTTTCTCGAGAGGATTGCACGATCTAAGGGAGAGCAAAAGCTTCATTTATTACTTTCGTAATAACCCCCTAATATGTCTCGATGCCCTACCCTATAACTCTCACTTCTGGATCTGATTGAGCATGCATTGTTGAATCGGAATTGTGCCATGATTGAATGTTTTTGTTTCTTCAACTGTGCCTTTTAATATAATAATCAATTGATTGTTATTGGCATGTGTTCTTTAATCCATTCTCACTCATGAATCTTAATTTGGGCAAATCATATACATTTAATTCATCTTAGCTATGACATTCAACATGAAGGTTTCGCTATGTTGACCAATATGAACTTATGTGTTTCGTATTTGACATATGCCTTGATCTCAGTGGAAATGATCATTAACTTGTATGTATGTGTCTCACGCATTCTTTTCTAATGCATAAGTTCTGATTTTTCATTAGTTTGGATTATGCTGACTTTCCATATCTGTTTATATCCGTACTAATCCCAACATGTAAAGCTTTCTGTTCTTTTAGTTTATCTGTGTGAAGCTACAGGTTCATATTCACTTTGCATTTTCACTGATATATATCTTGTCTGAAGTCTCGGATTTGAAGTGTTGTGGTACTTCATTTCTCTTCGACTTCAAGATAGCAAAGGAATATATTCTCTCTTATCGCACTCTGTTTTTCATCCGGATACTCTTCTATGGATTATCTTTAGTCCGGATGATAGTTGGTTCAATTCCTCAGGACTCTTGGAACTCTCAAATATCGATAAAGAAAGTATATCTTACATCGCGTGTTTTTGAGGAGGAATAATGATGGTCCATTTAAATGCAAGTCTCGAGACGGGCAATTTTCCAGAAGAAGGCAACATCCCTGCTGGCCGCTAGTGCTCAGCCTTCACTTGCTGACAAGTAAGGCAACGCGAGACAAACTCTGCCACACTCCTCTTCATCCCCGGCCTCCAAAAATGCTGACGAAGGGAATGGTACATCTTGGTACCACCCGGATGCACCACTAACCTCGAAGCATGATACTACCTCCACCTTGCTTGGATCCACTCTAATCCCCTCTTCTGACACCACATGGCCAAGAAAGTGAACTTCTTGCATCCAGAAGCTACAGTTCGAGAACTTGGCAAACAATCGATGCTCTCTCAAAACCTGCAGTACCACAGCCAAGTGCTCCTCATGCTCCTCTTGAGAACGTGAATAAACAAGAATGTCATCCACGAACACTACCACGAATGAATCAAGGTAAGGGGCAAATACCTGATTCATCAAATGCATGAACACTGCTAGTGCGTTAGTGAGCCCAAATGGCATCACCAACCACTCATAGTGCCCATACCTACACCTGAAGGCTGTCTTGGGTACATCCTCTTTTCTCACTCTCAACTGATGATAGCCAGACCTCAAATCAACCTTGGAGAACGACTATGCTCCACTCAGTTGATCAAACAAGTAATCTATGTGGGGTAGAGGATACTTGTTCTTCACTGTCACCTGGTTCAGCTTCCGATAATCAATGCACAACCTCAAAGAGCCATCTACTTTCTTCGCGAACAACATGGGAGCACCCCACGGCGAGGTACTCAGCCTAATAAAACCCCGCTCCTCCAACTCCACTAACTGCTTCTGGAGCTCCCTCAACTCCGCCGGTCCCATACGTTAAGCTACCTGTGAGATGGGTCCCACTCCCAGTAGCAAATCTATGGTGAACTCCACACTCCGCTCTGGAGGTAACTTCACCAAATCCTCAGGAAAGACATCCTGGAACTGATCCACTACAGCTGGCCATACCTTCTTACCCGAACTCCGCTCCTCCCCAAACCCCAGTGTTGCTAAACGGTGGGTGATAACACCCCACAGCTCTCGTGCTGGACCTGCTCTACTCGCCTCATCACCCCATTCCCCACGCACGGAACCCACCTCTCCCAAGGGCGTAGTAAATATTACCCTCCTCCTGTAATAATCAATCCTCGCCTGAAAGGCTACTAACCAGTCCATCCCAAGAATAACGTTAAAGGTATCCATAGACATCCCAAAAAGGTCGACCACAAGCACTACACTACCAATGGTCTGCTCACACCCACAACACTTCCTCCTCAACCATGTGGTGACACCCATGGGTGACCCCACAAGGAGAGGTCTATCAGTCTCAACACACTCTAGCCCAAGGCTCTCTACTAAAGACTCAACAATCAAAGAGCATGATGCACCAGTATCAAAAAGAACAGATATCATAGTGCTCGAGATAAGAATCGTACCCTGAACAACCGATGGTCCTGCCCCCTCCTCTTCCGGTGGCGGCGCTGTAACAGCTCAGCCCACCTGTAGCCCGATATTGTCCGCTTTGGGCCTTGCCCGCACGGTTTTGTTTTTGGTAGGCCCTCGGCCCCCAAAAGGCCTTGTGCTAGGAGAGGTTTCCACGCCCACCTAAGTAGCCTGGCTTCGTTCTCCTCCCTAGCCGATGTGGGACATTACATCCACCCCCCCCCCTCGGAGAGCCTAGCGTCCTCGCTGGCACACCGACCCGAAACCTGGCTTTGATACCATTTCTAACAGCCCAGCATCCTCGCTGGCACACCGACTCGTAGCCCGATATTGTCTGCTTTGGGCCTCGCCCGCACGGTTTTGTTTTTGGTAGGCCCTCAGCCCCCAAAAGGCCTCGTGCTAGGAGAGGTTTCCACAGCCACCTAAGTAGCCTGCTTCGTTCTCCTCCCTAGCCGATGTGGGACATTACGCACCGGCAACTCATCCTCCTGGAGCTTCCGAAGTAAGGGCAAATACTCTAGCTTGCCTCCTCTAGCCTCGGATGTCGACCTCCCCCGCCTCCCTGGTTCCCACCGGATTGCCTCATCTAGCTTGCTCTGCGGTTGCCTCTCCTTCCTTCCCACAGACGGACCTGATTTGACCCTGCCTGGCTAACTAGCCCTAGATGCGCTGGTCTCACCGGTGTTTTGAACTGTGCTTCACTCTTTCCACTCTAAGCTAGCCCGCCAGAAACTCGACCCTCTCCCTTGCTAAAGCACACCCTACTAATGTGGCCTACCTTACCACATTTAAAGCATGGCATGTTGCTCTTGGGACAGTCCCTCTTCCAGTGTCCCTCCTCACCACAACAACTACACCCACTAGGGAAGCTCTGAAAGCTACTCCCCCGACTCCCAGCAAAACGGGGTCTACTCGAGGCCCTACTGCTTGGCCCTTGCTCTGCACATGGTCGGTTCCCCCAAGACTCCACCCTGGACCTCTTCGTGCACCTAACCGCTCTTGGCCTCCTTGCTCTAGCCTTCCCTCATCTAGGCCTCTCTCCAAAATCCTCGCGGCATCGACTGCCTCTGCATAAGTCCTCAGCTTAAGCACCTCCATCCTCTGCCTCAAGGCAAGTCTAAGACCCATTGTGAACTTGTGGGCCTTTAGGTCTTCCCTCGAGACAAACTCTGGAGCAAACCGGCTCAGATTCCGGAACTCCTGCTCGTACTCAGTTACTGACCGCCCTTTCTGCGTCAGGGTGTGAAACTCACTCCTCTTGCACCACCAAATTGACTCCAGAAAGAACTCGTCATAGAATACCTGTAGGAAATTTTCCCACAACATGTTCCCCACCTCATGGCGACCCGCTAAGCTCAACCACCACTCTAAGGCTTCTCCCTCCAGCTGCCGGATTGCTAGTCGAACCTTCCCTTCCTCTGGTGGAAGAAGAAAAGAAAACACATGCTCCACGTGCCGCAACCACTGCTCTGCTGCAACTGGGTCTCCACCTCCCTTGAACCCCGCTGGTTTCTCTTTCATGAATTTGGCTACCCAATCCTCCGAAGCCCGCTGAATTTCCCCAACTTGTGGAACATCTTCTCCCCTAGGTGGAGGAGGAGGTGTCCCCCGCTGAGCAATCATCTCTGCTCTCAACTCCTCTCGAAGCTCCTGACAGATGTTATCTCTCATCCCATGCATCGCATCGCTTAGAGTCTGAAGCTGAGCCAACACCTGTGTCATGGGGTCAACTCCCCCAGCTTGTCCAATTTGGACTGACACCTCATCTCCAGTAGCGCCACTCTCACGTGGTGCTCTCCTAGGAGGCATGATTCTATACAAGGAGATAAGCAAGTCTCATAAATTCTCTACGCAAGGAAAGAAACAAAACTCAATCGCATGAATTCTAAACTCCATACATCTCATCTACTCATTCTCAACACAAGCCTCAATATATAGTCATAACACAAACAACATCTCAAGATATCATCACGCACATACATAAGGAAGTCAAATCACATTTTGTGAACTTCACGTACAGTCGGTGCTCTCGCGAGGTCTACAACACAACCTGCAAATGCTCCTCATGCTCCCTTTTGGTCGCTGAATAAACCAAAATATCGTCGATGAACACCACAATGAACATATCTAAATATGGAGCAAACACCTGGTTCATCAATCCCATAAATACTACTGGAGCATCTGTGAGCCCAAATGGCATCACGAGCCACTCATAATGCCCATAGCGACAACTGAATGCGGTCTTAGGGATATCTGCCTCCCTAAACCTCAACGGATGGTATCCAAACCTCAAGTCTATCTTGGAAAACCATCTCGCACCTCGAAACTGATTGAACAGATCATTGATCCTCGGCAATGGATACCTTTTTTTCACAGTCACCTGGTTCAGCTTCCGGTAGTCTATACACAACCGAAGCCAACCATCTGCCCTCTTGGCGAACAACACTGGAGCGCCCCAAGGTGAGCTACTCCGCCTAATAAATCCTCGTGCTAGAAGATCATCTATTTGCCTCTTGAGCTCTCTAAGCACCGTCGGCGCCATCCAGTAGGCCGCCAACCTAATAGGTGTTGTCGTAGGCAACAACTCAATCGAAAACTATACCTCCCTCACAGGTAGTAAACTGACTAAGTCCTCGGGAAACACCTCTGGGAACTGATCCACAATGGGTGGCAAAACAGCCTTCCCCTCTCTCCTCCTATCAACCAACGTCAAGCTGGCAACTGGTGGGTCAAATCACCCCACCCATGCCTCAAAGGTCCCAACCCGCATGCTTCCTCGGTCCACTCACCCACAAAGACACCCTGCGTGCCCTCCGGTGAGAGAAACGTCATACGCTGTAAGGACCCGTACCTTGAGTTAGTCACAGTTTTGCCTTCTGAGTTGAGTTTTTCTAGATTTTGACTTAGTAAATGGACTCCAATGAATTCACGTGCAAAAGGAAAGATGCTTAGAATGATGTCCTCTATCTACCACAGAAGTTTCAGGCCAAACGGACATGTATGTGAGGTGCACGTGATATGGGTCCAATTCACGTGCAAGTGTGGTTGTCTTCTACATGATGCAAGGAGGCTAGGGGTGAAGTTTGAGAGCATTTGGAGGGCATTTGGAGTTGCACGTGAATTGGGGAATTCACGTGCAAATTGGCGTGCAGCCATATTTTTGCATGGTTCCCTTGGTTTTGACATTCTAATGATCTTTCTCCAAAGGACCATGTTGAAATTCTGAGTATTTTGGCCTATATGGGTGCGGAAAGGTACTAACTGGTGTGATCAAAACTACGTCGTTTTGATCCTGGGATTCACTTAATCAAAACTACGTCGTTTTGATGTTGTGTTGTCTATATAAGGAGGAGAAGCCCCTCTGTTTTAGGGTTAGGGTTTGTTGCTCTACCAGCCGTCGCAGAGAGAGAGAGAGAGGGAAGGAGAGCTCCTGGTTGCTGCCGGGCGTCTTGCGTGGGTGGTCGGTGCTTCGTGGGTGGACGGCGTTCGACGTGGGATCGGGACATTCTTTGTGTTGTTGCGTTTTACTTGAGGTAGGGGTTCTGTTCTTCCTAAATCCTCCTCTGTCCTAGGGTTCTAGGGCAGATTATGGGTTATATCCTGTTATATATACATATGTAATCCATATAGGTGTGATCTCCTATATGGATGTTGGCCTTCAATGGCGCTTTTGATGTATTCCTGGTGTTGGATGGTGAGTGCATATTAAGTGTTCGATAAAATGCCTGTGTGGATGTGTCGTGTGAATATGCCTAGTATGTGTTTGATAATATGCCTGTGTGGCCGGGTTTGTGGGTTTGTGAATGTATGCATGTTAAGCGTTTGGTAAAATACCTGTGAGACTCGCATGTCAAGTGTTTGATTTTATGGGTGATGGGTCTGTGCGAACTAAGTGTTTGGTATTATGCTTGTGAAAGTGTGTATGCTACGTGTTTGGTTTAATGCCTGGTGACCTTGTATCTTGTGCTTGTGGAACCCGGTGGCTGTGGAAGCCTGGGGTGTCTGTTAGTACGGTGGCTAAGGTGGCTATGTAGCCTTGTATGGCCAGTGGATATGTTAGCTTGTGTGGCTAAGCCTGAGAGGCCGTGGATATGTTAGCTTGTGTGGCTAAGCCTGAGAGGTCATTGGATATGTTAGCCCGTGTGGCTAAGCCTGAGTGGTCGTGGCAATGTTAGCCTGTGTGGCTAAGCTTGTGAGGCCGTGGATAGGTGTATGCCTTGTGAATGTGGAATACAACCTGTTTACATTTTATTGTCACTACACTGCACCTGTACACACCCATGTAGACGCTAGGAGCATGGGATGGGTTTGGGAGACATGATCCCTATTGAGCCGTGGTTGCTCACCCCTCCCTCTATGTTGTGTTTTCTTTCGGGAACATACGGGCGTTAGGAGGGACCCCAAGGTGGAAGACCTTATTTACCTTCTTGTTTACCATTTGTTATTGTTATGAGAATTGATGTAACCCCAGGGGGGGATGGATTGAAAAGAGGATTGTTGTAATAAAGACTATTTTGGATTGTGGATTGCTTTATTGAACCCTACTTGTTTTGAATGTGTTGTGGATGTTTAAAATGTAATATTCTTGATTTGTATCCTAACCCCTTTGCCCTCCGTGTGGGTAAAAGGGGAGTCACGTGCCGTTTTCCTCGGGTTGGAAATCCGGGCGTGACAATATGGTATCGAGCATGGTCTAGTTGGCCTAGGGTAGTGGGCGGACTTGGTTATCTTGGGTCCTTTGGAGGAGCCTGGAGGGACGTGCCTGATCAACACGGTCCTCTTGGAGCCTCCAAGGTGTACTTGGGGTAGTCCGGTCTTGTGGTAGGATTTGCATGCATTAGCATTAGGGCACTAGTTGCATTGGTTGTTGTATGTGAAGGTGTGGTTACCTGTGAAAATTTTAATTGTGATAAAAGAAAAATATGAATAATGTGATAAGGTGTGAACTGTGCAACTCGATTTTATTTGAAGTACCTTGAGCATGGCTACAAGGAAAGGTCCTTGTTTAATTGAGCTGTGTGCTTGTGGAATGGCTGCTTGTGCAATGTGGTTTAATGAGAACTCGAAATGTGTGCGGTGTGTGTAATTGCATGGGTAAAAGGTTGGAACATGATAAAGTTTCAATTGTGCAACTCTGAAATTTTGTGATGATTTGAGCATGGAAACATGGAAAAGAATTTGTGGTATTGTAACCGAGTGCTTGTGAACTTGAAGCTTGTGAAATGTGAACGAACGGAAGATAAAATAAAATAAAAGAAAATATAATAAGGTTGGTGTTCGTGAATGATTGAGTATGTGCCTTTGTATGTTATTGTGTGGAGGAAGCGATGTTGTGTTCAAAACGATGAGATATCCACTTAAGTATAAATTATAAATTACATGTGCAATGTAAAGGTGTGAACTTGTATAGTCTGTGATGTGCATCCATGAATTTGTGTGGTGATAATGCATGTTTTGAGGTTAGTTATAGCTCGGATGCTTAGTCGGTAATGGTATTGAGATTGTTGAGTGATAACCTGGGCGCTGCCTTTTTGTGGAGCCAATGTCTCCGAAAATTGTGACCTGTACGACTATTGAGGTAGCGAGAAGCCTGCCCCTCGGGCTAGGCAAATGGGTGAGCTACAGGATGTAAGTAATGATCCAAAGGTTGGCATCTTAAGCCTGGTAATTCAAGAGTAGAAGGATAAAATTCGACAACTGATTAAGAGCGAGGTACACCGAGAGCTATCAACCCACATCATCGGGGGGAGCTTGGGTGAAGATTAATTGAAGCATAGTTATCCTAATTAGCGGAAAGGGGCTCAAGAGGTAGAGACCAGTTTTCCAAAGGGGTTGTTCTTGCAGTGGACAACCGGGACATTGGAAAAGAGTATGGCAGGGAGGAGTACTAGTGTCGCATCTGTGCTCCAGACAGCTTGTTTTGGTAAAGCAAGGCATGGTGCAAGGAGGAGAGCATGGGATAAAGCAAAAAAGAAAAGAAAAAATTTAAACCTTGTTTGGGGGCCGAAGACTACCAAGTGAGGCTAGGAGGAGAGCATGGCGGAACTTTCCTTAGTCAAGGGTACGATTTTGATTCTCGCGTGTTAAGATTTCTGTTTAGTGGTGGTATCATATTCCTTTAATGATAGTGATCGGTTGAGTCTCGTGTAGGATTAGGTAAGGCTGGGTGAACCTTTGATTGCTGAGTTTCTAGCAATTTAATTAAGACACTTGTGATAGAGGGTATTTTCGCTGGGTGGGCTCTTGAGCCACTGTTTTATGTTAGGTGAGGCTTAGAAGGTCGTTTGAGTTACCATTTTGGATGGACGTAGTTGGGGACCTACTAGAGAATAAATGAGTAAAATAAATAAATATATATATATATATATATATATATATATGACACCAAAAGACTAATAAATTACATATGGTTATAAACAGATGTCGGAAAGAGTTGGAGGTTTTAGTGTGGTCTAAAGTGTTAACCGTGTCTTTGTGTGGTAGCCAATTTTGGGCGCCCGTGTGTGAGGAAAGTAATAAATGTTACTGTGTTACCCCTAATACTCTGGCGTAGGTGAGATTACCTCTGGCCTAGCTAGCCTAGAAAGCTGGAGGTGTGAGTTAGTGGCTTGTGGGTAATGTGTGACCCCGCTGTGGCAACCTTGAGAAAAAAAAATGTGTTTTCTTGTGAGTAGAGGTTCCTGTGGATGTGCTGCCTAAGAAGGATGTTCTTTTGGTAACCTTTCCAAGTGTCAAGGTTGAGGGAGGAGATTGCCACTAGCATAACCCACTCCTTAGGTCATTGAGATCTAAAATGATTGGCGAGAGTGGTATGTGGTTTTAAGGTTCTTATGGGTGTCCTGTGGAGGTGGCTGCCAATTCTTGGGTGGCCAAATATTGACCATGTGTCATGCTGGTGGTGTGTGAAAGACCTTGGGTAATGTTCATAGGGTATGTGGTGAAATGGGTTTGCATATGTATACCAATGTGATGAGTTCTGGAACTAGGTTATGAGTGAGTTTATAGGATCGTGCCCAGTGAACCCAATCAGTGTAAGCAGGCAAGCGAGTGAGATTGGGCAGGCCTTGTTTGGGTTTTTCCTCATAATTTGGAGACATCTTCTGAGGGGTTGAGGATGTACTCCTGGTGGTAGGACCATTCCGTTAATCCATGTCGTGTGGGTAATGGGCTTAAAAGAGGCGAGGAGGTGGGGGCTAGTATGTCCTCTCTTACATGTGTTCTACACGTAGTTTATTTCGTGTGTTGTGGTTGCTTTGTTTTGTTGTGTGTGTTGCATATGTGTTAAAGGGGTATAGCAAAGTTCTTATGTGTGGGTCTCGTGGCGGACATATGCGAGAGGAGTAGGAGGTGATGCATGCGCATATTATGTGCGGTGTGGGATGAAGAGGGGTGTTATGTGTAATGTTGATGCTATTCCTTGTCACGTGTGATGGCATGCTAAGTTAAAGTGTGAAAGTATTGATGAGTTGTGATTCACTGAATGGAGTCAGATGTGAGTTTTGCTTGTAAGGGGTATTAGTGCTACTCCTTTGGGGGAGGTTTGTGTCCTGCGGCTATTATGGGGTCTTTATGCTCCATATGTTCTTCTTGAAAGTCTTTTGTGTGCGTTTTTATGCGGTAAGTGAGATGGTCCACGCCATCAAGGTGTTGGTGTGTTTGGGAGCTACGTGAATGTCCCGAATCGGGAGTTCGCATGTCTTGTTTCCCGTGTCTACCCGGAGGAATTGTTGTGACCACATTAAACCGAGGTTCGAGCCTGAGTATTTCTTGGTCCAGTTGAGTGTTTTGTTGGCATGTTGGAAAAGAACGTGATGGTTGGTCCAGGCGGAGATGGTAGGCCATGCGGTGGAGTATGTCATGGAGGCAAGGGATTCCCTTATGACTGTGAGTGGTGACACGAGAGGATTCCGTTGTTGTCATGTTGCGGGTAGGAGAGTTTTCCATGGTGGAGAGAGCTATGTTGTTGGTACCTCCCCATCATCAAAGGATTCCTATCACATGGAATGTCTATTGACCGAGTAAGGCGTTATCACCGGGGTTGTAACATAAGCCTCGGTTAGGGAAGGTTGTGTGGGACCTTGGTGGATCCCTATTTGACCGTAGTCAGAGAGGTGTTATTTGTGTGGCATTCTGCTTCATGGGATTCTTTAGTATATTCTCAACGTTGGTGACTGGTGTTAGCCCGATAGTAGTTTTTGGTCTTGCTGTGGTTGTGTCTGGTACTGAATTTGTCATCCCTGGACTCCATTGGGCGTCATGTTGACTGTAACCGAATGAAAACTTCATCCTAGTATAGCTGTGTCCTGGATTGTAAGCTGTGGAGAGCCATCATTGGTGTTGGTTGGGTTTTAATGTGGCTTGCTAGCGGATGTATTCTTCGGATCCCTAAGCCTGGTTCGCGTTAGCATGAGGGGACTCACTGTGAAGCTAGTGCTTCTTGTGGTGACATCCCTATGTAGGACTGCGATTGTGGTTTACATCATGCTCTTATCCCGTTTGTTTGTATTTCATTGTGACCTCCTGGTGCTTGCTGTAAGGGTGAGGTCCACATCTGGGGTGTGGCTGCATGGTAAATTGTTGGTGTCCGTTGCATCCACTCTTGGTGGCAGGTTACTGTTGGGGTACCTTTACTTGGGGAGTGTTGGTTCTATTGTGACGCGCGTAGGCTGATGGTGTTGGCCTTGTTTGGTTGTTGGGATCTTAGCGAATTTGTGGGATGTTTCTCGACCTCACTGTTGTCCGACTTGCTCACTTGAGTTGTTGTCGTCGCGCTTACTTAACTACACTCTAGTTCTTAATATGCTCATGAGTGTTACGATAGTGTTGGCTTTAATATCGTTAATGCATTATGTATTGCTTTGATCTCATTGTGGTGTTTGCAATTTGGTTTCTCTTTTCAAGGACAAAAAGTCCAAAGGTGGGAAGGTTGTGAGGGAACTTCCAACGGATGCGTTTGTATGGTGTTGGCGAATGGGCGAGTGGAACGTTAAGTGTGCGGTAGTGTTTGTCTTTGTGAGTTGATTTGTGACCGTCGTGCCATGTAATTACTTGCGACACGTGTTATGTGTGTTTTTGTGTGATATCTTCACGCAAGTATGTGGATGGTTGTGAGCAAGGTGCATCAGCTTGTGCGTTATGGAAGGTGTGTTGTCTTTTTCGAGGGTGGCACGTCTGCCGAAGGAGACATGGGAACGTGAGTCCGTGATGCGTGAGCGGCACCTAGAGTTGTTCGAGGACGAACAATCTTAAGGGTGGAGGGGTGGCTGTCGGCTGGTGTATTTGTATCTCCTTTCGACTTTTGACTTTTATTTATATTGAAATGTGCTTGTGATGGGTATTTGTGACATGTGGATGTGTTTCCATAGATTGTGATGCATATGGTTATGGCCTGTGGTGGCACTATGTTATGTGCTATTGTGTACAATGTGCGGTGTATGACCCATTAGGGTGTTGTGGCTCGCCGTGTGGCAAATGGGTAGCTTGTGTTTGTTTTCCTCGTATGTCATTTCTTTTCGAGGACGAAAAGTCGTAAGGGGGGAGAGGATGTAAGGACACGTACCTTGAGTTAGTCACGCTTTGCCTTCGAGTTGAGTTTTTCTAGATTTTGACCTAGTAAATGGACTCCAATGAATTCACGTGCAAAAGGAAAGATGCTTAGAATGATGTCCTCTATCTACCACAAAGTTTCAGGCCAAACGGACGTGTATGTGAGGTGCACGTGATATGGGTCCAATTCACGTGCAAGTGTGGTTGTCTTCTACATGATGCAAGGAGGCTAGGGGTGAAGTTTGAGAGCATTTGGAGGGCATTTGGAGTTGCACGTGAATTGGGGAATTCACGTGCAAATTGGCGTGCAGCCATATTTTTGCATAGTTCCCTTGGTTTTGACATTCTAATGATCTTTCTCCAAAGGACCATGTTGAAATTCCGAGTATTTTGGCCTATATGGGTGCGGAAAGGTGCTACCTGGTGTGATCAAAACTACGTCGTTTTGATCCTGGGATTCACTTAATCAAAACTACGTCGTTTTGATGTTGTGTTGTCTATATAAGGAGGAGAAGCCCCTCTGTTTTAGGGTTAGGGTTTGTTGCTCCACCGGCCGTCGCAGAGAGAGAGAGAGAGGGAAGGAGAGCTCCTGGTTGCTGCCGGGCGTCTTGCGTGGGTGGTCGGTGCTTCGTGGGTGGATGGCGTTCGACGTGGGATCGGGACATTGGTTTGTGTTGTTGCGTTTTACTTGAGGTAGGGGTTCTGTTCTTCCTAAATCCTCCTCTGTCCTAGGGTTCTAGGGCAGATTATGGGTTATATCTGTTATATATACATATGTAATCCATATAGGTGTGATCTCCTATATGGATGTTGGCCTTCAATGGCGATTTTTGATGTATTCCTGGTGTTGGATGGTAAGTGCATATTAAGTGTTCGATAAAATGCCTGTGTGGATGTGTCTCGTGTGAATATGCCTAGTATGTGTTTGATAATATGCCTGTGTGGGCTGGGTTTGTGGGTTTGTGAATGTATGCATGTTAAGCGTTTGGTAAAATACCTGTGAGACTCGCATGTCAAGTGTTTGATTTTATGCCTGATGGGGATGCGAACTAAGTGTTTGGTATTATGCTTGTGAAAGTGTGTATGCTACGTGTTTGGTTTAATGCCTGTGTGACCTTGTATCTTGTGCTTGTGGAACCCGGTGGCCGTGGAAGCCTGGGACTGTCTGTTAGCCTGGGTGGCTAAGCCTATATGGCCGTGGATATGTTAGCTGTGTGGCTAAGCCTGAGAGGCCGTGGATATGTTAGCTTTGTGTGGCTAAGCCTGAGAGGTCGTGGATATGTTAGCCCGTGTGGCTAAGCCTGAGTGGTCGTGGCAATGTTAGCCTGTGTGGCTAAGCCCGTGAGGCCGTGGATAGGTGTATGCCTTGTGAATGTGGAATACAACCTGTTTACATTTTATCGTCACTACACCGCACCCGTACACACCCTTGTAGACGCTAAGAGCATGGGATGGGTTAGGGAGACATGATCCCTCGAAGTGTGGTTGCTCACCCCTCCCTCTATGTTGTGTTTTCTTTTAGGAACATACGGGCGTTAGGAGGGACCCCAAGGTGGAAGACCTTATTTACCTTACTTGTTTACCATTTGTTATTGTTATGAGAATTGATGTAACCCCAGTGGGGATGGATTGAAAAGAGGATTGTTGTAATAAAGACTATTTTGGATTGTGGATTGCTTTATTGAACCCTACTGTTTTGAATGTGTTGTGGATGTTTAAAATGTAATATTCTTGATTTGTATCCTAACCCCTTTGCCCTCCGTGTGGGTAAAAGGGGAGTCACGTGCCATTTTCCTCGGGTTGGAAATCCGGGGCGTGACATACGCCGTCAAAAACAATCAATCTTGGCCTCCAGGGAGACCAACCAATCCATACCCAGGATAACATCAAAATCATCTAACTCCATGATGTACAAATCACACAACAGGTTAACACCCCCAAGTGTTACCTGACAAACACGACAGATACTCTCAAGTATCACAATTCCACCCAAAGGTGAAGCAACCATTAGAGACTGACTCACTGTCTCCTGGTCTAACTCCAACCCAACCACCATAGCATACGAAATAAAAGAATGGCTAGCACCAGTATCAATCAGAACTGAACATATAGTATGAGAAATGATGATAGTACCTCTCACCACTGAAGGTCCTGGTCCTGCCTCGTCCACTGGTGGAACCTCTGCCTCTCTGCTGGTAAGGGCAAAAGTCCTCCCTCGTGGCCCACTGCCACTAGCCTGGCGCATTAGGGCCTTGCCCCGCTAATCAACATGACCCTGTGCCTACCGTTGAGGCTGCTGCACCGTAGGTCGCGTCTGCGTGCTCTGTGCTGGTGGCACCGACCACTGAGACGAAGCCCCACTCCTTTGTCCCTGCTCTCTCGGACGAGGACTTACACTGTTGGTCGAGCTAAGGGTAACACATTCCCTAGCTCCATGTCCCACCTTCGGGGCATCGGAAGCATGTCATCTTTTTCCTCGGGAAGTCTCTCGATACATGCCAGGTCAAACCACAACTCCAACAGTACCTGGCCTCCGCCGGGCTGAACTCTCCTAGGGTCCCACTACCTGGCGGAAACCCTCTACACCTGCCTCCTCTCAGGCTGAACCGCACTACTCTCCCCACTCGCCTCTTCCCGGCTTGAACCTGCCGAATTGCCCGGTCTCGGGCTCTCGCCCGATCCTAACCTCGCTTAATAATGAGTGCCTTGTCGACCGCCTCCCTTGTAGCCGGTCAACCGCATCGGTTCCGGCTTGTTTTTCAAAGATGGCCTCAAACCCCGAATAAAATCCTGCATCTTATGGGTTTCCTTCTCCCAAGCCTCAAGAGCAAACCGCCCTAAATCTATGAAGGATTGCATATACTCACCCACCGTCCTGCTACCCTGTTGAAGCTCATAATACTTTCTCCATCGAGCATACTGTACCGAGTATGGAAAATACTCCCCAAAGAAGCGCTCCACAAATTCCCTCCATCCCATCTGACTGCCATGGACAACTCTCGTGGACTCCCACCACCTACGTGGGATACCTGTAAGGACCCGTACCTTGAGTTAGTCGGTTTTGCCTCCTGAGTAGAGTTTTTCTAGATTTTGACCTAGTAAATGGACTCCAATGAATTCACGTGCAAAAGGAAAGATGCTTAGAATGGTGTCCTCTATCTACCACGAAGTTTCAGGCCAAATGGACATGTATGTGAGGTGCACGTGATATGGGTCCAATTCACGTGCAAGTGTAATTGTCTTCTAAATGATGCAAGGAGGCTAGGGGTGAAGTTTGAGAGCATTTGGAGTCCATATGGAGGTGCACGTGAATTGGGGAATTCACGTGCAAATTGGCGTGCGGCTTATTTTTGCATGGTTCCCTTGGTTTTGACATTCTAAGGAACTTTCTCCAAAGGGCCATGTTGAAATTCGAGTATTTTGGCCTATATGGGTGCGGAAAGGTGTTAACTTGTGTAATCAAAACTACGTCGTTTTGATCTTGGGATTCACTTAATCAAAACTACGTCGTTTTGATGTTGTGTTGTCTATATAAGGAGGAGAAGCCCTCTGTTTTAGGGTTAGGGTTTGTTGCTCCACCACCGTCGCAGAGAGAGAGAGAGAGGGAAGGAGAGCTCCCCGGTTGCTGCCTGGGCGTCTTGCGTGGGTGGTCGGTGACTCGTGGGTGGACGGCGTTCGACGTGGGATCGGGACTTTGCTGTGTTGTTGCGTTTTACTTGAGGTAGGGATTTTGTTCTTCCTAAATCCTCCTCTGTCCTAGGGTCCTAGGGCAGAATATTATATTATTTATATGTAAATTCATATAGGTGTGACCTCCTATATGAATGTTGGCCTTCAATGGCGATTTTGGTGTTTCGGTGTTTGTGTGATGCATGAAACGTGTTTGATAAAATGCCTGTACGACATGCCTGCTACATGTTTGATGAAATGCCTGTGTGAACTTAGCTGTGTGTATATGCCCATTAAGTGTTTGGTAATATGTCCGTGTGGACTGGACTTGTGGTTTAGTGTATGTATGTATGCTGGATGTTTGCTTTATGGCCTGAATGGTTGGGTTTGTGCGCTTGTGAACGGGTGCACACCAAGTGTTTGGTTGTATGCTTGAGTGACCATGTGTGTTGTGTGCTTGATCGTGGTATCTGGCCTGAAGAGGCGGTTAAAGAACTTTGCCTGAGAGGCGGTTAAACCAGTGCTTTGAAGAGGCGGTTAAATCACTTGGCCTGAAGAGGCGGTTAAATAACTTGGCCTGAAGAGGCGGTTAAATCACTTATGGTTAAAGTGTTAGCTTTGTGTGGCGGTGGAGGATTGTAAATTGTTGATGTGGTTGTTATTATGTTTGTTGAAATTATTGTAACACAACACCGCACTTGTACACATGGCATGTAGATGCTAGGAACATGGGATGGGTTGGGGGAGACATGATCCCTACTGCGAAACGTGGTTGCTCACCCCTCCTACCGTGTTTGCTTTTTTTTCCAGGGGACTTACGGGCGTTAGGTGGATACACCAAGGTGGAAGACCTTATTTACTTTATTGTTTATGTTATTTTTATGGGAATCGATGTAACCCCAATGGGGATGGATTAAAAAGAGGACTTTGTAATAAAGACTGACTTTGTTATTGGTTTGTGGACAGCTTTGATGGACTTTATTTTTCTTGAATGTGTTGTGAAAGTTTTAAAATGTTAAATTCTTGATTTGTATCCTTACCCCTTTGCCCTCCGTGTGGGTAAAGGGAAGTCACGTACCGGTTTCCTCGGGTTGGAAATCCGGGCGTGACAATATGGTATCGGGAGCATGGTCTAGTTGGCCTAGGGTAGTGGGCGGACTTGGTTATCCTAAGTCCTTTGGAGGAGCCTGGAGGGACATGCCCGATCAACATGGTCCTCTTTGAGCCTCCAAGGTGTACTTAGGGTAGTCCAGTCTTGTGATAGGATTTGCATGCATTGGCATTAGGGCACTAGTTGCATTTGTTGTGAATGTATGCTAAACCTGTGGATAAGATCACATGATTAAGTGAAATGTGCAACTCGATTTGTTTGGCAATGTGTACTATGGTGGAACCGTGAAATGTGATTGATGCAATGTATGCGTGTAATGTCATGTGTTAGTGAAATTGATCAGTGGGGTAGAGGTAGTGACGCGATAGATTATAAAAATTTGTTTTGACGTTGTGCTTCTTACTTCATGTAGTAAGAATGCCACCGAGGAGAGTGACACGTGCGTCCGGGGCGATGGTCGATGAGTCATCTGCCCATGAGGGTCCGGAGCGGGACCATCCGTTGGAGGGCATGCGTTGTTACTGGCACAGCCTACAAGAAGGCATCCGGCTGGAGGTACGAGAGCTACGGGAGGGACTCCGGCAGGACGTTCGGGAGGAGGTGCGCCGTGAGATGGCGGCACAGACAGGTGGTGCCACCACCACCACCACCAGGAGAGAGCTGCCTCGTGAGCGTGAGAGTTCGCCGGGTGGTGTGCCGAACCGTGCGAGAGGATGACGTGGTGACACGGTTCCGAAAGGAACAACCTCCGCGATTTAAGGGGGGGAAGATCCTGTGGTAGCTGAGCAGATGGTTGAGGCGATTGAGCATGTGTTCTCCTTTCTCCTGCCCTGGGAGGAGGATAAGGTGCGGCGGCAATTCGGCAGCCGGAGGGGGACGCTTTGGAGTGGTGGACGAGTGTTGCGGGGAGCCGTGCGGTGCAACTCATGTTTTGGGAGGAGTTCTTGCAACTCTTCCAAGATGAGTTCTTCCCCGGAATCGGTGAGATGGCGAAGAGGGAAAAATTTGGCACCTGGAAGCAAGGATCAAAGACGGTACCTGAGTATGAGCTGGAGTTCCGGAGATTGAGTAGGTTTGCTCCCGAGACCGTGGTAAGGGGAGGACCTGAAGGCCCACAAGTTCACCTTGGGTCTCAGCCAGCCCTTAGGGAGAGGGTGGCGATTCTACGCTTGAGGACCTATCTTGAGGCTGTGGAGACGGCCGTATAGGCCGAGAGAGCTAGATGGTGGGAGGCAGGCCCATCAGGGTCGCCAGTTGCGAGTGGGCCTGATCGAGATGTAGGGTCCAAGAGGCTCAAGACGGAGGAGAGGGATAGCAGTTCTTTTCACGGTCGGGGGCAGACATCCGTGAACCCTGGGAGGTTCACCTTTGGCGGCGGAAGACCGGGTGGTCCATACGGGAGTCTACCGAGCAGACATGCCACCGGCTGGAGAGCAGTGGTCACTTCAAAGGAACCTCTTGGAACTCTTGTATTGAGGTAATAGATTGAGAGAATATTTATTGTTTAATCTATGTTTGTGTGCATGGTTTGGGATCGAGACACCCATGGCATGTTAGTCTGCTGTGCTGTGTCTTGGGACAAGACCCGTGACATAAGTCCTTTCAGAGGTGTTGCACTAACCCCCTTGACCCTTCCCCTGCAAGGGTATGGCAGCTTACTCCTCATTTCCAAGTGAGAGGAAATTGGGGCGTGACACTATCAACCAAAGTTCATACACCATTGTAACCATGCCTCGCTCACACATGCAAATCACACAAGATACACTACCAAACAAGCAATCGCAAAAACTAAACAAGCACTTAAAGTAAATAAAACAAAGGATCTTACACAATAAAGACAACAAAACAAATGGGTCAAGTGACACCCCCCCTCTCCTACTCCACACCACACTTAAAAATATGTTATGTCCTCGTAGCATGGAATAAAGGGGAAGAAGACACTTACCTTTGAGTGGGAAGTCAGAAGTAGGAAGATAACTTGGGCCACCATTCGCCTCAAGGTGATAAGCAAAGTCAAGAGAGGTTTCTCCTATGAGCGTCCAAATATCCTTACACTCAACAGAGCTATCAAATAATAGCACACAAAAAATCCCACAACCGAATCGAGCAGGTCATTGGGAAGGTCATTCATTCAAGGGCCAAGAGGAAACTTGGATGTCAATGTACTCTTTCTTTTTCTGAAAGCGCGTCTTTGATTTTTTTCAAGAAACCATGGACGCATCTTCTTCTTTCGTGTGGTAAATCCATGTGCTTAAGACTAAGTATAACACCACATGTCTCACACTCGTGTCCAATTGTAGTAACACAAAAATGGCGGCTCTCCACAAGATAGTTGTGGACGGCAGGACCTCTTGCACTCATGCCATGGGCAACGTCCGTGTGAGGTCGATTATTCATGACGAAGAACTTGCTCCGCCAGAGGTCAGCCCAGAACTCACACAAGATGATGGAAGTGTATTGCGCCAAAGGGTAAATACACAGGGCTCTACCTGCTCACATGCCCTTGGTTCGTTAAAAAAAATAAACATTCTCTCATCCTAGCAAGATAGATATTTGTCACCCAGATGTGGTGGCAGGGAGACGATGTGAATACTTTGAATCCCTAACAAACACCATACAACTCCACCTCTCATGAACCGCTCAAACCTCGACAGACCAAGAGTGGAGGTGCTGCCAAGGCCGCATTGATGTTCACATATCAGCTGCCCCAATAAATCCTCTTCTCAGGCAGCTCGAAGGAAACACTACCACCATTGTAGGGCCGGATCGCTGGAATGAGAGCATGAGGAACTCTGGGCCCGAGGTCCAACCGGAACTCTGTGTCGGGCCAAAGTATACGATAAGGAGTCGCTCTCCGGGGTAGTGTGGATACTGTGTGTTTCGTCATTCGATCAAACTCAGCCGTGAGTTTGGTTCGCTTCTTTCAAAAGATTTACAACTCTGTGGTTTTGTAGATTTCTTCTTTGCCCAACGCTTTCCAAATTTTTCCTGTGGAGTCTCTTCGTTCTTTTTGCTCTTGATTAAGAGGGATTGGCTCTTTTGCACCGGCCCAATTTATTGCTTGGTCACCGTCGTTCTGAAGGTGATCTTTCTTTCGCCGCGATCCTCATAAAGATGAGCGATGGAGGTCGAGTATCCAAGGCTTTTGCACTCAAGGTTGCAGGTTGCTATGCCGATCTTTTGAGATAGGAACTCAAAGAACTCCTCCAACTGGAACCAGTGATGTGGGCCTTAGTAAAATGCCCAATTGATCACCTCACCACTTATAACCTGCCCACTAATGCCTTGAAAGGTTATACACATATGCTTTTATGAACATTATATTTTTAGGATGTAGGCACAACCCGGAATAGATGCCAGTTTGGTGTATTTATGGAAGTGATGTTTTCTTAAAATCGCCTAGAAGGCCTTTCCATGCATACTATGCCTTGAGGGTTGTGAGATATGTGGGTAATATTTCCCATTTTCCTCTAAAACAACTCGTATTTATTTATGCAGAATTTAAATTGACTGGGAAAATGGTAAAGTGCTTGTGCACACAAACGCAGTATTGAAATTGTAGTAACATGTTCAATATTCTACCATATAAATGCTTGGCGCACATCCCTTTTCCAAAGCCGGGAATATCTCATCGTCCACCAATATCTGGGTGACGATCAATGCAATACATGAACGCCGATGAGATTTTGGCATTGAGTTAACTCCCACTAGTTTGCGATAATGAGCATTTCCTACCAAATGAGCAAGGCATCTAAATTTCCTTAAAAACCCATTTTTAGAACCGCATGCCTCCCACGCTCCATATTGAAATTAAAAATTCTTCATAAGTCACGGGCTTAGATCGTGATTTCTTATGTGAAGATATGGAGATCAAAATAGCCTCCACATAGCAGAGAGATAGATTAAAACACCTTTGCACTTCGCCAATAATTTCATCATCTTCTTCTATTAACTTACAGCGTACTTATAGAATTCATGCATGGTATAGGATGATCATCACAGCAGATATCGACCGCTTTAAACCGAAGGGCTTGTAACTTATCCCTACTGCCACCAATCAATGGCAGTAGGACCATGTACCCCTAATCAAGTATATTCCCAATGAACATCTCCTTCAGTCCCTCAGTGAAGAAGACTTGAGTAGCTGCCTGGATCGCTTACTTCAAGGTGTTCTCCGGGTGTGCACCATACTGGAAATTAAGGACGGTTAATAAGAAAGAAAGAGAGAAGAGAGCAATTGTGAGTCTAAAACCGTGGCCTCCTCCCTTATATATAGGTTACACCTGCAAACAAAAATGACAATTGTGTCCTCCAATTGGGGCTCCAATGATGTCGGCAAGGTAAGAAAGTAAAGAATGCCTAGGAGGGGGCTACCAATCGCCACCAAAACTTCAGCGTGAGACCAAAAACCCATCTCGCACGTGACAATCCATTCTCGTGGGCAAGGCTAATTTAATCCAAATTTTTCCAGCTAAGTCACTGACTAAAAAGACATCAATAAGCAAGTCGGAGCAGAACTTGATGTCACGGGCAGATTTTAAAGCCCTTAATCAACTCCAAAATTTCTTCAATTTGACAATGGTTGGCATATCCTTCAAGGAGAAAATGTGTCACTTTATTGGCCACCTCTCCAACCGTAGATCCCTAAATTCATTTTCTTGCTTTTTCAATAAAATGTAGTAGTCCTCAGTTGTCGAGAATTTGGGATTGGACTTGGGTTCAGCACAAGTTGTCCGATATCCACAGGAGCCGATGTCTCAACCCCTCGTAAAAGTAGGATCAGAGAAAAACTAATACTCTCGAAAAAGAAAAGGTAAAAACAAATAATAGAAGCAAAATTAAATATAAATGAAAGGATACACCACGGGCTGCCTCCCACTTAAGGCTTAGTAAGGTCCTTAGTTTGACTATCCTCTCGGCAAGTTGTGCCTGGAGTGAAATGCTCAACCTCTGAACATGTCCTGAATACCAGATGGCTTTACACGCTGACCATTTACTTTGAATATTTGTTCCGTAGGGTGATCGAAGTTCAACACTTCATACGGGATAACCCATATAATACTATAAGGCCCCATCCACTTAGATCAGCTCTCAGTGAAAGTTTAATTTTGGAATTAAAGAGAAGCACCCTGCGCCCCGGTTCAACGGCAGAGAGGCTGATCTTCTTATCACGTCCGAGCTGTACCTCTCCCTAGTAGCTTAGCACTCTCACGCATTGAAGAGAATTCCTTCCAACTTTATTTAGAAGGTAACTACAAATAACAGCACATGGGATCCATGTTTAACTTTTAATTCCCCAAAATGCCTTAGTTCCAATTCAATGTGCAAGGCGGCAGGCCTTTCCATATAGTGTATTTATAGAGACATTCCAACGGGCATTTAATGCTATGTGTAAGCCCACAATGCCTTCATCGAGCTTATAGACCAATCTTTTCAATAGCCTCCCACTTAGATCGGCAGCTCTCAGTGAAAAGTTTAATTTTGGAATTAAAGAGGAAGCACCTTCTGCTCGTTCAATAAAGAGAGGGGCGATCTTCTTATCATGTCCGAGCTTTACTCTTTTAGAAACCAGCACTCATAGTACTGCCTAAATTCTTCCAACTCATAGTTAATCCAACTTCTCAAAGAAAATGTGGGATCCATGTTCAACTTTTTAATTGCCCAAATGCCTTGTGTTCCAATTCAACAGCAAGGGCGTGCCTTTCCATATACAGCATAGAGACATTCCAATGGGCTGCTTGAATGCTATGCGTAAGCCCACAATGCCAGCCATCGAAGCTTTATAGACCAATCTTTTGGTTACTTCCAACTGCCTTCTCCAAAATTTGCTTGATCTCATTGTTTGAGACTTCAACACCGTTTACTTGTGGATGAGGAAGGCAAAGCGCTTCTATGTTGAATCCATATTTGTTTAAGAGCTTTTCAGAAGCTTATTGCAGTATGACTCCTTCATCACCGGAGCACTGCTTCGAGATGTTCAACTCACCGAAGATAAGAGCGGGAGGAACTTGTTGACACCTGAGATTGTTTTTCCTGAGTGGTATACTTGTAACCCACTTTGAGAGGTAATCAAAGGCCAAAAAAGGATGTAGGAAAAATCCAGCAATAGAAAGGACCCATAGAAGTCTATTCCCCAGTATCAAAAGTTCTACCGCATAATTCCGCTAGGGCATCTCCTCGCTCTGTAATCCTCTGTTCTTCGACACTGATCACATAGATTTAATGAAGGTGCATGTGTCCTTGAACATGGTTAATAAGAAAACCGACTTTGTGGATCTTTGCCAACGCTTGCACTTTAAAATGGCCAGGATAGTCGAAGCGAATGACAATGCTCAGGATGTTGTCCACTTCCTCTTCTGCACACATTTTCTAATGATCTCGATCAATACATTGCCTCATGAGATGCTCATCCCAAATGTATCTTCTTGCATTAAAGCAGGAACCTTTCTTTTCCGCCATAGGTTAACTCGGTAGTATATGTCGCAGGAGTAGTTAACCATATTGGCAGACCATCACTCGGGTTTCTTACTACAAAGAGTCGCTCATCACAGTAGGTATGGAAACAAGTAACCTTTAGCACTCACCTTCCCTAACCCACCCCGATAAACGGTCGGGCTAAAGGTCAGAAGTCCTTTTAAGCCCTTAATCTCCGTGTCAAACTCCGAGTAACAAAACCCATCTGATTAACCTTCGGGTTTAGCATCCTTCTTACCGAAAAGCTATCTTAAGGTGCGTGGTCGGTGTACACACCACTTAGTTCAATAAATACGATCGAATTTATCGTAAGCAAACACCACAAGTAACTCCTTCTCTGTAGTAGTGTAATTGAGCTACCTCACGAGGTAAGACCGGCATAATATATTGCCCCGAAAACTTTGTTCCGCCTCCGCCTACACGCACCGACCAAGAGTGCTGCATCATAGCATCATCAAGAGGTCAGTTCTAATCCGGCACCACCACCGTGCCGTAGATTAACTCTCCTTACCAACGTGTGAAGGTCAGGCAACTTCGAAAAAGGAAAGGTGTGTCCTTTTCCAAAGAGCATGCTGAGTGGGGCTTCGCCACTTTAGAAAAATCTACGATAAAACGTCGGTAAAACCCAAAGATACCCAGAAGCTTCACACTTTCACGTTGGTGGAGGCAAACTCTCAATAGTAGAGATTTGCCCTATCTACCTCAACCCATACAGTTAAACTTTGCTAGTGAGGACGATACCCTGGACCATAAAATGACATTCCCTTTTCCCAATTCAAATACTGGTTTTTCCTGTACAACGGATTAGTGCCGTTTCCAATTTCTTTAAATATGTGGAGAAGGAGGATCCAAAAAAGAGAAGTCGTCCATGAACACCTCCATGATGTCTCCCACTAAGCCTTGGAAAATCGGCATCATACACCTCTTGAAATGTAAAGTTGCGCTACAGTAGACCAAACATCATTCACCTAAATGCATACGTACAAAGGGGCACGTGAAAGTTGTCTTCTCCTGTCCTCCGGTGCGAGAGATCTGGTTGTACCCGAATACCCATCAAGGAAGCGAAGAATAAGGATAACCAAACAAGGCGGTCCAACATTTGATCAATAAATGGTAGGGAAAGTGATCCTAGTGGGTAGCTTTGTTTAATTTCCTATAATCAATACAAATACACCACCCCCCGTAATGACCGGGAAGGAATGAGTTCATTTTTCTCATTTCGATCACCGTCATACCCCTTCTTTGGAACCACTTTCACTAGACTCACCCATGAACTATCGTAGATAGCAAAAATGATTCCTCGCTTTTCTCCACTTGAGTATTTCCTTGCCAACCACCTCCATCATGGCAGATTAAGCCTCCATCACGTTCCAACCGTAGGAGTGAATGACTCTTCCATCAAAATCTGTGCATACTGACGGTTGGGCTAATTCCTTTGATGTCCTTAATTCACCATCCCAAGGCCCCATTGTCTTCCGTAATACTTCGAGTAGCTGGGTCAGCATTCTTCTTTCCTTAAGGTTGCAAATATTATCACAGGATATCTCGCCCCGTATCTAAGAATTCATATCTTAAGTGTTCAGGAGCTATTTTAATATGGGCAAGTGGTTCTTAGAATCGCTAAGAGTTAGTAGGGTATGGAAAACCGCATTACGCCGCTTCAACCATAATGTCATAATTCTCCTCCTGATCAGCTTCAACGAATTCAACTTGTCAAGCTCATGGTCCAAGTTGCCATGATAAGATTCCTTCAAAATAGTTATCCACAAAATCAGCTACATGATCAATCCGTAAACAACTTGAATGATCATCAATCCTGCTAATAGATCTCTCCATATTAAACACAATCATGGCCCTCATCAACACGCAGTTGTTAACTCCTTGAATTGACATCGATCAAAGCCCTTCCCCGTGCTTGAAGGAATGGCCTTCCAGTATCACTGGACACCTTTATCTTCCTCCATATCCACCACCACAAAGTTAATCGGAAAGATAAACTTATCCACCTTAATGAGTACATCTTCAATGATGCCACTGTTGGCTATCGAACGATCAAAGAACCGCAATGAAATCGATGTAGGCTTCATACCCGTTAAGCCTAATCATTGATAAATAGACATCGACATCAAATTAATACTAGCCTCTAAATCATAAAGGGCTTGCTCTAGCCGTGAGGTGCCAATAATGCATGTGGAGGTGAAGCTACCCGGATCTTTCAACTCAAGTAGATAACGCCAGAATATCGCACCGATGTTATTTCCTGAGAGCCACAATCTCACAATCAGAGTAAGACCTCTTCTTGGAAAGTAGATCATTTAAGAACTTAACATACTTTGGCATCACTTCCAACGCTTCGATGAATGGAATGTTCACTTCCAATTTCTTGAAAATCTCCAAAACTTTTGGAACCGAGCATCCAACTTTTTGCTTTCTTAAGCCTTTGAGGATATGGCATAGAGGCCGATATGGTGCAAGTTTAGGGCCATGAGGTCGACTCTCTTCAACCTTTTCCTTCCTTCTCTTTCTACTCAGATTATCTTTTGTTTGTTCTCGCTCGATTCTTTCTCGTGTTCTCATCTCGAGGCTACTTCCCCTTCTCTTAGGTCAAGTTCTTTCCCCGCTTGTAGCGTGATGGCCTTGCATGCCTCTGGGGTTAACTTGTGTTGTTGGGTAGGTGTTTGAGGAAGAAGGCTTGACCGCAATTGCTTAACTTACCAATTTGTCGCTCTATATTCTTCATAAGACCAGATCTTGCACGGACGTAGTAAGGGATTCAATCCTCGTTTCTCCCCTACTCATCCGCCGCTGTTTGTTTGGCAAATTGATAGAAAAAGTTTTCGCATCTCTTCATCCTTGGCCTTTTCCTTATCCTCCTCCTTTTGTTGTGGCTGCTTCTGAAACCCGGGAGGTAACTCGTGGGCAGAACTCTCACCATATCGAGCAACTCCGTTAGGAGCCTTACTTTGTCCGTGCTTAGACAAGGTTATAAACCGAGCTCCTCCTTGAGTCCGATAGTTGTTGGCATTGGGAGGGTTTTGATATTGGTTCTAAAATTGCCTTTTGGAATCCCCTCTATTCCCAACATATTGAGCCCTTCAAGTGACTGGTCAGGTAAGTATCCTCACAAGTTACTTTAGTTCGGTCTCTCCTTCCATGCGCAGCCCATGACTCGACATTTATTCACCAAGATCTCCATCTTCTTGGTAAGCTTATCCAACTAATTTGAGTTGGACACCTGCTGCTACTAGTTCAGCCTTCGTGCTCGATCACTTGACCATTGGCAATTGGACAAGGCCATTCTTTCTTAACAACTCCACAAGAAGAAGGTTCCATCATCATGAAAGCTCCTCCAGGGCAGCATCGATCATGTTTCTGTCGATGGCTGCAGCCTCCATAAAGAATAATTCCACTTGCAACCACTCTAGGTCTTCCATGGATTAGGACACCTCCTAACCGATCCTTGAATCTCTCCCAAGCCTCATGAGAGATTCTTCACCGTGTCAATAAATTGGCTAATTTGACTCCCTCGTACGCATCACCCTCGTTGGTGGAAAGTACTTAGAGAGAAACTTCTCCACCATTTGATCCCATGAAATAATACTCCCAGCTGAACGATTGGAACCATCCAAGAGCTCGTCCTTTAAGGAAAAATGGAAAGAGTCTGAGTTTAATCGCATCATCGTAAACTCCATTAATTTTAATGGTATTGCAAATTTGAAGGAACCTCACTAGATGATTATGAGGATCATCTAAGGTCAACCTCTAAACGCTTCTTGCCCAACCATCCGCAATAAAGTCAGGTTTAGCTCAAAATTGTTAGCTTGACCTGCAAACTCTCCTAATGCTAGAATACCACTAGAACAAGTCCGGCGTAATCCATGAAGGTACGGCTACTAACCACCTTGACCATTATTATTCAACTTACCTAATTTTGTACTTGGTCCTCTTGTGCTCTTATCGTCACCTATAATTTCTTCACACAAGTTTTGCAACTTATCTAACCGTTGTTAATTACAACCAACACTCTATTAGTTCTTCACGACCACGTAAAGTTCGCTTATTTCAGGATTGGACGGTAATAACTCCACAAGAACGACGCATGTACCGAGTAATTTCCTCAAACACTCTGTGTGTACCCCCGAAAAACAAATGTAAATGAGGAATACTGTGTAACATCGCATTAGAAAGAACAAAAGCAAAAACAGAAAATAAAAGTTCCAGGATCAAAAATAAACTTGGGTCACACTAATGTCACCTATCCTAACAACGTTTGGCTTGCCTCCCTAACAACGGCGCTAAAAACTTGACTCGAAAAAATTGTGTCTATAGATTTTCAGCAAAGTGCACCGGTCAAGTAATAGAATAGAGTATTTAAACCCCGGTTATCGCAGCAAGTTCTATTTGTTCTAAGTAGAGATCCCACTCTTTCACTCTCAAGAATGGCCGAAGAAAGCAAGATATTCAACACTCGCCTTAACTCCGGAGGTGCACAAGAGCCCATCCCAATCGGCGTAGGAAAATGTTGACCCACCCCAACTCGCGCCGTTCCATCGCTTCTACCACGGAGTTCCGTTTACTCCAACAAAACCGCCACTCACACCTTGAGCTTTTCTCCAAGTGGAAAGCTCGCATGAAGATGTTTATGGTATGCCATGACCATCTCTTGTGGCCCTCGTTTCTCATCAGAGATTCCAATTCCGATGACTATCGGAGAACATGGAGTTGGAAGGCCAAAGACGGATGCCGAACTTACCAACGATGAAAGAGTTCGGCAAAGCGCTAGCGAAAGGCTCAGTTTACGTTACATCGTCTTTGGATTCCGAGGCTTTCACGGACGTCCAGGGCTGCATCGTCAAAGAAAGTCGTCGGGATAAACCGACAATCCTTTGTGAGGGAAGTCAGTCCCAGATGCAAAACGTGATATGTGCTCTCGTATTTAACTTTGAGAGTTTCAATCACAAACCTCGGCGAATCCCTTTGAGAGTATCTATTTGAGATTTGGCAAGCTCATTCTAGTAGCTAAAAACTATCAATGAACACTACACTCGGCCTCAAATCAATGACAAGTTCTTTCGATCCTTGCCGGATTGCTACTACTCCAAGCAGCCTGCAGATGTAGCCGACAAAATCGGCCGTTCATCGCCTTGAAGAAATATACGGAGAGCTTCGCGACTCATGAGGTCGATTCGATACACCGACCATGATGAGAAAATAGCTCGGAAAGAAAAAGGGTAGCCCTCAAAGCTACTTAATGCTCCAAGAATCATCAAGAGGATGATACGGATGAGTCGTAGAATTCGACTCAAACGCAGAAGAGGAAATAGCTCTTCTTGTTAAATCCTTTTGAACGATTCCTTGCGGAAAAGTAGAAAAGGATTCGTAAGGAAGGAACGATCTGAGTCGAGCTCCCAAGAATGCTTTAATTGTGGGAAACCCGGTCACTGGGCCAAGGAATGCAGATCCAAATCTAAGACGGCCGAGAAAAGCGACAAGGTTACTCTCGACGTACCACCTCGTACAACAACAAGCAAGAACAAGAGGAAGGCACTCATAACAAAGTACATCGCGGGGCTCCAAGAAGAGGAGGAATCTCGGATGAGAGCCAACTCCTAAGCTGAACGTCCGCCTCATGGCAAATACCGAGGTACCTTCTATCTCTCGAGCTCATGAGTAAAATGAATCTTTTATTACTGAACATGATCATGAAAAGAATGAGAGACTAATAATTACTCAAATGTACAAAGATATGGAAAGTCGTAATAAACGTCTTGAATTTATTATTACTAGACTTGAAAAGGACATAGTCGACTTCGGAGGAAAAGAAGCTTGGTATCACGATCTAAGGGCTGAAAATCATCTGCTAAATACCAATCTCTCGGCCTAAAAGTTATCATAAAAAGACTCGAGAATGAACTTGAACAAAAAAGGAAATAAATCGTAAGTGGCTTAAATCCTGGGGATAAATAGCCTCTTCATTTAGGACCGATACGATAATGTTCGAGTCAAACCCGGCCTAGGCTCGTAATCATCAACCTCCAATGCTAACCAACTTATATCCTGTTAGTACGTCTAAACCGTTGGATGGTTTCATTCCTGGTGGCACCATAGTTTATGATTATGGAGTCGAGGTCACATCGCACTTCCCAGGCGCATCACCCGTAACTAATGATGAAGGAAGGTCGTCAGCTTAAAGCCAAAATCCGTAGCACCCAAAAAGAAAGGAAAGGCAAAGGCCGACGCATCTAGGGCAAGAGTGTGCACCCAACCGCAATGGATTAGGCCACAGGAACAGAGTAGCAAAGTCTCAGAAATCTAAGAGACCAGTATCCCCTGTTTGTACTCCACATTATAGTGTCTGCTCCATCCTAGGGGAAATAGGTCATTATCACTTTGAATGTTGGAGTTTATCGGATAACTGGCATTGTAATCAAATTCGTACCAATAAAGATCGGTCCAATAAAAAAGGGTTCTTCGAGCAAAACAAAATCTAAACCTCAAAGGAGTATCTCTCCCAAGATAACCCAAATAAAAGAAGCAACTTTAAACTAACAAATTAAAGTCAACTTGAGAGCTAAAAGTCCTAGCAAAGTCAAATCCGAATCACTGACGTTATCGTTGTTCTTTCTAACCGCCCGAAACAAGTTTGGGCACTAAAAGTGTAAACTATTGTTTTTCAGAGCATCTCTGGAATGTACTTGCCGGATCACTTGAAGTTAAAGATCAATCAAAGCAAGTGGATCCTCGATAAGTGGATGCTCCGGACATATGACGGTGATCAAACTCTACTTGTAAAAGTTAATGAAAAACGACGTCCATCCGTTTCATATGGCGACAACAAGAAAGGAAAGACTCGGGGTATGGCACTTTAACCAACGGCCAGGTATCAATCACTAGAGTTGCACTAGTCGGTCCTGAAGCATAATTTGCTAAGTGTCGTAATTTATGTGACAAAGGATTTATCGTTTCCTTTATGTCCAACACTGTATGAAGCGGAAAACTTATTCGAGAGATGTTAAGTTATCCGGATCAAGAGATGGGGACATATACTCTGGGTCTTAAGAAATAATTCTTCCGACCTCGGATGCTTCCTCACTACAAAGATTAGATGAAGATAGTTGGTTATGGCACAAGCGATGCCGCACATTTAAACTTTGAAGACCTTGTCTAAGTAGCGTCGCTTGATCTTGTCACCGGTGTACCTAAACACAAATACTCTAGAGATACTCGCCGGGAGAATGCCAACTTGGCAAACGGACCAAACATAGCTTTAAGGGAAGATCATTTAATTCAATAACTGCTCTTTTACAACTTCTTCATATGGACCTCTGTGGTCCCATTTCTGTTCCTTCACTAGTCAGAAGTAGATATACCCTTGTGGTTATCGATGATTTCACTAGGTACACATGGGTGATGTTCTTGAAATCTAAGGATCAAACTTTTGAGCATCTTGTAGATCTTTTCAACCGGATAAGCAACTCACAAGGACCGAGCATAAAGTGCATCAGAGTGATCATGGTACTTAATTTGATTTTTCGTAAATAAGATCATATTGTTCTCGAACATGGCATTCAAAGACGACTTCTCTCGCGCCCGAACTCCACAACAAAATGGGGTAGTCGAGCACAAGAATCGTACTTTTAGTCGAGGCCGGCAGATCTATGTTACCGGGGCAATGCTCTCTCGGTTTACGGGTCAAGCCGTGTCCATCGCCCGCTATGTTCAGAATGTAACTCTAATAAATAAATCTACCATGAAAACACCCTATGAGACGTGGGAGAGGACGAAAGCCCGCAATTTCACATTTTGAGCTTTTGGGCGTACTTGCTATATATT
Organism: Taxillus chinensis; assembly: GCA_023512835.1. Classification (NCBI taxonomy): domain Eukaryota; kingdom Viridiplantae; phylum Streptophyta; class Magnoliopsida; order Santalales; family Loranthaceae; genus Taxillus; species Taxillus chinensis. Next base: position 14,655,153 of record CM042088.1, on the reverse strand, counting down.
GATAAATGGCAAAGAAACCCGGAATAAATTTGAACCAAAATCTGATGATGGGATTTTTGTCGTTACTCATTACATAGCAAGGCTTATCGAGTCTTTAATAGAAAACTTTTTAAAGTTGAAGAATCTATCCATGTGACCTTTGATGAAACTAATCTTGATCGGTCAAAAGTTGCTTCTTCAAGTTCTAATGTACATGTCCCGGACAAAGAACATCGACTATTCGAAGTTTATGAATGTTCCTGATACACATCTTGACCAACCACGTGGCATCAGCGAGGCACAAAGAAGTTATATGGATGATGCTACGGATGATTCGGACTCAGGACTACCATTAAGCTCCGGACATACTTCTTCGGATACCCAAAATTCGGAGCACATTCAAGCCCGTCCGGACCAGGCTAACACCGGAAGAAACAGGGGTGAAGAACCACCTAGTTCTACCGTACCTTCTAATACGGAAACATCTGGTCCTGAAGAAGCTCAACCAGCAGATATACCCGAACAACCTAATCGCGTAGCTTCAAATTATTCAAGATCAACCATCACATGCATAGAATTACTGATGGACCCGAAACCATCCTTCAGATCAAGTGATTGGTGATCCTACGCCGGTGTAAGAACAAGAGCGGCCACCTTCAACATGTGTCTCTACTCGTGTTTTCTATCTCAAATAGAACCAAAGGTGGTAGATAAGCTCTTTAGGATTTTAATTGGATAGAGCCATGCAAGAAGAGTCAATCAATTTAAGAGAAATAATGTGTGGACTCTAGTACCAAGGCCTAAGTCTCAAGAAGTCATAGGAGTTAAATGGGTGTTCCTAACAAGCTTGATACGGACGGAATAGTAATCCGGAACAAAGCCGACCGGTAGCCCAAAGGATATCGTCAAGAAGTAAGGAATAGACTATGATGAGACCTTTGCTCCAAAGAGGCAAGACTTGAGGCAATCCGAATGTTTTTGGCGTATGCTTCATATGAAAACTTCATAGTTTATCAAATGGACATCAAGAGTGCATTCCCGAACGGAGATCTTCAAGAGGAGGTGTACGCCGAACAACCTCCCGGTTTCATTGAACCTAAGGCAGACATCTAGTCTACAAGCTTCGAAAAGCTTTATATGGTTTGAGGCAAGCTCCAAGAGCCTGGTACGACACACTGTCGAATTCCTACTTGCTCACAACTTCCAAAAAGGGAAGATAGACACCACCTTATTTCTACGAAAAGAGAAAGGACACACTCTAATCGTATGTATATACGTGGATGATATCATTTTCGGATCAACAAATCCAAGCTTTGTGAAGAGTTTGCAAAGTTGACGACAGGCAAGTTTGAGATGAGCATGATGGGAGAACTGTCCTACTTCCTTGGAATAGAGTTAAACAATTGAAGAAAGGAATCTTCATTAATCAAGCTAAGTACACTCGCGATCTTATTAAGAAATTTGATACGGAATGTTCATCTCCCATCAAAACTCCCATGCCCGTGCGCCAAGTTAGATCCTGATGTGGACGGCATATCGGAAGAATGTGACCGACTACGGAGGGATGATAGATCCTTGTTGTATCTTACAACGAAGTCGCCCAGACATTTTGTTTGCAACTTGCATCTCGTGCACGATATCGGGCGAATCCCAAGGAGTCACATATGCTCCATGTTAAACGGATATTAAGGTATCTCAAAGGAACGATGTATTTGGGACTCTGGTACCCAAAGGAGTCCAACTTCACCTTATCCGGATACTCGATGTTGACTTACTGGTGTCGTATCGACGGAAAAGCACAAGTGGTACGTGCGCTTCTAGGAAATAGATTAATTTCATGGTTCAGTAAGAAGCAGAATTCCGTATCAACCTCACCGCTGAGGCGGAATATATAGCGCTGGGAGTTGTTGCGCATAACTACTTGGATGCAAAGTCAACTTACCGACTATGGTTTCAACATGTCATCTATTCCACTCTACTTTGCGACAACACTAAATAATTCTTGCTATCAGCAATAATCCTGTCATGCACCCTAAGATGAAGCATATTGAGGTCGTATCACTTCATACGCAACCATGTTCTCAAAAGTCACATCTCACTGGAACATGTTGCTACTAAAGTTCAACTGGCGACATATTTACAAAGCCCCTACCTGATGCAAGATTCTCCCGAACTACTCTTCCGATTAGGTATGCTCGACTTCTCCGCATAGTTTCACATTTAAATTACCCAACAAGATACTTACCGTCGTAACATGCATTGTGCTTTTATTGATAGTAGTAGATACATACTAATCTTAATGATGATCATACTTGTCTAATGTGCTTCATGCTTCGATATTGATAGCAACTTCATATATGGGAGGATGCTTGCTTTCCCGATCAAGTCGTTTAAGCAAACATGATTAAATTTTATATGATTAACCTCATTCTGGTTTCATGATCTTAATTTCCACTGATCACCACATGACAAATTCCTGTTCATTTAGATTACTCTATTAACATGTATAGTTGAAGAAATGAAATGGGTTAACTTGGAATGCCTGGTGGATGAATACACAATCGTAGTCCGATCAACTACAAGTATAGTTTCCTATAAAGATGACAGTGCTGAATTTCTTTAAGCCGGAAAGGTCTACCGAGAGGATTGCACAATCTTAATTTATAATTTATTCGAGAAAATTCTTTAAGTCGGAAAGGTCTACTGAATTTCTAAAGTATATGTCTCATGACCTCTTTCCTGGCTGTCTATTCGAGGGGGAGCCTTTCATTGAGAGGATCGAATGATCTATGGGGGAGCCTAAGCTTCATCTATTACCTCAGTAATAACCCCCTAATATGTCTCAGATACTCCCTCCTCTAAACCTTTACTTCCGGATCTGACTGGACATGCATTGTTGAAACAAAATTGCGGCATGCTTGGATGTATTTTTTTTCTTCAACCATGCATTTTAATCGGATAATCAACCGCTTGCTTTTGACATGTGTCCACTTCCTCATTTTTCACTCATGAATCCTAGTTTGGTCAAATCATATGATTTTTAATTAATCTTAGCTATGTCGTTCAGCAGGACGGTTTCACTATGTTGACCTATATGAACTTGTGTATTTATTATCCGACATATGCCCCGATTTAGTCACATTGATCATTCTCTAGTATGTATATGTCTATTTCATTCTTTGTAATGCATAAGTTATGCTACTCATTAGTTCAAATTATATAGCTCTTCACCGACTAATTTCTCCTATCCGTACTAATCCTTGCCTCGTTAAGCTTTTGTACTTTTAGCTTATTTTTGTGAAGCTACGGTTCAGATTTTCTTTGCACCCTTATCGATACATCCAGTCCATAGTCTTGGATTTGAAGTGTTGTGGTACTTCTCTTCTCTTCGACTTATTGACAGCAAAGGAATCTACTTTTCTCTCACCGCACTCTGTTACTACGGACACGGTCTACTTTTCATCCGGATACTCGTTACTCGTTACTCGACTATCGCTGATTCCGGATGATTGTCGGTTCATTCCTCCTGGACTCCTGACACTCACAAAATTGTGATAATCCATGTCTTATTTTATATCGCGTGCTTTTGAGGAAGAATAATGATGATTCATTAAATGCATGTCTCGGGATGCACACACTTCCCCTGGAAGGCAAACAGCTGTTATCCTTACTTGGTCATGCCGTCTCCACGTCATCTTTTAATTCGGAGGCATACCAAGATCAAAACTAATGACATCAGCCTGTCAAGTGGTCTACTGTTTCACTCGCCAAATTCCTAGACCCGCTGACATTCACGGACTCGGTCTTATATATTCTATTCATTCCTGCGAAGTACGAGTGCTACCCTTTTCAAATCCCTAAAGCTCTCGTTGCTCCTTCAATCCCTAAGACCTCTCCTTCCCTCTCGCCCTTCAACTTTCATCTACAATGGCACCCAGTACCTCTCTTTCTGGCGTCAATCCCGGCCATCCGGTCGATTGAGCGCTATCTCCAACCCTTCGGACCGGTTTTTCCATATTCGCCCTCTTCTAAGCCTCTCACATACTCGACTTGATCTCCAATCCTGTCGATCTTCTTATAGACGACATTCTCGAGTACTACCAACGGATCCGCTGTACCACCGACTCCATCATCTCCTATGTTCGTGGTGAATCCATCCTCATTACCCCCGACGTTCTCCGCGCTGCTCTCGCGCACCCCCGGTGAATCACAGCGCCCCGATGCCGATCCCATGGCGGCTTCTATGGGTTGCACCTATAAAGGCAAGGAATACAAGGTGAAGTCCTTCCAAGGTCGCTATCGCCGTATGGCGATCATACGAGTCAATGTTTACTAGCTCGCACTTCCGCTCTGGACTCGTTCCGTACGATCTTCTTCTGGCCATGTACGGCGTTTCGAAGGTCTTCCGATGGACCGGGGGACGTTTTGTTCCGACCGCCGCAGACTAGACCCAAGAACCATTCCTTCGGGCACATCCTAAGCATTGTCTTCCAAAGATCTTCATCCGGACCATTTCGCCCGCTCCGACGTTGTTCCCTTTCCTCCGACTTATTATCTTCGCTATATTACGCCTGATGGGAACATGATGGCCCGCCATCCCTCTTCCGCTCTCCGCCTTCTCCTGCCACGAACAACAAGGCGCTTCTATTGGTAACCCTCCGACGGCCATGCCCTTGCCGTCGCTCGGCTCATCGATCCTCCCGGATTCAATCCGTTCTTGCACCCTCCATTTCTCGGGCCTCCCGAAGACACGGCGTCCGTGCCGAACCCTCCGAGGTTGCGGGGCCATCTCAAAGACGGTGTCCCTAGAGCCGTTTCCTCGGCCCCTTCTGTTGCGGATGTCCCCACTCCCTCCACTTCCGCTTTTGCTGCCGCGGTTGATACCGCCGTTGTCGCCGCCACTACCGATGTCCCAAAATCCATTCCGAAGCTCCTTTGCCTCCCCTACCTCAACCCCGAGATTACCTTGACCATCTCTCCGCCGACACCTTAACGGACCTATGGCTCCGTTTCAGCCTTGCCCACATCGCCTCCATTCTTGACACCGATCTCCTGGGTGTTTTACACTCACCATACTCAATCCCTGGAGACCATGATCATCTTGGAATTTGGACCAAGGCTTTCTTACGCCGACCTCCATTCCAGATGTGCCATTCCCTAACCCCTCCAGCCCGGTCCATGCCGCACGTAGTCCTTCCCCCCGCTAAGGTTGGACCTTCTTCTCCTCCCGTTAACATTCCCGTTGTTGACCTATCTGGTCAAAGCGGGTCCGCCGCTTCCGGATGCCTCTGTCGCTCCGGATGCCCCTGGGCTGCGCTGATACTCCCTGCGGACTCCTCCGCCGTGAACTCCTACTCCTGTTCATGCGGGGGAGTCCTCCAAAGCTCCAGAGTTGGCCCTTGGGTGTGCTTCTTTTGGCACGGTCCACTCCGACGCTGTGCTCTCCGCCCAGCTGGACCGCCATGCCCAAGCACAAAGCGCCCAAATATCTGCCATTGCTGCCAAGGTTGATGCTCTTGGTGCCCAACTCCTCTCCGCCCTCACCAACTCCTCCACCTCCATGGAACGAAAGATGGACCTAGTCGCCTCGTCCATCCACTCCTTGTCTACCTCCTTCGCAGCACCGCGCACACGATGGCTCGCCCTCCCGTTGCTCCCCGCCGATCTGTCAAACCGGGGGAGAGAGTGTCATCCGATCCTTCGCTCCTCCCCGCATCACATTCATCCACTCGTGATGAGAAGCGGCCTGCCTCTTCATTGCTTCAGGGAGTTCAAATCCCCAAATGTAGCCACTTCTCTCAGCCAAGCTCCTCGACTGCAGCTCTTCCTCCATCCTCTCCATCCGCAGCTGACACCTTCCTCCCATCATACGCGCCGTGTGACCCTCTTGATGCGGACGGAAGCGTGCGTAAGGCAATGATGTCCTATGCTGCGTCTTCTGCCGAGAGAAGATGTCTCTCTGACCTGTACCCCTTCTCCTCGGACAACATTCGGACCCTTTTTTTGGAGAAAGGCCTCTTTACAACAGCGACATTGACAACTTCTCTAGGGCTGCTAAAATGGAGATGAGGTTGTTTCCATCTCTCGTACAAGGACGGCCACTTGTTTGAAGTTCTACCAGGCCGGAATGAGGGCTATCTTCCCAAAGATAGATATCATTCGGTCCTTTATCGACGGAATCGCTGAGGATAGCAAGCCACGGAGAACTCTCTCAACTATCCTCATTCCATACTGGATCATGTCGCCACATTTCATGATGGTCGTCTTCATGATTCAAATCAAACGATGATTCTGATTGATTCTCATCGATTGAAGAGCAAGATGTAAGAAAGAATCAATGGGAACCACTGTGTCTCGGTTGATCAAATCGTGAAGAAAGTCGGATTATATGAAAAGTTGGGCATCACTCCTTTAAGACCAACCGAGAAGTCAAGGCGACATTCTGGGGCAAGAAGCAAGTGCCACAACAGCCGGATGGAGATAGCAAGGGGCCTTTGTTTGTTACTTCATCAAGTCATTCTTAAGTGTGGACAAATCTTGGAGCCAACACACCACTTATTCGATGAAGCAGACAATGGAGCTTAGAGAGAAAGCAAGAACGATGATCTTCAAGTATAGTAAGCCTTATGTACCTTAATGAAAATCTTGTATAAAGGCTAAATTGTATTCGGTTGCTGATAAATGAAAATGGTTGTGATGTGTATTCCAGTATGTTATCTTTTGCGCCGCTACAGGATCGGATTACAAAGGGTTTTGGCATATCCATAATTGGGGGAGATTGTTGGATCAAGCCCAGAATTTGGATCATGTCGATAAAGCCCTATGTAATTTGATTTGAGATCTTTTGTGTTTCTTTGATCATTGCAGAAGATATGTTATTAATCCTGGAGATACACTCGTGAGAGCAAAGCTAAGGACAGGATACATAATCCCGATCCGGACAAGAGTGAGTGTCGTCAAACACTTGGTAAATAACCAAGTCACCAATACATACGGAATAAGGAACATTCATGCGGACTAAGAACTTAAAAGCTACGGATTACGGAATCTACTCTTAATATCTCAAACGGACTAAGTCAAACTGATGCGGAGTAAGAATCTTGGTCTACAAGGTCGCACGAAGTAAAAGAGTCGACACGGAGCTAAAAAGTTAAGTCTTCCACTCAAGTGAACTAAAGTAAAGAAGACACGGAGTAAGGCATCCGAGTCTTCTATACATACGGAGTAAGGAAGTACTGATGCGAAATAAGGACCCGAGTCTTTATTCGCATGGAGTAAGGAAGCTAGATGCGGAGTAAGGAATCCGGACCACTCACTTATGCGGAGTAAGGATGTGCTAGTACGGAGTAAGCCATCCGATCCTTTAGACTCGCACGGAGTAAGGAACTTACGGAGTAAGGAACTTACATGCAGAGTAAGGAAGCGCTGATACGGAATAAGCACTCCGACCTTCTCATTCACACGGAGTAAGGAAGCGCTGACACGGACTAAGGATTCCAGTACCAAATAGATACAGAGTAAGAAACCACTGACACGGAGTAAGGTTCCGAGCTTCATTAGCAACGGAGTAAGGAAAATTACACCGGACCAAGAAGATGCTACTTCAACTTACCGCATTTAAAGTTATCAACTCGTGGTGTCCCAAGTAAGACAAACTCGTTGAGAACCTAAAGAATCTTACACGTGGATCACCCGGATATGTGGACACAACTTTAATTATACTTGGGAACTCACAAAGGCACTTATACTCTTCAAACCCAAGATCTTGATCTCCACAAACCACAGCAGTCAAGGTAGAGAGATTACCAAGGAATAGTTAGTGCTGAACGCATTCCGGAACTACAAGTTCCAAGGTTATCTCTTAGGAATGTTTCTATAAATATTCATACTTGTACATTTGGAAGGAGTGCGAGTGAGCCTGAATCAATCCTGTGTACGCACAAGAGTTAAAAAAACATAATATAGGCTAGTGTGTGAATCCTTTTGTAAACAGAGTGTAAGAGAGTCTTGCTTCTATTTTGTTGTATTTATCTTTTGATAATAAAACAAAATACTTCCACTATCCTGGTTATCTTCCGCAGTTGATTCTATCACTTAACTAGATAAGTATTTGTGTCATAAGAGAATAGAAAGAGTTTCGATAAGAGCCTATTCACCCCCCCCCCCCTCTAGGCTCCAAGGGACCATCACTACTGAAAAGCCGAAAGCGGTGATTTGGAGCAAGAAGTAGGTACCTCAACAATCCGATGGAGATAGTTGCGGAGCTTTTGTTTATTTCTTCATCAAGTCCTTCATAAAGGTGGATGAAGACTGGAACGACATCCCCAACTATACGATGGAGCAAACAATGGAGCTTCGAGAGAAAGTAGCAACAATGATCTTCAAGTATAATAAGCCTTATATACCTTAATGTAAAATTCTTATATCAAGGCTGAATTGTACTCTTATTGTTGACTAAATGGAATGTAGAAGTTATCTTTATTTCTATATGTTATCTTTTTGTTTCACTTACCAGATCAGATTATAAAGGATTTTGGCATATCCATATTGGGGGAGATTATTGGATCAAGCCCAGAATTTGGATGATGCGAATAAATCCCTATGTAATTTGATTTGAGACCTTGTATGTTTATTCTTAGTTGTTGCAGAAGATATTAACTTAATCCAGACCTTCATTCGTGAGAGAAAAGCTAAGGACAAGTTGCATAATCCTGATCCAGACAATCGTGAGTGTCGTCAAACACTTGGTAAATAACCAAGTCTTCTTACGAATAAGGATCACTACTTGAGACCAAATGCTTAAAGTTACGGACTAAAGAATCTGTGTCTTACACTTTAAACGGACTAAGTTAAATAGATACGAAATAAGAATCTAGTCTATATCTTGCACGGAGTAAGAGAAAGTTATTGCGGAATAAAAAGCTAAGTCTTGCACTCAAGCAGACTACTGACAAGAAGACACGGAGTAAGGAATTCAAGTCTTTCATTCATGCAGAGTAAGGAACAACTTGTGCGGAATAAGGATCCAAGTCCTTTATTCGCACGGAGTAAGGAAAAGATACTTGGAGTAAGGAATTCGAACCTTTTACTCAAGCAGCGTATGGATGCGCTGATACAGAGTAAGCCATCCGGACCTTTTAACTCATGCGGAGTAAGGAAGCGCTGATACGGAGTAAGCTCTCCGAACTTCTCGTTCATACGGAGTAAGGAAGCATTGACACGTAATAAGGATTCCAGTATCAAACTGACACAATGTAAGCAACTACTGACACGGAGTAAGGATCCGAGCTTCATTAACACGGAGTAAGGAACTTTACAACAGATGAAGAAGACGCTACTTTAACTTATCAGTTTTGCATTTAAAGTCATCACGCTGTGTCCCAACGTAAGACAAACTTGTTGAAAATATAAATTATCTTACACGTGGAACACATGGAGATGTGGACAAAACTTTAATTGAATTGGGATCATGCAAAGATACTTATGTTTTATAGACCCAAGATCTTGAGCTCCACATCCGCAGCAATTAAGGCAGAGAGATTTCCGAGGAACATTTAATGTTACACGTTGCTCGGAAGAACAAGTTTCAAGAATGTCTTTCTAACGGATGGCTATATATTAAAACTTGTAAATTTTAGATATATGCACGTATATATACAAGAGCTTTTAGAGATTTTATTGGCTAGTGTGTGAGTCATTGTAAACAAAGTGTAAGAGAGTTTCCAATAGATCGAAAAGCTTCATTAGCTTTAATCTATATCTTGTTTTGTTGTACTTATCTTTTAATGATAAAATAAAATACTTCTACTATTTGGTTATCGTCCACACCGATTTTTTCTTTTAACCAGGATAAGTTTTGCGCCGAAACGAAAAAAAGAGTTTTCAATTAGAGTCTATTTACCCCTCTCTAGGCTCCTAAGGACCAACAATGTTCAATCAAATAATATTTGATTGGATTATCTAATATCAAATTAACATATTAATAAATTAAAAATTAAATTTAAATCTAATTAATTTATATTTTATAATAAAATCATAATAATACTTTTATTTTTTATTATAATATAAATATATATACTTTTATAATTACTTTATTTTGAAAATAAATTATACACTAATAATAATAATAATAATAATAATAATATTCATATGTAATATAATAAATATATAAGACAAAACAGAGTTACCATAATAGTTATACACCTGCACTGACAAGGGATGTAAACACATCGAAGACAGAAAATGCCCGTGGGATGGGAGTTTATATCGGGATGGGATGGGCATGCTTGCAAATTCAAAAAACTGCGATAAGGTGGGACAGGGAAAATTATCATTCATAATCTTATGTTGAGGACCTTGATTAGGATCCAACAACAATCTAGAGAAGGATAACCGAGTACCCAAACTCTAGCCCAAGCGATTCAAATAATTAACTAAAAAAACCGAAAATAAGTATAAATCTCGAATATAAGAGTTTATAATTGCCAATAGCCAATAATCTAATACCTAAATTGTCATAGATAAGGCCTATTTATAGGCAAATGACTATCTAGGAATTGGAAACTTAATACAATTAGGAAACTAAAGTAAAATACCAAAATACCCTAATACGAATTAAATAAAGGAAAGTAATAAAAAGGAAAGACTTCTGATACGATAAGGAAAGTAAATATATGGAAAGACTTCTAGACGAAGTAGTAGACTTGTTCATCAAGGCAAGACACGTTGTGGGCTTCATCTTCAATACTGCTTGATGTGAATAGTGCATGCATGAAATCAAATCTCAACAATCCCCCGCCCTTTGAAACTTCCCTTGTCCTCAAGGGAAATTTGGGAAATTGTTTTACATCTAAAGTACAACGTCCCATTAATCCTAGATACCCATAATCCTTTACAAATTCCCTGATTTTCTTCCTTGTGTAAATCTCCTGTCTCATTGTCACAAAATTAAACTGCTGTAAAAATAGAAACGGAGTAGATCTCGTATCAATTGTGAGCTCCGCCAATACCTCCAACATGTGAAACACTTTTGTTGATAAGGATGAGAAAGAGTGATGACGAAAATGTAATGACCCGTATTTTGGGATGTGAGGAGTTAGTCTCAGTTTTGCCCTTTTAGTGGAGATATGTGGGTTTTGGGGAGTTTCCTTCCCACACACTTTAGCTAAAACCCCTTGGAACTTGAAGGGCAAGTTTGGGGTAAGAGATGTGCCCAAAAGGGGACCTTTGGGGAGGTGCACGTGACAATGCACGTCATATGGGGATATAACGTGCAAGGAGATTTTTGTTTGCCTATCTTCTACATGATCCTAGGAAGCTTGGGGTAGAATTTCACAGCTTTTAGAGCTGCACGTCATATGGTGATATGACGTGCATTATGGCATGCAGCCATATTTTTGTACCGTCACCTTGGTTTTATTATTCTAATCATCTTTTCCCAAAGGACCATGTTGGAATTATGAGTATTTTATTTTGTATGGATGCGGAAAGCTTGTAGCTTGTGCGATCAAAACTACATCGTTTTGATGCTGGGGTTCACTTAATCAAAACTACGACGTTTTGATGTTGTGGTGTCTATATAAGGAGGGGGAGCCCCTCTGTTTTGGGTTTTAGGGTTCCATCAGCCGCCGTAGCCGTCGCAGAGAGAGAGAGAGGGAAGGAAAGCTCCTGATTCTGCTGTGGTGATTCGCGGGAGTGGACGGTATTTGGCGTGGAGGCAAGAGCGTGAAGGAACCTGTTGAGGTAGGGGTTCTGTCTTTTTGTACCTAATCCAGGGTTAGGCCCTGTGGTGAATGAACTATTGGATATCGTTCTTGTTGTTATATTATTTATATGTAAATTCATATAGGTGTGACCTCCTATATGAATGTTGGCCTTCAATGGCGTGTTGTTTGGATACATGTATATACACATGTCAAGTGTTTGAGATTATGCCTGTGAGGCCACGCATGTCAAGTGTGAGATTATGCCTGCGAGGCCACGCATGCTATGTGTTTGTTGTTATGCCTGAGTGACTGTGCATATTATGTGTTCGCTGTTATGCCGGAGTGGCTATGTGTACTGTGTTTTGTGGAACCCGGTGGCTGTGAAAGCCCGGGACTATTTTGTGGAACCCGGTGGCTGTGGAAGCCCAGGACTGTTCTTGGAACCCGGTGGCTATGGAAGCCCGGGACTATTCTTGGAACCCGGTCGCTGTGGAAGCCCGGGACTACTCTTGGAACCCGGTGGCTGTGGAAATCCGGGACTGTTCATGTGTTAGCCTGTGTGGCTGTGGACCTGTTAGCCTATGTGGCTGTGGAAATGATTATATTTGATGTTGTGGTTTGTTATTATATGTCACGCCCCGGATTTCCAACCCGAGGAAACCGGTACGTGACTCCCCTTGTACCCACACGGAGGGCAAAGGGGTTAGGATGCAAACCCCGAATTTAACATTTTAAAACATCCACAACACATTTCAAGAAAAAAAATGTCCATAAAAGAAATCCACAATCCAAACCAGTCTTTATTACAACAAAATCCTTTCCAATCCATCCCCACTGGGGTTACATCAATTCCCATAAAAAAAAAATAACATAAATGGAAGAGAGTAAAATAAATAAGGTCTTTCACCTTGGTGTATCCACCTAACGCCTGTAAGTCCCTGGAAAACAAGCAAATACAAGAGAGGGGTGAGCAACCACGGCTCGGTAGGGATCAAGTCTCCCCAACCCTTCCCATGTTCCTAGCGGCTACATGCATGTGCACAGTGTAGTGACGTGGCAAGATAAGAAAAAGAGTAAAACATTCCACACAAGCGGGCGTAACCCCAGCCCAGTCACACCGGCTAACAAACATCACAAGCAAGTAATTTAACCGCCTTTTCGGGCCACCGATTTAACCGCCTCTCAGCAAAGTAGTTTAACCGCCTCTTCGGGCCACTGGTTTAACCGTCTCTCGGCAAAGTAATTTAACCGCCTCTTCAGGCCAGATACCACAATCATGCACACAACACACACTACGGCCACTTAAGCATAAAAGCAAACACTTGGTGTGCACCCATTCACAAGTGCACAAACCCACCATTCAGGCAATAGAACAAACACCCAAAGATGCATACATTCACCAAATCACAAGTCCAGCCACACACGCATATTACCAAACATGTAATAGGCATGTACACACAACCGTATTCACACAGCATTTCATCGAACATATAGCAAGCAACAACAGAATCACACCAAAATGCCATTAAGGCCAACATCCATATAGGAGATCACACCTATATGGATTACATATATATATATAACAGATATAACCCATAATCTGCCCTAGAACCCTAGGACAGAGGAGGATTTAGGAAGAACAGAACCCCTACCTCAAGTAAGACGCAACAACACGGCAATAGTCTGATCCCACGCCGAACGCCGTCCACCCACGAGACTCTGACCACCCACGCAAGACGCCTGGCAAAGAACCAGGAGCTCTCCTTCCCTCTCTCTCTCTCTCTCTCTCTCTCTCTCTCTCTCTCTCTCTCTCTCTCTCTGCGACGGCTGGTGGAGCAACAAACCCTAAACCTAAAACAGAGGGGCTTCCCCTCCTTATATAGACAACACAATATCAAAACGACGTAGTTTTGATTAAGTGAATCCCAAAGATCAAAACGACGTAGTTTTGATGGAACAAGCTATGACCTTCCCACATCCATACACACCAAAATATTCACAATTCCAACATGGTCCTTTGGGAAAAGATGATTAGAATGGCAAAACCAAGGAAACCATGCAAAAACATGCTCGCACGCCAATTTGAACGTGAATTCCCCAATTCACGTGCAACTCCAAATGCACTCCAAATGCTCTCAAACTTCACCCCTAGCATCCTTGCATCATGTAGAAGACAACCACACTTGCACGTGAAATGGGTGAATTCACGTGCAGCTCCAAATGCTCTGAAATTTCTCGTGGTAGATAGAGGACCTCATTCTAAGAAACTTTTGTTCTTGCACGCCAATTGTTTGAGGCCTTCTACTAGGTCAAAAGTGAGCTCCAAGATCAGCCAAAACAGCTTAAAACCGCCCGGTAAACGCATAAGCATCTTCGTAGGGCATAAATGTACGCTATCGCTTGACACACGCACCTCCCAAAAGTCCCCTCTTGGGCTCCTCTCTTACCACAAACTTGTGCACTAACATCCAAGGTGTTTGTGGTTAACTTCTTACACACGGGTTACACACGGGTCATTACATCCTCTCCCCCTTAAGACTTTTCGTCCTCGAAAAGAAATGACATACGAGGAAAACAAACACAAGCTACCCATTTGCCACACGGCGAGCCACAACACCCAAATGGGTCATACACCGCGCACAACACATAACAAAGACATAACAAGGTACCACCATAATCCATAACCACAATAATGCATATAACACGTCCGCATGTCATGAATACACATCTCAAAACACATCACAAATAAGAACACATGTCTTTAATACAAATCGTACACAACTAATACAAGAAAACACATCACTATCCCTTGGCCAATAGCCACCTCCCACGCTTAAGATTGTTCGTCCTCGAACAAGTCTAGGTGCTGCGCACGCATCACGGACTCACGTTCCCATGTCTCCTCCTCAATGCCACGGTGCTGCCACAAAGACGCGAACCAAAGGAATAAGCATGACCACGCAAAAGCTTCTCTCGCCGATCTAGGATACGGATAGGGGCCTCAACAACGGACATGTCATCCTCAATGTCTAATGTCCCCCAATCGATCACATGAGTGGGGTCAGGGTGATACTTCCACAACTGGGACACGTGAAACACGTTGTGCACTCTACTCGGCCCGGTGGTAACGCTAACCGGTAGGCCACGGGCCCTACACGATCCGAATCTCAAAAGGACCAATAAACCGCGGAGAGAGCTTGGAACCGCGCCCAAACCGTCGATGTCCACGACGTGGAGAAACACGAAGAAACACATGATCACCAACAGAAAACTCCAAAGGTCGCCGCCGCTGATCCGCATAAGATTTCGCCGACTCGAGCCGATAACAAACGCCGACGAATCAACTTAACCTTCTCGGTAGCCTCTTGAACCAACTGGGTCCCAAGAGAGTTGTCTCCCCCACCTCGGTCCAACACAAAGGTGATCGACACGGCCGCCCATACAACGCCAAAAGGAGCCATCCCAATGGATGCCTGATAATCGTTATTGTAGGCAAACTCCACCAAAGGAAGGTGAGTTGCCCACGAACCCCCAAAATCTAACACACAGGCCCGTAACATGTCCTCCAACGACTGATTCGTCCTCTCTATCTGGCCGTCAGTCTCAGGGTGAAAGGCTATACTCAAGTGAAGCTTGGTCCCCATAGCCTCCTGCAAACCTGCCCAAAAACGGGAAGTGAACCTCGAATCCCGGTCAGAGACAACCGATGATGGTACCCCATGCAGTCTCACAATCTCGTTCATGTACAGCTGACTCAAGGTCCCAATAGAGTCCCGCTCGCGAACAGCCAGGAAATGGGCCGACTTTGTGAGTCGATCCACAATCACCCAAATCATATCTTTTCTCCCCGTGGTGGGTGGAAGACCAGTCACAAAATCCATCGCTATGTGGTCCCACTTCCACTCCGCTATGGGCAATGGCTGTAACATGCCCGCCGGCCGGTGATGCTCAGCCTTCACCTGCTGACACGTGAGGCACCGCGAAACAAAGGCAGCTACATCACGTTTCATCCCAGGCCACCAAAAATGTGCCCGAAGCGCATGGTACATCTTCGTACCCCCTGGATGCACAGCAACTCTAGATTGGTGAAACTCCCTCATCACCCCATCCCCCGAGGGAAGAAGCCACTACCAACCGCCCCTGAAATAACAACTCATGCTCGGGACCCTCTGTCCGGTCCTCGATAGCTCCCCAGCCTCAATACGGGCACGGAGAACCTCACACTCAATGTCACCCAACTGTTCCTCCCGGACGCGCTGGTACAACTCAGGCACAATCACCAAAGGACTCAGGACTGTCCCACTATCACGAACAATAGGCTGCGCCGCAAAGATCGCCAACCGCTCCATCGCCTTCCACTCTCTCACGGCCACCTCGCCTTTCCCTTTTTTCGCTCAACGCGTCGGCCCACAACATTACCCTTGCCCAGGGTATAGGCAAGAGTAAAGTCAAAGGTCTGCAAATACTCCACCCATCTCCTTTGCCTCAAATTCAAGTCCTTCTGAGTAAAGATGTACTGAAGGCTCTTGTGATCTGAGAACACCACAAACTTCTCGCCCAAGAGGTAATGCTGCCAACTCTTCAGGGCGAAGATGACAGCCGCTAACTCAAGGTCATGAGTAGGATAATTCTGCTCATGAGGCTTCAGCTACCTTGACCCATAAGCCACCACACTGTGCTCCTGCATAAGCACACACCCCAAACCAACCCGGGACGCATCACAGTATACCTCATATGGGATATCCTCTTGAGGTAACCTCAACACCGGTGCAGTGGTCAAACGGGTTTTGAGAGTCTCAAACGCCTGCTGACACTTGTCAGTCCAATCAAACTTCACGCCCTTCCGAGTCAACGCTGTCATAGGAGCTACCAAACGGGAGAACTCCTCGACAAAACGACGATAGTACCCCGCCAAGCCAAGAAAACTACGGATCTCAAAGACGTTGGTTGGCCTCGCCCACGATGCCACGGCCTCAATCTTGGCCGGGTCCACCCTAACTCCCTCGGTGACACCACGTGGCCAAGAAAGTGAACCTCCTGCAGCCAAAACTCACACTTGCTAAACTTAGCAAACAGCTGCTGGTCCCTCAAGGTTTGCAACATTGTTGCCAAGTGCTCCACATGCTCCTTCTCGGTCTTGGAATACACCAAGATATCGTCGATAAACACCACCACGAACGAGTCTAAGTAGGGGGCAAAGACTTGGTTCATCAAGTGCATGAACACCGCTGGCGCATTAGTGAGCCCGAAAGGCATCACGACCCACTCATAATGCCCATACCTGCACCGAAAAGCCGTCTTAGGGATGTCCTCCTCCCTAACCCTGAGCTGGTGATACCCCGACCGTAAATCTATTTTGGAAAACCACTGGGCCCCACTCAATTGGTCAAATAGGTCATCTATCCGAGGCAACAGGTACTTATTCTTCACAGTCACTGAATTCAGCTTTCTGTAGTCGATGCAGAGACTATGTGTGCCATCAACCTTCTTAGCAAAGAGCACCGGAGCACCCCAAGGTGAGGTACTCGGTCTAATATACCCTTGGCCCACCAACTCCTCGATTTGCCTCTGCAGCTCCCTCAGCTCGGCTGGCCCCATACGATACGCTACTTGGGAAATCGGACCCGTCCCCGGCACCAACTCAATGGTGAACTCCACACTCCTGTTAGGTGGCAAACTCCTCAACTCCTCAAGAAAAACATCCTGAAATTGGTCCACAACAGCGGGCCACACCCTCTTTTCCACCTTACCCTCCTCGGAAAGGTCAGGGCTGCCAACCTGTGGGTAATGGCACCCCGCTGGTCCATCACCGGCCCGGCCCGACTCGCCTCACAGTCCCACTCCCCCTGCAGGGTGCAAGAGATCCCTGCAGGTGTCACGAAGGATACACGCCGCCGGTAACAGTCTATCTTGGCTTGGAAAGCCATAAGCCAATCCATACCCAAGATCAGGTCAAAAGTATGCAAAGGCATCACATGCAAGTCAAAACTCAGCTCCACCTCGCCTATGGTTAACACACAGTTACGACACACTCGCCGTACCTCAATCCTACCCCCCACTGGAGACTCAACAACTAGGGGCTTCGCTACCTCCACACAAGCTAACCCCAAGCTATCTATCACAAGTTCAGCAACAAAAGAACACGATGCACCCGTATCGAAGAGAACAGAAGCTAATGTACGGGAGATCAAAAGGGTACCTCTGACCACCGATGGTCCTGCTCCACCCTGAGCTGGTGGGGGTGGTAGCTCAGCCTCCTCCTGGTACGTCGCCTCCAGCGCAAACACCCTTCCTTGGCCCGGGTCGCTGGTCGGCTCACTCACTGGACGCTTCCCGCTAAGGTTGCCTCCAGCCTCAGTCTGCTGCCGCTCCGGCCTCCCCTGGGGTCGGGTCTGACTGGATCCTGCCTGGCTGGCCTGCCACTGACGAGCTGGTCTCTCAGCTGGTGCACGGAAACTAGCATCACTCCTCACGCTGGATGCCATGCCCCCTGTTCCCCTGTTGCCACTCCTGCAAACCCGGCGCAAATGACCCTCTCGTCCACAGTTGTTGCATCGCCGGTCCTTCTTGGGGCACTCCCCTTGAAGTGACCCTGCTCTCCACAAGAAGGACGACTGCTAGGTAGACTCCCAAATGGACCACCCTGTCTACCGCCGCCAAAGGTGAACCTCCCGGGGTTCACGGACGTCCGACCCCGATTGCGAAAAGAACTGCTATCCCTCTCCTCCGTCTTGAGCCTCTTGGACCCTGCATCTCGATCGGGCCCACTCTGGACTTGGCGACCCTGATGGGCCTGCCTCCCGTCATCCGCTCTCTCTTGGCTATACGGGCCATCTCCACAACCTCGACATAGGTCCTCAAGCGTAGGATTGCCACCCTCTGCCTAAGGGCTGGCCTAAGGCCCAAAGTGAACTTGTGGGCCTTCAGGTCCTCCCTTGCCACAGTCTCAGGAGCAAACCTACTTAAGCTCCGGAACTCCCGCTCATACTCAGGTACCGTCCTGGATCCCTGCTTCAAGCTGCCGAATTCTTCCCTCTTCTGCCATCTCACTGATTCCGGGAAGAACTCATCATGGAAGAGTTGCAAGAACTCCTCCCAAAGCATGAGTTGCACTGCACGACTCCCTGCAACACTCGTCCACCACTCCAAAGCATCCCCCTCCAGCTGCCGGATTGCCAGTCGCACCTTATCCTCCTCCCGAGGCAGGAGAAAGGAGAACACATGCTCGATCTGCCTCAACCACTGTTCAGCTACCACGGGTTCACCTTCCCCCTTGAATCGCGGAGGTTGTTCTTTTCGGAACCGTGTCACCATGTCATCCTCTCGCACGAGTTGGTACACCACCCGCCGAACTCTCACGCTCACGAGGCGGCTCTCCCTTGGTGGTGGTGGTGGTGGCACCACCAGTGTGTTGCCATCTCACGGCGCACCTCCTCCCGAACGTCCTGCCGGAGTCCCTCCCGTAGCTCTCGTACCTCCAGCCGGATGCCTTCTTGTAGCTGTGCCAGTAACAACGCATGCCCTCCAACGGACGGTCCCACGCCTGGACCCTCATGGGCAGATGACTCGTCGGCCATCGCCCCCGGACGCACGTGTCACTCTCCTTGGCGGCATTCTTACTACACGAAGTAAGAAGCACAAACGTCAAAACAAATTTTATAATCTATCGCGTCACTACCTCTACCCCACTGATCAATTCCACTATCACATGACATTACACACATACATTGCATCAATCACATTGCACGATTCAAGACACATTTCTAAACAAATCGAAGTTGCACATTTCACTTAATCATATGATCTTACGGTTTAGCATACATTCACAAAGAAATGCAACTAGTGCCCTAATGCCAATGCATGCAAATCCTACCACAAGACCGGACTACCCTAAGTACACCTTGGAGGCTCAAAGAGGACCATGTTGATCAGGCATGTCCCTCCAGGCTCCTCCAAAGGACTTAGGATAACCAGGTCCGCCCACTACCCTAGGCCAACTAGACCATGCTCTGATACCATATTGTCACGCCCGGATTTCCAACCCGAGGAAACCGGTACGTGACTCCCCTTGTACCCACACGGAGGGCAAAGGGGTTAGGATGCAAACCCCGAATTTAACATTTTAAAACATCCACAACACATTTCAAGAAAAAAAATGTCCATAAAAGAAATCCACAATCCAAACCAGTCTTTATTACAACAAAATCCTTTCCAATCCATCCCCACCGGGTTACATCAATTCCCATAAAAAAAACATAAATGGAAGAGAGTAAAATAAATAAGGTCTTTCACCTTGGTGTATCCACCTAACGCCTGTAAGTCCCTGGAAAACAAGCAAATATAGTAGGAGGGGTGAGCAACCACAGCTCAGTAGGGATCAAGTCTCCCCAACCCTTCCCATGTTCCTAGCGGCTACATGCATGTGCACGAGTGTAGTGACGTGGCGTATGAGAAAAAAGAGTAAAACATTCCACACAAGTGGGCGTAACCCCAGCCCCAGTCACACTAGCTAACAAACATCACAAGCAAGTAATTTAACCGCCTCTTCGGGCCATCGATTTAACCGCCTCTCAGGCAAAGTAGTTTAACCGCCTCTTCAGGCCACTGGTTTAACCGCCTCTCAGGCAAAGTAATTTAACCGCCTCTTCAGGCCAGATACCACAGTCATGCACACAACACACACTACGGCCACTTAAGCATAAAAGCAAACACTTGGTGTGCACCCATTCACAAGTGCACAAACCCAGCCATTCAGGCAATAGAACAAACACCTAGCATGCATACATTCACCAAATCACAAGTCCAGCCACACAGGCATATTACCAAACATGTAATAGGCATGTACACACAACTGTATTCACACAGGCATTTCATCGAACATATAGCAAGCAACAACAGAATCACACCAAAATGCCATTGAAGGCCAACATCCATATAGGAGATCACACCTATATGGATTACATATATATATATAACAGATATAACCCATAATCTGCCCTAGAACCCTAGGACAGAGGAGGATTTAGGAAGAACAGAACCCCTACCTCAAGTAAGACGCAACAACATGGCAATAGTCTGATCCCACGCCGAACGCCGTCCACCCACGAGACTCTGACCACCCACGCAAGACGCCTGGCAGCAACCAGGAGCTCTCCTTCCCTCTCTCTCTCTCTCTCTCTCTCTCTCTCTCTCTCTGCGACGGCTGGTGGAGCAACAAACCCTAAACCTAAAACAGAGGGGTTTCCCCTCCTTATATAGACAACACAACATCAAAACGACGTAGTTTTGATTAAGTGAATCCCAAAGATCAAAACGACGTAGTTTTGATGGAACAAGCTATGACCTTCCCACATCCATACACACCAAAATATTCACAATTCCAACATGGTCCTTTGGGAAAAGATGATTAGAATGGCAAAAACCAAGGAAACCATGCAAAAACATGTCTGCACGCCAATTTGAACGTGAATTCCCCAATTCACGTGCAACTCCAAATGCACTCCAAATGCTCTCAAACTTCACCCCTAGCATCCTTGCATCATGTAGAAGACAACCACACTTGCACGTGAAATGGGTGAATTCACGTGCAGCTCCAAATGCTCTGAAATTTCTGTGGTAGATAGAGGACCTCATTCTAAGAAACTTTTGTTCTTGCACGCCAATTGTTTGAGGCCATCTACTAGGTCAAAAGTGAGCTCCAAGATCAGCCAAAACAACTTAAAAACCGCCTCAGTAACGCATAAGCATCTTCGTAGGGCATAAATGTACGCTATCGCTTGACACACGCACCTCCCAAAAGTCCCCTCTTGGGCTCCTCTCTTACCACAAACTTGTGCACTAACATCCAAGGTGTTTGTGGTTAACTTCTTACACACGGGTTACACACGAGTCATTACATTATATCTGTTAAAATAATTTGTATCATGACACTGCACTAGTACACATGGCATGTAGATGCTAGGAGCAAGGGATAGGTTGGGGAGACATGATCCCTACTGAGCTGCAGTTGCTCACCCCTCTTACTGTGTTGTTTTCTTTACAGGGACCTACAGGCGTTAGGTGGGAACACCAAGGTGGAAGACCTGCTTGTGGCTTTGCTTACTGTTATTTGTGTTTTGTTGTTTCTGTGAGAGCTTTGTAACCCCAGTGGGGAGATATTGCATTGTGGAGTTAAATGTATTACAAACATGTTTGGACACATTAATAATGGTTTGAACTTAATATATATATATGATTGTCTCTCTGAATATTTGTTGTGAAATGTATGGTATCCTATGTGGGCATATTGTATCCTAACCCCTTTATCCAAACTCGGGTAAAGGGAGAGTCACGAACCGGTTTCCTCGGGTTGGAAATTCGGGGCATGACAGAAAAGTTATGGCCTGTGGGGGTTGAGCGTCGATCGATCCAATTATGAAAGCCACATTGTTGGGAACAAATACAAACTTGGTGTGCCTTGTGTCAAGGGCACCACCTAACTGGGCATCATCAAGGACAAGGATCATGTAATTGAGAGAGTCTTCGACGGTGACGGTCTTGTTGACTTCGATTTGGGCATCATCCACCATGGTCGGTCGAGCAAAGGAAGTCAGAGGGATCAAGAACTCTGAAGTTGGAGTTGGGTCACCAATCCCTTTAGATGAGTTACCAGATGGGAACTCAACCTCATGTTGTGATCCTTGTGAGCTCTGAAAACATGGTTCATCTTCAACGCTTGAAATATCTTTCACCTCCTGTGAAGTTTGTCGTGACCTATAGTCATCTCCTTGAGTTCGTCTGCATCCAATAAGATCTTTTCCCTCGTATGCGAATAATCGATCAATTTTCTGATTAATTCTGTCTTGGAATCGAACCATCTTTGCCAAAGTTGTCGAAAGCTCTATCATGGAATTCTCCAGGGCTTTGAACCGTTGCCTGTTCGTCCTTGCCGCCTCCTCCGTCATTGCTGATGAAGAACGCGAGATAAAATCGAGAAATCTTAATGAGGATCTCTCAATGAAAGCACCAAATTGTTGAGGACCTTGATTAGGATCCAACAACAATCTAGAGAAGGATAACTGAATACCCAAACTTTATCCCAAGCAATTCAAGTAATTAACTAAAAAAGCCAAAAATAAGTATAAACCTTTAATATGAGAGTTTATAATTATCAATAGCCAATAATCTCGAATACCTAAATTGTCATAGACAAGGCCTATTTATAGGAAAATGACTATCTAGGAATTAGAAACTTAATACAATTAGGAAACTAAAGTAAAATACCAAAATACCCTAATACGAATTAAATAAAGGAAAGTAATAAAAATGAAAGACTTCTAATACGATAAGGAAAGTAAATATATGGAAAGACTTCTAGATGAAGCAGTAGACTTGTTTATCAAGGCAAGACACGTTGCGGGCTTCATCTTCAATATTACTTGTCGTGAATAGTGCATGCATGAAATCAACATAATTCCATGATAGAACAAAAATCTAGATGGAAAGTGAATAGTGCATAGAGTAAATTGTTATTCACTTAGATTGTTTAACTAAGACGCTTCAATTGTTCATCTTTGTCGCCTCCTCCGTCATTGCTGATGAATAACGCGAGATAAAATCGAGAAATCTTAGTGAGGACCTCTCAATGAAAGCACCAAATTGTTGAGGACCTTGATTAGGATCCAACAACAATCTAGAGAAGGATAACCGAATACCCAAACTCTAGCCCAAGCAATTTAATTAATTAACTGCAAAATACTAATTTAACCCTAATTAATATAAACTATGAATTAAATATGGAAATAAGAGAAAAGGAAAGACTTCTAAATGAAGTATAAATTAAATAAGGAAAGAAGAGAAAAAGAAAGACTAGTAACTTGATCAACAAGACAATTAATCTTCATCATTCTTCCTCCCTTCAAGATTGCCCTTGTCCTCAAGGGAGAATTTGGGAAAGTACTCTTCCAACTTGACAAAGCCACCCCAAGAAGCCTCCCGCCAATCTCCATCACCCGCCAATCTCCACCACGAAGCATTGAGTGCTACTAGTGTATGGTCCCATGAACTTTTGAGCTTCACGTTGGTGTTCCCCCTTAGGTGACAAAGCTGCCCAAGTTCTTTTTCTTTCATCTAACTTGAAATCCATTGTCATGGCTCGATAATCAGTAACAACCTTACTGATACCGTTTAACCAAGCAGTGCCCAGAACCACATCAACTCCCACCATAGGCAATACATGCAAATTGGTAGTGATCCTGACTCCTTGGGCATTTATCTTTGCATTCCGAACTATTTTCTCGCATTTTTTTTCTCCACTAGCCACGCTCACCACAAAAGGTTCTAGGGCAGAACTTTCTATTCCAACCTTTTCTATGATATCAGTGCTGATGAAATTGTGGGTAGAACCAGAATCTACAAGCAACGAAACTTCATGAGCTCCAATCCACGCCATGAGCCTCATAGTAGCTGGCTTTGATCCTCCTATCATGGCATCAAGAGATAACTCAGCGCTTCAACCAACCTCAATTCACCACCATCACTGATGTTGTCTTCATCGAGTGAGCCGGAATTGTCCATCATAAACACTTTCCCAATGTGACAATGATGACCCTTGTCCCACTTCTCGCCGCATTTGAAGCAAAGACCTTTCTTAGCTCTCTCATTAACCTCTCCATATGAAAGTATTCGACTTTTCTTGTCGTCCCTTTTGAATCTACCTTCATTGGGCACTTTTGCTGCTTGAGAGTCTTCTACAAGTTCTGCTTTGATACTAGTGTCTCCGGAATCCTCCGTAGCAAGCTTCTTGTCGTTATGGTAACTCCCCTCCAAGACTTCTTCCATTCTCATGGCCTCAATTAGCCGTTGAGGTTGTTTCAGCTTCAGTTCTCGTGTTATCCATGGCTTTAGCCCTTCGATAAAGGTACCCAATAAAGACTCTTCGAACCAACCACGAACAAGGATTTGGAGTCGACGAAATTCCTCCACATAGCCAGCTACCTTCCCATCCTGCTTCTGCTTAGCCAGTTGTCCATGGTGGTTGACAACCGGAGAGGGTCCCCACTGAATTAGGAACTCTCGCTCAAATGTCGTCCACCCCATTCGTCACCCATCTTGTTCATATTGGGCCTTGATCCAACGCCACCAGTTGTTGGCCCTTGCATCCAAATACATGCAAGCCACTGCAACTCGGTCATCTTTGGATACCTCAAAAACTCAAAAGTAGTGAGCTGCTTTGTCCAGCCACTCATATGGATCGCCTCCCTTAAAGTGCGGAAACTCGATCTTTGGCTTCCTCGGCCCCCATGTCACGCCCCGGACTTCCAACCCGAGGAAACCGGTACGTGACTCCCCTTGTACCCACACGGAGGGCAAAGGGGTTAGGGTGCAAACCCTGAACATAACATTTTAAACATCCACAACACATTCAAGACAGTAAAGTTCAATAAAGCAATCCACAATCCAAAATAGTCTTTATTACAACAATCCTCTTTTCAATCCATCCCCACTGGGGTTACATCAATTCTCATAAAAATAACAAATGGTAAACAGTAAAGTAAATAAGGTCTTCCACCTTGGGGTCCCTCCTAACGCCTGTATGTTCCTGAAAGAAAACACAACATAGAGGGAGGGGTGAGCAACCACAACTCAAGAGGGATCATGTCTCCCCAACCCATCCCATGCTCCTAGCGTCTACATGAGAGTGTACGGGTGCGGTGTAGTGACAATAAAATGTAAACAAGTATTCCACATTCAAATGGCACCCACCTATCCACGGCCATACAGGCTTAGCCATATAGGCTAACATATCCACAACCACTCAGGCTTAGCCACACGGGCTAACATATCCACACCTCTCCAGGCTTAGCCACACGGGCTAACATATCCACGGCCATATAGGCTTAGCCACACGGACTAACATATCCACAGCCATATAGGCTTAGCCATACAGGCTAACAGTTCCAGTCCCGGGCTTCCACAGCCACCGGGTTCCACATGCACAGCATACAAGGTCACACAGGCATTAAACCAAACACGTAGCATACACACTCTCACAGGCATAATACCAAACACTTAGTTCGCACAGCCCATCAGGCATAAAATCAAACACATACTAGGCATATTCACACGGACATATCCACACAGGCATTCTATCGAACACTTAATATGCACACCATCCAACACCAGAATACACCAAAAACTGCCATTGAAGGCCAACATCCATATAGGAGATCACACCTATATGGATTACATATATATATAAACAGGTATAATTCATAATCTGCCCTAGAACCCTAGGACAGAAGAGGATTTAGGAAGAACAGAACCCCTACCTTGTATGTTCTCCTGCTCCCACTTCCACGCAAGACTCCGACCACCACGCAAGACGCTCCGGCAGCCACCAGAAGCTCTCCTTCCCTCTCTCTCTCTCTCTCTCTCTCTCTCTGGTCGGCTGGTGGAGCAACAAACCCTAACCCTAAAACAGAGGGGCTTCTCCTCCTTATATAGACAACACAACATCAAAACGACGTAGTTTTGATTAAGTGAATCCCAGCATCAAAACGACGTAGTTTTGATGGAACAAGCTATGACCTTCCCACACCCATACACACCAAAATAGTCACAATTCCAACATGGTCCTTTGGGAAAAGATGATTAGAATGACAAAACCAAGGTAACCATGCAAAAACATGCCTGCATGCCAATTTGCACGTGAATTCCCCAATTCACGTGCAACTCCAAATGCACTCCAAATGCGCTCAAACTTCACCCCTAGCCTCCTTGCATCATGTAGAAGACAACCACACTTGCACGTGAAATGGACCCATTTCACATGCACCTCACATACACGTCCGTTTGGCCTGAAACTTCTGTGGTAGACAGAGGACATCATTCTAAGAATCTTTCCTTTTGCACGTGAATTCATTGGAGTCCATTCACTAGGTCAAAATCTAGAAAAACTCTACTCAGAAGGCAAAACTGTGACTAACTCAAGGTACGGGTCCTTACACCCCAGTCACGGCATCTATCGCCATCAGAATCATCAGCATTGAGCCTTTGTCCCCTTCGATGTTGGAAGTTTGGTCGTCGTCCATGATCTGTCCTGTTGGACATTCCGTCAGATTCATAGCCATCAATGTTTTCTCCTCCATTGATGGGATCATCATGCACCCACCGCTCAACGACCATTGTTCCTCGCTCCACACGCCCACCACGCCTAAACCGGCCATGGTAAGGTATGTCTGCAGCATCCGATGAATTATCAGTCTCCTTTGCAGATCGTCGTGATCGACGATCGTCTCCATGAGTTCGCCTTCCTCCGACTAGTTCTTTGCCCTTGTTGGCAGTGAGAAAACGGTTAATATTCTGGTTGGTTATATTTTGAGAACGAGCCATCTCTACCATTGTCGTCGAAAGTTTTGTAATAGAATGCTTCAGGGCTTCGAACTATTATTTGTTCGTCTTTGTCGCCTCCCCCGTCATTGCTGATGAAGAACGCGAGATAAAATCGAGAAATCTTAGTGAGGACTTTTCAATGAAAGCACCTAATTGTTGAGGACCTTGATTAGGATCCGATAACAATCTAGAGAAGGATAACCGAGTACCCAAACTCTAGCCAAGCGATTCAAGTAATTAACTGAAAAAGCCGAAAATAAGTATAAACCTCTAATATGAGAGTTTATAATTGTCAATAGCCAATAATCTAAATACCTAAATTGTCATAGACAAGGCCTATTTATAAAGTAAAATACCAAAAATACCCTAATACGAATTAAATAAAGGAAAGTAATAAAAATGAAAGACTTCTAATACGATAAGGAAAGTAAATATATGGAAAGACTTCTAGACGAAGCAGTAGACTTGTTCATCAAGGCAAGGACACGTTGCGGGCTTCATCTTCAATACTGCTTGCCGTGAATAGTGCATGCATGAAATCAAATCTCAACATCTTATTACATCAATATTCAAGTAGCTGATTCCGGCTTTAATGGAACAGACAGTTTCAATGCAGTATGGGCCTCTCTTTTTCTTTTTAATTTTTTCAGAATGTATTTCTTGCAAATCAATCGATCGGGTGAATCAATCATTCTTGTGAGTACTTGTATGCGTGATCTCTGCACTGCGCATGTGATTTTTACAACCAGCTTTTCTGAAGCATTGCCGGTTACTTGCTCCGAATTTCAAAGGGTAGAAATTGATGAGTTACAACAAAGTCAACAAAGCATTAAAAATTGTCAAATAAATTGATGAGTTTCGAACCATTCATTATTATTATTATTAAAAATATAATTATTTTTAAAAACTCTAGGTTTAGATAAATTTATATCATTTATAAATGTTTTAAAATTTATTAAGTCACAATTTTTTAAAATAATTTTATTTTAAAAAATAATACCATTTATTTTATTAAAAATAAATCTAGCTGATAAAATGAATATTAAAAAAGCTTCTTTATTATTGGCCATTATTCACTTAGAGCACTCACACTAGCTTAGATATAATTTAGCTATAATTTAACCAAATAATAACCTTTTATAAATTATATCTATTCTAATTTTAAACTATAAAATAACATGATCAATAAAGTTTTAGTATTTTAATTAAAATATTAATTTAAATAATACATCTTTCTTCTCCTCTCTTTCCCCCTTACTCTTGGCTCGCACGACGCACGCCCGCTGCGCCTCCCCCACTCCTCTTCGCTCGCCAAGTCAAGTCTCGCCCCCTCTCCTGTCTGCCCGCGGCGCCCAGTGGTCTTCCCCCTACGCCCTCTCTCCCCCACGCGCCTCTCCCTACTGCAAGTTCTTTCCCCTACATTGACGTGATCATCTCATTATTTTATTACAAAATAATTTTTAGCTAATGAAATTGACTAGCTAAATTTGACCTGCTATTTAACTAAAGGTTAAATTTACTATAGCAATAGAGAGCCTGCAAAAATGTTTTTTCATCTTTTAGCTAAATTTAACTTTTAACTTTTAACTCTTAGAGCATCTTCAACCTTTCTTAGCTAAAGTTATATTTAACTTGCTACAGTACCATTTTAGCTAATTTTATTCCAATCTTATATTATATATATTTTTGCTTGAGTTTTATTTGTATCACTTTACCCTTACCTTCTGAACCTTAGATCTACTCTAATGAGGAAAACATGCATGCAGACAGAGGGATGAGGGACGGCAACGCATGCAGAGG
The DNA here is from genome assembly GCA_023512835.1 of Taxillus chinensis. Lineage (NCBI taxonomy): Eukaryota > Viridiplantae > Streptophyta > Magnoliopsida > Santalales > Loranthaceae > Taxillus > Taxillus chinensis. The sequence goes on along the minus strand of CM042088.1, from coordinate 14,626,297 downwards.
GAGAGGGAGGCGCTGGGGAAGGGGGTGATAGGCGACGGGGAGGGGGCAACAGAGAAGGGGATGACGGCCGATGGAGGGAGATGGGGGGCGATGGCCGGGGCTGCGGCCGACGGACGCATAGGGATGGCGGAGAAGGGGGGCGATGAGGTTGCGATGGGAGGCGACAGCCAAGGCTGCGGCCGACGAACATAGAGGGATAGGGGAGAAAAGGCGGCAACAGCTGGGGCTGCGACAGAGGGACAGGGGAGAAAAGGGGGCGACGGCTGGGTCTACGGCCAACGGATGCAAAGGGAATGGGGAAGAAGGAGGCGACGATAGGAAGACTAAAAGACAGAGTTGTCATTTTAAAATACACGTAGGGTGAAAGATGAGGTAACAATTTAACAATAACAAAAGCTAAAGATAAATTTAAATAAATTTTTGCTAATATATTATATAATAATTTAAGTAAAATTTAGCTATAATTTTTGCTATAACTAATAGATTAACGATAGCCTTATTAGTCCTATATATATTTATTATACATATAATTATAACATTAAGGGTGAAGAATAATTCATATTTCTTGGTCAGTTTTACTAATATTTCCGGAAGAAGAAAGAAATTTTATATTAAAACAACCCACAAAAAGGGTCCACATGCAAAACTGACTCGGCCAAAAAATTCCAACAAATAGGCGAACTAAAAAATAAATCCCCACATCAAAACATTAATGAAGGGGATAGAAAACTTTGATAGTATTGTGCTCCGTTGCGAACGAATAGAGGGAACGATTTAACCATTTTCATTATTGTGGATTTGGGGGACGGCTGTTGGCAGCAGACACCCTAGAACCCCACTCAAGCAGCTCTTTGCTGGTGTCGTCCTTGTGCAAAACCACCTCAATGAAGCATAGACATTCGTTTTTGGCACCCGTCGCGGTTGCGATGGCTGCCACCAGCTCTTCCTCACATGTAGCCTGCCAACAAATCAATAATAATAACAATCACAACTAAATTAGACGGCCAAATGATCCATCCGCCATTGATTTGTTTGCGTCATGCGCAAGAGCTTCAAGCAATTTTTACCTTGGCAGTCCAGCATTTGCCGTCACCGTTGTGGAAGGCATCAACGAGACCAGTGTAGTTCCAGTTCTTGATCACGTTGTACGGTCCATCATGGATTTCCACCTCTATGGTGTACCCACCATTGTTTACGAGGAAGATGATGCTTTTCTGACCACACCTGATCATTGTGGACACATCTTGAGCAGTCACCTACACACAACCCAAACGGTATTAATGTTCAATCCACCAGACAATCCAATGTATGAACATGTGGAAAAAAAATGATTATAGTCTTCAAAAATTATCACCTGGAAACTCCCATCTCCAATGCAAGCAATGACCCTGTTGCTCTTATCAGCCTGAGCATACCCAAGAGTAGCCCCAACAGACCATCCAATAGACCCATATTGCATCTGGAACTCGTACCTAATATTAACCAAAATCCAACAAAATTATCTCATTCTATCACCTCCAAAATTATAAACAAATTAAACACAATCAGCAACTGCGGAGAAGCTCTAACAGACCAACCAATAGACCCATATTGCCTTTGAAACTCGTACCTAAAATTAACCAAAATCCCAAAAGACTCATCTCAATTCCCACCCATAATAAAGAAAAGAAACGAAATCAAAGCCAAACAGCAATTGCTCGCTTACCCGCAGTCCTTGGGAAGTTTAAGCTTCAGGCAATTGAACCAGGAGTCGCCGGTTTCAGCAATCACAGAAGTGTTCCCGGACAACATCTTCTGGATGTGCTGGAACATAATGTTCACCCTCAATGGCTCCATGGGCTTGCTCAGCGGCACCGCGCCCTCTGGCACGAAAATCCGGTGATAGTTATCGTAGGAGCTGGTGTTCTTGTTAACACGCTTGGCGAGGGCAGTGAGGAAGTCCTTCATGAGGACACAGCCAAAGGCCGGACCATTACCTATGACAATGCGGTCAGGCTCAACAATTATGGCCTTCTCCTTCTTGAAGAGGTGGGAGTAACCCACGGAGCTGTAATCGTTAAAGATGGGTCCAGCAAAGAGGTAGAAGTCAGCGGACTCAACTATCTCAGCGCAGAAGCTGGTGCTAACGGCTCCCCAGAAGGTGCCGATGAAGTGCGGGTGGTCCTCGGGGACCATCCCTTTAGCCGCCGGCATCACTGCGAGAGCATAGCCTGATGCGTCGGCAAGGGAGACGAAGGCGTCACTGGCATTGGCCACGCGCAGCTTAGAACCACCGACAAGGACCGGCTTCACAGCCTTGTTGAGGAAATCAGCTGCGGCTGCCACTGCTGCCTCCAGCCCCATCGGGTTACTCAATCTAACCAAATAAACCAAATAACCAAGAAACAATAATAATAAATAAGGGTGACAGAAACAGAGCGAATTTACATATAGGATGTGATATATCGTTCAGAATTGGATACCCAATTATAGTTCGATATAGATCTCAAAGACTGTGAATGGCAAAAACAGGGATCAATCAAAATTAATTTACACATCTATATTTCCTGAATAGCCTGGAAACAAAATTATAAGAAAAGGCTTGACACCCAGATTTCGAAGTAGGATATCATCATCAAATAACCATCCACAAATTACTATAACAAGAAAATTAATCAGAAAAACCCAATTCCATGATTCAATATGGATCCAGAAAACCAGAAAGATCTAAAAAGCGATAAACGTATCATCGGATGGGATGGACACGCACACTATTGATTCGATTTGATTTACCTTGGAGAAATAGAGAAAGGGACGGGCTCGCGACTGAAAGTGGGATGAGGAATGGCAGGGAGATTACAAGCAATGCTGATATAAACAGGCTTGCTTTCCTTGAGAGCCGTCGAGATCGCCGTATCGATCATCTCATGCGCGTCGTCCAAGTTGTTGACGACAGCCTAATACAAAATCGATTCCATCAACGACATATATATGACGATGTAGCATATATATATATATATATATATATATATATATATATATATATATATAACAAACATCAATTGAATATTGTATTACCTGATAGCAAGTGACGGTCTGGAAGCACCGAAGCTCCTGGCTAAAATCGGGCAACCCAATGGTGTGGTGGAGGATTCGGTTGGTGCCGTAATCGTTGGAGTTGGGACCTCCGACGATGCAGATGATGGGAAGGTTCTCGCTGTACGCGCCGGCGATGGCATTAAGCACACTGAGTCCACCTACGGTGAAAGTCACGACGCAGGCCCCGACGCCTCGCCGCCTAGCGTAGCCGTCGGCGGCGTACCCGGCGTTGAGCTCGTTGCAGCAGCCCACGTTGGTGAGCCCCGGCTCGGCGATGAGGTGGTCCAACAGCGTCAGGTTGAAGTCACCGGGGACGGTGAAAATGTCGCCGACGCCGATCTGGACCAGCCGGCGGGCCAGGTGGCGGCCGAGTGTTGCCTCCGAGGAGGACACGACGGCCAGCCCCGGCGGCACGGAGGGAGCGCAGCCGATGTCGCCGCCATTGGCGGACTTGGAGGTCTCGAGAGAGCAGATGTTGGCGTTGCTGGCCATTGGAATAAGCTTGTGGTTGATAGAGATCACACGCGGAAGGAATATAAAACTGGGTTTTGGGGAGGTTTATGATGATTTGGGACGATGGTTAGGCTTTTTTTATAGTTTGGGGGGGGGGGGGGGGCCGTGGTGGCAAAGGTGCTGGTTTTTGGACAAACCGGCTGAATCTGTGGTACCTTCTGTTTTGTTTTGTTTTCTTTGTAAACAAATAAGATTATTTATTAGGTTTAAATTTTTAAAATTCAATTAGACTCAGACTTTTTTTGACTTTACAAATATAAAACAAACTTATTTATGATTTTCAACCCTAGAATCTAATTAAATAGCTTTTTTGACATTTGACTTGAGTGACAAGTAAAAGCAAAATATCCTAATTAAAACATGAAATTATTTTAAAATTTGTATTTTCGAGCACTCAAAATACAACCCCTAGTTAGGAATTCCCACACTAGGCAATTTATTAAAAATATATGATCATTAATTAATTAATTAATTATATCTTATTATTGGATAGATATAAATAGAAATTCTATTTTTTTTCTTTTATGGCATTAGTGGAATGTTAATTTGTTTGGCAACTTTGCTCCTTGAATCTAGGAGGCTTTTGGTGTTTGTTTTTTTTTGGTGTGTTTTTTGTATTCAAATCAAATTGTTTGTGACATGGTTTTTTTTTAAACAAGTTATTTTCAAATGCAAAAAATAAAAACACATTTAGATATTTTCTAATTGATTTTTTCTGTTTTCATGTGTTTTTCGATGAGTCTACCACCACCCCTAGCCGTGCGATTCCCTCTCAGTGGACCCCCCCCCCCCCCCATTACATGATGCCCCACCCCCTGCTGCTAGATCTTTCTTGACACACTAAACAAAAAAATATTTTTAATTTGACAGAAAACACACCATACTTAATATTTTTAAATATATTTTTAAAAACAAAAAACAAAAAACATGGATTTTCAAAGCTACTGTAATAAGGGACAAGGTAAATTTTTTATCCATAATTTTTAGGTTTTAATATCTACTAAAAGAAGGTTATAATGATTCTAGAATTAATATAAAAATTGATTCAATGAAAAAAAAAGGCATGTGTTCCCACCCGCCCATGAGTAGAGATGACAATAGGGCGCAGCGGGGTGGGTTTTGGGTTGCCCCATCCCCATCCCTGATAGCGAAAGTACGCCTCATCCCCGCCTCGTGCCCCGGTGGGTAATAAATTTTCTGCGCCATCCCCACCCCGCCGGGGCACGGTGTCACGACCCGAGCAGCGTGGTGCTGGCGGAACGTTTCTCATTGGCACGATTCAGGAATGTATTCGTGCTACGTAAAGGAGAGGGGTTGGTTGAAAGCATAGATGGTACACAGCGGAAGATTCCAGGCAGTTCGTGGAGGAAACGGATGGAACCCCTTCGGAGTTCAGACGTGCCGACCCGGTTGAATCTGGGGAGCACGCCGCTAGTCGCGAACTTGACGTTGAAGAAGGGATTTGGCCATCCTTACACAAATTGGTCGGGAACTGGAGCTGTTCTCCTGATGAGCCCAGTGGCAGGGCAAAACCAATCTACGTGCGCTTCAACCCTTAAAGGCTAAACTTAGCGAATTGTGGATAAAGAAGCTAAGTGCCGCAATGGGTTGAGAGACGCAGGAAACCTGGCCCCGTGACAACGGGGCGGGGATTCCCCGCCAACACGCACCCAGTCCAGCATAGCGCGCAAGCCCTAATCCCCGCCAACATGCACCCAATCCAGCATAGCGCACAAGCCCACAGTTTCAGACCCAAAACCTCCTCCTTAGATTTACTGCTGTTGCCAAACCATCAGGCTAACTCCATTTTGTTGTTTAAATTTATGTAAATGATATATATACTTGTCATATCACATATAATTACTAATAATAATAAAAATAATAAATATAATTATTAATATTATTAATTATAATGATAATAATAATATTAATAAAGAGTACATACTTTATTTTAAAAAATAATAATTACAAAGTATATATATATTTGTATTATAATAGAAATTAAATATACTATTACTATTTTGATATAAAATACAAACTAATTAGATTCAAATTTAATTTTAAATTTATTAATAAGTTGATTTATGATTAGGTGATCCAATCAAATATTATTTTATTAAAAATGTATTAATATTTAAACTAATAATATCATTTATATATTTTATTACTTTTATTTTAAATATTAAATACATACTATCAAAAGTTAAAATCACTCTCACAATACATGACTCATATCATGAATAAAATAATTTGTAGATGGACATTAATTAGATTCAAATTTAGTTTTAAAAAATATTAATATATTGATTTAATACTAAATAATCTAATTAAATATTATTTAGTCGAATAATTATAAGATTACTTATGTCATACATAATATGTTAGTTCATACTAATAATTATAAGATTACTTTGTATTTTATACTAAATATAATATTATTTATATGTCACATTTAAAGTATATACACTAATGATATAAGCATAGTAATAATAATCATCTATGACATATATAATTATCAACGAACTTTCTAACATTAATTATTAGATTTTACATACTCAACAATTATCATCTTACTTATGTTATATATGATATATATAGTTGTATAATTGTCACTATATATATGCATTTATAAATTATAATCAATAAGTAATAACTTGAATATCGAGTAGTAATAATTTAAATAATACAATTATTATTAGTAATAAATGATAACATTAGTGAAAACCTAATTAATATAATTGTATAACATAGTTATCATATTATTTTTGTTATAAGTAATACAATATTATGAAAACTCATGTTTCTCAAACTTGTTTTCCTTATGTAATAAAAACTTGTTTTTGTTATAAGTAATACAATAATATGATTATTTTTGGATAATACTAATTATTGAGTGTAAGTGTATTTATATTCTTTGGTATGATAAGTATATCTATACTATTACAATTATAACTAATGTTATTAGTTAATTAAACAATACTAACAAGTTTGATATACTAAAAAATACATGGTGAGAGTAAGTTTTGGCTTTTGATAGTATGTATTCAATATTTGGGTTAAAAGCTTAAGTAATAAATCATGTAAATAATATTACAAGTTCATATATAAATGTATTTATCGATCAAATAATACTTGATTTGATCATTTAGATTTAAATCAACATATTAATAATTTTAAAACTAAATTTCAATCAAATTAATATGACTAGTATCCATAATTTATTTTATGCATGATATGAGTCACGGTGAGATTGAATTTTGAGTTTTTTAACATTTGATAGTATGTAATTCATAATTGAATTAAAAATAATAAAATATGTAAATGATATTAGTAATTTAAATATTAATATATTTCCAATAAAAATAATATTTGATTGAATCATCTAATCATAAATCAACTTATTAATAAATTTAAAACTAAATTTAAATCTAATTAATTTGTATTTTATATTAAAATAGTAATAGTATATTTAGTTTTTATTATAATACAAATATTTATATTTTGTAATTACTTTTTTAAAAATAAAGTACGCACTCTTTATTAACATTATTATCATTAATAATAATATTATTAATATTAATAATTATAATTATCATTAATATTATTATTATTATTTATATATGATATGATAAGTATATATATCATTTACATAAATTTAAACAACAAAATAGAGTTAGCCTAATGGTTTGACAGCTGCACATGTAAGGGGAGGTCTTGGGTTCAAAACTTAGTGGAAGCATTATATTTTGCTTAATTTTCGGGCAGACTAGGCTGGTTCGGCGCGCGTGGGCGGGGGGCGGTCGCGGGTGGTACGTGGGGGCTGGTTGGGTCGTAACGGGGAATACCCGCGGGGCGGGTACACGGGGCGGGGGATGCTTGCCCCATCCCCACCCTGTAACCCGGCGGGGCAAAATATTATCGTCTCGTGCCCGATAAATTAAAAAAACCAGCCCCATCGGGGCGGGTCGGGGCGGGTACGGGTTAAATTGCTATCCCTAGCCATGAGTATGATGGGTGATGGAGCTATACGGCTAGAACCATTCCGACCATGCCATTTTTTATTTATATCATGCCTCAAAAAATTATTAAATAAACAATGTCATGCTTAAATAATATTAACGAAGTAAATATAATTTATTGAAGTAATTTAAAATATTTTTAAGAAACAAATAAATTAAGATGTCGCTAGAGAATGCCATATGCAAGCCATGCACATGACATATAAGGTGTGCCCTGCTTGGCGAAATATAGGGGTGTAAAATGGGCCAGCCCGCCTTGAGCCCGCAATGGACCGGGCCTAAATGGGCCAGCCCGTTTAGGCCCGCGTTTCAAACGGACTAGCCAAGACTCGGCCCGGCCCGGCCCGCATGGATCCGCGGGCTTGCTCTTATTTTTTTTTATTTTTTTTATTATTTGATTTATTTAAAATTTAAAATTAATTAATAAAATTGAATATAACTAATATTATTTTAATTTTATTTTATAATTATTCATATATGAAATCTTATTACTTAATTAAAGCTATATAATACAATATATCCATTAAATTTTAATGTATTTAAGTATAAAAAATAAAATTTAAAAAATTTTAAAAAACCCACGGGCTGACCCGCAGCCCGCACGGGGCGGGCCTACACGGGTCAGCCCGTATAGGCCCGTGTTTTAAACGGACCGGGCCTTGATCGGCCCGGCCCGCTTCAAGCCCGCAGGCTTGAGCCCGTTTTACACCCCTAGCGAAATATACGACCCAAACAAAAGTGGCGGTGCAGAAATATATTTGGGTTGGTATATATATTACTTAATTTTTTTTTTAAAAATATCAAACAACTCATTCCCTCTTTTTATTTATATTTATTTTTTAATTTATTTTTTATTATTTTGTCTCACTTTCTTTCATTTATTATAATAAATCAAGAGTTTACAAGTATAATAATATATATTAAAAAATTATAGGAAAAAGCATTTGAAGATAAATAATGAATCATCAAATATGAGTATTTAATATTCATTTTCTATTCTTATACCCAATTTTAGGGAACATAATATAAATAATTTTTTGACAAATCTGTATTTTTTTCTTAAATTATAGGAAAAATTTGACAAATTCTCAAGCCTATTGTGGATGCTCTAACAACATCTTTAACCTTCTCCCTTCTCTATCATATTATTTGAGCTAAATATATATTTTAATTGTTCGCTCACTAAATTGAGTAACTCCAGACTCGAGGAAAACAAACATGAAAAAAATAGGAGACGATGCATTAGTTTGGACACATGACTAGTAAATCATAGGCAAACGACAAAACACCACATTAACGGCTCTATGGTGCAAAATGCGCACCTTTTGTTTTTTCCTTTTTTTCTTTGGTAAAAAATATAAAATTATTTATTAGGTTTAAAATTTTAATATTCAATAAGACTTGACTTCTTTTTTGACTTTACAAATACCAAAGCAATCTTATTTATGATTTTCAACCCTTCCTAGAATTTAATTAAAATAATCTTCTTTGGCATTTTGCTTGAGTGACAAGTTAAACTACAATAAATGACATGTAATTATTAAAAAGGATAAAACTACCTCCGACCCACGTTAGAAGAAGTTCCTTGGGTCCGAGTCGTGGTAGTTGCTAAGGTTATTACATGTCAAATCAATTACGTATAATTTAATTCATAATTAACTCCATTAATGACTTTATGATGCATAGTGTGCACAATCGTGAAAACAAGGCGAGGTTTGAGAAGACTAGTTTGCAATACTAGACACCAAAGTGCTTCGGAAGTTCTTCCAGACAATAAGGCTCGTCAAGGCCCTCTTTGGTGTCAACAAGGTCCCCCCTCCCTCAGAGCTCATGTCACACCCCGGACTTCCAACCCGAGGAGACCGGAACGTGCCTTCCCTTTACCCGAGTTTGAATAAAGGGGATAAAATACAACATGCTCACACAGGATACCATACACTTCACATTTTATATTTAGAGAGACAAAAATCATATTTTTATTAAGTCCAAACATACAAAAGTGTCCAAACATGCTTTTATTACATAAAACTCCTCATTACAATATCTTCCCACTGGAGTTACATCAATTTCCATAAAATAACATAATCGAAAAGAAATGATAAAGCAAATACAGTCTTCCACCTCGGGATTCTACCTAACGCCTGTAAGTTCCTGAAAGAAAACACATCACAGTAGGAGGGGTGAGCAACCACAGCTCAGTAGGGATCATGTCTCTCCAACCCATCCCATGCTCCTAGCATCTACATGCCGTGTGTACAAGTGCAGTGTCGTGATACAATTATTTCAACAAATATAATAGTAAGCCATCAGCAAGAACAAATATTTCAAACAGCCACACAGGCTAGCACATGAACAGTCCCGGGCTTCCACAGCCACCGGGTTTCCAAGAGCAGTCCCGGGCTTCCATAGCCACCGGGTTCCAAGAACAGTCCCGGGCTTCCACAGCTACCGGGTTTCACAAAACAGTACACATAGCCTCTGAGACATAAAACCAAACACTTAGTAGGCATACATTCATAAATGTACAAACCCAGCCACTCAGGCATAAAAACAAACACTTGGCATGCACACCTCTACCAACTCACAATTCTAGCCTTACTGGCATATTATCAAACACATACTGGGCATATTCACACAGACATATTAACACAGGCATTTTATCAAACACTTAACATGCACTGCCCACCCAACATTAGAATCACACCAAAATGCCATTGAAGGCCAACATTCATATAGGAGATCACACCTATATGAATTTACATATAAATATTATAGCATTAACAATAGAAACTTTACAAAACATCCACACAGGGCCTAACCCTAGAACAAACCAGAAAAGACAAAACCCCTACCTTAAAGAAGATCCTCCTTGCTCCCGCGCTAGACACCGTCCTCCCCACGCAAGACGCTCCGGCAGCAACCAGCAGCTCTCCTTCCTTTCCTCTCTCTAGCTCTCTCTCTCTCTCTCTCTCTCTCTCTCTCTCTCTCTCTTACGATGGCTGCAACAGCTGAAGAGAACCCTAAACCTAACACAAGGAGCCTTCACCTCTTTATATAGGCAACTCAAACCCCAAAACGACGTAGTTTTGATTAAATGAATCCCAGCATCAAAACGACGTAGTTTTGATGATAGACTATGTTGGATCAAACCCAGAATTTGGATAATGCTGATAAAGCCTTATGTAATTTGATCTGAGATCTTTTGTGTTTATTTGATCATTGCAGAAGGTATGTTACTAATCCAAAGATGCACTCGTGAGAGCAAAGCTAAGGACAGGATACATAATCCTGATCCGGACAAGAGTGAGTTTCGTCAAACACTTGGTAAATAACCAAGTAACAAATACATACGGAATAAGGAACAATCCTACGGACTAAGAACTTAAAGGATAAGTGCGGAGTAAGGAAACTAGATGCGGAGTAAGGAAACCAGATGCGGAGTAAGGAATCCGGATTTATTACTCGCCCGGAGTAAGGAACTTACATACGGAGTAAGGAACTTACATACTGAGTAAGGAACTTACATGCGGAGTAAGGAACTTACATACTGAGTAAGGAACTTACATGCGGAGTAAGGAACTTACATGCGGAGTAAGGAACTTACATGCGGAGTAAGGAAGCGCTGACACGGACTAAGGATTCCAGTACTGAATAGATACGGAGTAAGCAACCACTGACACGGAGTAAGGTTCCGAGCTTCATTAACTACGGAGTAAGGAAAATTACACCGGACCAAGAAGACATTGCTCCAACTAAACCGCATTTAATGTTATCAGCTCGTGGTGTCCCGATGTAAGACGAATGTATTGAGAACCTGAAGAATCTTACACGTGGATCATCCGGATATGTGGACACAACCTTAATTGTATCTCGGAACTCACAAAGACACTTATACTCTTCAAATCCAAGATCTTGAGCTCCACAATCCGCAGCAGTCAAGGCAGAGAGATTACCGAGGGATAGTTAGTGCGGAACGCATTCCGGAACTACAAGTTCCAAGGTTGTCTCTTAGGAATGTTTTGTATAAATATTCGTACTTATAGTTTATGTAAAAGAGAGTTGAGACGTGTGAAAAACAAAGAAAAGAAAATAGGAGCGTCATCATCTTTGGAGATAGAACTTGGCTAGAGTGTGAGTTCATTTTGTAAACAGAGTGTAAGAGAGTGTTTGCTTCTATTTTGTTGTAATCACCTTGTGATAATAAAACAAAATACTTCCACTATCTGGTTATCTTCCGCAGTGATTCTATCACTAAAACTAGATAAGTGTTTGTGTCTTGAGAGAAAAGAAAGAGTTCGAATAAGAGCCTATTCACCCCCCCCCCCTTTAGGCTCCAAGGGACCATCAAGTGGTATCAAAGCAAGTTCTACTTTGTTCTAAGTAGAGATCCCACTCTTTCAATCTCAGAGATGGCCGAAGAAAGCAGTATGCTATTCAACACTCGCCTTAACTCCGGAGGTGCACAGGAGCCCGTCCCGAATCGAAGCAGCAGTGAAAATGTCGACCCACCTCAACCTGCAGCTGCCGCCGCTTCTCAACCACGGAGTTCTGGTTTTACTTTAACGAAACCGCCCAAATTCACACCTGAGCTTTTCTCCCAGTGGAAAGCTCGCATGAAGATGTTTATGGTTTGCCATAATCATCTTATATGGCCATGTCTTCATCAGGAGATTCCAATTCCGATGACTATCGGAGAACATGGAGTAAGGAGGCCAAAGACAGATGCTGAACTTACCAACGATGAAAGAGCCTGGCAGTGCGCTAGTGAAAAGGCTCTAGCTTATGTTACATCGTCTTTGGATTCCGAGGCTTTCACAGACGTCCAGGGCTGCACGACAACAAAAGCTGTTTGGGACAAACTGACAATCCTCTATGAGGGGAGTCAGTCCCAGATGCAGAATGTGATCTGTACTCTCAGACAGAACTTTGAGAGTTTTAATCATAAACCGGGCGAATCACTTGAAAGCATCTATCGGAGATTCGGCAAGCTCATTCTTCAACTGAAGACTGTCAATGAGCATTACTCTAAATCCCAGATCAATGACAAGTTCTTTCGCTCCTTGCCGGATCGTTACTACTCCAAACAACTCCAGATGCAATCGAGACAAAAACTGCGGTATGTTCCCCTTGAAGAACCGTATGGAGAGACTCGGACTCACGAAGTCGGGTTTAAGTACTCGACGAGAGATGAGAAAATAGCTCGGAAAGAAAAGGGGGTAGCTCTCAAAGCTACGGAATGTCTAAACATACTCGAGGAATGATGATACGGACGTATCCGACAATTCGATTCGACGAGGAGGAGGAGATAGCCTTTCTTGTCAAATCCTTTGAGCGATTCCTACGGAAAAGCGAAAAGGGATCGAAGACGCTCATCATCATCGTTCCAACGGAAGGAGCGACCGGAGTCCGGTTCCCATGAATGTTTCAACTGTGGGAAAACCGGTCACCGGGCCAAGGAATGCAGGTCCAAAGCAAAAGTGGCCGAGAAAAGTGACAAGGTAACTCCTCGCCGCTCCACCTCGGATAACAACAAGAGCAAGAGAAAGGCGCTCGTGACAAAATACATGAGTGGCTCGGAAGAAGAGGAGGAATCCTCGGATGATGAGCCGACCACTAAGCCGAACGTCCGCCTCATGGCAAATCGAGGTACCTTCTATCTCTGAGCTCCTGAGTAAATTAGAATCTCTTCTTGCTGCATGTGATCATGAAAAGAATGAGAGACTAATAATTACTCAAATGTACAAAGATATGGAAAGTCGGAATAAACGTCTTGAATTTACTATTAATAGACTCGAAAAGGACGTCACCGACTTCAGGAGGAAAAGAAGCTTGGTATCATGATCTTAGAGCTGAAAATCATTTGTTAAATACCAATCTCTCAGGCCTAAAAGTTATAGTGAAAAGACTCGAAAATGAACTGGAACAGGAAAAGGAAATAAATCGTAAGTGGCTAAAATCCGGGGAAATAGCCTCTACCTTTAGGACTAACCCTGACGACATTCGAGTCAAACCTGGCCTAGGTTCCGAACCATCAACTTCCATAGCTCAAGCTACTGAGTGTCCTCCGGATTTCACTCCTAAACTAACCAACTTATATCTTGTTAGTACATCTAAACTGTTGGATGGTTTCATTTCAGGTGGCACCATAGTTTATGATCATGGAGCAGAGGTCATTCTTGCACCTCCCAAACCAAGTAGCACCCATAACTAAAGATGAAGGGAAGGCTGCTGCAGTTAAAGCCAAAACGTAGCACCCAAAAAGAAAGACAAGGCTAAGGCCGACGCATTTAGGGCCAAGAGCGCGTCACCCAAACGTAATGGATTAGGCCACAAGGAACGAGTAGAAAATCAGCAAAATCTAAGAGACCTGTATCCCCTGTTTGTACTTCACATTATAGTGTCTGTTCCATCTGTAGGGAAATGGGTCATTATCACTATGAATGTTGGAGTCTATCCGATAGCTGGCTTTGTAATCAATTTCAATCAAATAAAGATCAGTTTTATAAAAGGGGTTCTTCGAGCAAAACAAAATCTAAATCTAAAAGGAGTGTCTCTCCCAAGAAAACCCAAATAAAAGAAGCAATTAAACTAACAAGTTAATGTCAACTTGGAAAGCTAAGAGTCCTAACAAAATCAAATCCGTAAATGTTGACAATCTCGCTCACACTCTAACCGCCCGAAACAAGTTTGGGCACCAAAAGTGTAAACTGTTGTCTTTCAGGAGCATCTCCTGGAATGAATTGCCGGATCACTTGAAGTTAAAGATCAATCAAAGCAAGTGGATCCTTGATAGTGGATGCTCCTGGACATATGACGGGTGACCAGACTCTACTTGTAGAAGTTAATGATAAACAAGGTCCATCCGTTTCATATGGCGACAACAAGAAAGGTAAGATTGTCGGGTATGGCACTTTAACTAACGGCTGTGTATCAATCACTAAAGTTGCACTAGTCGAAGGTTTAAAGCATAATTTGCTAAGTGTCGATAAACTATGTGACAAAGGATTTCCTGTTTCCTTTTTGTCCAACACCTGTACGAGAAGAGAAAACTTATCCAGGAGATGTTAAGTTATCCGGATCAAGAGATGGGGACATATACTCGGTGGTCTTAAGAAATAATTCTTCGACCCAGGTATGCTTCCTCACGAAAGCAACAGATGAAGATAGTTGGTTATGGCACAAGCGATGCACACATTTAAATTTTAAGACTTTGTCTAAATTGGCGTCACTTGATCTTGTCACTGGTCTACCCAAACTCAAGTTCTCCAGAGACACTCTCGTCGAGAATGCCAACTTGGTAAACAGACCAAACACGGCTTTAAGAGCAAATCGGTTAACTCAATAATCGCTCCTCTGCAACTTCTTCATATGGACCTATGTGGTCCTATATCTGTTTCATCACTAGTGGTGCGAGATATACCCTTGTGGTTATCGATGATTTCACCAGATACACATGGGTGATGTTCCTGAAATCAAAGGATCAAACTTTTGAACATCTTGTAGATCTCTTCAACTGGATAAGCAACTCACAAGGACCGAGCATTAAATGCATCAGGAGTGATCATGGTACGGAATTTGATTTTTCGAAATGAGATCATATTGTTCCCGAACAGGGCATACAAGATGACTTCTCTGCTCCCCGAACCCCACAACAAAATGGGGTAGCCGAGCGCAAGAATCGAACTTTAGTTGAAGCTGGTAGATCCATGTTAGCAGGGGCAACGCTTCCTCTCAGTCTATGGGCTGAAGCTGTGTCCACCGCTTGCTATGTTCAAAACGGAACTCTAATAAATAAATCTACCATGAAAACACCCTATGAGATGTGGAGAGGACGAAAACCTTCAATTTCACATTTCGAGCTTTTGGGTGTACTTGCTATATATTCGATAAATGGCAAAGAGACCCGGAATAAATTTGAACCAAAATCTGATGATGGGATCTTTGTCGGTACTCACTTCATAGCAAAGCTTATCGGGTCTTCAATAGAAAACTTTTTAAAGTTGAAGAATCTATCCATGTGACCTTTGATGAAGCTAACCTCGTTTGGTCAAAAGTCGGTCCTTCAAATTCCAATATGCAGGTCATGGACAGCAACGTCGATTACTCGAAGTTTATGAATATTCCTGTTACACATCCTGACTGGTATTCGACCAACCACGTGGCATCAGCGAAACACAACGAAATTTTATGGATGATGCTACGGATGACTCGACTCCGGACTACCATTTAGCTCCGGACAAACTCCTTCGGATACACAAAATTCCGGAGCACCTTCAAGTCCGTCCGGACTAGTTAACACTTGGAAGAAACAGTGTTGAAGAACCAACTAGTTCATCCGTACCTCTAAATACGGAAACATCTACTCCGGACGAAGCTCAACCAGTCGATACAACCGAACCACCCAATCTGGAAGAGCTTCAAATTGTTCAAGATCAACCAACACACGCACAAATTATAGATGGACCCGAAACCATCCCTCGGATCAAGTGATTGGTGATCCTACTGTTGGTGTAAGAACAAGAGCAGCCACCTCAAACATGAGTCTTTACTCATGCTTTCTATCTCAAATAGAACCAAAGGTGGTAGATGAAGCTCTTCAAGATTCAAACTGGATAGAAGCCATGCAAGAAGAGCTAAATCAATTTAAGAGAAATAATGTGTGGACCTTAGTACCAAGGCCTAAGTCTCAGCAAGTCATTGGCGTTAAATGGGTGTTCTGGAACAAGCTTGATACGGATGGAATAGTTATCCGGAACAAAGCCAGACTGGTAGCCAAAGGATATCGCCAAGAAGAAGGAATAGATTATGATGAAACCTTTGCTCCGGTCGCAAGACTTGAGGCAATCCGAATGTTTCTGGCGTATGCTTCATATGAAAACTTCATAGTTTATCAAATGGACGTCAAGAGCGTATTCCTGAATGGAGACCTTCAAGAGGAGGTGTATGTTGAACAACCTCCCGGCTTCATTGAACCAAAGGCAGGACATCTTGTCTACAAACTTCAGAAAGCTCTATATGGTTTGAAGCAAGCTCCAAGAGCCTGGTACGACACACTGTCAGAATTCCTACTTGCTCATAACTTCCAAAAAGGGAAGATAGACACCACCCTATTTCTACGACAAGAGAAAGGACACACTTTGATCGTACAAATATACGTGGACGATATCATTTTCGGATCAACGAATCCGAAGCTTTGTGAAGAGTTTGCTAAGTTGATGACAGGCAAGTTTGAAATGAGCATGATGGGAGAACTGTCCTACTTCCTTGGAATTGAAGTCAAACAATTAAAGGAAGGAATCTTTATCAATCAGGCTAAGTACACTCGCGAACTTATTAAGAAGTTTGGTATGGAAGGTTCATCTCCCGTCAAAACTCCCATGCTTGTCAGTGCCAAGTTAGATCCGGATGTGGACGGCATATCGATAAATGTGACTGACTACGGAGGGATGATCGGATCCTTGCTCTATCTTACAACAAGTCGCCCAGGACATTATGTTTGCAACTTGCATTTGTGCACGATATCAGGCAAATCCCAAGGAGTCACATATGCTTCATGTAAAACGGATATTAAGGTATCTCAAAGGGACGATGAATTTGGGACTCTGGGTACCCAAAGGAGTCCAACTTCACCTTATCCGGGTACTCGATGCCGACTTCGCTGGATGTCGCATCGACAGGAAAAAGCACAAGCGGTACGTGTCGGTTTCTTGGAAATAGATTGATCTCATGGTTCGGTAAGAAGCAGATTCCGTATCAACCTCTACTCGAGGCGGAATATATAGCTGCCAGGAAGTTCTTGCGCACAGCTACTTTGGATGCAAAGTCAACTTACTGACTACGGATTCGACATGTCCTCTATTCCACTTTCTGTGACAACACTAGTGCAATTGCCATCAGCACCAATCCTGTCATGCATCCTAAGACGAAGCACATTGAGGTCAGGTATCACTTCATACGCGATCATGTTCTCAAAAAGCATATTTCACTGGAACATGTTGCCACCTGAAGATCAATTAGCAGACATATTTACAAAGCCTCTACCTGATGTGAGGTTTTCTGAACTACTCTTCCAATTAGGTATGCTCGACTTCTCTGCATAGGTTCTCATTTGAATTACCCAACAAGATATTTACTCACGGACCATGCATTGTATGTTTACTGAAAGTAGTAGAAACTCACTGACTGTATTGCTGATCATACTTACTGTTCAACGGTTTCATGCTTCTGATATTAATCTCAACCTCATTATGGGAGGATGCTTGCGTTTCCCGACTGAAGTCGTTTAAAGCTAACATAATTACGGTTTATATGATTTACCTCGATCGGGTTCATGATCTTAACATCCATTAATCACCACATGACCAAAGCATGTTCATTTAGATTACTCTATTAACATGCATAGTTGAAGAAGTGAAATGGGCTAGCTTGGAATGCCTGGTGGATGGATACACAAACGCATCGATCAGCGTCTAAGTATAGTTTTCCAATAAGATAGACAGTCTTTGAACTACAAATTGGAACGGTCAACCGAGAGGATTGCACAATCTACGGGGGAGAAAATGCTTTATATATTATTCAAGAATACCCCCCGTATATGTCTCATGACCTTTTTCTTGATGTCTATCCGAGGGGGAGCTTTTCATTGAGAGGATTAAATGATCTACGGGGGAGCAGCAATGAACCCCTAATATGTCTCGGATTCTCCCTCCTCTCGAGCTTTTACTTCCGGATCCGACTGGACATGCTCTTGTAAATCGGAAAAGTGGCATGTTTGGATGTATTTTCTTTCTTCAACCATGCATTTTAATCGACTAATCATCTGCCTTCTTTTGACATGTGTTCACTTTATCATTACACACTCATGAATCCTAATGAAGCCAAATCATATGATCTTTAATTAATCTTAGCTACGCTGTTCAGCAAGACGGTTTCGCTATGTTGACCTATATGAACCTGTGTATTGCTATCTGACATATGCCCTGATTCAATAATATTGATCACTTTCACGTTGCATACGTCTACTATATTCTTAGCCATGCATAAGTTCTGTTTCTTATTAGTTCGGATTATGTTTCTTTTTCTTCCCTGATTATCATCTCTAATCCGTACTAATCCTAGCCTGTTAAGCTTTTGTATTTTCAGTATATCTTTATTTAGCTACAGGTTCAGATTTTCTTTGCAACCATATTGATAAATCCAGTCCGTAGTCTCGGATTTGAAGTGTTGTGGTACTTCTCTTCTCTTCGACTTATTGACTGCAAAGGAATTTACTCTACTCTCTCACCAAATTCTGTTTACGACGGACAAGGTCTATTATTCATCCGGATACTCTTTCACGAATATTATTAACTCCGGATGAGTGTCGGCTCTTTCCTCCGGACTCCTGACTTTGTTCAATTGTGACAATCCACGTATACTCATATGTCGCATGCTTTTGAGGAGGACTAATGATGATTCATTAAATGCATATCTCGGGTTGCACCCACACTTCTCTGGATGGCAACCAGTTGTAATCTCTATTGGTCATATCGTCTCCACGACATCGTTTTATTCGGAGACGCCTCGATATCCAGACAAATGACATCAGCATGTCGCGCGGGTTCCTACCTCACTCACACATTCCTAGACCCGCTGACATTTGCGGATTCGGTCTTATATGTTTTGATCATACCTGCGAAGCACGAGTATTGCTCATTTCAAATCCCTAAACCTCTCGTTGCTCCTTCTACTGTCAAGACCTCACCTTTCCTCTTTTCCTTCCCATCAAATCTGCAATGGCACCCAGAATCTTTCTTTTCGGTGTTACTCCTGGCCATCTAGTTGATTGGAATGCTGTTTCTGATCCTCCGGATTGGTTTCTCCAGCTTCGCCCTCTTCTTGAAGCCTCGCACATACTCAACCTGGTCTCCAATCCCATTGATCTTCTTATCGATGACATTCTTGAGTATTACCAACGGATTCGCTGCACCACAGATTCCATAACCTCTTATGTCCGCGGTGAATCCATCGTCATCACTCCGGCTGTTCTCCGCGCTGCTCTCCACCTTCCTCTTGGTGAACCACAGCGTCCGGATGCCGATCCGATGGCGGCTTCTATGGGGTGCACAAACAAGGGGAAGGAATACAAGGTGAAATCCTTCCAGGGTCGCTATCGATGTATGGCGACTATTCTAAGTCGATGCCTACTGGCTCGCACATCAGCCCTGGACTCAGTTTCGTACGATCTTCTACTGGCCATGTACGACGTCTTTGAAGGTCTTCCAATGGATTGGGGGATGTTCTTATTTCGTTTGCTACAGCATGGTCACAAAAACCATTCCTTCGGGCGCATCCTCAGCATTGTCTTCCGGCATCTTCGTCCAGACCATTTCGCCCGAGATGATGCTGTCTCGTTTCCCTCGGCACTTTACCTTCGTCACCTTACGCCGGACGGGAACATGACCGCTCGCCGACCCACTGTAGCTCTCCGCGCTCTCCCTGCCCCGGAACAACAAGGCAGCTCTGTTGGTGACCCCTCCGACAGCCAAGCCCACGAGGTCAGTTCTGCACACCGATCCTCCCGGATTCGGTCCGTTGCTGCGCCCTCCCACTCACGGACCTCCCAGCCAAGCATCCGTGCTGAACCGTCCGAGGTTGCGGGGCCCTCTCAGCGTAGTGCATCTAAAGCTGTTTCCTCAGCCCCCTCTGCTGCTGATGTCCCCACTCCCTCCACATCCGCTATAGCTGCTGCGGTTGATACCGCTGTTGCCGTCGCCACCGCTGATGTCCCGGCTACTTCTCCGAAAGCCCCCTTGCCTCCTCTACCTCAACCCCGAGATTACCTTGACCATCTCTCCGCCGTCACCTTAACGGACCTCTGGCTCCGTTTCGGCCCTAGCCCACACCTCCTCCATTCCCGACACCGATCTTTGGGTGTTTTACACACGCAATACCCAATCCCCGGAGACTATGATCATCCGGAATCCGGACCACGGCTTTCTTACGCCGGCTGCCATTCCCGATGTGTCGTTCCTTACACCCTCAGGCCCAGTCCCTGCTACCCGAAGTCCTTCTCCTGCTAAGGCTGGACCCTCTTCTCCTGCCGCCGCGATTCCCGTGGTTGACTTGTCTGGTCAAAGCGGGTCTCTTGCTCCGGATGCCTCCAATGCTCCGGATGCCTCCGAAGCTCCGGATGCCTCTGATGCTCCGGATGCTCCTGCTGCTGCTTCTACTCTGCGGACTCCTCGCCCACCGCACTCCTGCTCCCGTTCATGCGGGGGAGTCCTCCAAAGCTCCAGAGTTAGCACTTGGGCGTGCCTCTTTTGGCACGGTCCACTCCGATGCTTGTGCTTTCCGCTCACTGGACCGCCATGCCCACGCTCAAAGCGCCCAAATTTCCGCCATCGTTGCCAAAGTTGATGCCCTCGGCGCCCAACTACTCTCCGCCCTCACTGACTCCTCCACTTCCATTGAGCAGAAAATGGATCTTGTCGCCACCTCCGTTCATTCACTATCTACTTCCTTCGCGGATCTGGCGCATACGATGGCTCGTCCTCCCGTTGCTTCCCGGCGATCCGCCAAACCGGGGGAGAAAGTGTCATCCGATCCGTCTACTCCTTCGCCCCACAACCATCTTCCCCGGACCGAGAAGCGGCTTGCCACTTCAGTGCTTCAGGGAGTTCAAATTCCCAAACGAAGCCGCTTCTCTCAACCAAGCTCCTCTACCGCACCTTCAGCTCCTCCTCCATCCTCCTCATCCGCAGTGATACCTTCCTCCCATCCTATTCGGAGTTTGACCCGTCCGATGCGGATGGAAGCTTGCGCAAGGCAATGAAATCCTATCTTGCGTCTTCTGCCGAGAGAAGATGTCTTTCTGAAATGTATCCTTTCTCTCCGGCCGACATTCGGACTCTTTGTTCGGAGAAAGAACTCTTTACTACGAAGACATTGACAACTTCTCGAGAGCCGCTAAAATGGAGATGAGGCCGTTTCCATCTCTTTACGAAGATGGGCACTTGTTTGAAGTTCTGCCATGTTGGAATGAGGGCTATCTTCCCAGGTGTGGAGTTAATTCAGACTTACATCGACGGAACGCGAGGATAGCAAGCCATGGAAAACTCTCTCAACCATCCTCATTCCGTACCGGATCATGTCGCCACACTTCATGATGGCTGTCTTCATGATTCGGTCCAAGCAGATGATTCTCATTGATTCTCATCGGATTGTGGAGCACTTCGTTAGGAAGAATCAATGGGAACCTCTGTGTCTCGACTAACCGAAGCCGTGAAGAAAGCCGGACTATATGAAGAGTTGGGTATCACACCCCTGCGTTCGACTGAGAAACTCAAGGCGACATTCCGGGGCAAGAAGCAAGTGCCACAACAACTGGATGGAGATAGGCTGCAGAGCCTTTGTCTGTCACTTCATCAAATCGTTCTTAACGTGGACAAACATTGGAGCCAACACTCCACCTTTACGATGCAACAGACAATGGAGCTAAGAGAGAAGGCAGCAACTATGATCTTCAAGTATAGTAAGCCTTATGTACCTTAGTGAAAAATCAGTATTAAGGCTGAATTGTATTTAGTTGCTGATTAATGAAATTGGTTGTGTTGCGTATTCCGTATGATATTCTTTTGCATCGCTTACCAGATCAGATTACAAAGGGTTTGGGCATATCCATAATTGGGGGAGATTGTTGGATCAAACCCAGAATTTGGATAATGCTGATAAAGCCTTATGTAATTTGATCTGAGATCTTTTGTGTTTATTTGATCATTGCGAAGGTATGTTACTAATCCAAAGATGCACTCGTGAGAGCAAAGCTAAGGACAGGATACATAATCCTGATCCGGAAAAGAGTGAGTGTCGTCAAACACTTGGTAAATAACCAAGTAACAAATACATACGGAATAAGGAACAATCCTACGGACTAAGAACTTAAAGGATAAGTGCGGAGTAAGGAAACTAGATGCGGAGTAAGGAAACCAGATGCGGAGTAAGGAATCCGGATTTATTACTCGCCCGGAGTAAGGAACTTACATACGGAGTAAGGAACTTACATACTGAGTAAGGAACTTACATGCGGAGTAAGGAACTTACATACTGAGTAAGGAACTTACATGCGGAGTAAGGAACTTACATGCGGAGTAAGGAAGCGCGACACAGACTAAGGATTCCAAAGACTGAATAGATACGGAGTAAGCAACCACCGACACGGAGTAAGGTTCCGAGCTTCATTAACTACGGAGTAAGGAAAATTACACCGGACCAAGAAGACATTGCTCCAACTAAACCGCATTTAATGTTATCAGCTCGTGGTGTCCCGATGTAAGACGAATGTATTGAGAACCTGAAGAATCTTACACGTGGATCATCCGGATATGTGGACACAACCTTAATTGTATCTCGGAACTCACAAAGACACTTATACTCTTCAAATCCAAGATCTTGAGCTCCACAATCCGCAGCAGTCAAGGCAGAGAGATTACCGAGGGATAGTTAGTGCGGAACGCATTCCGGAACTACAAGTTCCAAGGTTGTCTCTTAGGAATGTTTTGTATAAATATTCGTACTTATAGTTTATGTAAAAGAGAGTTGAGACGTGTGAAAAACAAAGAAAAGAAAATAGGAGCGTCATCATCTTTGGAGATAGAACTTGGCTAGAGTGTGAGTTCATTTTGTAAATAGAGTGTAAGAGAGTGTTTGCTTCTATTTTGTTGTAATCACCTTGTGATAATAAAACAAAATACTTCCACTATCCTGGTTATCTTCCAATGATTCTATCACTAAAACTAGATAAGTGTTTGTGTCTTGAGAGAAAAGAAAGAGTTCGAATAAGAGCCTATTCACCCCCCCCCCCTTTAGGCTCCAAGGGACCATCAGACTATAACCTTTTTGCAACCACACAGGACAAAGCACTCATAATTTCACCATGGTCCTTTAGCAAAAGAGGATCAGAACAACAAAACAAGGGTAATAGAGGCTGCACGTGAGAAAGACCTTTCTCACGGGTACCTCCAAATGCTCTAGAATTTCACCACAAGCCTTGGAACAACATCAGGAAGGCTCCCATGCAAAAATCTCACTACACGTGAAAAGCCCTTCTCACGTGCACTCCCAATTGGGCTCAAACTTTGCCTCTTGCTTGTTCATCAACATACAAGATGATTTAGCCAAAGTGTGTGGAAATAAAACTCCCTAAAACCCAATAATTTCCACATGTCACAAATACCCATCACAAGCACATTTCATTAACACATTCTATATAAATAAAAGTCAAAAGTTGAAAGGAAATACAAATACACCAGCCAACAGCCACCCCTCCACCCTTAAGAGTGTTCGTCCTCGAACAACTCTGGGTGTTGCTCACGCATCATGGATTCACGTTCCCATATCTCCTCCATAGGACGTGTCATCCTCGAAAAGACAATACACTTTCCATAATGTGCATGCTGATGCACATCGCCCATAACCGTTCACATACCCGCGACTGAAGATATCACACAATAACACACATGAAGGCACGTACCCACAGACCCAATACAACACAACATGATAGGGGAACACATATTCTAATCGCACAAACAACCCTTGTTCTCCTCACCTAACACATGTCACAAGTATTCACATGTCACGACGGTGTAAGACATATACGCTCATCCCCATTTACTACACGTTTAACGTTCCACTGCCCATTCGCCAACACCATGCAAACTCATCCGCAGGGAGTTTCCTCACACCCTTCCCCCCTTTGGACTTTTCGTCCCCGAAAAGAGAAACCAAGTAGCAAACATCACGAGAAGATCAAAGCAACACATAACACCCATGAGCAAATCACAAACTAGAGCTTGGCCAATTAGCGCACTGACAACAACTCTTGTGAGCAAGTCTGACAACATTGAGGTCGAGAAACCTCCCACGGATTCATTAAGACCCCGACAACCGAACAAGGCCAACACCATAAGCCTATGCGTGAAGCATCCATTCACGAGAATTCATATGATTGAACGAGAAGTCACTGCATCGACATAGCAGGGTACTCGGCGTTAGACGCCTACTCGTGTCACAATAGGACCAACACTCCACAATGTAAAATACCCAACAATGACACCATTGAGATTGGATGTCAATGGACACTAACAATTTACAACGCAGCCACACTCCATATGTAGACCTTACCCTGACAGCAAACATAATGACGTCACATGGAAACACAAACAAATAAGAGAAAAGCATTATGCAAACCACAATCACATTTCCACACATGGAGATCACCACAGCAGCACCATCATCACTGCTAAAACCGCCTCACTCTATAGTGATACATGCAACAACAGAACCCAACCAATGCCAAAGGGAACTCAAGATGACTTACAATCCAGGACACAACTACATCAAGATGAAGTTTGCCCTCCACCAATTCGGTCACAGTCAACAAGACGCCCAACGGAGTCCAAGGAGTAACTCAAGATAACAAATTCAGTACCATACACAACCACAGCAAGACCAAAATCCACCATCCAGCTATCACCTGTCGCCAACCTTGAGGATCGACTAAAAGAAGTCCATGAACCAGAACACCACATAAATAACGCCTCTCAGACACCTCATACTAGCATCCTTGATCCCGGTTAAATAAGTATCCACCAAGGTCCCATAACCTGCATACTAACTGAGGCGTGCATTACAGCCCAAGAGATAACGCCTTACCAAGTCGGCAAACACCATACGCAATGAAATGTGACTTATCTGCTGACGTCGGTTATGTATAAATAACATAGCTCTCGTCGATTGGAGAAATCCTCCTGCCTGTAACAAGACAGTTGATAACTCTGTGTCACCACTCACAGGTCACAAGGGAATCCCTTGCCTCCAGGACATACTCCACCTCATGAACCACTAACTCCGCTACACCAATCATCACGTTCTATCTCAACACACCAACAAAACACTCAAATGGACCAAGAAATACTCAGGCTTTAGCCTCAGCTTAATGTGATCACTGCAATTTATCCGGGTAGGCACAGGCAACAGGACATGCAAACTCCTGATTCGGGACTTTCATGTAGCTCCCAAATACCAACACCTCGATGGGGTGAACAATCTCACTTACCACGTGTTACTGCACATGAAAAGTTTGCAAGGAGGACATATGTAGGTCATTCGCCTACCACCACCGCTCTAATGTATACACCTTTTGATATCCGCCCGACATAAATCTCTCCCCAAGGAGTAGCACTAATACCCCGTCCTAGCAAAACTATCACAACTGACTCAACTCAGGAGATCAAACAACTTTTTTTTTTTCAGAGCATCGACACTCTTCTGCATTCCCACACCACATATATTATACTAATGTATCACCTCCTACTCCTCTGCATATGGATGCCATGATAATAAGACCTCTACTATACACCTATAGCACATATGTAACACTTGCAACAAAACAAAGCAACCAAGACATATAAAATAAACTATAGGGCGGAACACATGTAAGAGAGAACATAATAGCCTCCCGCCTCCTCGCCTCTTTTAAGCCCATTGCCCACAAGACATGGATTAATGGAATGGTCTTACCACCAGAAGTACATCAACCCCTCGGGAGATATCTCCCAAATGTGGGGAAAAACCCGAACAAGGCCTGCCCAATCTCACTCGCTCACCCACTTGCACTGATTGGATTCACTGGGTACGATTTTATAAACCCACTCAGCCGATAGTTGAGTTCCAGAATACTTCACATTTTACACATGTGCATACCTATTTCACAACATATCCTATAAACATCACTAAATGTCTCTCACACACCACAAGCATGACTCGTGGTCAACGTTTGGCCACCCGAGAATGTGTAGCTGTCTCCACCAGACCCCCACAAGAACCTTAAAATCACATACCACCCTGACCAACCAATTTAATCTCAATGACTCAAGGAGTGGGGTATACTAAGGGCAAGCTCCTTCCTCAACCCCAATACTGGGAAAGGTTAACATCCCTCCCAGGTGGCACTTCTACTCGTACCTCCATCCAAATAAAAACATACTTCTATTAGTCAAGGTTGCCAAAATGGCTACCACACAAAGATACGGTTAACACTTTAGACCACATTAAAACAATCAAACTCTTTACAACAACTATTTATTATCATAACTATTAGTAATTCATTATTTGTTTGGTATCATACATTTATTTTTTTCTAATAGGTCACTCACCTCGCCCATTTCGGAACGGTAACACAAACGACTTTCTAAGCCTCACCTAACAGAAAACTGTGGCTCAAGAGTCCTCTCAACGAGAATACCCTTCTATCACAAACGTCTTAATTAAATTGCTAGAAACTCAGTAATCAAAGGTTCACTCATCCTCACATAAGCCAATACAAGACTCAATCGATCAATATCCTTAAAGGAAAGTTTTGCCACGCTCTCCTACTAGCCTCACTAGGTAGTCCTCGGCCCCATGCCTTGCTCGCTGAGCCAGTCCTCTAGCACCATGCCTTGCTTTACCAAACAGACTGTCTGGAGATGTCCTACCTTTCCACAGATGCGGCACTGGTACTGCTTCCTGCTACACCCTCTTTTCCAATGCCCCAGTTGTCTACAGCAAGAACAACCCTTCGAGAAACTGGTCTCAAATGGATTTGTTGGGGGATTGACCCCTGTCTCGAAACTTGTGGCCATCTTCTGATTGCCCCCCTCTGCCTCTTGGGGTCCTTTCTACTGATCAAGACAACAATGGTTCAATTGATCTTCATCCGAGCTCCTCCAAATGATGTGGGTTGACCGCCCTCGGCATGCCTCGCTCTTAATCAGTTATTGAATCTCATCCCTTAATCCTAGAGTAATCAGGGTTAAAATGCCAATCTCTACCATGCGAAGATCATTACTTACAGCCTGCAGCTCTGCCACTTGTCCAGCCTGGGTGGCGGGCTCTTCTGTCGTACGGGTCATAATTTTTCAGAGGCTAGGTACACGTGGAGGTAGCGCTCCAAGTTAACACTCAACGCTCTTAATACCATTACCGACTAGGCATTTGGAGTTATAACTAATCTCGAAACACACATTATCACCACACAGATTCGTAGATTCACATTTCACAGACTATAGAAGTTCACACCTTCACATTACACATATCATTTATACGCAAGTGAATGTTTCATCGTTTTGAACACCACATTGCTTCTTCCACACAATACCATACAAAGGCACACACTTAAGCATTCACATATCTCACGTCATTTTCAGAATATCAACAGTATTATCTCTATGTAGTTCATTCACATTTCACAAGCTTCAAGTTCACAAGCACATCGTTTCAATACCACAAATTCTTTTCCATGCTTTCATGCTCAATTCATCATAAAATTTCAGAGTTGCACAATTAAAATTTTATGATGTTCAATGCCCCCAGTTATCCATATCGAGTCTTACTTCCTCTACCCCATTTATCAATTCTCCTCTCGCATGGCATTACTCACATTTCACACATTACATCAATCAACATTGCACACAGTTCAATTCATAGTGCACACAGCTCAAATAAACAAGGACCTTTCCTTGTAGTCATGCTCAAGGTATCTCAAGAAAAATCAGAGTTGCACAGTTCACACCTTATCACATTATTCACATTTTTATTTTATCACAATTACAATTTTAACAGTTATCCACACCTTCACACACAACAACAAATGCAACTAGTGCCCTAATGCCAATGCATGCAAATCCTACCTCAGGTCTGGACTACCCCAAGTACACCCTAGAGGCTCCAAGAGGACCGTGTTGATCAGGCATGTCCCTCCAGGCCCCTCCAAAGGACTCTAGATAACCAGATCCGCCCACTACCCTAGGCTAACTAGACCATGCTCTGATACCATATTGTCACGCCCCGAATTTCTAACCCGAGGAGACCAAAACGTGACCTTCCCTTTACCCGAGTTTGGATAAAGGGGATAAAATAAACATGCTCACACAAGATACCATACACTTCACATTTTATATTTAGAGAGACAAAATCACATTTTTATTAAGTCCAAACATACAAAAGTGTCCAAACATGCTTTTATTACATAAAACTCATCATTACAATATCTCCCCACTGGAGTTACATCAATTTCCATAAAATAACATAATTGAAAAGAAACGATAAAGCAAATATAGTCTTCCACCTCGGGATTCCACCTAACGCCTGTAAGTTCCTGAAAGAAAACACATCACAGTAGGAGTGGTGAGCAACCACAGCTCAGTAGGGATCATGTCTCCCCAACCCATCCCATGCTCCTAGCATCTACATGCCGTGTATACAAGTGCAGTGTCGTGATACAATTATTTCAACAAATATAATAGTAAGCCATCAGCAAGAACAAATATTTCAAACAGCCACACAGGCTAGCACATAAACAGTCCCGGGCTTCCACAGCCACCGGGTTTCACAAAACAGTACACATAGCCTCTTAGGCATAAAACCAAATACTTAGTAGGCACACATTCACAAATGTACAAACCCAGCCACTCAAGCATAAAAACAAACACTTGGCATGCACACCTCTACCAACTCACAATTCTAGCCTTACTGGCATATTATCAAACACATACTGGGCATATTCACACAGACATATTCACACATGCATTTTATCGAATACTTAACATGCACTGCCTACCCAACATCAGAATCACACCAAAATGCCATTGAAGGCCAACATTCATATAAGAGATCACACCTATATGAATTTACATATAAATATTATAGCATTAACAATAGAAACTTTACAAAACATCCACACAGGGCCTAACCCCGGAACAGACCAGGAAAGACAGAACCCCTACCTTAAAGAAGATCCTCCTTGCTCCCGCGCTAGACGCCGTCCTCCCCACGCAAGATGCTCTGGCAGCAACCAGCAGCTCTCCTTCCTTCCCTCTCTCTAGCTTTCTCTCTCTCTCTCTCTACGACGGCTGCAACAGCTGAAGAGAACCCTAAACCTAACACAAGGAGCCTTCACCTCTTTATATAGGCAACTCAAACCCCAAAATGATGTAGTTTTGATTAAATGAATCCCAGTATCAAAATGACGTAGTTTTGATGATAGACTATAACCTTTTTGCAACCACACAGGACAAAGCACTCATAATTTCACCATGGTCCTTTAGCAAAAGAGGATCAGAACAACAAAACAAGGGTAATAGAGGCTGCACGTGAGAAAGACCTTTCTCACGGGCACCTCCAAATGCTCTAGAATTTCACCACAAGCCTTGAAACAACATCAGGAAGGCTCCCATGCAAAAATCTCACTACACGTGAAAAGCCCTTCTCACATGCATTCTCACGTGCACTCCCATTTGGGCTCAAACTTTGCCTCTTGCTTGTTCATCAACATACAAGATGATTTAGCCAAAGTGTGTGGAAATAAAACTCCCTAAAACCCAACAATTTCCACCTAAAAAGGCAAAACTGACTAACTCCTCACATCCCAAAATATAGGTCATTATAATCAATATACAAGATGATTTAGCCAAAGTGTGTGGAAAAAAAACTCCTTAAAACCTTACAATTTCCACCCAAAAAGGCAAAACTGAGACTAACTCCTCACATCCCAAAATACAGGTTATTACAGCTCACCCAACTCTACAATTATTGAGACCATAGCGGCACCGTAGATTTTCCAGAATACAGCTTCAAGGTTGCCAAAAAGAAGAAAAGAAGAGGCAAAAAATAGGATAAAAAATTCATTATATTGCTCAAACTCTATATAAAATAACACGTGGCAGCCTTAGCTGCTTTAAGATTTTCATGTCCATATCACATGGCCTCTATTGGCATTAACTGTCTTTATACTCTTAATTGGCCTAAATAATAATGTTTTTTAAAAAATTCAAGTAAGCTTTCATCAAGCCATGCACATTCGCCGTCAGTGGTGATTATGGCAACTGGAGGAGTTCGGAAGATAGGGACAGAAGGTGTTTGGGCATGGCTGGTGGTGGATGTTAGGAAATTGTGTCCCACATGGAAGAAAGCGGGGAAGGCTAAGGAGGTTAATAAGGTAAAGCTGGCCCGAATATGCTACAATGCGTTTTAAAACCGTGCGGGCTGATATGGCAAGCCCAAAACAGACAATATTGTGACATGCGGACGGGCATGCTTCTTGGTTCGATCCTAACAAGTGATATTAGAGCCTAGTTGTCCTTGGAAAAAGACCCTTGTCCCCATGTGATCGAACTGGTGTAATCTCAATCAGGATGTAAGTTGAGGGGGAGCTACAAGGAAAATTTCATGTGGCCCGCATGGTGACAACTTAGTTTCATATATGTGTCCTATGATGTGGTTCGATGTGTGACAAGGGAGAGAATGTTGGGACTAACAGTAGATGCCACCGAGGAAGACTAGATTGTTGAGACTGAAAAGCACATGATCACAGATGCATCTCTTTCTTGTGTTTCTCGTACTAGTTCACAAGATTTAAAAAGTAGTGATGTGTCTCTATCCAATAACGAACCTAGATAAGCATATTATTTTGTTACTATTTTTTTTTCCAGAGATTGGGGCTTAAATGTCACAAAAAATTGTAAACACAAGGCTTGTATATTGTTTCTTCTTCTTCTTCTTTTTCTTTATGAAAGTCAGAGATTATAAATGTCGCCTCAAATGAACAAGAGCTAGGGTGTAAGGGTTAGGAATTGAAGAAGGCAGAAACAAAGAACGCAAGAGTCGTAGAGTCGTAGACACAAGGGATACAAGTAATTTAAGGAACTTGTCAGACACATCACAGATTCGAAGATCATGAAGGCAGAAAGTAATAGCTGAAGGGTCGTAGCCGTAGAGTCGAAGACTCATAGAATACGGAAACTCAGTACATGAGCAAATGCGAAAGGCTAAGGAAGAAATGTAAAGTCTAAGACTCGTAGAGTCGAAGGTTTTCAAGGTCAAAGACTCGCAGAGTCGAAGAGCCTCTTAGTCAAGTAAAATAAGCTGAGAAACCCGAGGGTCGTAGACTCATAGCTGCAACAACGGGTAAATTAGGCGCACTTCGAAGAAGTCACTCTAAGAGCCATTAGGATAGTCGCAGACTCGTAGAGTCGTACACTCATAGAGTCGCAGACTTACAGTTAATAGAGTGACACAACAAACTAAATCTAACCAAACTCTTGCCTCGGAGACTCGAAGATATGTGAGTCATAGACTCGTAGATATCAACATTTTAAAGCCTGAAGTAAACTTCCGCAGCCTCAACAAGCTCTAACTGAAACCTTCGAGTCATCAAACCTACGAGGCACCGACCTTCAAGGCATACTTAAACCCTAAGCATATTCACTTAGCGATATCTTCAGCTAGGGTTTGTACAGTAAGCCTGCGCCGTCTCGAGCAGCTGGAGTGCAGTTAATGTCACATTAAGTGCAATTAACCATTTTCCACGGATGAATGGCCAAGATCGACTGCGCAAGTATGGGCATGCAACTGCGCAGCATGGGCAACATATCTGCAAATCAGAGCAGATCAACCCATCCCCTGATATCCCGTATATCCAGTGGTGGGAAGTCAGTCTGTCGGATGGACAACTAGGCGCACAACAATCTAAACTTAAAATATATATCTCTCTCAATCTTGATGACAAAAAGTGGAGTTAGTCTCTTTCTTTGAAAGCGTGGAATACACAAAATACAAGAAAAAGGATTCTTACTGATGGTCCCTTGGAGCCTAGAGGGGGGGGGGTGAATAGGCTCTTATCCAAACTCTCTATATTCTCTTATGACACAAACACTTATCTAGTTAAGTGATAGAATCACTGCGGAAGATAACCAGATAGTGGAAGTATTTTGTTTTATTATCAAAAGATAAATACAACAAAATAGAAGCAAGACTCTTTTACACGCTGTTTACAAAAGGATTCACACTCTAGCCTATATTATCTCTTTGAACTCTTGTGCATACACAGTATAGATTTAGGCTTATTCGCACACTTGTTTACATATACAAATATAAATATTTATACAAAAACATTCCTAAAAGACAACCTTGGAACTTGTAGTTTCGGAATGCGTTCAGCACTAACTATTCCTCGGTAGTCTCTCTGCCTTGACTGCTGCGGTTTGTGGAACTCAAGATCTTGGGTTTGAAGAGTATAAGTGTCTTTGTGAGTTCCTAAATATAATTAAAGTTGTGTCCACATATCCGGGTGATCCACGTGTAAGATTCTTCAGGTTCTCAACAAGTTTGTATTACATCGGGACACCACGAGCTGATAATCTTAAATGTGGTTAAGTTGAAGCAGCATCTTCTTGGTCCGGTGTAATTTTCCTTACTCTGTAGCTAATGAAGCTCAAAACCTTACTCTGTGTCAGTGGTTGCTTACTCCGTATCTATTTGGTACTGGAATCCTTAGTCCGTGTCAGCGCTTCCTTACTCCGTGTGAATGAGAAGGTCGGAGTGCTTATTCCGTATCAGCGCTTCCTTACTCAATATGTAAGTTCCTTACTCCATATGTAAGTTCCTTACTCTGTATGTAAGTTTCTTACTCCGTGCGAGTCTAAAGGATCGGATGGCTTACTCCGTACTAGCACATCCTTACTCCGCATGAGTGAGTGGTCCGGATTCCTTACTCCGCATCTAAGTTCCTTACTCCGTGCGAATAAGGACTCGAGTCCTTATTCCGCATCAGTACTTTCTTACTCCGTATGTATGGAAGACTCGGATGCCTTACTCCGTGTCTTCTTTACTTTAGTTCACTTGAGTGAAAGACTTAACTTTTAGCTTCGTGTCAACTCTTTTACTTCGTGCGACCTTATAGACCAAGATTCTTACTCCACATCAGTTTGACTTAGTCCGTTTTAGATATTAAGAGCAGATTCCGTAATCCGTAGCTTTTAAGTTCTTAGTCTGCACGAATGTTCCTTATTTCGTATGTATTGGTGACTTGGTTATTTACCAAGTGTCTGACGACACTCACTCTTGTCCGGATCAGGATTATGTATCCTGTCCTTAGCTTTGCTCTCACGAGTGTATCTCCGGATTAATAACATATCTTCTGCAATGATCAAAGAAACACAAAAGATCTCAAATCAAATTACATAGGGCTTTATTAGCATGATCCAAATTCTGGGCTTGATCCAACAATCTCCCCCAATTATGGATATGCCCAAACCCTTTGTAATCTGATCTGGTAAGCAGCGCAAAAAGATAGCATACAGAATACACATCACAACCATTTTCATTTATCAGCAACAGAATACAATTCAGCCTTTACACAAAATTTTCATTAAGGTACATAAGGCTTACTATACTTGAAGATCATTGTTGCTGCTTTCTCTCTAAGCTCCATTGTCTGCTTCATCGTATAAGTGGTGTGTTGGCTCCAAGATTTGTCCACACTTAAGAATGACTTGATAAAGTAACATACAAAGGCTCTGCAGCTATCTCCATCTGGCTGTTGTGGCACTTGCTTCTTGCCCCGGAATGTCGCCTTCAGCTTCTCAGTTGGTCTCAAAGGAGTGATGCCCAACTTTTTATATAATCCGGCTTTCTTCACAGCTTTAGTCAATCTAAGACACAGTGGTTCCCATTGATTCTTTCTTACATACTGCTCCACAATTTGATGAGAATCAATCAGAATCATCTGTTTGGACTGAATCATAAAGACAACCATCATGAAATGTGGCGACATGATCCGGTACGGAATGAGGATAGTTGAGAGAGTTCTCCATGGCTTGCTATCCTCAGCAGTTCCTTCGATAAAGGACTGAATGATATCTATACTGGGAAGATAGCCCTCATTCTAGCACGGCAAAACTTCAAACAAGTGGCCATCCTTGTACAGAGATGGAAACAGCCTCATCTCCATTTTAGCAGCTCTAGAGAAGTTGTCAATGTCGTCTGTTGTAAAGAGGCCTTTCTCCGAACGAAGGGTCCGAATGTCGTCCGGGGAGAAGGGGTACAGGTCAGAGAGACATCTTCTCTCGGCAGAAGACGCAACATAGGAAAGCATTGCCTTACGCACGCTTCCGTCCGCATCAAGAGGGTCACACGCCGCATATGATGGGAGGAAGGTGTCAGCTGCGGATGGAGAGGATGGAGGAAGAGCTGCACTCGAGGAGCTTGGCTTAGAGAAGCGGCTACATTTGGGGATTTGAACTCCCTGAAGCAATGAAGAGGCTGGCCGCTTCTCAGCATGAGTGGAGGTTTGTGATGCAGGAGGAGCAGAAGGATCAGATGACACTCTCTCCCCCCGGTTTGGCAGATCGCCGGGGAGCAACAGGAGGGCGAGCCATCGTGTGCGCTAGGTTCGCGAAGGAGGTAGACAAGGAGTGGACGGACGAGGCGACTAGGTCCATCTTCTGTTCCATGGAGGTGGAGGAGTCGGTGAGGGCGGAGAGGAGTAGGGCGCCAAGAGCATCAACCTTGGCGGCGATAGCAGACATTTGGGCGCTTTGAGCTTGGGTGTGGCGGTCCAGCTGGGCGGAGAGCACAGCGTCGGAGTGGACCGTGCCAAAAGAAGCACGCCCAAGGACCAACTCAGGAGCTTTGGAGGACTCCCTCGCATGAACAGGAGCAGGAGTGCGCTGGGCAGAGGAGTCTGTAGGAGTATCAGCAGCAGCAGCAGAAGGGGTATCCGGAGCAACACAGGCATCCGGAGTAGCGGACCCGCTTTGACCAGATAGGTCAACAACGGGAATGGCGTCAGCAGGAGAAGAAGGTCCAGCCTTAGCAGGGGAAGGACTCCGTGCGGCATGGACCGGGATGGAGGGGTTAGGGAACAACACATCTGGAATGGAGGCCGGCATAAGAAAGCCTTGGTCTAAATTCCAGATGATCATGGTCTCCGGGGATTGAGTATGGCGAGTGTAAAACACCCGGAGATCGGTGTCAGGAATGGAGGCAGTGTGGGCAAGGCTGAAACAGAGCGATAGGTCCGTTAAGGTGTCGGCGGAGAGATGGTCAAGATAATCTCGGGGTTGAGGTAGGGGAGGCAAAGGAGCTTCCGGAATAGATTCCGGGACATCAGCAATGACGGCAGCAACGGCGGTATCAACCGCGGCAGCAACAGCGGAATTGGAGGGAGTGGGGACATCCGCAGCAGAAGGGGCTGAAGAAACAGCTCTAGGGGCACTGCGCTGAGATGGCCCCGCAACCTCGGAGGGTTCGGCACAGACGCTATGCTGGGAGGCCCGAGAAATGGAGGGTGCAGCAACGGACCGAATCCGGGAGGACCGGTGAGCAGAGCTGACGTCAGGGGCATGGATGTCGGTGGGGTCACCAACAGAACTGCCTTGTTGTTCCGTGTCAGGGAGAGGGCGGAGAGCTGTAGAGGGACGACGGGCTGTCATGTTCCCATCAGGCTTAAGATAGCGAAGGTAAGAAGCCTGAGGAAATGAAACAGCATCAGAGCGGGTGAAATGGTCCGGATGAAGATGCCGGAAGATAATGCTAAGGATGCGCCCGAAGGAAAGGTTCTTGGGTCCAGTCTGCAGCAGTCAGAACAGAAACGTCCCCCAGTCCATTGGAAGACCTTCAAAAATGTCGTACATGGCTAGATGGCCGGGATTGACGCCGGAAAGAGAGGTTCTGGGTGCCATTATAGATGAAAGGTGAAGGGCGAGAGGGAAGGCGAGGTCTTTGGGGATTGAAGGAGCAACGAGAGTTTTAGGGATTTGAAAAGAGTAACACTCGTGCTTCGCAGGAATGACCAGAATATATAAGACCGAGTCCGTAAATGTCAGTGGGTCTAGGAATGTGGCGAGTGAAACAGTAAACCACTTGACAGGCTGATGTCATTAGTCTTGATATCGATGCGCCTCCGAATTAAAAGATGACGTGGAGACGGCATTACCAAGTAAGGGTAACAGCTATTTGCCTTCCGGGGAAGTGTGAGCATCCTGAGACATGCATTTAATGAATCATCATGATTCCTCCTCAAAAGCACGCGATATATAATAAGACATGGATTATCACAATTTGACAGTGTCAGGAGTCCGGAGGAATGAACCGACAATCATCCGGAATTAACGATAGTCGTGTGACGAGTATCCGGATGAAAAGTAGACCGTGTCCGTAGTAACAGAGTGCGGTTAAAGAGAAGTAGATTCTTTTGCTGTCAATAAGTCGAAGAGAAGAGAAGTACCACAACACTTCAAATCCAAGACTCTGGACTGGATTTATCGATAAGGGTGCAAAGAAAATCTGAACCTGTAGCTTCACAAAAATAAGCTAAAAGTACAAAAGCTTAACAGGCAAGGATTAGTACGGATAGGAGAAAATAGGCAGTAAAGAGCTATAGAATCCGAACTAATGAGTAGCAGAACTTATGCATTACAAAGAATGAAATAGACATATACATACTAGAGAATGATCAATGTGACTGAATCAGGGCATATGTCAGATAATAAATACACAAGTTCATATAGGTCAACATAGTGAAACCGTCCTGCTGAACGACGTAGCTAAGATTAATTAAAAATCATATGATTTGACCAAACGAGGATTCATGAGTGAAAAATGAGGAAGTGGACACATGTCAAAAGCAAGCAGTTGATTATCCGATTAAAATGCATGGTTGAAGAAAAAAAATACATCTAAGCATGCCGCAATTCTGTTTCAACAATGCATGTCCAGTCAGATCCGGAAGTAAAGGGTCAGAGGAGGGAGTATCTGAGACATATTAGGGGGATATTACTTAGGTAATAGATGAAGCTTAGGCTCCCCCGTAGATCATTCAATCCTCTCAATGAAAGGCTCCCCCTCGAATAGACAGCCAGGAAAGAGGTCATGAGACATATACGGGGGTATTACTTGAATAATTTATAAAGCATTTTCTCCCCCGTAGATTGTGCAATCCTCTCGGTAGACCTTTCCGGATTAAAGAAATTCAGCACGGTCTATCCTTTTAGGAAACTATACTTCAGAAGCTTATTAGACTGCGATTGTGTATTCATCCACCAGACATTCCGAGCTAACTTATTTCATTTCTTCAACAATACATGTTAATAGAGTAATCTAAATGAACAAGCATTTGTCATGTGGTGATCAGTGGAAATTAAGATCATGAAACCAGAATGAGGTTAATCATATAAACTTTAATCATGTTTGCTTAAATGACTTCAGTCGGGAAACGCAAGCATCCTCCCATTTATGAAGTTGCTATCAATATCAGAAGCATGAAGCATATTAAACAGTAAGTATGATCATCATAAAGATCAGTATGTATTTACTACTATCAATAAAAGCATAATGCATGTTCTGAAAACAACTACTGATGGATAACAGGTGAGAAGCTATGCAGAAAAGTCAAGCATACCTAATTTGAGAAGAAGTTCAGAAAAACTTACATCAGGTAGGGGCTTTGTATGTATATCTGCCAGTTGATCTTCAGTAGCAACATGTTCCAGGGATATGTGCTTTTTAAGAACATGATCGCGAATGAAATGATGCCGGACCTCAATATATTTTGTCTTTGGATGCATGATGGGATTATTGCTGATAGCAATAGCACTGGTATTGTCACAGTAAAGTGGAACAGATGTCATGTTGAAGCCGTAGTCAGTAAGTTGACTTTGCATCCAGAGAAGCTATGCGCAGCAACTCCCAGCAGCTATATATTCCGCTTCAGCAGTAGATGTTGATACGAAATTCTGCTTTTTACTGAACCAAGAGATCAATCTGTTTCCAAGGAATTGGCATGTACCACTGGTGCTTTTCCTGTCTATGCGACACCCGGCAAAATCAGCATCAGAATATCCGGATAAGGCGAAGTTGGACTCTTGTGGGTACCAGAGTCCCAAATTAATTGTCCCTTTGAGATACCTTAATATCCATTTTACATGAAGCATATGTGACTCTTTGGGATTCGCCTGATATCTTGCGCAGATACAAGTTGCAAACATTATGTCTAGGCAACTTGCTGTAAGATACAGCAAGGATCGAATCATCCCTCTGTACTCAGTCACATTCACTGATTTGCCATCAACATCTGGGTCTAACTTGGCATTGACTGGCATTGGAGTTTTGACGGGAGACGAACGTTCCATACCAAACTTCTTGATTAAGTCGCGAGTATACTTAGCTTGGTTTATGAAGGTCCCTTCCTTCAGTTGTTTGACTTCGATCCCAAGGAAGTAGGACAGTTCTCCTATCATACTCATCTCAAACTTGCCAGTCATCAACTTGGCGAATTCATCACAAAGTTTCGGATTAGTTGATCCGAAAATGATATCATCCACGTATATCTGTACGATCAGAGTATGTCCTTTCTCTTTCCGTAAGAATAGCGTGGTGTCAATCTTCCCTTTTTGAAAGTTGTGCGCAAGTAAGAATTCCGAAAGTGTGTCGTACCAGGCTCTTGGAGCTTGCTTCAATCCATACAAAGCTTTCCTTAGTTTGTAAACCAGATGTCCAGCCTTGGGTTCAATGAAACCTGGAGGTTGTTCAACGTACACCTCCTCCTGAAGATCTCCATTCAGGAATGCACTCTTGACATCCATTTGATAAACTATGAAGTTTTCATATGAAGCATACGCCAGAAACATTCGGATTGCCTCAAGTCTTTCCACCGGAGCAAAGGTCTCATCATAGTCTATTCCTTCTTCTTGATGATATCCTTTGGTTACCAGTCTGGCTTTGTTCAGGATTACAATTCCATCCGTATCAAGCTTGTTCTGTAACACCCATTTAACTCCTATGACTTGTTGAGACTTAGGCCTTGGTACTAGAGTCCACACATTATTTCTCTTAAATTGATTCAGCTCTTCTTGCATGGCTTCTATCCAATTCGAATCCTGAAGAGCTTCATCTACCACCTTTGGTTCTATTTGAGATAGAAAACACGAGTAAAGACTCATGTTGGAGGTGGCTGCTCTTGTTCTTACACCAACAGTAGGATCACCAATCACTTGATCTGAGGGATGATTTCGGGTCCATCTGTAATTCTGTGCATGTGATGGTTGATCTTGAATAATTTGAAGCTCTGCCAAGTTAGGGGGTTCAGGTGTATTTGCTGGTTGAGCTTCTTTCGGACCAGATGTTTCCGTATTAGAAGGTACGGTAGAACTAGGTGGTTCTTCAACACTGTTTCTTTCAGTGTTAACTGGTCCGGACGGACTTGAAGGTGCTCCGGAATTTTGGGTATCCGTAGGAGTATGTCCGGAGCTTAACGGTAGTCCTGAGTCCGAGTCATCCGTAGCATCATCCATATAATTTCTTTGTGCTTCGTTGATGCCACGTGGTTGGTCAGAATGTGTATCAGGAACATTCATAAACTTCAAGTAATCGATGTTGCTTTCTGGGACCTACACATTAGAACTTGAAGAAGCAACTTTTGACCAATCAAGATTAGCTTCATCAAAAGTCACATGGATAGATTCTTCAACTTTAAAAAGTTTTCTATTGAAGACCCGATAAGCCTTGCTATGTAATGAGTACCCGACAAAAATCCTCATCATCGATTTTGGTTCAAATTTATTCCGGATTTCTTTGCCATTTATCAATATATAGCAAGTACACCCAAAAGCTCTGAAATGTGAAATTGAAGGCTTTCGTCCTCTCCACATCTCATAGGGTGTTTTCATGGTATATTTATTTATTAGAGTTCCGTTTCGAACATAGTAGGCGATGGACACGGCTTCACCCATAGGCGAGAGGAAGCGTTGCCCCTGCTAACATAGATCTGCCAGCCTCGACTAAAGTACGATTCTTGCGCTCAGCTACCCCATTTTGTTGTGGAGTTCTGGGCGCAGAGAAGTCATGCTGAATGCCCTGTTCAGAATAATATGATCTCATATATGAAAAATCAAATTCTATACCATGATCACTCCTGATGCACTTTATGCTCAGTCCTTGTGTCACGCCCCGGATTTCCAACCCGAGGAAACCGGTACGTGACTCCCCTTTTTACCCACACGGAGGGCAAAGGGGTTAGGATACAAACCAAGAACTGAACATTTTAAACATTCACAACACATTCAAGAAAAATAAAGTCCATCAAGTAGTCCACAAACCAAATCAGTCTTTAATACAAAGTCTTCTATTCAATCCATCCCCATTGGGGTTACATCAGTTCCCATAATAAAATAACATAAACAATAAAATAAATAAGGTCTTCCACCTTGGGGTCCCACCTAACGCCTGTAGGTTCCTGTAAAGAAAACAACATGGTAGGAGGGGTGAGCAACCATAGCTCGAGAGGGATCATGTCTCCCCAACCCATCCCATGCACCTAATATCTACATGCCTTGTGTACAAGTGCGTGTCGTGATACAATCATTCCACCAGATATAGTTACAGGCTATAACAACGAAACACAATCATACATGGGCTGGTACATAAACACTCCCGGGCTTCCACAACCACCGGGTTTCAAGAACAGTCCCAGGCTTCCACAACCACCGGGTCCCACAAAACGGTCCCGGGCTTCCACAACCACCGGGTTCCACAAAACAGTCCCGGGCTTCCACAACCACCGGGTTCCACAAAACAGTCCCAGGCTTCCACGGCCACC
Source organism: Taxillus chinensis (assembly GCA_023512835.1). Taxonomy (NCBI): domain Eukaryota; kingdom Viridiplantae; phylum Streptophyta; class Magnoliopsida; order Santalales; family Loranthaceae; genus Taxillus; species Taxillus chinensis. The sequence goes on along the minus strand of CM042088.1, from coordinate 14,585,236 downwards.
GGGTGTACAAGCAAACACGCAGACACACATGGCCATACAGGCATAACATCAAACACTTAGTATGCTTAGTCACACAGGAATAACATCGAACACTTAGCATGCATATATTCACCAGCTCATAAACCCAACCACACGATATAATCTCACACATAATATGCACGACCTCACCAGGCATTACCTCAAACACATAACATGCACGGCCTCACCAGGCATTATGTCAAACACTTGGCAGGCATATATACATATATCCAAACAACGCCATTGAAGGCCAACATTCATATGGGAGATCACACCTATATGAATTTACATATAAATAGTATGATAACAAGGACAATATCCAACGGGTACTTCACCACAGGGCCTAACCCCGGATCAGGTATAAGAAAACAGAATCCCTACCTTAAAGAAGATCCTCCTTGCTCCCGCGTTAGATGCCGTCCTCCCCACGCAAGATGCTCCTGCAGGAACCAAGAATTCTCCCCCCTTTCCCTCTCTCTAGCTCTCTCTCTCTCCCACGACGGCCGCAATGGCCGAGAAACCCCTAACCCTAGAACAAGGAGTCTCCTCATCCTTATATAGGCCTCCCACTATCAAAACGACGTAGTTTTGATTAAGTGAAACCCAGGATCAAAACGACGTAGTTTTGATCACACAAGTTAGCACCTTTCCGCACCCATATAGGCCAAAATACTCAGAATTTCAACATGGTCCTTTGGAGAAAGTTCCTTAGAATGTCAAAACCAAGGGAACCATGCAAAAATATGCCTGCACGCCAATTTGCACGTGAATTCCCCAATTCACGTGCAACTCCATATGCACTCCAAATGCTCTCAAACTTCACCCCTAGCCTCCTTGCATCATTTAGAAGACAACCACACTTGCACGTGAATTGGACCCATATCACGTGCACCTCACATACATGTCCATTTGGCCTGAAACTTCTGTGGTAGATAGAGAACACCATTCTAAGCATCTTTCCTTTTGCACGTGAGTTCATTGGAGTCCATTTACTAGGTCAAAATCTAGAAAAACTCTACTCCGGAGGCAAAACTTACTAACTCAAGGTACAGGTCCTTACACCTTGTGAGTTGCTTATCCAGTTGAAAAGATCTACAAGATGCTCAAAAGTTTGATCCTTTGATTTCAGGAACATCACCCATGTGTATCTGGTGAAATCATCGATAACCACAAGGGTATATCTCGCACCAGCCAGTGAAGGAACAGAAATAGGACCACAGAGGTCCATATGAAGAAGTTGCAGAGGAGCAGTTATTGAATTAACTGATTTGCTCTTAAAGCTATGTTTGGTCTGTTTGCCGAGTTGGCATTCTCGACAGAGAGTGTCTCTGGAGTATTTGAGTTTAGGTAGACCAGTGACAAGATCAAGTGATGCTAACTTAGACGATTGTCTTAAAGTTTAAATGTGCGCATCGCTTGTGCCATAACCAACTATCTTCATCTGAAGCTTTAGTGAGGAAGCATACAGGGTCAGAAGAATTATTTCTTAAGACCACTGAGTATATGTCCCCATCTCTTGATCCGGATAACTTTACATCTCCGGATAAGTTTTCCCTTACTGTATAGGTGTTGGACATAAAGAAAACAGTAAATCCTTTGTCATATAAATTACTGATACTTAGCAAATTATGCTTCAAACCTTCGACTAGTGCAACTCTAGTGATTGATATACAGCCGTTGGTTAAAGTGCCATACCCGATAGTCTTACCTTTGCTGTTGTCACCATATGAAACGGATGGACCTCGTTTTTCATTAACTTCTACAAGCAGAGTTTGATCACCCGTCATATGTCCGGAGCATCCACTATCGAGGATCCACTTGCTTTGATTGATCTTTAACTTCAAGTGATCCGGCAGTGCATTCCAGAGATGCTCCTGAAAGACAATAATTTACACTTTTGGTGCCCAAACTTGTTTCGGGCGGTTAGAAAGAACAACAGTAATGTCAACATTTCCGGATTTGACTTTGCTAGGACTTTTAGCTCTCCAAGTTGACTTTAATTTGTTAGGTTTAGCTGCTTCTTTTATTTGGGTTATCTTAGGAGAGACACTCCTTTGAGGTTTAGCTTTTGTTTTGCTCGAAGAACCCTTTTTATTGAACTGATCTTTATTGGTACGAATTTGATTACAAAGCCAGTTATCAGATAAACTCCAACATTCATAGGGATAATGACCTATTTCCCTATAGATGGAATAGACACTATAATGCGGAGTACAAACAGGGGATACAGGTCTCTTAGATTTTACAGACTTTCTACTCTGTTCCCTGTGGCCTAATCCATTGCGTTTGGGTGACGCGCTCTTGGCCCTAGATGCGTCAGCCTTATCCTTTCCTTTCTTTTTTGGGTGCTACAGTTTTGGCTTTAACTGCAGCAGCCTTCCCTTCATCATTAGTTACGGGTGCTACTGCTTCGGGAAGTGCAGTAACAGCCTCAACTCCACAGTCATAAACTATGGTGCCACCTAAAATGTAACCATCTAACAGTTTAGACGTACTAACAGGATATAAGTTGGTTAGTTTTGGAGTGAAATTCGGAGGACACTTAATAGCTTGAGCATTGGAGGTTGATGATTCTGAACCTAGGCCAGGTTTGACTCGAACATTATCCGGATCAGTCCTAAATGAAGAGGCTATTTCCCCGGATTTAAGCCACTTGCGATTTATTTCCTTTTCCTGTTCTAGTTCATTCTCGAGTCTTTTTACAATAACTTTTAGGCCTGAGAGATTGGTATTTAGCAGATGATTTTTAGCCCTTAGATTGTGATACTAAGCTTCTTTTCCTCTGAAGTCAGCTATGTCTTTTTCAAGTCTAGCAATAGTAAATTCAAGACGTTTATTCTGACTTTCCATATCTTTGTACATTTGAGTAATTATTAGTCTCTCATTCTTTTCATGATCACGTTCAGTAACAAGAGATTCTATTTTACTCATGAGCTCAGAGATAGAAGGTACCTCATTATTTGCCATGAGGCAGACGTTCGGCTTAGGAGTTGGCTCATCATCCGAGGATTCCTCCTCTTCTTCGAGCCACTGATGTACTTTGTCACGAACGCCTTCCTCTTGTTTTTGCTTGTTGTCTGAGGTGGTACGTCGAGGAGTAACCTTGTCACTTTTCTCTGCCGTCTTAGATTTGGATCTGCATTCCTTGGCCCAGTGACCGGGTTTCCCACAATTAAAGCATTCTTGGGAGCTCGACTCCGATCGTTCCTTCCTTCTGGATGATGAGGAGCCTCTTCTGAATCCTTTTCTACTTTTCCAAAGGAATCGTTCAAAGGATTTAACAAGAAGAGCTATTTCCTCTTCTGCGTCTGAGTCAGAATTCTCTGACTCATCCATATCATCCTCTTGATGATTACTGGAGCATTCCGTAGCTTTGAGGGCTACCCCTTTTTCTTTCTGAGCTATTTTCTCATCACGATCAGTGTATCTGAATCTGACCTCATGAGTCCGAAGCTCTTCCTATATTTCTTCAAGGGCAGTAAACGGCCAGTTTTTGTCAGCTTGCATCTGGAGCTGCTTGGAGTAGTAGCGATCCGGCAAGGATCGAAAGAACTTGTCATTGATTTAAGACTGAGTGTAGTGTTCATTGACAGTTTTTAGCTCTAGAATGAGCTTACCGAATCTCCGATAGATACTCTCAAGGGATTCGCCAGGTTTGTGATTGAAACTCTCAAAGTTCTGTCTGAGAGCACATATCATGTTTTGCATATGGGACTGACTTCCCTCATAAAGGATTGTCAGTTTATCCCAGACAGCTTTTGCTAACGTGCAACCCTGGACATCCGTGAAAGCCTCGGAATCCAAAGACGATGTAACGTAAGCCAGAGCCTTTTCTAGCGCACTGCCAGGCTCTTTCATCGTTGGTAAGTTCGGCATCCGTTTTTGGCCTTATAACTCCATGTTCTCCGATAGTCATCGGAATTGGAATCTCCTGATGAAGACAGGGCCACATGAGATGGTCATGGCATACCATGAACATCTTCATGCGAGCTTTCCACTGGGACAAAAGCTCAGGTGTGAATTTGGGCGGTTTTGTCAGAGTAAAACCAGAACTCCGTGGTTGAGCAGTGGAGGCAGCAGCAGGTTGAGGTGGGTCGATGTTTTCACTACTGCTTCGATTCGGGATGGGCTCTTGTGCACCTCCGGAGTTAAGGCGAGTGTTGAATAACATACTGCTTTCTTCGGCCATTGCTGAGAGTGAAAGAGTGGGATCTCTACTTAGAACAAATAGAACTTGCTCTGATACCACTTGATGGTCCCTTGGAGCCTAGAGGGGGGGGGGGGTGAATAGGCTCTTATCCAAACTCTCTATATTCTCTTATGACACAAACACTTATCTAGTTAAGTGATAGAATCACTGCGGAAGATAACCAGATAGTGGAAGTATTTTGTTTTATTATCAAAAGATAAATACAACAAAATAGAAACAAGACTCTTTTACACTCTGTTTACAAAAGGATTCACACTCTAGCCTATATTATCTCTTTGAACTCTTGTGCATACACAGTATAGATTCAGGCTTATTCGCACACTTGTTTACATATACAAGTATAAATATTTATACAAAAACATTCCTAAAAGACAACCTTGGAACTTGTAGTTCCGGAATGTGTTCAGCACTAACTATTCCTCGGTAGTCTCTCTGCCTTGACTGCTGCGGTTTGTGGAGCTCAAGATCTTGGGTTTGAAGAGTATAAGTGTCTTTGTGAGTTCCCAAATATAATTAAAGTTGTGTCCACATATCCGGGTGATCCACGTGTAAGATTCTTCAGGTTCTCAACAAGTTTGTCTTACATCGGGATACCACGAGTTGATAATCTTAAATGCAGTTAAGTTGAAGCAGCATCTTCTTGGTTCGGTGTAATTTTCCTTACTCCGTAGCTAATGAAGCTCAGAACCTTACTCCATGTCAGTGGTTGCTTACTCCGTATCTATTTGGTACTGGAATCCTTACTCCGTGTGAATGAGAAGGTCGGAGTGCTTATTCCGTATTAGCGCTTCCTTACTCCGTATGTAAGTTCCTTACTCTGTATGTAAGTTTCTTACTCCGTGCGAGTCTAAAGGATCAGATGGCTTACTCTGTACTAGCACATCCTTACTCCGCATGAGTGAGTGGTCCGGATTGCTTACTCTGCATCTAAGTTCCTTACTCCGTGCGAATAAGGACTCGAGTCCTTATTCCGCATCAGTACTTTCTTACTCCGTATGTATGGAAGACTCAGATGCCTTACTCCGTGTCTTCTTTACTTTGGTTCACTTGAGTGAAAGACTTTACTTTTAGCTCTGTGTCGACTCTTTTACTTCGTGCGACCTTGTAGACCAAGATTCTTACTCCGCATCAGTTTGACTTAGTCCGTTTTAGATATTAAGAGCAGATTCCGTAATCTGTAGCTTTTAAGTTCTTAGTCCGCACGAATGTTCCTTATTCCGTATGTATTGGTGACTTGGTTATTTACCAAGTGTTTGACGACACGCACACTTGTCCGGATCAGGATTATGTATCCTGTCCTTAGCTTTGCTCTCACGAGTGTATCTCCGGATTAATAACATATCTTCTGCAATGATCAAAGAAACACAAAAGATCTCCAATATCATATTATTTGAGATTTTGGGTTGAAGACCTTGAGGAATTGGTGGAAGACTACTTGGCAGAAGAAATTACCACTACCAATAATGGAGCCCTTCAGCATATAGAAGCTCAACAAGATGAAGAGATGTACTTGACAGCTGAGGAAGATGAGCAAACTACAAACTCTCTGGGGCAAGCTGAGGAGGAGAAAGAAGATGACGTGCCTCCAGCTCCAGAACTGAAGGAGCTTCCTGGACACCTAAGGTACGAATTTCTAGACTCTACAAATCAATTCCCTGTTATTGTTGCTTCTAATTTGAATGATGTGGAGTGTACTCAATTGCTAGAGGTCCTTAGGAAACACAAAAAGGCCCTAGGATGGAACATTGAAGACATTAGGGGTATTAGTCCAGGGATTTGCATGCATAAAATTTTGATGAATGATGATTTTAAACCCACTGCTGAAAGACAAAGAAGATTAAACCCTGCCATGAAAGAAGTTATTAGAAAAGAAATTTTAAAATGGAAAAATGCGGGTATAATTTATGCTATTTCTGATAGTGAGTGGGTGAGTCCATTGCATGTTGTGCCCAAGAAAGGGGGCATGACCGTGATTAAAAATGAAAAAAATGAATTGATCCCATCTCGCACTGTGACGGGGGTGGAGAGTGTGTGTTGACTATAGAAAGCTGAACAAGGCTACTAGGAAGGATCATTTTTCTCTTCCTTTCATTGACCAAATGTTGGATAGGTTAGCTGGTTATAGTCACTACTGCTTTTTAGATGGCTATTCCAAGTATAATCAGATCATGGTTAAGCCCAAGGACCAAGAAAAGACCACCTTCACGTGCCCTTTTGGCACATTTGCATTTAGGAGAATGCCATTTGGGCTTTGTAATGCCCCTGCCACCTTCCAAAGGTGTATGATGGCCATTTTTCAGGGTTTGGTTGAGGAGATCATGGAGGTCTTCATGGATGACTTCTCGGTGTTTGGTTCCTCCTACCAACAGTGCTTGAAAAATCTAGATGTGGTCTTAAAGAGATGTGAGGAGAAGGAACTAGTCCTAAATTGGGAGAAATGCCATTTCATGGTAACTGAGGGGATAGTTCTAGGGCACAAGGTGTCTGCACATGGTTTGGAGGTAGACAAGGCAAAAATCTCCACTATTGAGACTCTGCCACCTCCAACAAATGAAAAAGGAGTGAGAAGTTTCCTTGGCCATGCTGGATTTTATAGGAGATTCATTAAGGACTTCTCAAAAATTGCAAAACCCATGAGTAGGTTGTTAGAAAAAGACACAAGCTTTGAGTTTAATGCAGATTGCTTAGAAGCTTTCAACATCCTCAAGGGTAAGTTAGTCATGCACCTGTTATAGTCACACCTGACCGGGCTCGGCCTTTTGAGCTAATGTGTGATGCGAGTGATTATCGTGTGGGGGTAGTCTTAGGGCAAAGGCGAGAAAAGGTGTTTAGGGTCATTTACTATGCTAGTAAGACCTTAGATGATGCTCAATAGAACTATACCACCACTGAGAAAGAGTTGCTAGCCGTGGTTTATGGATGCAACAAGTTTAGACCCTACCTTTTGGGGTCTAAAGTCATTGTTTATACTGATCATGCTGCATTGAAATATTTGTTTGCTAAAAAAGAAGCTAAGCCACGCTTGATTAGGTGGGTTCTCCTCTTACAGGAATTTGACCTTGAAATTAGAGACACAAAGGGAGCCCTAAATTCTGTGGCTGATCACCTCTCCCGTGTGGAGAATGCACCTAAGTCTCTACCCATTGTAGATGACTTTCCTGATGAGAAGTTGTTTGAGGTGCATCATCTTCCTTGGTTTGCTGACATAGCAAATTATTTAGCCACTGGGTTCATACCCAAGCAGTTAGACTACCACCAGAGAAAGAAATTGGTAGTAGATGCTAAGAAATTCATTTGGGAAGACCCAATTCTTTATAGGAGGTGTTCTGACCAAATCATTAGAAAGTGTGTCCTTGAGGAGGAGGTAGATGACATAATACATCATTGTCATGCATCACATTATGGGGGCCACTTTGGGGTGCAAAGAACTGTAGCTAAAATCATGTAGTGTGGCTTCTATTGGCCTCACATGGTGAAAGACACCTACGTCTACATCAAAAAGTGTGATAGATGTCAAAGGGTAGGTGGTCTGTCTAGGAAAAATGAGATGCCCTTAACTGGAATCCTTCCGGTTGAAATTTTTGACATTTGGGGCATTGACTTCATGGGGCCATTCCCCAATTCGATGGGTATTCATACATTTTGCTTGCTGTGGATTATGTGTCTAAGTGGGTAGAAGCTATTCCTACTAGAGTGAATGATGCTAGGGTTGTGACTCACTTCCTTACTAGGAACATCTTTAGCCGTTTTGGGACACCAAGGGCTATAATCAGTGATGAGGGTAGTCATTTCTGCAACAAATTGTTTGACAAATTATTGAACAAGTATGGTGTCACTCATAGGAAGTCTTTAGCTTACCACCCACAAGCTAATGGACAAGCAGAAGTGTCCAACAGGGAGATTAAGGCCATTTTAGAGAAAACTGTTGGAGCCAATAGGAAAGATTGGTCTCAAAGGCTTGATGAAGCCTTATGGGCATATAGGACAGCTTACAAAACTCTCATTGGGATGTCACCTTACCGTATTCTATATGGTAAGGCATGTCACTTGCCTGTGGAACTAGAACACAAGGCTCATTGGGCCTTGAAGAAGTTAAATTTTAACCCACAAGAGATCAAGGAGCTTAGGATGACTCAATTAATTGAGTTAGATGAGCTTAGGCTGGATGCCTATGATAGTGCTAAATTTTACAAAGAAAGAACTAAGAAATGACATGATAGGCAACTCAACAATGAACCTTTAACCTTAGGACAGAAAGTTCTTCTATTTAACACAAGGTTGAGGTTGTTTCCTGGAAAATTAAGGTCCAAGTGGATGGGACCTTTTGTGATAGTTGATAAGAAGCCATATGGGAGCTTTGAGCTCCAAGTCGTAGATGGCAAGAAATTTTGGCTGAATGGCAACAGCTGAAACCATACTTTGATTCAACTCAGAGGGAGATAGTTGATTCCCTCTCTTTCACCATTGCATGATCATAACTGAAAGTCTAGCTACAGACTTTAAATAAAGTGCTGGTTGGGAGGCAACCCAATATTTATTGCTATGTTTTATTTTATGTTATTTTCTTTTAGTTATTTTATTCAATAAATTTGTTTGCAAGCTAACCCTTGTGCAGGAGACTTTGCTTCTTTCTTAACTAACCATTTGCAGGATGAGCAAATTATTGGGTCCTGAACTTGTGGAATTGTTTTTAAAGTCAAAGTCAAGGAGCAAGGAGCAAGTGAAGCCCAAAAGTGCTTGAAGATGGGCTCAAACAATTCACGTGCAAGACTTAAAGATGGTCCATAATGCACAAGCAACAAAGTGGAGAAATTTGGGCCAGTTTGGGCCTGAACGTGAATTTGCACGTGAATTGCCCAATTAACGTGCACCTCCTTTTGAGCTGTAACTTTATGGAATGGTAGATGAAGACCATGTAAATCACGTTTACTCTTGCACGCGAATTCCTAGCTGTCATATGGTGGCTCAAAAATGCAAAATCCCAATTTTAGCCCTCCTAGAAGCTTCAAACAATTCACGTGCAGAAGGGACTATTGCTTGCTAGCTCAAGGAGGACCCACCACCAAAGTTTGGGACGATTCTGACCTGCACGCCAATTCAACCAATTCACGTGAAAGGGCTATTTTGGTCAAAACACTCTGAAAATTTAGGGGCACGTGTATCACGCCAATTGGAGCATCTTTCCTTCTGCACGCTATATAAGTAGAGGCCATCTTCAAAGGCTTCCACACCAAAATCACTCCAGATCTGAGTATTAGAGAAACTCTGCTCTTTTCTGCTCTTGCTCTTCTGTTTTTCTGCTCTTTGCTCTTTATTCTCATTCCAAAGATGGTGCGCACAAGGAGGACTGGCCAGGAGGAGGTGCACTCACCTAGTGCTGATAGCCAACCTGAGGAGGAGATACTCTTGGGGCATGCTCTTGATATGCAGGCTTTGGAGGCTTCAAAGCTAGGCTGGGCAAGAGAGGTGGCTCTTAACATTCAAAATCTGGGATTACAAAGGTTAGTATCTGCCCAGCCAGCTATTTCCTATTCTGCCCTCCAAGAATTTCATGCATCTGTCTCTGGGAGTGAGGATGAACTGATAGGGGTCGTGCAAGGGGTTTATGTCAGAATAACCCCTAAAATTATTAGACATTGCTTTAACCTCCCTGCACCCAGTGATAGCCTTCCTCAGCTAAGCCTAGGAGAATTTGGTACTGCATGCAACTATGCTAGAAAATTTTAAAGTAGAAGGCAGTATACCAAGAATGGTTTTGTTGGAAAATTTAGATGCCTAGCTTACCTGGTAGGGAAATGCTTATTGATTCAGACCAGTGGGATAGATAGTGTGCCTAAGCCACACCTGGAGTTGATGTATAGCATTGATCATATGCTAAATGTGGATTGGGCCACTACCATTTTTAAATGGTGGAAGAAAAACTCATCAAAGCAGATAAATGGCAGATTTTTGTGTTTGATATTTCAAAGCATGCCTGCTTTGCATTTTTCCTCCATGGATACCATCACTTTTCCTTCTCACCTGGGTGTTAAGAGTATTGCATGCTGAAGGAGGTTTGGGGATCAGTACCAGAGGTCATTGGGCAACCAATGTTCCTCCTCCATCACAGCCCGCAAGGCACAGTGTTCATGTGGAGCGATCCACTGACTTTGCAAGGGAAACCTCTCCTCATATGGATCAAAGGAAGCAGACTCTATATAGACTCACTGCCATGTACATGCAATTCAATGTACACAAAGAAGATATTTTCAATTTCTTTCAAGGCATTAGTGGGCAGGTGGTGAGCGAAGTGGAGGTCATCAATTGGGCAGTCACTAATGGGCACATCACTAGTGCCCAATTTGAAGAATTAATGGCCCTCATCTCTGGAGACCAACAAGCTACTTCACAACCTAGAACCAGAGTATGGGAGGCCCCAGACGTAGATGCTCATGCGTCTCCTAGAGCATGGGAGGCCCCAGAAGCTCCTCCTGCTGCATCTATCAAAGCTTGGAGGCAAGAAACACAGCAGCTCAGGGAGGCAAATGCCAGAACCCAGCGCGAGGTGGAAGCCCTGAGGAAGGACAACAAAGAAGTCAAAGGCCTCCTAGGCAAAATCTGGAAGGCCTTGAGCAAGAGGAAAGCATCAAAACGTTCTCCTATAGTAGAGATATCTGATGAAGAACCCTCTCCATCCCCCCGAAGATTCTTATCCGGCCCAGGCAGATCCACCTCAACCGGAACCTTCAGCTCGGCCATCCCACTATCACCCGGAGGAGGCAGCGCCGGCAACAGGGGTATTCACCCTTCCGGCCTCAAGAGGAGACAAAGCCAGCCGAAGGGTATTCACCCTTCCGGCCTTTTTCGATCCTGCATATTCTCAGGCTATTGTGCCTGTTATACATCCTGTCTCTTGGGGTACATACATGCCTGCTGAACCTGAAGACCTTCTTGGCCCTCCTATCTATTTAATCATTGATCCAGCCATATCATCTGCTGAGAGTCAAGCCGCATTTGAAAACTTCATTAACTCCCAGGTGGTACGGGCTCGCTTTGCAAGGGATATGGATCTCTTCACCTCATTTGTCCTTCAACGGATTTTAGGTGATGAATATCTGTACACAGATGAGGTGGATTTATTTTGCAGAACTATGCGTTTTGTTGTGGAGGCTGAGCCTCATAATTACCCATTATCCCAGTATACATCCATTATGCTGTGCGAGCTTTACGACCAACCTTTGTCTGAAAGTGTGTGGCGCCAGCGTATCAATGGTCACAATGAAGGGCACCGTCCTTGGCATGGTATGCACGAGGTGTTGATCCCTGTGCATATTGAACGTCATTATGTCTTGGTGCGAGTGGATTTGACTGCAGGGCATGCAGTGTTGTATGATCCAAGCCAAAATGAAGGGTTCAGCAGAAGAAAGAGGCGGCTTGTTCATGGGCTCATCAAACGAATCAAGGATGCAATGAAGAAAGAAGGATTGTTGCAGGACAAGCTTCCTCTTATTCACCTCAACGAAATGGAAATCCCTCGGCGAGCCGACCAATTCAGCTGTGGGATCTTTGTTTGCTACTACATGATGGCTATTCTGCAAGGGAAGGAAACTTGGGAAGTGCGCGGCGAGACGTCGGTTGACTTTGTGGCTCAGGTGCGACGAATGGTGGCCAATGTCATCTACTATTACAGCTTGCCAAACTAGGGGTAAGTGTTTTTCATACTCCCTACTTTATGCCATGCGGACATAGCATATTTTAAGTGTGGTGTATGGGGCGTGACTTGAGCCACTTGCTTGTCTTTTATGTTGTGATTGCATGTTTTATTTATTATTGCATGTTTTATTTAAAAAAAATTTTAGTTGCATGATTGTTTGAGTTGTTTGCTTGAATGATTTGCTTGTGGAGGCATGGATATTAAGTATGCAATTTTGGTTTAAAATTTAATTTTTATGCCACATTAGTATCATGTTGTGATAAGGGTATTAAAGTAGTTAAAATGTGCTCTGAATTGGTTTGATCATGTCTTTATCTTTTGAATGATATCACCATGTTTTTGGAGCTGAGTTTTGAATATTAGCTGAGCATAACATGCTAAGATAGACCTTAGTGACCCTTAAAGTTGAGTGACAAAGAAAATAAAAAAGAAAACATGAGAAAAGCTTCTTTCTAGCCCTTGAGTGACATTTATGGTTTGTGGGTAATAGTTTGATTTGATACTCTTCTTGCATTCAACATTGGTTATTTAATGGTAGGAGTCAAGTAAGCATGTGATTACTTATTAGTGCTCAGTGTTTGGTGTGTGGAGTTAGGATGCAAGACCTCTAAGTCATTGTGACTGTCTTTGCATTCTTTTCTTTATTGTGTGATATTATTGGAAAAGGCTGTGATGCACATTTTGGGAAAAGCCCATCACATTTTGAAAAGGGGTATGCATTAAAAAAAATCAGTCTTATTTATGTGTTATGTGAGTAAAAAAAAAAGTGAATAATCCATCAAGGGAGAGCATAAAATGCAACCTTGTAAGGTTATTACTAAAAAAAAACAACAAAAAAAAAGAAAAGAAAAGAAGGATTCAAAATAAAAGCCTCAATGGCTTGATGTTTATGTGTGATTATTTAGATTTGAAGCCACATTGGCTGAGTTTTTGTTTATTTGAGAGTGTTAGAGCTCAATTCTTTAGCTCATGGTTTTGTTTTATCAGTTATTAGAATAGAGTGTAAGTGTATTGAGTTTAGACTAGCGTGTGAGTTCAAATAAAGTAGAATAGAGAGTGTGTTTTCTTTGATGAGCACAATAGGGAACTCTCATGATTGCTTGGCAAGTACTTAATCAATAGCTGATGGCGAGTATAGAGATAGAGTTTTCCATCCATTGTTCATTGATAGGTATTGGGCTTGAGAATTATTTTATTTGAGTGAGGCTGCTTATCCTTGGTAAGAACTTAAAGGGAAACTAGGTGCTATTTTATCATGGATTGCTTGCTCATATCTGAAATTTAAGTGGTGATATTGCATGGTTGTTGGACTTAGGGATATGGACATGAATGAACTAAGCTACGACTCATTTTGATGCTTAAATTCCCATTTCATCATGATAGAGTTGCATGCTTAGGAAACCATGATTCTCCTTGACTGTTATTTTATTTTTCTTCCGTTTGACTGCGTGTTTATTTTATTTTTGCATGCTTGTATGTTTTGCTTGAGGATAAGCAATGGTTCAAGTGTGGTGTATTTGATAACGTGCATTTTATGGCGTTATTCTAGTGTTTATTTAGGATGTTTAAGAGCATGATTAGAGCCTTATTGCTTCATATATCATATATATTTGCTCTAACCCCTAGGAAGATGCTATTTGCAAATACAGGCGTTTTTAAGCTGTTTTGGCAGATTTTGGAGCTCACTTTTGACATAGTAGATGGCCTCAAACAATTGGCGTGCAAGAACAAAAGTTTCTTAGAATGATGTTCTCTACCTACGACAGAAATTTCAGAGCATTTGGAGCTGCACGTGAATTCACCCATTTCACGTGCAAGCCTATTTTTGCCTCTCAGGCCTCTACAGGATGCAAGGAAGCTTGGGGAGAAGTTTGAGCTGATTTGGAGGTGCACGTGAATTCACCATATCACGTGCAAATTGACGTGCAGAGATATTTTTGGACCGATCCTACGTTTTTCCATGCTGATCATTTGTTTCTGAAGGCCCATGTCCAAATTGTGGATGGAAGATAGAGATTTTAAAGTTTCGAGTGTTACTTATCAAAACTACGCCGTTTTGATAAATGGGCTAGGGTACACACCTCAAAGCCCATCCAAACTCTATAAATACAGCCTCCACGCCCTCTGCTATGCATGCTAGACCCCCCTACACGTTTTTAGAGAGAGAGAGAGAGAGGCTCCACGACTTGGAGGTTGCTCCTTGACCTAGGAGAGCAGCCGTCGCAGCCGTCGCAGCAGTCGTCGCGGATTTTGGAGCCTAGATTTGGAGCTTTGCTGCGCACGTGGATTAGAAGAAGATGTTGAGCTTTTCTGCTTTGTGTTTGCTTGTAATCATGCGTGAGTAGTTCTTTAATCTAGGGAACCAATGTAGCCCCCTTGTTGTTTTGCCGTGTTTATGAATATTTGGGTTTGGATGATTGAGTTTTGCATGTTTTATGAATCTATTCTTAATTCTATCTTTGGATGTACACCTTGGTATTCTTAGCCCTAGTCTGGGGCGGATTGAGATTCATAACTTATTTGTAATTGGTGTGATTATTATCCTTTTGCAAGTATGATTTATTGGCTTTGCATGTTTGTGTGTTTAGATGACCATTCTGGCATACAACTCTTAAAAGGACCTCAATGACCATTTGTTGTCCTTGGCTTATGTTTAGCATGTTTTCAATCAGACAACCTTAATACCATGAACCAGTAGAGATAACATAGGGTGGTGAAATTGTGAACCTAGATGCTTTTAATCCTTGCATCTTAATCCTAAAATCAATTTGCTTTTTTTGTTTATTCAGAAAACCAAATAAAAATTAGATCTTTAGTTTAAAAAAGAAAACTTTTTGCCAAGACATTTTATAGAACAAGAGTAATTGTGTGTTTTGATTTGAGAACTAGAGAACTAGGCTAATCCCTGTGGGTTCGACCCCTTGCTTGCTGCTATTCTTTTAGTGCAAACTTAGGGAATTTATTATCTTGAAGAGAGATTTAACGACATTAGCTAGCTCTTTTAGAGAGGCTAAAAATCTGTCTGTCAAATAGCATCTTCGTAGGGGTTAGAGCAAATATATATGATATATGAAGCAATAAGGCTCTAATCATGCTCTTAAACATCCTAAATAAACACTAGAATAACGGCATAAAATGCACGTTATCAAATACACCACACTTGAACCATTGCTTGTCCTCAAGCAAAAACATACAAGCATGCAAAAATAAAATAAACACGCAGTCAAACGGAAGAAAAATAAAATAACAGTCAAGGAGAATCATGGTTTCATAAGCATGCAACTCTATCATGATGAAATGGGAATTTAAGCATCAAAATGAGTCATAGCTTAGTTCATTCATGTCCATATCCCTAAGTCCAACAACCATGCAATATCACCACTTAAATTTCAGATATGAGCAAGCAATCCATGATAAAATAGCACCTAGTTTCCCTTTAAGTTCTTACCAAGGATAAGCAGCCTCACTCAAATATAATAATTCTCAAGCCCAATACCTATCAATGAACAATGGATGGAAAACTCTATCTCTACACTCGCCATCAGCTATTGATTAAGTACTTGCCAAGCAATCATGAGAGTTCCCTATTGTGCTCATCAAAGAAAACACACTCTTTATTCTACTTTATTTGAACTCACACGCTAGTCTAAACTCAATAACTCACACTCTATTCTAATAACTGAATAAACTCACACTCTATTTTAATAACTGAATAAACAAAATCTTGAGCTAAAGAATTGAGCTCAACACTCTCAAAACAAAACACAATTCAGCCAATGTGGCTTCACAACTAAATAATCACACATAAACATGAAGCCATTGTGGCTTTTTGACAGACAAGATTTTTAGCCTCTCTAAAAGAGCTAGCTAATGTCGTTAAATCTCTCTTCAAAATAATAAATTCCCTAAGTTTGCACTAAAAGAATAGCAGCAAGAAAGGGGTCGAACCCACAGGGATTAACCTAGTTCTCTAGTTCTCAAATCAAAACACCCAATTACTATTGTTCTATAAAATGTCTTGGCAAAAAGTTTTCTTTTTTAAACTAAAGATCTAATTTTTATGTGGTTTTCTGAATAAACAAAGAAAGTAAACTGATTTTAGGATTAAGATTCAAGGATTAAAAGCATCTAGGGTCACAATTTCACCTCCCTATGTTATCTCTACTGGTTCATGGTATTAGGGTTGTCTGATTGAAAACATGCTAAACATAAGCCAAGGACAACAAATGGTCATTGAGGTCCTTTTAAGAGTTGTATGCCAGAATGGTCATCTAAACACACAAACATGCAAAGCCAATAAATCATACTTGCAAAAGGATAATGATCACACCAATTACAAATAAGTTATGAATCTCAATCCGCCCCAGACTAGGGCTAAGAATACCAAGGTGTACATCCAAAGATAGAATTAAGAACAGATTCATAAAACATGCAAAACTCAATCATCCAAACCCAATATTCATAAACACAGAAAAGCAACAAGGGGGCTACATTGCTCCCCTAGATTAAAAGACTACTCACGCATGATTACAAGCAAAACCATAGCAGAAAAGCTAAACATCTTCTTCTTGATCATGCGCACAGCAAAGCTTCAAATCCAGGCTCCAAAATCCGCGACGGCTGCTGCGACGGCTGCGACGGCTGCTCTCCTAGGTCAAGGAGCACCTCCAAGTCGTGGAGCCTCTCTCTCTCTCTAAAAACGTGTAGGGGGTTAGGCATTCATAGCAGAGGGCGTGGAGCTCTTATTTATAGAGTTTGGATGGGCCTTGAGGTGTGTAACCTAGCCCACTTATCAAAACGACGTAGTTTTGATAAGTAACACTCGAAACATTAAAAACTCTATCTTCCATCCACAATTTGGACTTGGGCCTTCAAGAACAAATGATCAGCATGGAAAAACGATTGGATCGGTCCAAAAATATCTCTGCACGCCAATTTGCACGTGATATGGTGAATTCACGTGCACCTCCAAATCAGCTCAAACTTCTCCCCAAGCTTCCTTGCATCCTGTAGAGGCCTGAGAGGCAAAAATAGGCTTGCACGTGAAATGGGTGAATTCACGTTCAGCTCCAAATGCTCTGAAATTTCTGTGGTAGGTAGATAACATCATTCTAAGAAACTTTTGTTCTTGCACGCAAATTGTTTGAGGCCATCTACTATGTCAAAAGTGAGGTACAAAATCTGCCAAAACAGCTTAAAAACGCATGTATTTGCAAATAGTATCTTCCTAGGGGTTAGAGCAAATATATATGATATATGAAGCAATAAGGCTCTAATCATGCTCTTAAACATCTTAAATAAACACTAGAATAACGGCATAAAATGCACGTTATCACTTTTATTCTGAATCTTTCTTCTTCTTTTTTTTTTTCTTTTTTTCTTTTAAGTAATAACCTTACAAGGTTGCATTTTATGCTCTCCCTTGATGGATTATTCACTCTTTTTTTACTCACATAACACATAAATAAGACTGATTTTTTTTAATGCATACCCCTTTTCAGAATGTGATGGGCTTTTCCCAAAATGTGCATCACAGCCTTTTCCAATAATATCACACAATAAAGAAAAGAATGCAAAGACAGTCACAATGACTTAGAGGTCTTGCATCCTAACTCCACACACCAAACACTGAGCACTAATAAGTAATCACATGCTTACTTGACTCCTACCATTAAATAACCAATGTTGAATGCAAGAAGAGTATCAAATCAAACTATTACCCACAAACCATAAATGTCACTCAAGGGCTAGAAAGAAGCTTTTCTCATGTTTTCCTTTTTATTTTCTTTGTCACTCAACTTTAAGGGTCACTAAGGTCTATCTTAGCATGTTATGCTCATCTAATATTCAAAACTTAGCTCCAAAAACATGGTGATATCATTCAAAAGATAAATACATGATCAAACCAATTCAGAGCACATTTTAACTACTTTAACACCCTTATCACAACATGATACTAATGTGGCATAAAAATTAAATTTTAAGCCAAAATTGCATACTTAATATCCATGCCTCCACAAGCAAATCATTCAAGCAAACAACTCAAACAATCATGCAACTAATTTTTTTTTTTAGTAAATAAAACATGCAATCACAACATAAAAGACAAGCAAGTAGCTCAAGTCACTCCCCATACACCACACTTAAAATATGCTATGTCCTCATGGCAAAAAATAGGGAGTAGGAAAATACTTACCTCTCAGTTGGCAAGCTGTAATAGTAGATGACATTGGCCACCATTCGTCGCACCTGAGCCACAAAGTCAACCGACGTCTCGCCGCGCACTTCCCAAGTTTCCTTCCCTTGCAGAATAGCCATCATGTAGTAGCAAACAAAGATCCCACAACTGAATTGGTCAGGCTGCTGAGGGATTTCCATTTCGTTGAGGTGAATAAGAGGGAGCTTGTCCTGCAACAATCCTTCTTGTCTCATCGCATCCTTGATTCGTTTGATGAGCCCATGAACAAGCCGTCTCTTCCTTCTGGTGAACCCTTCGCCTTGGCTTGGATCATAAAGCACCGCATGCCCTGCACTCAAATCCACACGCACCAAGACATAGTGACGATCAATGTGCACAGGGATCAGCACCTCGTGCATACCATGCCAAGGATGGTGCCCTTCATTCTGCCCATTTATACGCTGGCACCACACACTTTCAGTCAATGGTTGCTCATAAAGCTCGCACAGCATAATAGAGGTATACTGGGACAGTGGGTAATTATGAGGTTCAGCCTCCACAACAAAACGCATAGTCCTACAAAACAAGTCCACCTCATCTGAATATAGATATTCATCGCCTAAAATCCTTTGAAGGACAAACGAGGTGAAGAGGTCCATGTCCCTTGCAAATCAAGCCCTTAACACCTGAGAATTAATGAAGTCTTCAAATGCTGCTCGACTTTCGGCAGATGATAAGGCCGGATTAATGATTAAATAGATAGGAGGGCCAAGAAAGTCTTCAGGTTCATCAGGCATGTATGTACCCCAAGAGACAGGATGTATAACAGGCACAATAGCCTGAGAATATGCAGGATCAGTAAAAGGCTGGAAGGGTGAATACCCTTCTGCTGGCTTTGTCTCCTCTTGAGGCTGGAAGGGTGAATACCCTGTTGCTGGCGCTGCCTCCTCTGGGTGATAGTGGGATGGCCGAGCTGAAGGTTCTGGTTGAGGTGGATCTGCCTGGGCTGGATAAGAATCTTCAGGGGATGGAGAGGGTTCTTCATCAGATATCTCCACTATAGGAGAATGTTTTGATGCTTTCCTCTTGCTCAAGGCCTTCCAGATTTTGCCTAGGAGGCCTTTGACTTCTTTATTGTCCTTCCTCAGGGCTTCCACCTCGCGCTGGGTTCTGGCATTTGCCTCCCTGAGCTGCTGTGTTTCTTGCCTCCAAGCTTTGGTAGATGTAGCAGGAGGAGCTTCTGGGGCCTCCCATGCTCTAGGAGACGCATGAGCATCTACGTCTGGGGCCTCCCATACTCTGGTTCTAGGTTGTGAAGTAGCTTGTTGGTCTCCAGAGATGAGGGCCATTAATTCTTCAAATTGGGCACTAGTGATGTGCCCATTAGTGACTGCCCAATTGATGACCTCCACTTCGCTCACCACCTGCCCACTAATGCCTTGAAAGAAATTGAAAATATCTTCTTTGTGTACATTGAATTGCATGTACATGGCAGTGAGTCTGTATAGAGTCTGCTTCCTTTGATCCATATGAGGAGAGGTTTCCCTTGCAAAGTCAGTGGATCGCTCCACATGAACGCTGTGCCTTGCGGGCTGTGATGGAGGAGGAACATTTGTTGCCCAATGACCTCTGGTACTGATTCCCAAACCTCCTTCAGCATGCAATACTCTTAACACCCAGTGAGAAGGAAAAGTGATGGTATCCATGGAGGAAAAATGCAAAGCAGGCATGCTTTGAAATATCAAACACAAAAATCTGCCATTTATCTGCTTTGATGAGTTTTTCTTCCACCATTTAAAAATGGTAGTGGCCCAATCCACATTTAGCATATGATCAATGCTATACATGAACTCCAGGTGTGGCTTAGGCACACTATTTAGCCCACTGGTCTGAATCAATAAGCATTTCCCTACCAGGTAAGCTAGGCATCTAAATTTTCCAACAAAACCATTCTTGGTATACTGCCTTCGACTTTGAAATTTTCTAGCATAGTTGCATGCAGTACCAAATTCTCCTAGGCTTAGCTGAGGGAAGCTATCACTGGGTTCAGGGAGGTTAAAGCAATGTCTAATAATTTCAGGGGTAATTCTGACATAAACCCCTTGCACAACCCCTATCAGTTCATCCTCACTCACAGAGACAGATGCATAAAATTCTTGTAGGGCAGAGTAGGAAATTGCTGGCTGGGCAGATACTAACCTTTGTAATCCCAGATTTTGAATTTTAAGAGCCACCTCTCTGGCCCAGCCCAGCTCTGAAGCCTCCAAAGCCTGCATATCAAGAGCATGCCCCAAGAGTATCTCCTCCTCAGGTTGGCTATCAGTACTAGGTGAGTGCACCTCCTCCTGGCCAGTCCTCCTTGTGCGCACCATCTTTGGAATGAGAAAATAAGGGCAAAGAGCAGAAAATTAAAGAGCAAGCGAGCAAAAGAGCAGAGTTTCTCTAATACTTAGATCTGGATTGATTTTGGTGTGGAAGCCTTTGAAGATGGCCTCCCTTTATATAGCGTGTAGAAGGAAAGATGCTCCAATTGGCTTGATACACGTGCCCCTAAATAGCCCTTGCACGTGGATTGGTTGAATTGGCGTGCAGGTCAGAATCGTCCCAAACTTTGGTGGTGGGTCCCCCTTGACCTGACAAGTAATAGTCCCTTCTGCACGTGAATTGTTTGAAGCTTCTAGAAGGGCTAAAATCGGTATTTTGCATTTTTGAGACTCCATATGACAGCTAGCAATTCGCGTGCAAGAGTAAACATGATTCACATGGTCTTCATCTACCATTCTAGAAAGTTACAGCTCAAAAGGAGTTGCACGTGAATTGGGCAATTCACGTTCAAATTCACGTTCAGGCCCAATCTGGCCCAAATTTCTCCACTGAGTTGCTTATGCATTATGGACCATCTTTAAGTCTTGCACGTGAATTGTTTGAGCCCATCTTCAAGCACTTTTGGACTTTACTTGCTCCTTGCTCCTTGACTTTGACTTTAAAAACAATTCCACAAGTTCAGGACCCAATAATTTGCTCATCCTGCAAATGGTTAGTTAAGAAAGAAGCAAAGTCTCCTGTACAAGGGTTAGCTTGCAAACAAATTTATTGAATAAAATAACTAAAAGAAAATAACATAAAATAAAACATAGCAATAAATATTGGGTTGCCTCCCAACCAGCGCTTTATTTAAAGTCTGTAGCTAGACTTTCAGTTATGATCATGCAATGGTGAAAGAGAGGGAATCAACTATCTCCCTCTGAGTTGAATCAAAGTATGGTTTCAGTCTGTTGCCATTCACCCAAAATTTCTTGCCATCTACAGCTTGGAGCTCAAAGCTCCCATATGGCTTCTTATCAACTATCACAAAAGGTCTCATCCACTTGGACCTTAATTTTCCAGGAAAAAACCTCAACCTTGTGTTAAATAGAAGAACTTTCTGTCCTAAGGTTAAAGGTTCATTGTTGAGTTGCCTATCATGCCATTTCTTAGTTCTTTCTTTGTAAAATTTAGCACTATCATAGGCATCCAGCCTAAGCTCATCTAACTCAATTAATTGAGTCATCCTAAGCTCCTTGATCTCTTGTGGGTTAAAATTTAACTTCTTCAAGGCCCAATGAGCCTTGTGTTCTAGTTCCACAGGCAAGTGACATGCCTTACCATATAGAATACGGTAAGGTGACATCCCAATGGGAGTTTTGTAAGCTGTCCTATATGCCCATAAGGCTTCATCAAGCCTTTGAGACCAATCTTTCCTATTGGCTCCAACAGTTTTCTCTAAAATGGCTTTAATCTCTCTGTTGGACACTTCTGCTTGTCCATTAGCTTGTGGGTGGTAAGCTAAAGACTTCCTATGAGTGACACCATACTTGTTCAATAATTTGTCAAACAATTTGTTGCAGAAATGACTACCCTCATCACTGATTATAGCCCTTGGTGTCCCAAAACGGCTAAAGATGTTCCTAGTAAGGAAGTGAGTCACAACCCTAGCATCATTCACTCTAGTAGGAATAGCTTCTACCCACTTAGACACATAATCCACAACAAGCAAAATGTATGAATACCCATCGAATTGGGGAATGGCCCCATGAAGTCAATGCCCCAAATGTCAAAAATTTCAACTGGAAGGATTCCAGGTTAAGGGCATCTCATTTTTCCTAGACAGACCACCTACCCTTTGACATCTATCACACTTTTTGATGTAGACATAGGTGTCTTTCACCATGTGAGGCCAATAAAAGCCACACCGCATGATCTTAGCCACGTTCTTTGCACCCCAAAGTGGCCCCCATAATGTGATGCATGACAATGATGTATTATGTCATCTACCTCCTCCTCAAGGACACACTTTCTAATGATTTGGTCAGAACACCTCCTATAAAGAATTGGGTCTTCACAAATGAATTTCTTAGCATCCACTACCAATTTCTTTCTCTGGTGGTAGTCTAACTGCTTGGGTATAAACCCAGTGGCTAAATAATTTGCTATGTCAGCAAACCAAGGAAGATGATGCACCTCAAACAACTTCTCATCAGGAAAGTCATCTACAATGGGTAGAGACTTAGGTGCATTCTCCACACGGGAGAGGTGATCAGCCACGGAATTTAGGGCTAACTTTGTGTCTTTAATTTCAAGGTCAAATTCCTGTAAGAGGAGAACCCATCTAATCAAGCGTGGCTTAGCTTCTTTTTTAGCAAACAAATATTTCAATGCAGCATGATCAGTATAAACAATGACTTTAGACCCCAAAAGGTAGGGTCTAAACTTGTTGCAGCCATAAACCACGGCTAGCAACTCTTTCTCAGTGGTGGTATAGTTATGTTGAGCATCATCTAAGGTCTTACTAGCATAGTAAATGATCCTAAACACCTTTTCTCGCCTTTGCCCTAAGACTACCCCCACAAGATAATCACTCGCATCACACATTAGCTCAAAAGGCCGAGCCCAGTCAGGTGTGACTATAACAGGTGCGATGACTAACTTACCCTTGAGGATGTTGAAAGCTTCTAAGCAATCTGCATTAAACTCAAAGCTTGTGTCTTTTTCTAACAACCTACTCATGGGTTTTGCAATTTTTGAGAAGTCCTTAATGAATCTCCTATAAAAGCCAGGCATGGCCAAGGAAACTTCTCACTCCTTTTTCATTGGTTGGAGGTGGCAGAGTCTCAATAGTGGAGATTTTTGCCTTGTCTACCTCCAAACCATGTGCAGACACCTTGTGCCCTAGAACTATCCCCTCAGTTACCATGAAATGGCATTTCTCTCAATTTAGAACTAGTTCCTTCTCCTCACATCTCTCTAAGACCACATCTAGATTTTTCAAGCACTGTTGGTAGGAGGAACCAAACACCGAGAAGTCATCCATGAAGACCTCCATGATCTCCTCAACCAAACCCTGAAAAATGGCCATTATACACCTTTGAAAGGTGGCAGGGGCATTACAAAGCCCAAATGGCATTCTCCTAAATGCAAATGTGCCAAAAGGGCACGTGAAGGTGGTCTTTTCTTGGTCCTCGGGCTTAACCATGATCTGATTATACCCGGAATAGCCATCTAAAAAGTAGTAGTGACTATAGCCAGCTAACCTATCCAATATTTGGTCAATGAAAGGAAGAGGAAAATGATCCTTCCTAGTAGCCTTGTTCAGCTTTCTATAGTCAACACACACTCTCCACCCCGTCACAGTGCGAGATGGGATCAATTCATTTTTCTCATTCTTAATCACGGTCATGCCCCCTTTCTTGGGCACAACATGCAATGGACTCACCCACTCACTATCAGAGATAGCATAAATTATACCCGCATTTTTCCATTTTAAAATTTCTTTTCTAACAACTTCTTTCATGGCGGTTTAATCTTCTTTGTCTTTCAACGAGTGGGTTTAAAATCATCATTCATCAAAATTTTATGCATGCAAATCCCTGGACTAATACCCCTAATGTCTTCAATGTTCCATCCTAGGGCCTTTTTGTGTTTCCTAAGGACTTCTAGCAATTGAGTACACTCCACATCATTCAAATTAGAAGCAACAATGACAGGGAATTGATTTGTAGAGTCTAGAAATTCGTACCTTAGGTGTCCAGGAAGCTCCTTCAGTTCTGGAGCTAGAGGCACGTCATCTTCTTTCTCCTCCTCAGCCTGCTCCAAAGAGTTTGTAGTTTGCTCATCTTCCTCAGCTATCAAGTACATCTCTTCATCTTGTTGAGCTTCTATATGCTGAAGGGCTCCATTATTGGTGGAAATTTCTTCTGCCAAGTAATCTTCCACCAATTTCTCAAGGTCTTCAACCCAAAGGCAATCCTCCTCCTCTTGACCTTGCAAAGCCTTCCCCATGTGGAAGACTAAGGTCTCCTCATTAATTCTCAGAGTTAGCTGCCCTTGAGCAACATCAATCAATGTACAACCCGTTCTGAGAAACGGTCTTCCAAGGAGTAGTTAAACTCCTCTATCTTCTTCCATCTCCAAAACTACAAAGTCCGCTGGAAATATGAAGGAGCCCACTTTAACTAACACGTCTTCAATTATCCCTTCAGGCCTTCCAGTAGACCGGTCAGCAAACTGCAATGATATGGAAGTGGGCTTCATGCCCTTAAGCCCAAGCTGCTTGTACAAAGCAAAGGAGATCAAATTGATGCTGGCCCCTAAGTCACATAAGGCCTGCTGCTGCGGTGCATTGCCAATCACACAAGGGAGATTAAAACTGCCCGGATCTTTATGCTTGATGGGCAAACTCTGTTGAACAACACTGCTCACCTCGTTAGTGACTGCCACCGTCTCATGATCCCCATATTTCCTCTTCTTTGTCACAAAATCTTTGATGTATTTTCTGTACTTAGGCATTTGCTCCAAGATTTCCACAAATGGAATGTTAATTTCAAGCTTCTTGAACAAACTCAGAAAGCGCTCATACTCTTCTTCAACCCTCTGGTTCCTCAGCCTCTGAGGAAATGGCATAGTAGGCCTGAGCTCTTGCTTCTGTTCTTCAGCTGTTTTGTCTTGACTCAGCGGCTGGTCCTTCTTTTCTTGCACTCTTTCTTCAGCTTTTTCTGATTTTCCTTGGTCGTCAGCTTCCAAGGGTCTGCTTTGTTCTTCTGGAATTGCCTTCTTCTTAGGCTCCTCAGCTTCTTTTAGTGTCTTCCGCTTCTTAGAGTAATAGCCTTGCAGCTCTCTTTGGGGTTCACCTCAGTATCACTTGGAAAAGATTTAGCTGAGACTCCTTGATTTACATTTTGGGCCAAACTCACAAGCAACTTTTCTATATTCTTCATTGAAGATTCTATGGTGACTACCCTTTCCTCCAAATTATCCTCTCCTTTGGTTGGCTCTTCCACATTCTGATATACCCTTCCTCTTTCTTGTTGTGAGGCCGAGGCCGTTTTCGCTCGAATCCTGGAGGTGGGTGTAAATAATTATCCGTAGCATACGGATTTTGCTTCATCCCTGGGGGCACATATTTGTACTGAAATGAGGTATCTCCCCCTCGGTTCTGATTTCTCTGAAATGGCTGAGACTGCTGCCGGTTCTGGTTGTACCCTTGTTGTTGTTGTTGAGGATAAAATTGCTGCTTCACATACAAGCCCTTTCCTCCAACATAATTTGCTTCTTCAGCTCCACTCCAGCCCTGCTCAGCTACTGGTAAAGCTTGTTGTGATCTTTCAACTTTAAGAGCCAATACTTCCATGCCTTTCACTAAAGCTTGAATCTGTGCTTGCATATCATTGGAAGAATTATCAACTGAAGCTATCTTCTCCCTTGGCTTTGAAGTACGCACATTAGACCACTGCCAGTTAGCTAAAGACAGCCTCTCCAAGAGCTCTGCTGCTGTGTCAGGCTCTAGATTCATCAAGCATCCTCCAGCAGCTGCATTCACCTTGTCTTGTGAGTGGGACTGAAGACCTTTGTAGAAAGATTCAATTTGAATCCACTGGGGTCTTCCATGATCAGGGCATCTTCTCACTAAGTCTTTGAAACGCTCCCAAGCTTCATGAAGAGTCTCCATCTCATCTTGCCTGAATCTGCTAATCTCTCCTCTGAGCTGGATCACCTTGGAAGGAGGGAAGTACTTTGACATGAACTTGGTCTGCATCTCCTCCCAAGTGTTGATTGAACCTGCTGGCAGACTTTTGAACCAGCCAAGAGCTCTATCCCTTAAAGAGAAAGGGAAAAGCCTTAGCTTTATTGCCTCCTCCGATACATTGTTGATCTTTATGGTGTCGCACATCTGGTAGAACCTCATCAAATGCTGGTGTGGATCATCCACAGCTGTTCCTCCAAACGCGTTGTTGCTCACCATGTTGATCAACGCCGGCTTCAGCTCGAAGCTATTTGCTTGGACTCTTGTCTGCCGAATCCCAGAATAATGGTCTGACATCATTGGCCTCGTATAATCTAAGAAGGTTCTGGGCATAAACCTATGTCCCTCTTCTTCGGGATATTGGCCATTGTAATTGGCCCCTCCTTGCGGTGCACCACCATCAGGTCTGAGATCTGCCATCAGATCGCCTACGGATTGCTCCAAGCCTTGCAATGCTTCTTCAGCCTCACGTGCTGCTTCCCTAGCTGCTCTACGAAGAGCTCTGAACAACCTTTCAGGTTCCCGAGTAAATTGTATATCCTCCTCTCTTTGCATGCACAACTAGGAATTCCTCACACACTTGGTGTATGTTCCTGTAAAACAACAAGAATACACCCAGCAGCTCCGAACAATGCAAAATAAACAAATAAAGAACACGAAATAACAGAAAATAAAAGACAAAATAGAACACCAAGATCAGAATTCAAACAATTTCACTCAATGTTGATTTTAAAAACTAGTTAACCGTTGAATCCCCAGCAATGGCGCCAATTTGACAAACAGATTTTTAGCCTCTCTAAAAGAGCTAGCTAATGTCGTTAAATCTCTCTTCAAGATAATAAATTCCCTAAGTTTGCACTAAAAGAATAGCAGCAAGCAAGGGGTCGAACCCATAGGGATTAGCCTAGTTTTCTAGTTCTCAAATCAAAACACCCAATTACTCTTGTTCTATAAAATGTCTTGGCAAAAAGTTTTCTTTTTTAAACTAAAGATCTAATTTTTATTTGGTTTTCTGAATAAACAAAGAAAGCAAATTGATTTTAGGATTAAGATGCAAGGATTAAAGGCATCTAGGGTCACAATTTCACCTCCCTATGTTATCTCTACTGGTTCATGGTATTAGGGTTGTCTGATTGAAAACATGCTAAACACAAGCCAAGGACAACAAATGGTCATTGAGGTCCTTTTAAGAGTTGTATGCCAGAATGGTCATCTAAACACACAAACATGCAAAGCCAATAAATCATACTTGCAAAAGGATAATGATCACACCAATTACAAATAAGTTATGAATCTCAATCCGCCCCAGACTAGGGCTAAAAATACCAAGGTGTACATCCAAAGATAGAGATTAAGAACAGATTCATAAAACATGCAAAACTCAATCATCCAAACCCAATATTCATAAACACAGCAAAATAACAAGGGGGCTACATTGCTCCCCTAGATTAAAAGACTACTCACGCATGATTACAAGCAAACACAAAGCAGAAAAGCTCAACATCTTCTTCTTAACCACGCGCGCAACAAGGCTTCAAATCTAGGCTCCAAAATCCGCGACGGCTGCTGTGACGGCTGCGACGGCTGCTCTCCTAGGTCAAGGAGCAACCTCCAAGTCGTGGAGCCTCTCTCTCTCTCTCTAAAAACGTGTAGGGGGCTCTAGCATGCATAGCAGAGGGCGTAGAGGCTGTATTTATAGAGTTTGGATGGGCTTTGAGGTGTGTACCCTAGCCCATTTATCAAAACGGTGTAGTTTTGATAAGTAACACTCGAAACTTTAAAATCTCTATCTTCCATCCACAATTTGGACTTGGGCCTTCAGGAACAAATGATCAGCAAGGAAAAATGATAGGATCGGCCCAAAAATATCTCTGCACGTCAATTTGCACGTGATATGGTGAATTCACGTGCAACTCCAAATCAGCTCAAACTTCTCCCCAAGCTTCCTTGCATCCTGTAGAGGCTTGAGAGGCAAAAATAGGCTTGCACGTGAAATGGGTGAATTTACGTGCAGCTCCAAATGCTCTAACATTTCTGTGGTAGGTAGAGGACATCATTCTAAGAAACTTTTGTTCTTGCACGCCAATTGTTTGAGGCCATCTACTATGTCAAAAGTGAGCTCCAAAATCTGCCAAAACAGCTTAAAAATGCCTGTATTTGCAAATAGCATCTTCTTAGGGGTTAGAGCAAATATATATGATATATGAAGCAATAAGGCTCTAATCATGCTCTTAAACATCTTAAATAAACACTAGAATAACGGCATAAAATGCACGTTATCACTTCTGCAATGATCAAAGAAACACAAAAGATCTCAAATCAAATTACATAGGGCTTTGTTAGCATGATCCAAATTCTGGGCTTGATCTAACACTTACACACATTAAGATATAGATCTTTTGCAGAATTCACAAAAGAGTTCCAATGCTAGAGAGAGAGACTTAGAGAGAGAAAAAGAATTTCCAAGTGCTGTGCGCCGCGTTAAACCAAGATCAAGATCAAACGTTGTGATCCATCATATACACTTGTGTTGGATCAAGCCCAGAATTTGGATAATACTGATAAAGCCCTATGTAATTTGATTTGAGACCTTTGTTGTTTTATGTTAAGTCATTGCAGAAGATATAACCTTCATCCTGATCTACACTCGTGAGAGCAAAGCTAAGGGCAGGATACATAATCCTGATCCAGGTGAGAATGAGTGTCGTCAAACACTTGGTATATAACCAAGTCTTTACTTTATACGGAATAAGGATCATTCGTGCGGACTAAGAACCTAAAAGCTACGGACTAAGAAATCCGCACCTAACACTTCAAACGGACTAAGTCAAAAAGATGCGGAGTAAGAGTCTTAGTCTACAAAGTCGCATAGAATAAGAGAGTCGTCACGGAGTTAAAAAGTTAAGTTTTCCACTCAACCGGACTAAAGTAAAGAAGCACTACTAGAAAAATAAGCTACGACGACGCTATTTTAAGGCTTTTAATGACGCTTTCTACAAGTGTCATTATATAAAAGAAACGACGACGCTTTCTCTAAAACTGTCATTAAAAGACTTAATTTAATGACACTACTAGAAAGCGTTGTTAACATTGATGGTTTTTAATGACACTTTACTTAACATGTCGTTACAGTTACGAGTAACGACGCTTTTTTGAAAGCGTCCTTAATTCAATTCTACCGCTCTTTATTTTTAAGCTGTGCGCCTTTTTTTTTTGCTTAAGCGCCTTTTTTTTGATAAATTCTTTTAACTTTGCAATCTTTCTTTTCTCATCCACCCAAGAAAGCAACTTATTGAGGGATCGCACCTCACGCGCGGGTTTTGCAAGCGACTCCTGAGCAAACTTCTTCTCCAAT
Organism: Taxillus chinensis; assembly: GCA_023512835.1. Taxonomy (NCBI): domain Eukaryota; kingdom Viridiplantae; phylum Streptophyta; class Magnoliopsida; order Santalales; family Loranthaceae; genus Taxillus; species Taxillus chinensis. The sequence goes on along the minus strand of CM042088.1, from coordinate 14,555,723 downwards.
CTCTTGCAGATCGATTTTGGCTGTTGCGACCTTCTTTGATTCTTAATCTGGATATTTTTGGCTTAAGTTTTATTGGGAGTTTGCAAAAATCTTTATTTGCGTCTTCTTTTTCTCGCGCAGGTCAATTTGGGCATTAGGTTTGGCTTCCTCCTGCGGCGCGACGAGAAGACACCATCTCGCTTAGGGCTTCATTGGCGGCCTCCATCGAAGCATAGTCTCGGTTTGGAATCGGTCGCCTCCGTCGACGGACGGCCTTGGTTTTGGACACGGCCCCCTCTTCTCTACAGCGATCTTGAGAGCTCGCCCCTTCTGCCAGGCGACGGGATCTTCTGCCTGCTCGTGGTCTACTTCAGTGGCCATGGAACACCGGTTCTGGGCTACGCTAGCCGCTTCGGTTCCTCCGCGAAGGTGGCACGGCGGGGTATGCCCCCTATTCCACGTAAGGGGCCGTCTGTCCCTCCCGTGACGGCGCAGGATCCACCATCGGCGCCCTTGGCTTCAGCTCTGTCAGGCAGGACTGGCCCCTCCTCTGTTCTGACGGGGATGTCTAGCGCATCTACTGGTTTGTTGGACGGTAAGGAGTTTTTGGTTTCCTCTGGTGCTACTGATATACATGTTGCGTCTACTACATCTGTGTTACCTATGACTGATACTATGTATGATCATGCCCCTTCTGCTTTTGACTCCCACCACGATCTTGTTCATTTTGTGGGTTTGGTTCATAGTCCTTTATATGGTCTATCTGATTCTCGTGATGCTTCCTTCTCTGTGCAAAATCAATTATTATTAAACACCTCCCCCTTGTTGAATGTTATGCGCACGATAGTCCACACTACTGATGCTCCCTTTCAAGCATCTGGCCTTGATGCTATCCAGAACAAGGTATGTGCATTCCTATAAATCTAATGCTTTCTGTTATGGTTTCTGATCTCAATGAGATGTTCCTTTTCGCTACAAAAGTAGTTCCTGGTTGAAATCAATAGAGCCTTGAAGAGGAAGGTAACATGTCCTCTAACTGATACATTAATATTTTATAGGCAGTGCTGGGATTTGCATTTATATAAATTCCTTGATAGCTGAAAGAAGTGCGCACAGAAAATCAGATTCGCACGTCATGGGAGGGTGAGATTCAAAGCATTCCATATGGAGACATTAATGCTTTAATGCTGTGCAACAATTTGGAACATATAATGCTTTTAATGTTGTGCTATCAATTTGGAACAACTTTCACCAACTCAGCATCATGTTTCACATTAATCACCATTATTATTTTTTCATATTCTTTGCATTATATATATATATATATACACACACACACACACACGCCTATACCATAATGACACCTGCGTATCAGGTATCAGGATATGTGGTCCATTGGTATCAGGTAAAGAAGGACTCCTATATCAGAGAAATTATTTCTCTCGATATATCAAACGTAGTTTGATACCAATAATTATGTAATAACAAAATGATGACTAGTCCTTCATGCAACCCCTCCAAAGGAGGCCATCTAAGAAAGCAGATAATTAAATAACTGCCGGTATATGTACATTATCAGAGGTTTCCACATAAGGTTGACTATAGTCCCCAATAGAGGAGATAATTCATGAATAACACCTGGATACCAATGAACAACCCCTGAACCCTGGAGACACACACACATTCAGGCATGAAACGTATACGTACGGTATTCCATCACCCTTCATGCAAAGTTTGAATATATTCCAGGATATATATATATATATATATATATATATATAGAGAGAGAGAGAGAGAGAGAGACATTCAGACATTTTCCACTCAACGAGCATTTAATCTGATGGAAGTTGGTGGATGCTCAACTAAAGTTAATTTATTTATTTAATAAAGTTGTTTAATTAAATGGCATCCTAGTAGTTACTATAAGTGATATGCAATAATGCTTGTTTATTTCTCTATAATATTTAATATATTTTTTTGCATGAAAAGCAGGTACAATTATGTGGGTTTCGACCAGTCATTTAAAGTTGCTCATCCATAGCAAGTCACCGAAATCATCCTTAGATGGATGTTGTAATAAGTCACTGTATTTCAGTAGATCTTTTGGAGAGGCGAGGCTATCAGCCATGTCAGACCTTTGGCATTATAAAGAGCCATGGCCAATGACAATAAATTTGTATTTGTAATAAAAAAATTTGCAATGTCGTGCTATATATGTCGTATCATTGCTGAGGCATGTAACATAAGACATTTCAAACATTATAATCTGAATTGAATAAGGTAATGTTAGTTTCTGGCTGAGCCAAATTTTGGACTTATGGCTGTTAAATTTGATATTGTTCTTATGTAAACTGTTACTATTGTTAAGGGTGTTGATTTAGTTGGTTATTTGTCATGGAGCATCTTATATTAAAATCAAATTGAAAAAAATGAATGCATAATTTTTTTAATTTTTAAAACAAAGAACGACGCTTTTAAAAGTGTTGTCATTTAACATATTAACGACGCTTTTAAAAGCGTTGTCTTTTACTTACAATGACACTTTTAAAAGTGTCATTAAAAATACATTTAACGACGCTTTTAAAAGCGTCGTCTTTTGTTAAAAATTTTTTAACGACAGGGCGATGGACGACACTTTTAAAAGCGTCGTTAAATACTATTAACGACGCTTTAAAAGCGTCATTTTTGACTGTTTTTGTTGTAGTGAAGACACGGAGTAAGGAATCCGAGTCTACCATACATGCGGAGTAAGGAAGCACTTCTACGGAATAAGAACTTGAGTCTTTATTTGCACGGAGTAAGGAAACTAGATGCGGAGTAAGGAATTCGGACCACTCACTCATGCGGAGTAAGGATGTGTTGATACGAATAAGCCATCCATTCCTTTAACTCATGCGGAGTAAGGAAACTAGATGCGGAGTAAGGAATCCGAATCACTCACTCATACGAAGTAAGGATGTTCTGATATGGAGTAAGCTATCCATTCCTTTAACTCATGCGGAGTAAGGAAACTACATGCGGAGTAAGGAAGCGCTGATACAGAGTAAGCACTCTGAGCTTCTCTTTCATACAGAGTAAGGAAGTGCTTACACAGAACAAGGATTCCAGTACCAAATTGATACGGAGTAAGTAATCAGTATTACGAGTAAGAATCTAAGCTTAGTTTAAACACGGAGTAAGGAACCTTACACCAGATTCAAGAAGACGCTACTTCAACTTATCTCTTCGTAATCAAAGTCACCAGCTCGCTGCTTCCCGATGTAAGACAAACTCGTTGAAAACTTAAAGCATCTTACACGTGGATTATCCAGATATGTGGACACAACTTTAACTACACTTGGGAACTTACAAAGACTCTTATGCGTTGCAAACCCAAGATCTCGAAGACCACATCCGTAGCAATTGAGGCAGAGAGATTTCCAAGAGATAGTAAATGTGCACAATGTCCGGAACAACAAATTCCAAGGTTGTCTCTTGTGGATGTCGCTATAAATAGTAACACTTGTACATTTTAGAAAGATAGCATTAGAACAAGGGTAATAGTTTTGTGTATGTACCAAAGCCCATTGAGATCATAGAGGCTAGTGTGTGCGTACTTGTAAATAGAGTGCTAAAGAGTTGTTAAGTAGGTCTAAAAGCTTCCAAGCTTTAGTCTGCTTCCATTTTGTTGTACTTATCATACTGATAATAAAACAAAATACTTCCACCATCTGGTTATCTTCCGCATTGATTCTATCTCTTAACCAGATAAGTGTTGTGCCAAAGAGTTAGAAAAGAGTTTCGATAAGAGCCTATTCACCCCCCTCTAGGCTCCAAGGGACCAACAACTTGTTCACCTAAGATTCAGCACGATTATCTAGTCTACCCTCAGTGTTGTTTTCCACAAATCAAAACTATCACGGACCATTCCTTACACAACTGAGATTTGTGAACAAGGAGCATTACTACATCTTAGATTTGTCTGATAGTTCATAACTCACATTATCACTCAAATTACTACTGTCAACTTCTCCATAAATACTTCCAGCATAGTTATCTTTAGAAGTACCACAAACCAGCAAACAGTCTAGCTTTCGCGCATGAAGAAAGTCTATTCACCCCCCCCCCTCTAGACTCACTTTGGGACCTACAATTGGTATTAGAGCAGTTCTACAACTCCGTAGAGATCCCTAAATGGCCAACATGGATTCCAGCAGTGCAGCTCAAGCTCCCGAGCATGCTCCAACTCCTATTGAGGAAGTTGAAGCCAGTCGTGTTCCAGAAGAAGGAGCGACTGGAGATTAGGAGCAGGAAGAACCAAGTACCAATAGCAACAAGAAAGAATAAGAAGACTTCTATGACGTCTTGCCTGGCTCATCCTCCCAAGTTCCTATGTGTACACCCGAATGCTTCTCCAAATGGAAAGTGAGAATGAGAGCACACCTCGACATGCTTGACACCTATCTCTGGGAAACAATAAAGAACGGGCTTTTCACCCCAAAGAGTATGCAAAGAGGTCGGTAGATGACGAAAGACCTAGACTGTAAGGACCCGTACCTTGAGTTAGTCACAGTTTTGCCTTCTGAGTAGAGTTTTTCTAGATTTTGACCTAGTGAATGGACTCCAATGAATTCACGTGCAAAAGGAAATATGCTTAGAATGATGTCCTCTATCTACCACAGAAGTTTCAGGCCAAATGGACGTGTATGTGAGGTGCACGTGAAATGGGTCCATTTCACGTGCAAGTGTGGTTGTCTTCTACATAATGCAAGGAGGCTAGGGGTGAAGTTTGAGCGCATTTGGAGTGCATTTGGAGGTGCACGTGAATTGGGGAATTCACGTTCAAATTGGCGTGCAGCCATATTTTTGCATGGTTCCCTTGGTTTTGACATTCTAATGAACTTTCTCCAAAGGACCATGTTGAAATTCTGAGTATTTTGGCCTATATGGGTGCGGAAGGGTGCTAACTTGTGTGATCAAAACTACGTCATTTTGATGCTGGGATTCACTTAATCAAAACTACGTCGTTTTGATGTTGTGTTGTCTATATAAGGAGGAGAAGCCCCTCTGTTTTAGGTTTAGGGTTTGTTGCTCCACCAGCCGTCGCAGAGAGAGAGAGAGAGAGAGAGAGAGAGAGAGAGAGAGAGGGAGGGGGGGAAGGAGAGCTCCTGGTTGCCGCCGGGCGTCTTGCGTGGGTGGTCAGAGTCTCGTGGGTGGACGGCGTTCGGCGTGGGATCAGACTATTGCTGTGTTGTTGCGTCTTACTTGAGGTAGGGGTTCTGTTCTTCCTAAATTCTCCTCTGTCCTAGGGTTCTAGGGCAGATTATGAATTATGCCTGTTTATATATATATGTAATCCATATAGGTGTGATCTCCTATATGGATGTTGGCCTTCAATGGCAGTTTTGATGTATTCTGGTGTTGGATGGTGTGCATATTAAGTGTTTGATAAAATGCCTGTGTGGATATGTCTGTGTGTATATGCCCAGTATGTGTTTGATTTTATGCCTGATGGGCTGTGCGAACTAAGTGTTTGGTATTATGCCTGTGAAAGTGTGTATGCTACGTGTTTGGTTTAATGCTTGTGTGACCTTGTATGCTATGCTTGTGGAACCCGGTGGCTGTGGAAGCTCGGGACTGGAACTGTTAGCCTGTATGGCTAAGCCTACATGGCTGTGGATATGTTAGTCCATGTGGCTAAGCCTAAATGGCCGTGGATATGTTAGCCTGTGTGGCTAAGCCTGAGAGGTCATGGATATGTTAGCCCGTGTGGCTAAGCCTGAGTGGTCAGGATATGTTAGCCTATATGGCTAAGCCTGTATGGCTGTGGATAGGTGGGTGCCATTTGAATGTGGAATACTTGTTTACATTTTATTGTCACTACACTGCACCTGTACACTCTCATGTAGACGCTAGGAGCATGGGATGGGTTGGGGAGACATGATCCCTACTGAGCTGTGGCTGCTCACCCCTCCCTCTATTTTGTGTTTTCTTTCAGGAACATACAGGCGTTAGGAGGGACCCCAAGGTGGAAGACCTTATTTACTTTACTGTTTACCATTTATGTTGTTTTTATGAGATTTGATGTAACCCCGGTGGGGATGGATTGAAAAGAGGATTGTTGTAATAAAGACTATTTTGGATTGTGGATTGCTTTATTGAACTTTACTGTCTTGAATGTGTTGTGGATTTTTAAAATGTTATGTTCAGGGTTTGCACCCTAACCCCTTTGCCCTCCGTGTGGGTACAAGGGGAGTCACGTACCGGTTTCCTCGGGTTGGAAATCCGGGGCGTGACAATATGGTATCAGAGCATGGTCTAGTTGGCCTAGGGTAGTGGGCGGACCTGGTTATCCTAAGTCCTTTGGAGGAGCCTGGAGGGACATGCCTGATCAACATGGTCCTCTTTGAGCCTCCAAGGTGTACTTAGGGTAGTCCAGTCTTGTGGTAGGATTTGCATGCATTGGCATTAGGGCACTAGTTGCATTTGCTGTGAATGTGTGCTAAGCTGTGGATTAGATCATATGATTAAGTGAAATGTGCAACTCTGATTTGTTTGGCAATGTGTACTGAACTGTGCAATGTGATTGATACGATGTATGTGTGCAATGTCATGTGATAGTGGAATTGATCAGTGGGGTAGAGGTAGTGACGCGATAGATTATAAATTCGTTTTGACGTTTGTGCTTCTTACTTCGTGTAGTAAGAATGCCGCCGAGGAGAGTGACACGTGCGTCCGGGGCAGTGGCTGATGAGTCATCTGCCCATGAGGGTCCGGGTGCGGGACCGTCCGTTGGAGGGCATGCGTTGTTACTGGCACGGCTACAAGAAGGCATCCGGCGGGGAGTACGAGAGCTACGGGAGGGACTCGCGGGACGTTCGGGAGGAGGTGCGCCGTGAGATGGCAAAGACAACGGTGGTGCCACCACCACCACCACCAGGGAGAGCTGCCTTGTGAGCGTGAGAGTTCGCCGGGTGGTGTACCGACTCGTGCAGAGGATGACGTGGTGACACGGTTCCGAAAGGAACAACCTCCGCGATTCAAGGGGGAAGGTGAACCCGTGGTAGCTGAATAGTGGTTGAGGCAGATAGAGCATGTGTTCTCCTTTCTCCTGCCCCGGGAAGAGGATAAGGTGCGACTTGGCAATTCAGCAGTGGAGGGGGATGCTTTGGAGTGGTGGACGAGTGTCGCGGGGAGCCGTGCGGTGCAACTCATGCTTTGGGAGGAGTTCTTGCAACTCTTCCATGAGGAGTTCTTCCCGGAATCAGTGAGATGGCAGAAGAGGGAAGAATTCGGCAGCTTGAAGCAAGGATCCAGGACGGTACCTGAGTATGAGCGGGAGTTCCGAAGCTTGAGTAGGTTTGCTCCTGAGACTGTGGCAAGGGAGGACCTGAAGGCCCACAAGTTCACCTTGGGTCTCAGGCCAGCCCTTAGGCAGAGGGTGGCAATTCTACGCTTGAGGACCTATGCTGAGGTTGTGGAGACGGCCCGTATAGCTGAGAGGGAGCTGGATGATGGGAGGCAGACCCATCAGGGTCGCCCGTTGCAGGGTGGGTTGGAGCGTGATTCCGGGTCTAAGCGGCCCAAGACCGAGGAAAGGGATAGCGGTTCCTTTCGCGGCCTGGGGGACAACCATCGGTGCCCCCCAGGGAGGTCTAGCTTTGGCGGTAGCAGACAGGAAGGTCCAGCAGGGAGGACTCCCCGCCGGTTGTCATTGTTGTGGGGAGCAAGGCCACTTCAAGAGGGAGTGTCCCAAGAAGAACCGGCGATGCAATAGCTGTGGACGAGAAGGCCATTTGAGCCGGGTTTGCCGGAGTAGCAACAAGGGAGTTGGAGGCATGGCATCCAGCATGAGGAATGACGCCAGTTTCCGTACACCAGCAGAGAGACCAGCTCCTCAGTGGCAGGCTAGTCAGGCAGGATCGAGTCAGACCCGACCCCTGGGGAGGCCGGAGCGGCAACAGACTGAAGCTGGAGGCAACCTTAGCGGGAAGCGTCCAGTGAGTGAGCCGACCAGTGGCACGGGCCAAGGAAGGGTGTTTGCGCTGGAGGCGACGTACTAGGAGGAGGCTGAGCTACCGCCCCCACCAGCTGAGGGTGGAGCAGGACCATCGGTGGTTAGAGGTACCCTCTTGATTTCCCGTACGTTAGCTTCTGTTCTTTTTGATACGGGTGTATCGTGTTCCTTCGTTGCCGAGCTTCTTATTGATGGCTTGGGGTTAGCTTGTGTGGAGGCCGCGAGGCCCCTAGTTGTGGAGTCTCCGGTGGGAGGCATGATTGAGGTACGACGTGTGTGTCGTGACTGTGTGTTAACCCTAGGAGAGGTGGAGCTGAGTTTTGACTTGTATGTAATGCCTTTGAGGATGTTTGACCTGATCTTGGGTATGGATTGGCTTATGGCCTTCCAGGCCAAGATAGATTGTTATCGGCGGCGTGTATCGTTCGTGACACCTGCAGGGACCTCTTGCACCCTGCAGGGGGAGTGGGACTGTGAGGCGAGTCGGGCTGGACCGGTGTTGGACCAGTGGGGTGCCATTACCCACAGGTTGGCAGCCTTGACCTTTGCTAAGGTGGGTAAGGTGGAAAAAAGGGTGTGGCCCGCTGTTGTGGACCAATTTCAGGATGTCATCCCTGACCAGTTGAGGAGTTTACCTCCGCAGAGGAGTGTGGAGTTCACCATTGAATTGGTGCCGGGAACGGGTCCGATTTCCCAAGTAGCGTATCGTATGGGGCCAGCCGAGCTGAGGGAGCTACAGAGGCAAATCGAGGAGTTGGTGGGCCAAGGGTATATCAGACCGAGTACCTCACCTTGGGGTGCTCCGGTGCTCTTTGCTAAGAAGGCTGATGGCACACTTCGTCTCTGCATCGACTACAGGAAGCTGAATTCAGTGACTGTGAAGAATAAGTACCCGTTGCCTCGGATAGATGACCTGTTTGACCAATTAAGTGGGGCCCAGTGGTTTTCCAAGATAGATTTATGGTCGGGGTATCACCAGCTCAGGGTTAGGGAGGAGGACATCCCTAAGACAGCTTTTCGGTGCAGGTATGGGCATTATGAGTGGGTAGTGATGCCTTTCGGGCTCACTAATGCGCCAGCGGTGTTCATTCATTTGATGAACCAAGTCTTTGCCCCATACTTAGACTTGTTCGTGGTGGTGTTTATCGACGATATCTTGGTGTATTCCAAGACCGAGAAGGAGCATGTGGAGAACTTGGCAACAGTGTTGCAAACTTTGAGGGACCAACAGCTGTTTGCTAAGTTTAGCAAGTGTGAGTTTTGGCTTCAGGAGGTTCACTTTCTTGGCCACGTGGTGTCAGCTAAGGGAGTTAGGGTGGACCCAGCCAAGATTGAGGCTGTGGCATCGTGGGCGAGGCCAACCAACGTTTTTGAGATCCGTAGCTTTCTTGGCTTAGCGGGGTATTATCGCCGTTTTGTAGAGGGGTTCTCCCGTTTGGTGGCTCCTATGACGGCGTTGACTAGGAAAGGAGTGAAATTCGAGTGGACGGACAAGTGCCAGCAGGCATTTGAGACTCTCAAAACCCGTTTGACCACTGCACCGGTGTTGAGGTTACCTCGGGAGGATATTCCATATGAGGTATACTGTGATGCGTCCAGGGTTGGTTTGGGGTGTGTGCTTATGCAGGAGCACAGTGTGGTGGCTTATGGGTCAAGGCAGCTGAAGCCTCATGAGCAGAATTATCCTACTCATGACCTTGAGTTAGCGGCCGTCATCTTCGCCCTGAAGAGTTGGCAGCATTACCTCTTGGGGGGAGAAGTTTGTGGTGTTCTCGGATCACAAGAGCCTTCGATACATCTTTACCCAAAGGGACTTGAATTTGAGGCGAGAGGAGATGGGTGGAGTATTTGCAGACCTTTGACTTTACTCTTGCCTATACCCCGGGCAAGGGTAATATTGTGGCCGACGCGTTGAGCGAGAAAAGGGAAAGCCGAGGTGGCCGTGAGAGAGTGGAAGCGATGGAGCGGTTGGCGATGTTGCGGTGCAGCCTGTTGTTCGTGATGGTGGGACAGTCCTGAGTCCTTTGGTGGTTGTGCCTGAGTTGTACCAGCGCGTCCGGGAGGAACAGCTGGGTGACATTGAGTGTGAGGTTCTCCGTGCCCGTATTGAGGCTGGTGAGCTATCTGAGGACTGGACAGAGGGTCCTGAGCATGAGTTGTCATTTCAGGGGCGGTTGGTAGTGGCTTCTTCCCTTAGGGATGAGGTGATGAGGGAGTTTCACCAGTCTAGAGTTGCTGTGCATCCAGGGGGTACGAAGATGTACCATGCGCTTCGGGGACATTTTTGGTGGCCTGGGATAAAACGCGATGTGGCTGCCTTTGTTTCGCGGTGCCTCACCTGTCAGCAGGTGAAGGCTGAGCATCAGCGGCCGGCGGGCATGTTACAGCCATTGCCCATAGCGGAGTGGAAGTGGGACCACATAGCGATGGATTTTGTGACTGGTCTTCCACCCACCACAGGGAGGAAAGATATGATTTGGGTGATTGTGGATCGACTCACAAAGTTGGCCCATTTCCTGGCTGTTCGCGAGCGGGACTCTATTGGGACCTTGAGTCAGCTGTACATGAACGAGATTGTGAGACTGCATGGAGTACCATCATCGGTTGTCTCTGACCGGGATTCGAGGTTCACTTCCCGTTTTTGGGCAGGTTTGCAGGAGGCTATGGGGACCAAGCTTCACTTGAGTACAGCCTTTCACCCTGAGACTGACGGCCAGACAGAGAGGACGAATCAGACTTTGGAGGACATGTTACGGGCCTGTGTGTTAGACTTTGGGGGTTCGTGGGCAACTCACCTTGCTTTGGTGGAGTTTGCCTACAATAACAGTTATCAGGCATCCATTGGGATGACTCCTTTTGAGGCGTTGTATGGGCGGCCGTGTCGGTCACCTTTGTGTTAGACCGAGGTGGGGGAGACAGCTCTCTTGGGACCGCAGTTGGTTCAAGAGGCTACCGAGAAGGTTAAGTTGATTCGTCAGCGTTTGTTATCAGCTCAGAGCCGGCAGAAATCTTAAGCGGATCAGCGGCGACGACCTTTGGAGTTTTCTGTTGGTGATCATGTGTTTCTTCGTGTTTCTCCACGTCGTGGACATCGACGGTTTGGGCGAGGTTCCAAGCTATCTCCGCGGTTTATTGGTCCTTTTGAGATTCTGGATCGTGTGGGACCTGTAGCCTACCGGTTAGCATTACCGTCGCGGTTGAGTCGAGTGCACAACGTGTTTCACGTGTCCCAGTTGCGGAAGTATCACCCTGACGCCACTCATGTGATCGATTGGGGGACATTAGACATTGAGGATGACATGTCCGTTGTTGAGGCCCCTATCCGTATCCTAGATCGGCGAGAGAAGCTTTTGCGTGGTCGTGCTATTCCTTTGGTTCGCGTGCTGTGGCAGCACCGTGGCATTGAGGAAGAGACGTGGGAACGTGAGTCCGTGATGCGTGAGCAGCACCCAGACTTGTTCGAGGACGAACAATCTTAAGCGTGGGAGGTGGCTGTTGGCCAAGGGATAGTGATGTGTTTTCTTGTATTAGTTGTGTACGATTTGGTGTATTTGTATTGTCTTTTAAAGACATGTGTTCTAATTTGTGATGTGTTTTGAGATGTGTATTCGTGACATGCGAACATGTGTTATATGCATTATTGTGGTTATGGATTATGGTGGTACCTTGTTATGTGCTGTTATGTGTTGTGCGCAGTGTATGACCCATTTGGGTGTTGTGGCAAATGGGTAGCTTGTGTTTATTTTCCTCGTATGTCATTTCTTTTCGAGGACGAAAAGTCTTAAGGGGGAGAGGATGTAAGGACCCGTACCTTGAGTTAGTCACAGTTTTGCCTTCTGAGTAGAGTTTTTCTAGATTTTGACCTAGTGAATGGACTCCAATGAATTCACGTGCAAAAGGAAAGATGCTTAGAATGATGTCCTCTATCTACCACAGAAGTTTCAGGCCAAATGGACGTGTATGTGAGGTGCACGTGAAATGGGTCCATTTCACGTGCAAGTGTGGTTGTCTTCTACATAATGCAAGGAGGCTAGGGGTGAAGTTAGAGCGCATTTGGAGTGCATTTGGAGGTGCACGTGAATTGGGGAATTCACGTTCAAATTGGCGTGCAGCCATATTTTTGCATGGTTCCCTTGGTTTTGACATTCTAATGAACTTTCTCCAAAGGACCATGTTGAAATTCTGAGTATTTTGGCCTATATGGGTGCGGAAGGGTGCTAACTTGTGTGATCAAAACTACGTCGTTTTGATGCTGGGATTCACTTAACTAAAACTACGTCGTTTTGATGTTGTGTTGTCTATATAAGGAGGAGAAGCCCCTCTGTTTTAGGTTTAGGGTTTGTTGCTCCACCAGCCGTCGCAGAGAGAGAGAGAGAGAGAGAGAGAGAGAGAGAGAGAGAGAGAGAGGGGAAGGAGAGCTCCTGGTTGCTGCCGGGCGTCTTGCGTGGGTGGTCAGAGTCTCGTGGGTGGACGACGTTCGGCGTGGGATCAGACTATTGCTGTGTTGTTGCGTCTTACTTGAGGTAGGGGTTCTGTTCTTCCTAAATTCTCCTCTGTCCTAGGGTTCTAGGGCAGATTATGAATTATGCCTGTTTATATATATATATATATGTAATCCATATAGGTGTGATCTCCTATATGGATGTTGGCCTTCAATGGCAATTTTGATGTATTCTGGTGTTGGATGGTGTGCATATTAAGTGTTTGATAAAATGCCTGTGTGGATATGTCTGTGTGTATATGCCCAGTATGTGTTTGATTTTATGCCTGATGGGCTGTGCGAACCAAGTGTTTGGTATTATGCCTGTGAAAGTGTGTATGCTACGTGTTTGGTTTAATGCTTGTGTGACCTTGTATGTTGTGCTTGTGGAACCCGGTGGCTGTGGAAGCCCGGGACTGGAACTGTTAGCCTGTATGGCTAAGCCTACATGGCTGTGGATATGTTAGTCCGTGTGGCTAAGCCTAAATGGCCATGGATATGTTAGCCCGTGTGGCTAAGCCTGAGAGGCTGTGGATATGTTAGCCCGTGTGGCTAAGCCTAAGTGGCTGTGGATATGTTAGCCTATATGGCTAAGCCTGTATGGCTGTGGATAGGTTGGTGCCATTTGAATGTGGAATACTTGTTTACATTTTATTGTCACTACACTGCACCTGTACACTCTCATGTAGACGCTAGGAGCATGGGATGGGTTGGGGAGACATGATCCCTACTGAGCTGTGGTTGCTCACCCCTCCCTCTATTTTGTGTTTTCTTTCAGGAACATACAGGCGTTAGGAGGGACCCCAAGGTGGAAGACCTTATTTACTTTACTGTTTACCATTTATGTTGTTTTTATGAGATTTGATGTAACCCCGGTGGGGATGGATTGAAAAGAGGATTATTGTAATAAAGACTGTTTTGGATTGTGGATTGCTTTATTGAACTTTACTGTCTTGAATGTGTTGTGGATGTTTAAAATGTTATGTTCAGGGTTTGCACCCTAACCCCTTTGCCCTCCGTGTGGGTACAAGGGGAGTCACGTACCGGTTTCCTCGGGTTGGAAATCCGGGGCGTGACATAGACAGCTGGTCTAAGGTGGAGCAGAGGAAAGTAAAGCTTGGCTTCAAGGAAAAAGCCATACTTTTCTCTGCGCTCGACGATGATATGTTCACGGATGTGTAAGACTTAGAGATAGCGAAGGAGGTATGGGACAAGCTATGTCTCATCTATGAAGGAGATGCACAGATACAGGACAACAAGATTTCCATGCTCAAGCAGGAGTATGAAGCCTTCAAATGTGAACTGAAGGAATCACTGGACAGCATATACAAACGGTTCACAGGTCTAATTCAACGAATGATGACTTACAATGTTGAGATCTCTTAGAAGGACAAGAATGACAAGTTTCTGAGACCTCTACCCTTGAGACTGCTAATAAAGACATCAGCCATCCGTCAGCTGAAGGAGTGGAAAACTAGTGCCTTGGAAGCACTATATGGGGACCTCAAGACATTCAAAATGTAAAAAGAAGAACTTGAGGCATTTCAGAACCCTTCCAAGAAAAAGGAGAAATCGGTTGCCTTTGAGGCGGCTACTGAACCAAGGGAACCATCTTCAGAAGAAGAAGATGATGCTGAAGAACTTGTTTCAGATAGCGCCTCAGCTAAAGAGGTGGCGTTTCTAATCAAGAAACTACTGAAGAGAAGGGGGAACTACAGGAGGAAAGCAAGGCAGTCATCCTCATCTTTCTCTAAGGGAAAAGATAAGGAGAAGTTGCAGTGTTACCACTGTAACAGGCCCGGTCACTTCGCTGCCAACTGTTACAAGCTAAAGAGGGAGAAAAAGGAGGCAGCTGAGCAGAAAAAGAACAAGAACAAGTTCAGAAAAGGCAAGATTGACCCTACCCTATTTCTCAAAGAAGGAAAAGGATCACCCTTGATTGTTCAGATTTATGTTGATGACATCATCTTCAGATCAAGGGACAAAAAGCAGTGTGAAGAATTCTCCCATCTGATGAAAAGTGAGTATGAAATGAGTATGATGGGAGAACTTTCATTCTTTCTTGGGTTGGAGGTCAAGCAGTTGAAGGATGGGATCTTTATCAGTCAAACCAAATACACTAAGGAGATTCTGAACAGATTCAAGATAACTGATGTGATTCACATGAAAACGCCCATTCCTACAAATGCCAAATTGGATATGGATGAAGCAGGAAAAGAAGTGGATATCACAGAATACAGAAGCATGATTGGATCTTTGCTGTATCTCATAGCAAGCAGACCTGATATAATGTTTATAACATGCATCTGTGCAAGATACCAACCAAGCAAATCCCAAGGAGTCGCATATGTCTCATGTCAAAAGGATTATGCGGTATCTCAAGGTAACTGAAAATTTGGGACTTTGGTACCCAAAGGAGTCTGAATTTAAACTGAGAGGCTTTTCAGATGGAGATTTTGCTGGCTGCAGGATTGATAGGAAGAGCACAAGTGGAACATGCCAACTGCTTGGCAACAGACTTGTATCCTGGTTCAGCAAGAAACAGAATTCAGTTTCAACTTCAACAGCTGAAGCTGAATATATTGCTGCAGGAAGTTGCTGTACTCAGTTGCTTTGGATGACCAGTCAACTTTCAGACTATGGATTTAACCTGAAGCCTATGCCACTATATTGTGACAATACAAGCGCCATTGCAATTTCCAACAATCCAGTCATGCATCCAGAAACCAAGCACATTGAGGTCAAACATTACTTCATACGTGATCATGTGCTGAAGAATAACATTTCCCTTGAGTATATATCCACTGATGACCAGCTTGCTGATATATTCACCAAACCACTGCACGAAGCCAGGTTCAATGAACTTCTGACGAAACTCAGCATGCTAGATTTAACTCCATAATTCTTAATTGCATGTCCTGTGTTTCATTTCAAACTAAATACCTGTGCACAAACATAAGGATGACACTGTTAATGACTGGTTATCTCTCCATGAAAATTAGTAGTGTCTAAGTGTAATTCATACATTTCTACTACGAGTAATTGAGAAATCACATGGTTGAAACTTGCTACCTCTGAACCTGGTACAAGTCTTTTATGCAACCTGTCATGATTCTACAAGTCGTGAGTGTAATGAATGCATTTCCCTTCATAACCATCAATTGATATTCCCATTATTTGTTGTTCTTCTTTTGAGTGAATATCACCTGTGTGGCATTGCATTCATTAACTAGCAGGAACTGTAGTATCTCATGGTACTGTTGGCTTGCACAGAAAGGATCCTCAATGATTTAATGCTCTAAGGATGATTGAGACTATAGTACTTGAGAATCATAAGAAGCCTATTACTCAAAAAGAGCTGATACCTTTCAATGGAAAAGGCAAGGTGAAAAAGGCAAAAAGAGACTATAAAATAGATTGCCTATCTTAGGGGGAGTCCTCACTTCTACCCTCAAATGTGTCTCCTTCAGAGTAATAATTGGAGTTCAAACTGTATGATCATCTGATATCCAAAAGAAACTGTGTTGAGCTCTGTCACAATGAAAAGGTTAATGAATTAGCACTGAAAATGCGTGCTCTACAAAGAAAAAGGGGCAGCTGACACAAACAATATGAATGATCAACCTCCAAACTCTATACATGTATTATGTTGTAAGTTAGACATTGATAGAGTGTGTGTTTTGATTCTCAATAGGACAATCCTGTCTCTCATCATTTATGCTGAACTGAAAATCATTGTTGGATCAGGGTTTGTGGTAAGATTCGGTTGACCATGAGTATACCAAACAGTGTAATCCTAGTTCCTGAATCATACTCACATGCTGATTCGAGAGTGAGAGGGTGAGGCCTTCACTGAGTGAGTTTTGCTAATATGTGAGCTGATTGTCGAATTCATGACTGGGTTGGTAAAATGAACTGACTATGGTTTACTGGATGCTATGTTAACATTGGGATCAATTTTCTGCATAAAGAATTGAATGACGAAGCACTTAGTCATTTCTAAGGTTAATGGAAAGGTAAATGGTCGTCAAACAGTAGTCATACATGTAAAACAGGTATTTTGGTTATGAGAAGTTAAGCTCGGAACATGTACTCATAATTCCATTTATAGCACTGTTCATCATGCATGTTTTTAGGAGATATCATATGAGTCACATTCGTGTTGATAAGTGTTGAAAAAGGTCCAATGGAATCCGCCACTGTCGCTGAATCCATAGTCGATCATGAAACACAAAGCATTGAACAACTGCTGCCTCGAAGACTGCTTTTTCGTAGCCTCGAAGCTCGGAGACTTTCTACACAGCCTCATAGGGTCACAGTCCTGAGGGTTGAAGCTTAACGGATTTGGCTCCCTTATTGCTCAAGCGTTGAAGACATGTAAGCATGCTACTGTGCACTTAAAATTCAAAATACACCGACACAAGAGGTGACGTGCACTCATTGCTTGAGTACACCAACAGGTGGATTCGAAAGATAAAGAGAAGGGTTAGAGAAAAGGACACGGACCCTGAAGATGAACCGACAGAGTGTGTGACTTCTATGGTACACTTCTCACCTCATATATAAGTCACTGATAGAGACGGAGCCCAGAGGTACATTCTTCATTTTCACACTTGAACCCTAACCCTAAGAGCTCTCTCTCTCTTCGATCCTTGTTCTCTCTCTCTCTCTCTCTCCTCTGACCACCTTCAAACCTTACAATCTCTCTCTATAACCTCTATGGCAGGCCTCAGCTCATCGATGGCAGAAGGTCTAG
This sequence comes from Taxillus chinensis, assembly GCA_023512835.1. Classification (NCBI taxonomy): domain Eukaryota; kingdom Viridiplantae; phylum Streptophyta; class Magnoliopsida; order Santalales; family Loranthaceae; genus Taxillus; species Taxillus chinensis. The sequence goes on along the minus strand of CM042088.1, from coordinate 14,538,512 downwards.
GCAAAATCATCCTGGGTTTCATTGTCGACTGGGAAGCCATAGGTGACGCGAAGGTTAGCTGGCTGGGCGAGTTCAGAAATTGCCTCGATGAATCTTGGATTGCATCTGTATGCTCAAGGATGCATGATATATTGGTGGAAGACGGCTTGGAGTTTCACGAAACTTCGGCGATCTTTGAAGACGACCTGGTGGGAACAGTACATGGAAATTCGAGTCTCTGCCGAAACGTTTCGAAATGCACTTCCACTCCCTAAAGGTAACTTTGAACCTCTACCCAGTCTCTCCAGAGAAGAGTGTAAGTCTTTTCTGGGGTATTCGAACCCTGGAAAGCAAGGTCGGGGAGCCCTGAAGATTGGGTTCTCCGGTCAGGCACTGACGACTCTCATAGTCACCGGATAGTGCCTAATGTGCAAGAAGACTGCTCATGATTCTGCAAGCCATGAGCAGATGAAGATCATGTGTAGTGTACTTCAAGGAAAAATAATAGAATGGGGAGCTCAACTACACAACATGATCAAGAGCAAGAAGGGGCACTTTGGACTGGTTCTTACTAAAATCCTAAGGTTCCTTCACCCTGACGTATTCAATCATCGACCCATAGTGCCACTACCAGCCAAGTTTATCTTCAAGAGCATATACGAGGATGGCCGTCCAGAAATCAAGCCTATGAAAAGGCCCGGGTCGAGTGTGAGAAGTCTCACTGAGGACACTGCAAGTTCTATTTGAGCCCCAGCTCCTAGACCACGTCAAGAAGCACCTGTTCCTTAGACTTCTCGAGCATCCTCTGTGTCTGCGGCAACGGTCCATATAGCTGAAGTGGTGGAGAATATTGTTAGAACCTGTCTCCCCACTGACCCTACACCAGAGGAAGCTCAACCTGTTGATAGGCCCAGTGATACTGCAGAGGTAAGAGAGCCTGCAGCTAGAGGGCAGTCACCGATACAGGAAACCCCAGAGGTTAGGGGTACAACACCTGTTCTGTTAAGTTCTCTTGGGGAGTCTGAGCTAGAAGACTTTTATGTTGAGTATGCCAAGGCTCATATGACCCCCGCTGATTTGAGGAAGGCATGGATTGCCTTTGGCAAGTAGATGGTAGATAGAGACCATCTGATGAGTTGGTTGGTAGAGCAGGGTTTTGTGAGGAGAGACCCAGCGGAAGCTGTTTCAATGGTTGCCCCATCTCCCATCATGGTGGACACACCTATCCCATCAGCTCCCCATGATGTGACAATAGATTCAGCAGCTGAGGCGGAGGAAGCGGAAGAAGCACGAGAAGCACTTGCAGCTGAGGCAAGTAGCTCTGAGGCTGAAGCAGCACCACAGGGTTTTATACCTGTGGATGGCTCTGAGATGGCCACACCACCTGCACCGCTAACTCATCAAGTGGCCACTTAGGTGAGTGAGGATTCAACAGCCCATATCCCAATGGCTATTCCATTGACGGCTGCATCTCACTCCCGTTCCCTGACGGCTGAAGAGGTAGATCTTCTTGCAACCAAAGTCCTTGAGAAATTGATTTCCTCAGGTATCCTTAAAGCATCAGTATCTCAAGTTTTTGAGGAATGACTTGCTGCGGTAGAATCAGGCATGGAAGAGGTACAAACTCAAGTAGAATTATCTGACCGTACCCTAGAGAAGGTGCAACAAGAGATGATGTCTCTCACGCGTGTAAACTCCGATGGGTTCAGACATCTGGAGGATCACTGTGAAGACATAAAAGGTGCTTACTAGAGGCAATACCAAGGTCTCAGTACAATCTTGGGGGCCATCCTTTTCGAATGTCATCGCCTTGCCAGTGGGGAGATAGCTCTAACTGTCAACGACCCACACAAGCTGCCAACAGACAGGCCTGCACCTGAACCAGTTGAAGATCCTACACAATCAGCAGAGCCTACTCCAAGTTATTCACCACCTCCACCAACAGCCATTTACTCCCGTGGGCGAAAGCGTGTGCACAAAACCACTGTACTGACAGACTCTGATGATGGTGATGATGTGCCCATTGGGACACGCATGAAGAAGCATTCTACTGCTCCAGGCCAAACCTCATCCTCCACTCAGCCTGGTCCCTCCACGACCCATCCAAGTCCGGATGAGTACTCCATGCCAGCTTCACCCACTAAACCAGCTGCTACCTCCACCACTACAATGATGGTACCACCACGCACTGTCACTTTAGGAGCCAGCCCAGCCGAATTTGCCGCTTTCAATCGCTATGTTGCTGGGGACACCACTGCGTGGACATGTGGCTACGAGGCATTCTTCACTGGACCTAACCTATGTTGTTTACTACACAACGGTGATGAAATGGATAATATTGAGATGACACAGTTCATCTTTGCCCAAAAGTCCTATCTGGAGAAGCTTCCTCTCCATATCCGCCGAGATACCCGTGTGGAGCTCTGTTTGCCTATTATGCAGGCTCAGCTCATTGATGATGCCTCAATGATCGAGTTTATTCAGGGTCACAGATATGAGAACTCCTTCCGTCCATGGAATGAGGTCAACCATGTGCTCATCCCCTACTTGTCAACATCCCCACACTGGTTTCTTCTCAATATCGATTTCAAGAACCAGAGGATCGTCATCTTTAACTCCAAGCCTACTACTCTACTACTCCATCGGCGGGAACAACTCCGTGAATTCAATCGCACCCTCACGCGTGTCATGCAGGGATATTCGCATGGGTGTGGTGGCTATCATCTGTCAAAACCGATGGAGATTACTCGAGTCAAGCAAGGCGTTCCTGCTCAGGATGATGCTCATAGTTGTGGTTTCTATGTATGCCACTATATTCGTATTTTGACCACCACTAGGCTTCCCTGCCCTTGTGCTTGAATTCGATCGTGTGAGCAGTTGAGCTGCCTCGTTACATCTGACTACTGCTCAACTCCAGCGCGAGCAAGCTATTTTTCTGTTTACGCAAAGTGTAAAATATTCTGACTTTAAACCGTAACTGTCTTGTACTCTATTTAATTGTACACTGCTCTTCTTATTTCCTCTTTCTGTGTACTTTCTTTCTCTCAGTTACTTCTTGTTTATCTCTTTGTTATGCTGCCTACTGTTGTCTACTTTCTTGTGTTGCTCCCATGTGTTCTGGTGCTTGTTCCCCACCCCAGAAAGGGGGAGTGTGTCTCAGGGGGAGCAAGGTCGTAGGGGGAGTTATCTTCGCAGGGAGGCAGCTATGACGCTTCATGACTACGGGGGAGAGGAGTGTGCATTTTCTTAATTTCAATCTCCCTAAATTTTTATCATGCAAAGAGATTATCTGTTAACTTTAAACTGCCCATCAAACTCGTAGTGTCAGACTTCATGTTTTTCACCCGTTGTCAACTTACATTAAATAGGGGGAGATTGTTGGAAATATAGGATTTGATGAAGTTGCCAAAATACAGTCTAAGTCTAGAGACTCGAAGATTCGAAGGTCGTAGGGTCGAAGAGTCGACGTTCGTAGAAATAGACCTGTCACAGGACATATTGGTGAGAGGCTCGTAGACTCGTAGGGTCTGGAGACTCGAAGTAAAAATATGATAGAACATGTTGCGACTTGTAGATCCAGGGTCGAAGGTCGTAGAGTCGAAGTGCGAAAAAGGAGAGTACTGCAAGCGTAAATAAATCCAGAGACTCGAAGAGTCAAAGAATTCTAAAGAACAGTAACCAACTTTAAATGACTCGAAGACTCGAAGCCCGTAGAACTGTAGAGTCCCTAAGAGTGCCTAAGTCAATTAACAGAACGGAAAGTAGACTCGTAGACTCCAAGGTCGTAGAGTGGAACCTTAGAACACTGTTAAGAAAATAGGACTTGCAGACTCGTAGGTAGAAGATCGAAGAGTCGAAGCCAAAAAGATTGACCAACTAAAATGAAACTGTAATGCAAGAGTCGTAGAGTCGTAGACTCAAGGGATACAAGTAATTTAAGGAACTTGTCAGACACATCACGGACTCGAAGATCATGAAGGCAAAAAGTAATAGCTGAAGGGTCGTAGCCGTAGAGTCGAAGACTCGTAGAATACGGAAACTCAGTACATGAGCAAATGCGAAAGGCCAAGGAAGAAATGTAAAGTTTAAGACTCGTAGAGTCGAAGGTATTCAAGGTCGAAGACTCACAGAGTCGAAGAGCCTCTTAGTCAAGTAAAATAAGCTGAGATACCCGAGGGTCATAGATTCGCAACTACAACAACGGGTAGATTAGGCGCACTTCGAAGAAGTCACTCTAAGAGCCATTAGGATAGTCACAGACTAGTAGAGTCGTAGACTCATAGAGTCGCAGACTTAGAGTTAATAAAGTGACACAATAGACTTAATCTAACTCGAACTCTAGCCTCAGAGACTCAAAGATATGTGAGTCATAGACTCATAGATATCGACACTGTAAAGCCTGAAGTAAACTTCCATAACCTCAACAGGCTCTAATTGAAACCTTCGAGTCATCAAACCTACGAGGCACCCACCTTCAAGGCATACTTAAACCCTAAGCATATTCACTTAGGGATATCTTCAGCTAGGGTTTGTACAGTAAGCCTGCGCCGTCTCGAGCAGCTGGAGTGCAGTTAATGCTGCATTAAGTGCAATCAACCACTTTCCACGGATAAATGGTCAAGATTGACTGCGCAAGTGTGGGCATGCAACTGCGCAGCATGGGCAACAGATCTACAAATCAGAGCAGATCTACCCATCCCCTGACATCCCGCTTATCCAGTGGCGGGAAGTCAGTCTGTCGGATGGACAACTAGGCGCACAACAATCTAAACTTAAAATATATATCTCTCACACTTAACGACAAAAAGTGGAGTTAGTCTCTTTCTCTGAAAGCGTGGAATATACAGAATACAAGAAAAAGGATTCTTACACACATTAAGATATAGATCTTTTGCAGAATTCATAGAAGAGTTCCAATACTAGAGAGAGAGAGACTTAGAGAGAGAAAAAGAACTTCTAAGTGCTGTGCGCCGCGTTGAACCAAGATCAAGATCAAACGTTGTGATCCATCATATACACTTGTTCACCTAAGATTCAACACGATTATCTAGTCTACCCTCAGTGTTGTTTTCCACAAATCAAAACTATCACGGACCATTCCTTACACAACTGAGATCTGTGAACAAGGAGCATTACTACATCTTAGATTTGTTTGATAGTTCATAACTCACATTATCACTCAAATTACTACTATAATCTTCTCCATAAATACTTCCAACATAGTTATCCTTAAAAGTACCACATACCAGCAAGCAGTCTAGCTTTCGTGCACGAAGAAAGTCTATTCACCCCCCCCCTCTAGACTCACTTTGGGACCTACAGGTTTATATGATCATGCCCAGTGAATCCAATCAGTACAAGTAGGCAAGCAAGTGAGATTGGGTAGACCTTGTTCGGGATTTTCCCCACATTTGGGAGACATCTTTCGAGGGGTTGAGGATGTACTTCTGGTGGTAGGACCACTCCGTTAATCCATGTCTTGTGGGCAAGAGGCTTAAAAGAGGTGAGGAGGTGGGAGGCTAGTATGTTCTCTCTTACATGAGTTCTACACTGTAGTTTATTTTGTGTGTTTTGGTTGCTTTGTTTTGTTGCATGTGTTGCATATGTGTTAAAGGTCTATGTCAGAGTTCTTATGTGTGGGTATCATGGCATACATATGTAGAGGAGTAGGAGGTGATGCATTAGCGTAATATATGCGGTGTGAGGATGAAGAGGGGTGTTATGTGTGATGTTGTCGATGTTATTCCTTGTCATATGTGATGGCATGCTAAGTTAAAGTGTTAGAGTGTTGATGAGTTTTGATTCACAGAATTCAGTCAGTTGTGAGTTTTTGCTTGGAAGGGGTATTTGTGCTACTCCTTTGGGGGAGATTTGTGTCGTGCGGGTATTATGGGGTCTTTGTGCTACATATGTTCTTCTTGAAAGTCTTTCATGTGCATTATTATGCGGTAAGTGAGATAGTTCACGCCATCAAGGTGTTGGTATGTTTGGGTGCTCCGAGAAAGTCTTGAATCAGGTGTTTACATGTATTATTTTCTGTGCTTACTGGGAGGAATTGCGGTGACCACATTAAGCTAAGGCTATAACTTGAGTATTTCATAGTTAATTTGAGTGTTTTGCTAGTATGTTGAGGAAAAAGGCACGTTTTTTTTGTTATAGGGGAGTTGGTGGCCTATGAAGTGGAGTATGTCATGGAGGCAAAGGATTCGGTTGTGACCCGTGAGCGGTGACACAGAGGTATTAGTTGATGTTTTGTTGTAGGTAAGAGAACTTTCCAAGTTGGAGAGAGAGCTATGTTATTTATTATTAACCGATGTCAAGGGATAAGTTACACCTTATCGCATGGGGTGTCTGCTGACTTAATATGAAAGCTGATGTGGCAGTGAGAGAGTGAGAGCTCATGGAACAGTTGGCAATGTTGTAGTTACAGCCTATTGCTCGTGATGGTAGGATAGTTCTAAGCCCTATTGTTGTTGTGCCTAAGCTGTACCAGCGAGTCCGGGCGGGTGATATAGAGTGTGAGGTTCTTCGTGCCCGTATAGAGGCTAGTGAGCTATCTGAGGATTGGACAGAGGGTCTTGAGCATGAGTTGTCTTTTTAGGGACGGCTAGAAGTGGCTTCGTCTCTCTGGGATAAGGTGATGAGGGATTTCCATCAGTCTAGGGTTGCTGTGCATCCAGGGGGTATGAAGATGTACCATGCACTTCAGGGGCATTTTTTTTGTGGCCTAGGATGAAACATGATGTGGCAGCATTTGTTGTGAGGTGCCTTACTTGTCTACAAGTGAAAGCTGAGCATCAACGACCGGCGGGTATGTTGCAACCGTTGCCGATAGCGGAGTGGAAGTGGGACCACATAACGATGGATTTTGTGATTAGTCTTCCACCCACTATTGGGAGGAAAAACATGATATGGGTGATTGTGGATCGGCTTATGAAGTCAGCCCATTTTTTTTCCGTTCGAGAGTGGGATTCCATTGGGGCTGTAAAGACTCGTATTTGGGTAGTTTTGAGAGATAGTCATTCTATGGGGATGTAACTATCTGGATGGTAGTGTAACCGTTGATATGAGCATTTTGACTGTACTTGGGCCCAATTTCGAGTCGGGGCCCCGTTTGACCCGATTATTGACTTTTCGGGGTTTATTGGTTGACTTTGCGTTTGGGCGGTCTTTTGGGTGTAATAATATCTGAACAGTGTTGTGCTCGTCATTTCAAGTGTTTTGACAGTAATTTGACTCAATTTGGAGTTCGTGACCTCGGGAGGTCAATTATTGCGTTCGGGTCAATTATTGCTGGGAGGCCAATTATTGGCAACAGTATATATATAATTAAGAACTGCCTTACCTCTTTAATTGCCAATTATTGGTACGTGCATGTTTGAGCAAGAGAGAGAGAGAGAGAGAAGGTGAAGAGCGTGAAGAGCTTTCTTGGCGATTTTGGGGCGATTGGAGCTCGTGGATCGCAATAAACCTTTCCAGGTAGGTGTCCTTAACTGTCTTATCGCGATCCTATCCTTGAATATGTGATCTGTGGTTGTATGAGTGTGTATTTTATGAGGGTTGAGAAGTCAACCATGGAGGTCTAGATTTAGATCTAGATGAATATATGATTTGTGTGTATTTCTGCTGTTATCGTGCGAATTAGAGGCGTTTAGGACGCGTTTTCAGGTAAATATTGCAGTTTATTGCGTAAAACATGTGTTTATGAGTGTCTGGGGGTCACTGGGTTGCTTCCAGACGAAGAACAGGCCAAAAACGACGATGAACAGTACCCTGGGCGAACTGCAGGGTCGCAGCTTCGTAGTCAGCAGCTATGGAGTCAGCAGCTGTGGAGTCAGTAGCTTCGTAGTCAGCAACTATGGAGTCAGCAGCTTAGTAGTCCGGAGGAGTTAGTCCGGATCAGTAGTCCGGAGTAGTTAGTCCGGATCAGTAGTCCGGAGGAGTTAGTCCGGATCAGTAGTCCGAAGTAGTTAGTCCGGATCAGTAGTCCGGAGGAGTTAGTCCGGATCAGTAGTCCGGATCATTAGCATCAGTCCGTAGCATCAAATCCGCAGCAGTGATCCGCAGCAGTGCAACTGCACTGCACTAGACATTTACATTGTAAACCATTATGCCTCAAGTATTATACTTAAGTATTATACTTAAGTTACAATGTAAATAACGAAATACCCCCCATTTGGATTCAAAGAAAAATACTAGAAAAATTAATTCCCACTCTTTCAAAATGTAAAAATTGGGATTTAGTGTAAAATCTCGGAAAAACCCAAAAGTTCGTAGTGGTGAATTTTTGGAAAGTGGGGTTAGACATCTCAGAAAAATCCCCAAAAATCAGATTATCTTATTTATGATATGGGAACCCAATGTCGGGACTTTTAATTTCAAGAAAATAGCTGCTATGGGTACTTCCTTCATAAATCAAGGATTGAGGTTTTACTTGTGAAGACTGGCTACAGTTCCAAGGGAAATGTTGAGAATGACATGCCATACTAATGTTAGTATGTTGGTGTGAGGTATTGGGGCATGGACTCCGTGACTTATTTGGGTTCTCACCGTGATGCACCGATGGTGCTATATGGTTGACGTGGCAGGCATATGCACTGATGGCAGGCCTGTGTGGCGACTGTGGCCGGGCATATTGCGCTGTGGACAGGCTAAGACCTGAGTTGAGCCGTTGAGCTCGTGGAGCTAGGGCTAAGTGCCCTGAGATGGGATCCCATGGAGGATCGTGGACAAGTTGTCCTGTATAGGCAGGCTGAGTCCTGATGTTTGTTTGCAGGCTGAGTCCTGTTGATTGTGCACACTACACAGTGCACGAGTACACAGAGCATGTAGTATAGACTTGTATGTCTGCATGATGTGGAGTGTTGGGGTCACTTACTGAGCTTGTCGCTCACCCCTACTTGTTGTTTACCTTTTTCAGGTGTGACCCGAGACTAGTGGAGGACTTTCTTCCAGGAGGACGTGCCCACCACTTTGATGTATGATACAGTACTGTATTCTGTATTGTGTATTGTCTTATGTTTGTATCCCGGACATGAGTCCATGGACAGTTATATTTGCATACTGTTTGTGATGTGATGTCTGTATGACTGTTTGACTTATTGTATGCATGATGATGTATGGGAAAGTACAGGATTACCCTTGATGTATGACTGTACAGGGTTGCATATTTGAGACAGTACCCGCGGTGTAGTCTCTATTGGTGCTAGTCATCAACCCCTTGACCTTTCGGGTGCGGGCAAGGGGAAGTCATGTTCCTAGTTCCGGGTTCCCTGGAATTTGGGGGCGTGACAGGGGCATTGAGTCAGCTATATGTAAACGAGTTGTGAGATTGCATGGGGTACCGTCGTCGATTATGTCCGACCAAGATTCGAGGTTCACTTATCGTTTTTGGGCAAACTTGCAAGAGGCTATGGGGACAAAGCTTAGCATGAGTACAACTTTTCACCCTGAGATTGACAGTCAGATAAAGAGGACGAATCAAACATTGGAGGGCATGTTGAGGGCCTGTGTGCTAGATTTTGGGGGTTCGTGGGCAACTCACCTTCCTTTGGTGGAGTTTGCCTACAATAACAGTTATCAGGCATCCATTGGGATGGCTACTTTTGAGGCGTTGTATGGGAGGCCGTGTCGATCCCTTTTGTGTTGGAATGAGGTGGGGGAGGCAGCTTTTTTGGGACCACAATTGGTTTAAGAGGCTACTGAGAAGGTTAAGTTGATTCGTTAGTGCTTGTTGTCAGCTCAGAGTCGATAGAAATCTTATACCGATCAGTGGCGGCAACCTTTGGAGTTTTCTGTGGGAGATCATGTGTTTATATGTATTTCTCCATGTCGTGGACATCGGAGACTTGGGAGAGTTTCCAAGCTATCTCCGTGGTTTATTTTTCCTTTTGAGGTTATGGCTCGTGTGGGGCTAGTGGCCTACAAGTTAGCATTGCTACCGCGGTTGAGTTGGGTGCACAATGTGTTCCATGTGTCCCAGTTGAGGAAGTATCATCTTGACCCAACCCATGTGATTAATTGGAGGACATTGGATATTGAGGACATGTCCGTTGTTGAGTTCCCTATCCGGATATTGGATCGATTGGAAAAGCTTTTGTGTGGTCGTGCTATTCCATTGGTTCGCGTGCTGTGGCAGCACCATGGCATTGAGGAGGAGACATGGGAACGTGAGTCCATGATACGTGAGCAACACTCGGAGTTGTTCGAGGACAAACAATCTTGAGGGTGGGAGGTGGCTTTTGGCCAAGAGATAGTGATGCAGTTTTATGTTTTATATTGTGTATTGTCCTTTTGAGACATGTATTTGTATTTACGATGTGTATTTGTGACATGTGGATATGTGTTATATGCATTGTGGTGGAAACATGTGTGCTTTGTTGTGTGACATGCAGTGGTGGAAACAAGTGTGCTTTGTTGAGTTTGTGGACGCATGTCCTATTATGTGATGTGTGGGGGAGAGGATGTAATGACCCGTGTTTTGGGATGTGAGGAGTTAGTCATAGTTATGCCTTTTGAGTGGCAATTGTTAGGTTTTTGGGAGATTTCTTCTCATACACTTTAGCTAGAACACTTTGTATATTGATAAGCAAGCATGAGGCAAAAGATGAGCTAAAGAGAGACCATTTAGAGGTTGCACGAGACAATGGCTTTGTCACGTGCAGTGATATTTTTGCATGGGAGCCTGCCAAAGAAAGTTGTAAATCTTGTGGCAAAATCCTAAGCCATTTGGCTCTTACACGTGATAATGGCCTTTGTCACGTGCAGCCATGTTTTTGTACCATCTTCTTCGTTTTGTTATGCTGATAATCTTTTCTCAAAGTACCATGTTTGAATTATGGGTCTTTTTTCCTATGTGGAAGCGGGATGGTTAAAACATGTTTCACTTATCAAAACTACGTCATTTTGATACACATGTGTCACTTATAAAAACTACGTCGTTTTGATATACATGTGTCACTTATCAAAACTACATCATTTTGATAAGCGTTATCTATTTAAAAGGGATTTTTTTTAGGTTTTAGGGTTCATTGTTAGCCACCGCACGAGAGAGAGAGAGAGAGAGAGAGAGAGAGAGAGAATTTTCTCCTATTCGTGGCTGTTGTGTTCGCGTGGGTGAATGACATCTAGCATGGGGGCAAGAGCAAGGAGGATCCTTTCAAGGTAGGGATTCTGTACCTCTTGAACCTGTTCTAGGGTGATATCTTATGGAAATTGGTGTTATGTGTGTGGATATATATATATATATATATATATGTAAATTCATATAGGTGTGATCTCCTATATGAATATTGGCCTTCAATGGCAAAGTTATGTTTGGATATGTCGTTGAGTCCGAGGTTTGGGGATTTCGGGTTCGTTTTCGTGGCAGTGGACCTTGGGGGCCATTGGGGTGTCTGCGCTATTCGTTCCGTGGTTGAGTCTGTTAGGGTTAATCCTGCAGTAGGGCCTCATGGGGAAACCTTGGGGTTTCCGGGGGAGTTATGTTTGCGAATATATAATGTGTGGAAATGATAAATATGGTTTGTGTGATGATTGTTGAATACATGTGTTATTTGATGTGTAGTGAATGCGTAATATTGTGTTGTGATTGTAAGTGTGCTATGTGGGACTGTGGAGCCTGTGTGGCTATGGTTGTGGTAGCCTGTGTGGCTGTAGAGCCTGTGTGGCTGTGGTTGTGGTAGCCTGTGTGGCTATGGAGCCTGTGTGGCTATGGTTGTGGAAGCCTGTGTGGTTGTGGTTGTGGTTGTTCTTGCTTGTGTGGCCTGTTTGTATGTTCCCGTGTTTGTAAATGTTAATTATAACCTGTTCATAAATTATTGCACGACATTGCACTTGTGCACGTCCTCATGTAGATGCTAGGAGCATGAGATGGGTTGGGGAGACATGATCCCTACTAAGCTGTAGTTGCTCACCTTTCTTGTTGTGATGTGTTTTCTTTCCAGGAACCTACAGGCGTTAGGTGGAACACCAAGGTGGAAGACCGTATTTGTTTAATTGTTTTTCCTATTATTTTTGAGGAAAATGATGTAACCTCAGTGGGGAAATGATGTAAAAGGATTTTAAATTAATAAAGTGATGTGGTTTGTCTTATGGACATTTATTGTGTTTGAATTAAATAATGAAATGTGATGTCCTGTGTGATTATTTATCCCAACCCCTTCTCCACCGCGTGGGTAAAGGGGAGTCACGAACTGGTTTCCTCGAGTTGGAAATCCAGGGCGTGACACCCCCCTCCGGTAAATCCCATGGTGTACGGAGCCCTCTATTGAGATGGCTTGGGAACCAATGAATAAGATAGGTTTAGCAGTAAAAGCTCATTAGAGGCATTGACCCACATATTATTTGATCATTCTAGCATCCCTTTTGGAGAATAGGTGTATTCATATTATACCATGTTGTTTTATTAATATTATTCTGTTATATATTATCCTGTAAATATTTTTGTTGTTGTTGTTGTTTGTATATTTTTATTCATTCTTGTTTTTTTTTTCATTAATTTTATCTTGATGTATATTATTATTCTTTTTACTAACCTTGCTTTTATTGTATGAATATTATTATATTTTCTTTTTGCTAACCTTATCTTGTATATTATTCTTTTATTAACCCGGTCTTCTTTCATACAATTATTCGTATAGTCTTAGGACATAAATACCGAACATAAATTTAGGTGTACATTGGATCATTCATTACTTAGTTTAGGGATAGTTGAGACTAGTCTTCATTAATCTATATGTATTCATGTATTTCATAATCAGAAAAAGAAGAAAGACAAAACAAAAAAAAACAAAAACAAAAAAAAGGACATACAAATCCCAGGACTCATCACATGTACTCATGCATCACCTTAAAAAAACATGCATACCTTCAGCATAAAAGGGAGCTTACTGCCTTTCACTTTTTCAGAAGTCAACATTGCGCACCGATACAATCTGCGATCCCGTTATCAACAATCATCCACTTCAATGGCAGACCAAACTGAAAGTCATTTTACTAGTCTGGAGCAAGGTCAACAAGAACTGCAAAATCAGATTAAAGCTATGATGGAAATGTTGACCAAGATGGCAACCGAAAAAGATAGGGGTTCTATTGAGGTAGACACTAACTACCCTCCTGGGGAGCCGCAAGAAACACCATTACCCCAAAAATTCATGCCAACACCGCCCTAGGTATCTATTCCAACCAATGTGAATCCTGGACCTTCAAACCACATGACATTTGTTCAACCAAATCCAGTGAATGTTGGTGAACTTATAAAGACTCCAATGCATAAAGAAGATGACCAGTCCCTGACAATGAAGCAATTGGAGGAGAGACTAAAAGTTGTAGAAGGAACATAAACCTATGGAATGATCAGTCCTCAAGACTTGTGCCTAGTCTCTGGAGTTGTTCTCCCACCAAAATTCAAGATTCCAGAATTTGAAAAGTTTAATGGATCTCAATGCCCTAGGACGCATATCGCCATGTACTATAGGAAGATGGCCACTCACACCAATGATGATAAACTCCTAATTCATTGTTTCCATGAGAGTTTGACTGGGGCACCACTCCGGTGGTATATTCAATGGGAGGGATGTCATATCCGGACCTGGAGAGACCTTGCAACAGTATTCCTAACGTAGAACAACCATATCACAAAGTTGAAACACGTCAGGTTAGCACTGCTGGCTTTTGAGAAAGGAGCTAATGAGAGTTTTAAAATTTTTGCTAGAAGGTGGAGGGTGGCAGCTATGGAAGTCCAACCCCTGTTGAGTAAAAAAGAGTTGACCATGATGTTCATTAGAACTCTAAAAGTGGTATACTATGAGAAGCTAATTGGTAATGTGTCTAGTAACTTTGCAGACCAAGTAGCTTCCAGGGAACGCATAGAAGATGGTATTAAGGAAGGGAAGCTTCATGGAGATATACTTGATCCACCAAAGAAGTCTCCATTGGGAGGAAAGAAAAAGGAAGTTGATACTCAATTAGTTTGGCAAAATCCTCCCATTCCTCAAGGAAATTTTGAGTCATACCCAAGTTTTTTCCCTACACCTGGACTCTATACGGGGTCACCTCCATTTGCAGCCTATGCAACCTCGGTACCCCAATTCCCAACATATCAACCACCAAGAGGAGCCTCTAAGCCCTCTTCCACTAGTCCCACCTCCGACTGTGCAACTAGGGCCCCAGCAGGCGTCCGCTAGGCCAAATCAAGCATCCAACAAGACTAAGCTAAAATTTGACCCAATTCCCATAACCTACACTGAGTTATATCCCCAGCTTTTGAAAGCCGGTGTCATCACTGGTTTTCGTCCGGGCCCGTTTGGGGTGGGCACAAACTAGACCAATGGTGAGAAAATTTAGAGTCGCCACCAACTGTTTTTGGGGTACAGTTGGATACCCTCTACTTTGAGTAGTAAAAAGATGTGGTCTGCGTTATCAGAGATGGGTTCGGGAGTTGGTTACGTGTAGGGGAGGATTAGCACCCCTACAGCGCCCTTTCGGTATCTAATTTAGGAGGAGGAGGTTTTTTATTTGTGCTTCCATGATTGGGTTAAGTTTCTTAAAAAGTCTATGACTTTTATTTAGCTAAGTTATTTATTAAAGTTTTGGTGAAAATGGATTTATCCTAAATTTCGAAAGGGAGCCCTAGAAGTTTTGGGTTTTTGTTTGAAGTAGAGAATGAGATCCTATGGGTTGGTTTTGGGTTTTTGGTTTTACTTTGGGAAATTGAAGTCCTAAAAAATGGTTTTTTATTTTCCCTCTTTTTTTTTTTTGGCTTTTTGGGTTAGAAAACATACATTTTTTTGTTTTTTTGTTTTTTGTGTTTTGTAAAAAACGTTTTGTTTTGGTTTTGCTTTTTTTGCTTTTTTTGGTTTTTTCTGTTTTGTTTTTTTTTGTTTTTGGTTTTGGTAATTGAAGTACTAATTTTGGTTTTCTTTTTTTTGGTTTGAAAGCATGAAAACGTTTTTTTGTTTGTTTTTGTTTTGTTTTGTTTTTTTTTTTTTGTTTTTGAAATGCATTTTTTCGGTTGTTGGAAATGTTTTCTTTTTTGTTGTTTCTTTTTGCAAGGATAAAACTATAAACTAACACAATAACATGTAAAGTGATGTGTGTGATTGTGACATCCACAAATTAAATAACGACTCACTTTTTTCTTTTTTCTTTTTATTTTTTTTGCCTCTTTTTTTTTTTTGATTTTCCTTGCTATTACATATTAAAACTTTGTGTGAAATGACAATTACAATCAATAAAACAAAAGAAAACAAATAAAAAACAAGATAACGAAAAGAAACAACACAACACAACAATTACAAAAAAAACAAGAGAATAGCGTAAGGCAATCGAAATGAAAAATTAACCTGACTTTATCTTGGATTTGGGGCTCCGATTGCTGCAACGTTGGTGGGAAGGCGTGACTCCTAAGATGGGTCGATGGGAATTGGGCTGGAAATTGAGCACCACTGGCAAGAACCGCGACTGGATTCGTTCCTCTCTTTTGTCGTTTCCTCTTTTTTGATTTTGATATTTGTTGGTGACTCCTTTTTTGGTGTTTTTGAAGAGAGGTGGCTGGGCGAAATTGGCAGCAAATCTAGGCGTTTTCTGGGACTGAACTCTTCTTCCCTTTTTTTTTTTGGATCAGGGAGCTGGGTACGAGGAAAAAATGGTAGCAGGTTTTTTGTCAGAGATAAGGGGTCTTTCTATACTCTCTCTCTCTGGACGTTTTTTCGCAGGGAAGAAGTTGGGGCATTTTTTGATGTGAAGACTTTGGGGAAAGTGAAGAGCTTAGTGTAATCAGTGCCTGGGCAAAAGGGTTCCTCGTCAGATGAGGGGTCTCTCTTTTCTCTTTCTCTCTTTTTTTTTTGGACGTAATCCTCTTTTTTCTGGGTTTTGAATCTCTCTCCTTTTTTTTTTGCGCAGGGAAGAAGGTGTAATCTGGGCATTTTTTTTTTTGGACTCCACTCTCTGTTTTTTCCTTTTTTCTCTCTCCGTTTGCGCTGGGACGAGGCTGGGGTGTAATAATGGTAGCAGGTTTTTTCAACGATGAGGGGTCTTCCCTCCTACGCAAGGATGAAGACTGCATTTTAAAGGGCTGGCAGAAATTTGGCTGGACTGTCATTAATTGCAGCATTAAATGCTGTATTATTGATGCAGTATTTTATTTTGAGATTCTGCCGTTTGTTGGAGGCAATAACGACTTGTGCAGCGTGACTGTCCTTTTTGAATGTTTTCGTTTAGCACATGTGACCGACAGGTATTCAAAAATGATTCTTTGTTAGATGGCCAGCGCATAAAACGGGTCTCGTGAACAGCCAGCGAGAAAAGCCAGCGAGAAAAAAAAACAGCAAAGGTCAGAGGGCAAAGGGTCAGAATGTCTGCAGGGTCAAAGTGTTGGCAGGTCGAAGTGTTGGCAGGGTCGAAGCTTCGGTGGATCGAAGGTCAACGGTCAACGGATCGAAGTGTCGGCAGGTCGAAGGTCAACGGTCATCGGGTCGAAGGGTTGAAAACTCACAGGGTTCGAAGGTCAACAGGCTCCGAGGGTCAAGGGTCGAAGGGTCGAAGGTCGGAGTGTCGGCAGGGTCGGAGGCTTCGAGGCTTCGCATCTTCACAGGGTTCGAAGGGTCGAAGGGGCCAGTCGAAGGTCGGAGTGTCGGCAACGGGGCTTCGAGGCTTCGAATCTTCGAGGCTTCGAGGCTTCGAGGCTTTGGGGCTTCGAGGCTTTGATGCTTCGGGGCTTCGAGGCTTCGAGGCTCCGAAGGTCAATGGGTCGAGGTAGCGAGTCGAAGGTCGGAGTGTCGACAGGTCAACGGTCAACGGTCAACAGCGAAGTTTTTTTTTTAACTTTTAATTAACTTTTTACCCTTACCCATAATGCAAAAATGGACAACTTTCCGGGGATTGTTTGGGAAGATCCGTATTCGCCTAAATTGACGCTTTGAAGAATTTCGCATGGTCACCTTTTCGGGTGATTTGACCAGGGGCATTGACTGTCTTTTGGCAAGTTTTGACTTTTTCCAACGAAAGTTGTTTTGGCCATAACTTCTTCATTTTAAGTCTGATTTGAGCTCGGTCAAGTGCGTTAATCTCCAATTTTCATCCTCTATCACCTGTTGTTGGTCTTGGGGTGGTTCAAGGACTTGTAGCAGAAGTCATTAATTTTGGACTCCCCCGTCCGTGTCGATTATATCCATCTTGTGCAAATTGGGGTTAACATCAATTCCAAACCATTCCTTGGAAGTATGGGATCATTGTGGACCTGTTCAACAAGGTATATGGCATGGGCAGAAAGGTATATCAAATGGGGTTAGTATGTCCAATCCGGACAAAATGGGGTCCAATAGCTGCCCCTCTTTGTGCATTGTTTGTGTACAAACAGTGTACAAAGATAAAAGGGAGTCATTTTGGACGGGTCGGAGCACTTACCTGACTTACCTGGTTTTAAAGCAGAAGGAGAGTACTGGTTGGGTGTAGAAGGTGTTGTAGAGGCCGTAGGATTACCGCCCATAATGCAAAGATACTGGAAAAGGAAAGCCTACAACAAAGATAGGCTTAAACTAAAATTTGAAAGCCTACTGCAACGATAGGCGTGATCGGAAAAGAAGGAAAGCCCACGGCAACGTTAGGCTTGAATTAAAAAGGGAAAGCCCACAACAACGATAGGCTTAAATTGAAAATGGAAAGCCCATAGCAACAATAGGCTTGAATTCAAAAGGGAAAGCCTACGGTAACGTTAGACTTAATAATAAAAAAATGGAAAGCCCACAGCAACGATAGGCTTGAATAAAAAAATAGGAAAGCGCACGGCAACGTTAGGCTTCAATTGAAAATGAAAAGCCCACATCATCGATAGGCTTAAATTGAAAATGGAAAGCCCACAGCAACGATAAGCTTAAATTCGAAAGGGAAAGCCCACAGCAACGTTAGGCTTAAACTAAAAAATGGAAAGCCCACAACAACGATAGGCTTAAATTCAAAAGGGCAAGCCCACAGCAACGTTAGGCTTAAACTGAAAAATGGAAAGCCCACAGCAACGATAGGCTTAAACCAAAAAATTGAAAGGCCCACAGCAACGATAGGCTCGAATTGAAAATAGAAAGCCCACAACAACGATAGGCTTAAATTGAAACTGGAAAAGCCCACAGCAACGATAGGCTTAAATTGAAAATGAAAAAGCAACGATAGGCTTAAACTAAAAAATTGAAAGGCCCACAGCAACGATAGGCTCGAATTGAAAATAGAAAGCCCACAACAACGATAGGCTTAAACTGGAAAGACTTGTTGGAGACATCAATTGGTATTTAGGGAAATGCTTTAAGGAATTGGTGAGTTTGGGAAGTAACCCAATTTGGGCTCCTTCTACGAGTTCACTCAAGGAGATCGCTCTACGAGGTGACCCAAAAGGGGAAAAAGTTTGTCAAGTGCCAAAAGGATGCGTTTAGAGCTTGGGGAAATTGCAAAGAAAGAGTTGTAAAGTTGAACAAAGAAAGCTAGGATAGCTTGATGAGAAGCTTTCTGAGTATGAGCTCCTAGGATCTTCATAGGCGGCAACATTCCTGAAATTACAGAGTATGCTGAATGTATGTAAATGATGCATGGACTGCAATGTGCTGTATGCGGGGATGCATAAACCTCAACCTGTGGTGCCATGTGATGCCATGTGATGCGATGTGATGTATGCATCAAATGCAATGTGATGTATCACTGAGGGTTTGGCCAGGACTAGAGATCTATCTCAATGCTATTGGAGAGGTTGGCTAACATTCAACTTGTTGGGGAACAATGTTCTCTTTGGATGGGGAGTCCATTCTATCTTTGCTGGGGAACTCCTTTTGTGCATGAAGGGTCTGTTAAATTTAGCTTCGCCATGTTAAGGAGCTTGACTTGACGGCTTCTCTGGGGATAGTGATATTCTGTGGAGATATGAGTACTCTGAGTTAGGGACTTAATTTGTTTGGGGATTTTGAGCTTGACCCTACTCATAAGGTAATGCCAATGGATCCCACTGGGGATTTAAGATATTCTATTTAAATGTGAAATGAAGAGGATAAAATATGATTAAGGATATCAAACGGGATTTTGCTAGTTTGATTCCACAAAACATATTTATATCATAAAAAGTGTCCTATTGTTATAATCTGATAAACAAAATTACAAATCTTTAAAAAGCATAATGTACAAATTTGATTCGAGCGTGCTGCAGGTTTGACCAAGTCTTCCACTGTTTGCAGCCGTTGTTTTTGGATGATGTTGTCTCCACTGTTTGTAAAGGACACTATTTATCGTGGTCCTGATCCTTTCAGATTCTGACTGATTTCACCCTTCAAGATTTATTGTTGGCTTTGTATTGTACCCTTGGTGCCCTTTCGGGTTTTCTCCAAGTCCGCCTTTGTTTTCTTTTTTTGTCTTTTGTTGGAGCTTTGTATTTTACCCTTGGTGCCCTTTCGGGTTTTCACCAAGTCCGCTCATTACCGGAATGAGAATCTTGTTGGGAGGTATGAGAGTTAAGCATAAAACTTTTTGACGGCGTCACTATTCACTGGATTAGGAAGCTCATCTCCGTCCATTTTGGCAAGGATCAATGCGCCTCCCGAGAATACTTTTTTCACAACATATGGGCCTTCATAATTGGGAGTCCACTTGCCTCGATGGTCATGCTGGATTGGCAAGATCTTTTTGAGGACAAGATCACCCTCTTGAAAGCTTCTGGGCTTCACCTTTTTATTGTAATTGTTGATCATTCTTTGTTGATACATCTGTCCTCTGCAAACTGCTGCCAAGCGCTTGCCTTCAATTAAATTCAACTGCTCATAACGACTTTGGGGCCATTCTGCTTCTTCGAGCTGAGTATCCTTAAGTACTCGGAGGGAAGGTATCTCCACTTCGACAGGTAGAACTGCTTCCATGCCATAGACCAAAGAAAATGGAGTTGCCCGGTCGATGTACGCACTGAGGTACGATAAGCATGCAAAGCGTTTGGTAGCTTCTCGTGCCAATCTTTGTATGTTTCAGTCATCTTTCTGATAATGTTCTTGATGTTCTTGTTGGCGGCCTCGACTGCTCCATTCATCTTTGGGCGATAGGGGGTCAAGTTACGGTGTTGAATTTTGTATGTTTCACACAACCTCCCTATCATCTGGCTGTTCAAATTAGCAGCATTGTCCGTTATGATCTGCTCGGGAAGCCCATATCGGCATATGATGTTGTTCCGCATAAATCGAAGTACCACAGCCTGTGTGACATTAGCATATGATGCTGCTTCTACCACTTGGTGAAGTAATCAATGGCTACCAAAATGAAATGATGACCATTAGAAGCCTTTGGAGATATTGGTCCGATAACGTCAATGCCCCAAAGCGAGAACGGCCACGGGGAAACCATCACGTGTAGTTTGGACGGCGGTACTTGGATCTTATCGCCATAAATTTGACACTTGAGGCATTTGCGCACATATTCAATGCAATCTTTTTCCATGGTGACCCAATAATAGCCCATTCGCATGATTTGTCTTGTTAATGCATGTCCGTTTGCATGTGAACCACATTCCCTTTTGTGCACTTCTTTCATTATTTGTGTCGATTCTTCTTTTGCCACACACCGCAATAATACCATGTAATGGTTTCTCTTATACAAAATCGAGCCATCAAGTTAATAGTTGGATGCTGACCTTCGGATATTTCTTTTATCAGACTCAGAGGCCTCTGCTGGGTATTCTTGCTTAAGCAAATACTGTTTGATGTCCTCAAACCAAGATTTTTCTTCAGTATTTCCTTCAATGGCCATGCAATGTGCAAGAGCATCTTGTATACGGATATCGAAAGACTGGACTTCCAACTTTGTGTCTAGTCAAAGGAGGGAGGCTAGAGTGGCCAACACATCAGGAATCTGATTGTATTCCCTGGGCATATGCTCAAATGTGATGTCTTCGAATTGCTCGGCTAACTCCGTAATGTGCTTCTGATATGGGATTAATTTGTGGTTTCGAGTCTCCCATTTACCCCTTACTCGAAAAATGATGAGTGCCGAATTGCTGAACACTCATAATTTTTTGATTCCTTTGTTAATGGCTTCTTGAAGTCCCATCACACAAGCCTCATATTTTGCTACATTGTTTGTACAAGGGAAGGTTAGCTTTGCCACCATGGGGAAATGTTCGCCTTTTGGGGATATCAGGATGGCCCCAACACCGTGACCTAAGAGACTAGAGGCTCCATTGAACCATATCGTCCATATGTCTGATACTTTGGCCGAAATGATGTTGATGTGCTCATCTGGGAAGCCAATAGTCATGGGCTCGTAATCTTCTAGTGCTCTATCTGCCAGATAGTCGGCTATTGCACTTCCTTTTATGGCTTTTTGAGGTATGTAAATGATATCGTACTCCGATAGGATCAACTGCCATTTGGCGATTCTTCCAGAAATAGATGGTTTTTCCAAGAGATATTTGAGTGGATCATGCCTCGAAATCAGCCATGTGGTATGATAAAGAGTGTATTGCCTCAATCGTCTTGTTATCCAAACAAGGGCACAACACGTCTTCTCCAAGGGTGTGTAGTTTTCTTCATTGATGGTGAACTTCTTACTGAGGTAATAAATGGCCTGCTCCTTCTTGCCTGTAGAATCGTGTTGCCCCAAGACACAACCCATCGCTGACTCTTGAACGGTCAAGTATAAGATTAGAGGTCTATCCGGTACTGGTGGGACCAAAATAGGTGGATTAGACAGATATTGTTTGATCTTGTCAAAAGCTTCTTGATACTTGTCATTCCAAATTTCTGGGTTGTTCTTTCGTAAAGTCTTGAAAATGGGTTCATAGGTGGCTGTCAATTGGGAAATAAATCGGGCAATGTAATTCAGTCGCCCTAGGAATCCTCTAACCTCCTTGATGGTCCGTGGTGGCGGTATCTCTTGGATAGCTCGAACTTTATCTGGATCGATTTCAACTCCTTTTTGGCTCACAATGAAACCCAACAGTTTTCCCCACATGGCTCCGAAAGTGCACTTTTCGGGGTACAATTTCAGCTGATATTTCCGTAGCCTGTTAAAGAGCTTGCGGAGTACTTCGATATGATCTTCATTGCTTCGTGATTTGGCTATCATGTCATCCACATATACTTCGACTTCCTTATGCATCATATCGTGGAATAGAGTCACCATGGCTCGCTGATAGGTGGCTCCTGCGTTCTTTAGACCAAACGGCATCACATTATAGCAGAAAGTGCCCCAAAGTGTCGTGAATGTGGTCCTCTCTTTGTGTTCGGGGGCCATATGAATTTGATTATAGCCCGAGAAACCATCCATGAATGAGAATAGAGCATGCTTTGCAGTATTATCCACTAGCGTATCAATGTGAGGAGGTGGGAAGTTATCTTTTGGACTAGCCCAATTCAAATCTCTATAATCAACGCACATATGGACCTTGCCTCCTTTCTTCGGTACTGGTACAACATTGGCCACCCATTCTGGATAATGGGAGACACTTAAGAAACCTGCGTCCCATTGCTTTCTAACCTCTTCTTTAATCTTCAGTAGCATCTCCGGTCTCATTCTTCTCAATTTCTGCTGAACTGGCTTGCATTCCGGCCTCACTGGTATGTGATGTTGCACTATGTTTGTGTCTAATCCTGGCATATCTTGATACGACCATGTAAAAACATCTATGTAGCTCCTTAACAGCTCAATTAATTGCTTCTTGATGTCGGTAGCTATTAAGGATCCCACCCTCAATTCTCTTGGTTCGGCAACCGTCCCCAAATTCACTGTTTCTACTGGGTCTTCACTTGGAAATGGAGAAACGGTCTTCCCTTTCCAATAGACGTATAATCTCCCCAGGTAGCTCAAGTGTCTCCTCTACCTCATTCTCGTCAGCTTCAAACACGGGCTGCTCCCAGTTTGGACTTTGGTCAAACCTTTGGCATCTCGTTTCGCCTTCGCATACTATATTTTCATTGACATTATGATACCTGCTTATAAGAGAATGACAAGTTGGTAACCAAATATGATATGCATATGTTATGAATGGAATGCACCATGGAAGATTTGAAAAACACATTTTATTGGAAGGTTTAAGGAAAAACAAATGTTCACAGCTTCAAAGTACATTAAACAGAATACATTAACTCCCAGTGACCCCTTAAGCATTACATTATGGGGAGGTCCAGGCTGGTCCAATTGTTCAATGACTGGTTGGGAACCCTTTGCACCATCGGAGTCATCTCGCTCAGCACCTTCTCGTCTGCATCCAATACGGCTACAAACTCAGGCACGGGCTCAAGTTGGCTTTTATGGATGAACCCTCCACTCCATAATGTAACATTCAAGGGGAGAAAGCTTCTCTTTTTTTCTTGAACTTCCCTTTTCTGCAACCTTGCCATCTTGCTTTCTTTCTTTTTGATAGCTACCCTCTATCTGTCAGCTCTAGTAGGCATGTAGCCCAGCCCAAATTTTTCAGTATTTTCTCGGATGGTCAGGGGTTTCCGGATCCCTTGAGCTGTCAGGCCTAATCCTTGCCCTGGTTTGTACCCCTGTTTGATCATGGTGGTTGCAACCATCTTTGATGCCTTTGAGAGGTGATAGCTTGGTACAGAAGTGATGTTCACGACCTCAAAGGATCGATAGGAACATTCCGGTATATCCTTGTTGTTTTCAATATAAGGGACTGATGCAGGTTTGGTGACGAGGAAACTTGTTTCTCTAGAGACGCAAATGAGCTGGTCTCCTATCACAAATTTCATCTTTTGGTGGAGGCTTGACGGCACTGCCCCTGCCATGTGGATCCAGGGTCTTCCCAACAAACAGCTGTAATATGGCGTGATGTCTATCACCTAAAATTCCACCGTAAAAGTAGTTGGCCCAATCATTAGTGGAATATCCAGAGTTCCCACCACGTCACGCTTTCCTCCATCGAATGCCCTTACCTTCATCGTACAGGGATGCATATAGGATGCGTTGATTGGAAGTTGCTACAGTATATGCAACGGCATAATGTTCAAGGCAGAGCCATTGTCAATGAGTACACGGGCTATGGTGTGCTCCTTGCATTTGACCGTGATGTGCAAAGCTTTTATGTGCCCCTTTCCTTCTTGGGATAGCTCGTCATCTCCAAAGCTAATGACGTTATTCATGATGAGGTTACTAGTGAGTCCATCCACATTCGTGACTGAGATGGTTGGAGGAACGTAGGCTTGGCTCAGGACGTTCAATAGTGCTTCACGGTGAGGTTGGGAATCCATCATTAATGAGAGCAATGAGATGCAAGCCGGTTGTCGACTTAGCTGATCCACAATATTATACTCACTCTGCTTCATGAGCTTGAGGAATTCTAATGTCTCTTTTTCAGTGACTGGTGCTTCTTTCTTTGTTGCCTCCAGCATCGGCTCAATGTCTAATTCCACAGTGTTCTCCTTCCTTGCTTTGTCTGCCATATCAGGGGTATAGGCCTTACCGCTCCTAGTTATCTTCTCTGCTGCGGCGGTTCCCTGAACTATTTCACAATTGTAGTTCCATGGGACTGCCTTATCAGTCTTATAGGGGAAAGGAGCAGGAACAGCTATGGTGAGAGGTGCAATTCCATGCGGTAGTTGTGGGATTTCGGTTCTCTCCCCCTTTGTCTAGCACGAGACTTGAGGCATGGATAGTGAGAGGCTTGATTCCATGTGGCAGTATCGGGATCTCCGGAGCCTTAACGTTTAAGACAAGGGGTGTTGGCACCCATGGCGATTTGTGAGAATCATCTCCATGGATCATGTGGCTTTGGTTGTCCGTTCCTCCTCCTGAGAATTCGATCATCCTTTGGTCCATGAGCTTTTGTACCATGTTAGCAAACTCACTACAGTGTTCGATGTCATGCCCCGGTGACATTTTGTGATAAAGGCATTGTTTCTCCAACTCTGTCCCCTTCTCGGTCTGCAATGCGTCGGGAGCAAGTATATATCCATATTCCTGCAGTAGGTTAAACAAATAGCTTTTCTCCATTCGTATTTGTGAAACCTTCTCTAGCTGTCCTTCTGTTGTGATACTAGTCATGTCATGGGAATGTTCTGGAAGCAGATTATTGTTCACATTTGGTGTCTCAGTCAGTGCGAAAAAATCCAGCCACTTTGCATCCTTCAATGCCTGAACCTTCCTTTTGAATGTTATACAATTCTCGATATCATGTCCGGCTCCACCTGCGTGATATTCACACCTGGCATCCGGCTTGTACCAGGCCGAGGGAGGAGTCTTTATTTCTCCCAAGGGTATAGGGGTTACCAACCTTGCCTCTAAGAGTTTAGGGTATAATTCCGCATAAGTCATTGGAATTGGATCAAACTCTTGTCGTGGTCGACGAAAAGCCTGATTCGCTCCTGCTTGCTGGGTCTGAGCCCTCGATTGCTCCTGTCCTTGGAATGAGGCTCCTGGTCCTTCCTGAGTTGCTGGCCTTGGTTGCTCTGCGTAAGGCGCTCTTGGTTGAAACAGATTAGGTGTCATTGGATATGGAAATGGAACCCCTCCCTGTGGCATGTATGGCATGAATTGGGGAGGTGGTGCAGGTGCAGCATAAGCAGCTACCGGTGACCCTCTGTAGCACCCTAGCGCTTGGTAGAATGCTGGTTGTATTGACTGGTGCGCTTGGTATACCAGGTTGCTCTCATTTTCCTTCTTCTTTCCTGGTGGTTGAAACCATTTTGATGCCTCAGCCGCATCACCCTTTAGCTTTCCTCCTTTAATTCCACTTTCTACACGTTCACCAGATGCAACCAAGTCTGCAAAGTTGTTGGAGACGTTACCTATCAACTTCTCATAGTATACGCCTTTTAGTGTGTTGATAAAAAGAGTGGTGAGTTCTCTTTCGGTAAGAGGAGGTTGGACCTCCACAACGGCCTCTCTCCATCTTCGTGCATAGTCTTTGAAATTCTCCTGGGATCCCTTTTCCATGGACTGCAGGGTTAGTTGATCCAGCACCAGCTCGGTGACATGTTTGTATTATGCCAAGAAAGAGGTAGCCAATTCCTTCCATGTCTTGATGCGGTTTCCATTTAGTTGAAAGTACCAGCGAAGGGATGCCCCGGTTAGGCTTTCCTGGAAACAATGCATGAGGAGCTTGTCTTCACCAGCATAAGCAGCCATCTTTTGACAGTACATGGCCAAATGTGTCTTTGGACACTGGGTCCCGTTGAACTTTTCAAACTCCGGCATTTTGAATTTTGGTGGCAGCACCACTCTAGGGACTAAGCATAAGTGTTGTGGGCTGGTCATGCCATAGCTGTCAATACCTTCTACGGCTTTCAATCTTTCCTCGAGTCGGTGTAGAGCGGGAGACTCAATATTTTCCTGAGGAGCTGGGGAACCCATTACCTCCATTGTATGTCCCGATGTGGGCATAGTAGAATGAGTTTGATTTGGAGTTGGAGGTTGTGCCATAGCAGGATGATAGGTGGGTGCTTGGCTTGGAGCTGGATTGGGTGGTTGAACTGCGTCTTGCCCCTGCTCTTGGTGGTGATTGATAGTTCTCCCTGTCGGGGTTCCTCTTGTCGGGATTCTTTCTCTTTCTTAAGTCAGCTTGGTGAGCATATCCATCATCAAAGCCATTTGCCCCTGCAGGGCTTGTTGTGATTGTTCTAAACCCATGAGTCTATTCTTTGCTTCGTCTGCTATCAGTTGTGGCTATGATACTTGATTGCGGCGAGATCTGAGATTGTAAGAGTGCGCAATCCTGGAGAGAGGCTCCTACCCACCTGGGTACAAGGGAACTTTTATTTGATTTTTTTATTTGATATGCATGTATGCATGGAATGTATATGCGGAGGGTTAGAAAAACAAACAACTTTATTACAAACCAAACACACAATACAAACATTCAATGCTGAAATGCCATGTAAAATGAAGGCTAGTGCTACATGATCTTAAAGCACTCTTCCAGTCATCTCCTAAGTAGCACGACGCCTCTTCCTCTGGGGTGGTCGCTCACCTGCTTCCTCCCTCTGTTTTAATATGGTCTCTATTTGTTTTTCCCTAAGCTGCAACCTCTGAAGAGCTCCTTCTAACGATGCTTCTAGCCTCTGGATCTGTTGCCTTAAAGTCTGATTCTCCTAGAGGATAGCCTTCATGTCTGAAGTTAGTTGTGGCTTGTGTTGTGCCCTCCAAGATATGTATGCGGGGTAAACACCAGATTTTGAACTGTTGGGTTGTATCTTGTGTGGTGTGGACCATGCCTGATACATCTTGTTGCCTTCTTCTGTGAGCATGGTTCTGCTGTAAGTGAAGTCACACTCTTCCATGCCAAATAGCACGGGGATAATCTGATGATGCCCCACTTGTCTTCCCACCTGCAGTGGTGCATATGCAATTCCTCCCCAGGGACCTAAAAGTGGAACCCAATTGTAGTCCCCACAGCTATATGTCATGGAGACCACCGGCATCCAAGGAGCAGTCCAGGTAATATCAGCTTCGTGAGGTTCTCCAACTTCTTTTTCCAGCTTTCAAAGTCTTTAGGTAGGCTCCACTTGCTTGAGCGAATATCTAGTAGTGTTGTGGCTGGTACCGATAAACAACGAGAAAACGATGAACACTACAGGGGAAATGACCTTGCAACCAGGTACATAGGAGAGGTAGGCACCCTATGAACTGTCCCGAGCCTTTACTCCTCAGATAAGTAAGAGATCGAATGGTTTCGGCCAAGATAGCAGGAGTAGGGTCACATCCTTTGAGCACCTGCTGGACCAAATCTACAATTGCTCCATTGATGTGGGCCGGTATCCTTGGGAAAATGACTAGCCCATATATAGCTAGTGTAAGCAGTTTGTGTGCCCCTGCTTCTGTTGCGGTCTGTATTATTTCTTCGATTGTTGCCCATGGAAGATATTCCCGCCCACCATAGGTTGTGACCGCCGGTGAGTCCCATACTGGCTTTCCCATTATCTCAGCGAAGGCCCTTCGACGCGATCTTTTGGGCTCCGGTAGATAGATCTTCATTTTGTTTTCCATGGGGATATCCAATAATCTTCGGTATTCTTCTATTGTGTGAACAAGATCTATGCCGTTGAAATCAAAGCACCGCCGTTGAGGCTCCCAGAAATATATGGCTGCCCCAAGCATATCCTTATCGGCCAGTAGCTCGGTCACATGGAGCAAATCCCCAAACTGTTGTATGTATATGCTTTTCCTTTCGTCTGACCACTGCCTCCATATTGTCTGTACCTCCTTAGTGTAGTCCAGCTAATCTTCTATGATAACATGTTCCACCTTGTGGGCTTCTCCTGGCAGAAAATCTCTAAGGCGAAGTTGAATGTCTCCAGATGCTTGGGCCACCACTGCGACAGCCTCCTTGTCCCGGGGGCCTTTTAGGAGATGACTGAAAGTTGCCATGCCTATATGAATGTTGTGTTATGCATGATGACAGGTTAGGATGACAGGTTAATATATATCAAATCAGTCAGATAGGATAAAGAATAAACCAATAAAATAAAATAAAAAGCTAATATGTGCAGGGGATGACTTAAGGACTACCCTACAAAAGAAAGGTTAGCATGGCATGGAATGAGCAAACAAAATGTGGGTCAATGCCTCTGATGGGCTTCTATTGCTACACCTATCTTATTCGTTGGTTCCCAAACTTTCTCAATAGAGGGCTTCATACATCATGGGATTTACCGGAGGGGGATCTTAAAAGGACGTGCCTTAAAAGAACCTCAAGCTTGAGTGAGGAGTCCGAGGCCCCATTGCGGATAATGATCAACGCGCTGGGGACCGTACTGAACCTCACTAACCTAAATTGTGCTAAACCCGGGTATAGGGTTATGCATGAATGCAAAAAGTATGGAAAGCAGTAAATCACAACTATCATGGTAGTTAAAGCGTATAAATAAATCACAGTTTAAAGATAAACGACAATTGTTAAAAAATAAGTAAATCACAATTTTATCTAGAAAAAAAAAACAACTTAGCACGACAGTTAAATATATACAACAGTACAAAAAACAACCACCTAATCGTAGTTCTAGACCTAACTCTCTAAAGTGTTGAAGTCCCCAGCAGAGTCGCCAGCTGTCATCACTGGTTTTCGTCCGGGCCCGTTTGGGGTGGGCACAAACTAGACCAATGGTGAGAAAATTTAGAGTCGCCACCAACTGTTTTTGGGGTACAGTTGGATACCCTCTACTTTGAGTAGTAAAAAGATGTGGTCTGCGTTATCAGAAAAGGCTTCGGGAGTTGGTTACGTGTAGGGAAGGATTAGCACCCCTACAGCGCCTTTTCGGTATCTAATTTAGGAGGAGGAGGTTTTTTATTTGTGCTGCCATGATTGGGTTAAGTTTACTAAAAAGTCTATGATTTTTATTTAGCTAAGTTATTTATTAAAGTTATGGTGAAAATGGATTTACCCTAAATTTCTAAAGGGAACCCTAGAAGTTTTGGGTTTTTGTTTGAAGTGGAAAATGAGATCCTATGGGTTGGTTTTGGGTTTTTGGTTTTACTTTGGAAAATTGAAGTCCTAAAAAATTGTTTTTTATTTTCCCTCTTTTTTTTTTTTGGCTTTTTGGGTTAGAAAACATACATTTTTTTGTTTTTTTCTTTTTTGTGTTTTGTAAAAAACGTTTTGTTTTGGTTTTGCTTTTTTTGGTGTTTTTGGTTTTTTTTTGTTTTGTTTTTTTTGTTTTGTTTTTTTGTTTTTTTTTGGTTTTGGTAATTAAAGTACTAATTTTGGTTTTCTTTTTTTTTTTTGGTTTGAAAGCATGAAAATGTTTTTTTGTTTGTTTTTGTTTTGTTTTGTTTTGTTTTTTTTTTCGAAATGCATTTTTTCGGTTGTTGGAAATGTTTTCTTTTTTGTTGTTTCTTTTTGCAAGGATAAAACTATGAACTAACACAATAACATGTAAAGCGATGTGTGTGATTGTGACATCCACAAATTAAATAACGACTCACTTTTTTCTTTTTTTTTTTTTTTTTTGCCTCTCTTTTTTGCCTCTTTTTTTTTTTGAGTTTCCTTGCTATTACATATTACAACTTTGTGTGAAATGACAATTACAATCAATAAAACAAAATAAAACAAATAAAAAAACAAGATAACAAAAAGAAACAACACAACACAACAATTACAAAAAAAAAAAAAAGAATAGCGTAAGGCAATCAAAATGAAAAATTAACCCGACTTTATCTTGGATTTGGGGCTCCGATTGGTGCAACGTTGGCGGGAAGGCGTGACTCCTAAGATGGGTCGATGGGAATTAGGCTGGAAATTGAGCACCGCTGGCAAGAACCGCGACTGGATTCGTTCCTCTCTTTTGTCGTTTCCTCTTTTTTGATTTTGATATTTGTTGGTGACTCCTTTTTTGGTGTTTTTGAAGAGAGGTGGCTGGGTGAAATTGGCAGCAAATCTGGGCGTTTTCTGGGACTGAACTCTTCTTCCCTTTTTTTTTTTGGATCAGGGAGCTGGGTACGAGGAAAAAATGGTAGCAGGTTTTTTGTCAGAGATAAGGGGTCTTTCTGTACTCTCTCTCTCTCTCTGGACGTTTTTTCGCAGGGAAGAAGTTGGGGCATTTTTTGATGTGTAGACTTTGGGGAAAGTGTGACAGACAAGATTTTTAGCCTCTCTAAACGAGCTAGCTAATGTCGTTAAATCTCTCTTCAAGATAATAAATTCCCTAAATTTGCACTAAAAGAATAGCAGCAAGCAAGGGGTCGAACCCACAGGGATTAGCCTAGTTCTCTAGTTCTCAAATCAAAACACCCAATTACTCTTGTTCTATAAAATGTCTTGGCAAAAAGTTTTCTTTTTCAAACTAAAGATCTAATTTTTATTTGGTTTTCTGAATAAACAAAGAAAGTAAACTGATTTTAGGATTAAGATTCAAGGATTAAAGGCATCTAGGGTCACAATTTCACCTCCCTATGTTATCTCTACTGGTTCATGGTATTAGGGTTGTCTGATTGAAAACATGCTAAACATAAGCCAAGGACAACAAATGGTCATTGAGGTCCTTTTAAGAGTTGTATGCCAGAATGGTCATCTAAACACACAAACATGCAAAGCCAATAAATCATACTTGCAAAAGGATAATGATCACACCAATTACAAATAAGTTATGAATCTCAATCCGCCCTAGACTAGGGCTAAGAATACCAAGGTGTACATCCAAAGATAGAATTAAGAACAGATTCATAAAACATGCAAAACTCAATCATCCAAACCCAATATTCATAAACACAGCAAAGCAACAAGGGGGCTACATTGCTCCCCTAGATTAAAAAACTACTCACGCATGATTACAAGCAAACACAAAGCAGAAAAGCTCAACATCTTCTTCTTAACCACGCGCATAGCAAAGCTTCAAATCCAGGCTCCAAAATCCGCGACGGCTGCTGCGACGGCAGCCACGGCAGCTCTCCTAGGTCAAGGACAGCCTCCAAGACGTGGAGCCTCTCTCTCTCTCTCTCTAAACACGTGTAGGGGGGTTAGGCATCCATAGCAGAGGCGTGGAGGCTTGTATTTATTGAGTTTGGATGGGCCTTGAGGTGTGTAACCTAGCCCATCTATCAAAATGACGTAGTTTTGATAAGTAACACTCGAAACTTTAAAATCTCTATCTTCCATCCACAATTTGGACTTCGGCCTTCAGGAACAAATGATCAGCATAGAAAAACGATAGGATCGGTCCAAAAATATCTCTGCACGTCAATTTGCACATGATATGGTGAATTCACGTGCACCTCCAAATCAGCTCAAACTTCTCCCCAAGCTTCCTTGCATCCTGTAGAGGCCTGAGAGGCAAAAATAGGCTTGCACGTGAAATGGGTGAATTCACGTGCAGCTCCAAATCAGCTCCAAATGCTCTGAAATTTCTGTGGTAGGTAGAGGCCATAATTCTAAGCAACTTTTGTTCTTGCACGCCAATTGTTTGAGCCCATCTACTATGTCAAAAGTGAGGTCCAAAATCTGCCAAAACAGCTTAAAAACGCATGTATTTGCAAATAGCATCTTCCTAGGGGTTAGAGCAAACATATATGATATATGAAGCAATAAGGCTCTAATCATGCTCTTAAACATCCTAAATAAACACTAGAATAACAGCATAAAATGCACGTTATCAAATACACCACACTTGAACCATTGCTTGTCCTCAAGCAAAAACATACAAGCATGCAAAAATAAAATAAACACGCAGTCAAACAGAAGAAAAATAAAATAACAATCAAGGAGAATCATGGTTTCTTAAGCATGCAACTCTATCATGATGAAATGGGAATTTAAGCATCAAAATGAGTCATAGCTTAGTTCATTCATGTCCATATCCCTAAGTCCAACAACCATGCAATATCACCACTTAAATTTCAGATATGAGCAAGCAATCCATGATAAAATAGCACCTAGTTTCCCTTTAAGTTCTTACCAAGGATAAGCAGCCTCACTCAAATATAATAATTCTCAAGCCCAATACCTATCAATGAACAATGGATGGAAAACTCTATCTCTACACTCGCCATCAGCTATTGTTGAAGTACTTGCCAAGCAATCATGAGAGTTCCCTATTGTGCTCATCAAAGAAAACACACCCTCTATTCAACTTTATTTGAACTCACACGCTAGTCTAAACTCAATAAACTCACACTCTATTCTAATAACTGATAAAACAAAACCATGAGCTAAGGGTTGAGCTCAACACGCTCAAATAAACAAAACTGAGCCAATGTGGCTACAAATCTAAACAATCACACATAAACATCAAGCCAGTGTGGCTTTTATTCTGAATCTTTCTTTTTTTTTTTTAGTAATAACCTTACAAGGTTGCATTTTATGCTCTCCCTTGATGGATTATTCACTCTTTTTTTTACTCACATAACACATAAATAAGACTGATTTTTCTAATGCAAACCCCTTGCCATTTTGCTACATAAGGAGAGACAAAAATTCATTGATGTCTCACATCCCATTTCCCAATTAAGTGATGGCTTTTTCACATTCTATATCACAGCCTTTTCCAATAATATCTCAAAATAAAGAAAAGGATGCAAAGACAGTCATAGTGACTTAGAGGTCTTGCATCCTAACTAAACACCAAACACTGAGCACTAATAAGTAATCACATGCTTACTTGACTCCTACCATTAAATAACCAATGTTGAATGCAAGAAGAGTAGCAAATCAAACTATTACCCATAAACCATAAATGTCACTCAAGGGCTAAAAAGAAGCTGTTCTCATTTTTCATTTCTTTTTCACTCAACTTTAAGGGTTACTTAGGTCTATCATAGCATTTCATGCTCAGCTAATATTCAAAACTCAGCTCCAAAAACATGGTGATATCATTCAAAAGATAAAGACATGATTAAACCAATTCGAGCACATTTTAACCGCTTTAACACCCTTATCACAACATGATACTAATGTGGCATAAAAATTAAATTTTAAGCCAAAATTGCATACTTAATATCCATGCCTCCACAAGCAAATCATTCAAGCAAACAACTCAAACAATCATGCAACTAAAAACATTTTTTTGTTTTTTTTAAAATAATAAATAAAACATGCAATCACAACATAAAAGACCAGCAAGTGGCTCAAGTCACTCCCCATACACCACACTTAAAATATGCTATGTCCTCATGGCATAAAATAGGAGTAGGAAAAACACTTACCCTTGGTTTGGCACACTGTAATAGTATATGACATTGGCCACCATTCGTCGTACCTGAGCCACAAAGTCAACAGACGTCTCGCCGCGCACTTCCCAAGTTTCTCTCCCTTGCAGAATAGCCATCATGTAGTAGCAAGCAAAGATCCCACAGCTGAATTGACCCAATAATTTGCTCATCCTGCAAATGGTTAGTTAAGAAAGAAGCAAAGTCTCCTGCACAATGGTTAGCTGGCAAACAAATTTGTTGAATAAAATAAATAAAAGAAAATAACATAAAATAAAACATAACAATAAACATTGGGTTGCCTCCCAACAAGCGCTTTATTTAAGGTCTCGTAGCTAGACCTTGTCATACTAAACTCAACCAATGTATGAAAGGCTTTCATCCTTGCATTGTAAACCTCGGCGAGCCTCATAGACCATAGCAATCGGATGAATGAACCGTGTGGGAGCCACTTGAACTCCTGATTCAATTGTTGATAGGGAGACACCTCCACAAACTTATGGTTCTCCTTCCTCTCATTCCATCGAGGTGGTAAAACAAATTCAGCATACTCCACAATTGGAGTAGTCATGATGCACGCATGGTTACCTCCCTTGTCAAGCACTTCCTTCTCTTGTATAAGGGAAGATGATTCCAAAGCAAACATAGTAGTGGTGGGCTCATGTAGCTTGTCTTCATAAAGAATACCTTGGTTTGATGTGCCTTCAGATATGAGAAT
Source organism: Taxillus chinensis (assembly GCA_023512835.1). Taxonomy (NCBI): domain Eukaryota; kingdom Viridiplantae; phylum Streptophyta; class Magnoliopsida; order Santalales; family Loranthaceae; genus Taxillus; species Taxillus chinensis. Next base: position 14,504,221 of record CM042088.1, on the reverse strand, counting down.
TATAGCATCATCATCCAAGATTTGTTGCTGCATCCTTGGGTTGTCATTTATTGGTTTCTCATGTTCTTCTAACACCCCGAACAATTCAAGTCTTCCTCTTCTTCTTGGATGGAAAAATTGTCCTCATAAGCTTCAACCATGGGAAGAGTTGAAGTGGATACATCACATGGGCTATTAAATTGTGGTGGAGGGACAACCTCATCATAATGAACCATTGCCCTTGTATCCACTTCTTGGTATATAGCATCATTAATGGTTTGACCAGCTAGAATGCGAGCTTCATCTTCAGAATCATTATTAGCAGAAAACTCCCATTCTTGTGAGGCAGATGTCAAAGATTGATACATGGAAGTTGGAGTGATGGCTTTGCAATTCTCTTCGCTCTATCTCTGTGTCACCAGCAAAGGAGTTAGATGAGACTCCGTAATCTGCATTTTGAACCATACTCATCAATAATTGCTCCATATTTTTTATGGTAGTCTCTATACTTCCTAGCCTTTCATTCAAATCCTCTCTTCTGGTTTCTTCATCTTCAACTTGGGGATGCCACTCTTGTTGTTGATATGGACAATAATTGCCATAGAGTGGGGCTTCATAGTAAGCTTCATCTTGATATTGCCCAACCCATCTATTCTTAGAATATCCATTGAAGAAACCATTAAACTCCTTAGGTGGTGGCTCTTGTGGATAGTAGTCACCCTCGGGTTGGGTGTAAGTTGGCCATACTTCTCTACCATCTCCATTAATACTCCCACCATAACAAGGAGGCTCCTGGTATGAATAACTGCTTGTGGGAGGATCATAGACAGTGCAATCCCAAGCACTATATGAAAATTGATCTGCTGCATGGCCTGGAACATAAACATTTTGGTCTGCCATCATTGAATTCTCCTCATCTCTCCCTTGGTTTTCCCACAAATATTTGTTGCCTTGGATCATCCTTTCCAAACATTCTTCCATGGTTAGCTCCTCCTCATCTCTAAACTTTCTGTCCATTGGAGTGCTGTTCAGGTTCTGGATTAAAGGACACAAGTTCCCCTCGTCGCATACACAACTAGCAATACCTCAAACACATGGTGTATGTTCCTATAAAACAACAAGAACACACCCAGCAGCTCTGAAAAATGCAAAATAAACAAATAAAGAACACAAAATAACAGAAAGTAAAACTCAAAATAAACACCAAGATCAGAATTCAAACAATTTCACTCAATGTTGATTTTAAAAACTAGTTAACCGTTGAATCCCCGGCAACGGCGCCAATTTGACAGACAAGATTTTTAGCCTCTCTAAAAGAGCTAGCTAATGTCGTTAAATCTCTCTTCAAGATAATAAATTCCCTAAATTTGCACTAAAAGAATAGCGACGAAGCAAGGGGTCGAACCCACAGGGATTAGCCTAGTTCTCTAGTTCTCAAATCAAAACACCCAATTACTCTTGTTCTATAAAATGTCTTGGCAAAAAGTTTTCTTTTTTAAACTAAAGATCTAATTTTTATTTGGTTTTCTGAATAAACAAAGAAAGTAAACTGATTTTAGGATTAAGATTCAAGGATTAAAGGAATCTAGGGTCACAATTTCACCTCCCTATGTTATCTCTACTGGTTCATGGTATTAGGGTTGTCTGATTGAAAACATGCTAAACATAAGCCAAGGACAACAAATGGTCATTGAGGTCCTTTTAAGAGTTGTATGCTAGAATGGTCATCTAAACACACAAACATGCAAAGCCAATAAATCATACTTGCAAAAGGATAATGATCACACCAATTACAAATAAGTTATGAATCTCAATCCGCCCTAGACTAGGGCTAAGAATACCAAGGTGTACATCCAAAGATAGAATTAAGAATAGATTCATAAAACATGCAAAACTCAATCATCCAAACCCAATATTCATAAACACAGCAAAGCAACAAGGGGGCTACATTGCTCCCCTAGATTAAAAAACTACTCACGCATGATTACAAGCAAACACAAAGCAGAAAAGCTCAACATCTTCTTCTTAACCACGCGCATAGCAAAGCTTCAAATCCAGGCTCCAAAATCCGCGACGGCTGCTGCGACGGCAGCGACGGCGGCTCTCCTAGGTCAAGGACAGCCTCCAAGACGTGGAGCCTCTCTCTCTCTCTTTAAAAACGTGTAGGGGGGTTAGGCATCCATAGCAGAGGCGTGGAGGCTTGTATTTATAGAGTTTGGATGGGCCTTGAGGTGTGTAACCTAGCCCATCTATCAAAATGACGTAGTTTTGATAAGTAACACTCGAAACTTTAAAATCTCTATCTTCCATCCACAATTTGGACTTCGGCCTTCAGGAACAAATGATCATCATAGAAAAACGATAGGATCGGTCCAAAAATATCTCTGCACGTCAATTTGCACGTGATATGGTGAATTCACGTGCACCTCCAAATCAGCTCAAACTTCTTCCCAAGCTTCCTTGCATCCTGTAGAGGCTTGAGAGGCAAAAATAGGCTTGCACGTGAAATGGGTGAATTCACGTGCAGCTCCAAATCAGCTCCAAATGCTCTGAAATTTCTGTGGTAGGTAGAGGCCATAATTCTAAGCAACTTTTGTTCTTGCACGCCAATTGTTTGAGGCCATCTACTATGTCAAAAGTGAGGTCCAAAATCTGCCAAAACAGCTTAAAAACGCATGTATTTGCAAATAGCATCTTCCTAGGGGTTAGAGCAAATATATATGATATATGAACCAATAAGGCTCTAATCATGCTCTTAAACATCCTAAATAAACACTAGAATAACGGCATAAAATGCACGTTATCAAAGTGAAGAGCTTAGTGTAATCAGTGCCTGGGCAAAAGGGTTCCTCGTCAGATGAGGGGTCTCTCTTTTCTCTTTCTCTCGTTTTTTTTTGGACGTAATCCTCTTTTTTCTGGGTTTTGAATGTCTCCTTTTTTTTTTGCGCAGGGAAGAAGGTGTAATCTGGGCGTTTTTCTTTTGGACTCCACTCTTTGTTTTTTCCTTTTTTCTCTCTCCGTTTGCGCTGGGATGAGGCTGGGGTGTAATAATGGTAGCAGGTTTTTTCAACGATGAGGGGTCTCCCCTCCTGCGCAGGGATGAAGACTGCATTTTAAAGGGCTGGCAGAAATTTGGCTGGACTGTCATTAATTGCAGCATTAAATGCTGTATTATTGATGTAGTATTTTATTTTGAGATTCTGCCGTTTGTTGGAGGGAACAGCGACTTGTGCAGCGTGATTGTCCTTTTTGAATGTTTTCGTTTAGCACATGTGACCGACGGGTATTTGATAACGTGCATTTTATGCCGTTATTCTAGTGTTTATTTAGGATGTTTAAGAGCATGATTAGAGCCTTATTGCTTCATATATCATATATATTTGCTCTAACCCCTAGGAAGATGCTAGTTGCAAATACATGCGTTTTTAAGCTGTTTTGGCAGATTTTGGACCTCACTTTTGACATAGTAGATGGCCCCAAACAATTGGCGTGCAAGAACAAAAGTTTCTTAGAATGATGTCGTCTACCTACCACAGAAATTTCAGAGCATTTAGAGCTGATTTGGAGCTGCATGTGAATTCACCCATTTCACGTGCAAGCCTATTTTTGCCTCTCAAGCCTCTACAGGATGCAAGGAAGCTTGGGGAGAAGTTTGAGCTGATTTGGAGGTGCACGTGAATTCACCATATCACGTGCAAATTGGCGTGCAGAGATATTTTTGGACCGATCCTATCGTTTTTCTATGCTGATCATTTGTTCCTGAAGGCCGAAGTCCAAATTGTGGATGGAAGATAGAGATTTTAAAGTTTCGAGTGTTACTTATCAAAACTACGTCATTTTGATAGATGGGCTTGGTTACACACCTCAAAGCCTATCCAAACTCTATAAATACAGCCTCCACGCCCTCTGCTATGCATGCCTAGACCCCCTACACGTTTTTAGAGAGAGAGAGAGAGAGAGGCTCCACGTCTTGGAGGCTGTCCTTGACCTAGGAGAGCAGCCGTCGCGGATTTTGGAGCCTGGATTTGAAGCTTTGCTGTGCGCGTGATCAAGAAGAAGATGTTGAGCTTTTCTGCTTTGTGTTTGCTTGTAATCATGCGTGAGTAGTTCTTTTAATCTAGGGGAGCAATGTAGCCCCCCTTGTTGCTTTGCCGTGTTTATGAATATTGGGTTTGGATGATTGAGTTTTGCATGTTTTATGAATCTGTTCTTAAATTCTATCTTTGGATGTACACCTTGGTATTCTTAGCCCTAGTCTGGGGCAGATTGAGATTCATAACTTATTTGTAATTGGTGTGATCATTATCCTTTTGCAAGTATGACTTATTGGCTTTGCATGTTTGTGTGTTTCGATGACCATTCTGGCATACAACTCTTAAAAGGACCTCAATGACCATTTGTTGTCCTTGGCTTATGTTTAGCATGTTTTCAATCGACAACCCTAATACCATGAACCAGGAGAGATAACATAGGGAGGTGAAATTGTGACCCTAGATGCCTTTAATCCTTGAATCTTAATCCTAAAATCAGTTTACTTTCTTTGTTTATTCAGAAAACCAAATAAAAATTAGATCTTTAGTTTGAAAAAGAAAACTTTTTGCCAAGACATTTTATAGAACAAGAGTAATTGGGTGTTTTGATTTGAGAACTAGAGAACTAGGCTAATCCCTGTGGGTTCGACCCCTTGCTTGCTGCTATTCTTTTAGTGCAAACTTAGGAAATTTATTATTTTGAAGAGAGATTTAACGACATTAGCTAGCTCTTTTAGAGAGGCTAAAAATCTTGTCTGTCAAATTGGCGCCGTTGCCGGGGATTCAATGGTTAACTAGTTTTTAAAATCAACATTGAGTGAAATTGTTTGAATTCTGATCTTGGTGTTTTATTTTGTCTTTTATTTTCTGTTATTTTGTGTTCTTTATTTGTTTATTTTGCATTGTTCGGAGCTGCTGGGTGTGTTCTTGTTGTTTTACAGGAACATACATCAAGGATTCCTAGTTGTGCATGCAAAGAGAGGAGGATATACAATTTACTTGGGAACCTGAAAGGTTGTTCAGAGCTCGGCGTAGAGCAGCTAGGGAAGCAGCACGTGAGGCGGAAGAAGCATTGCAAGGCTTGGAGCAATCCGTAGGCGATCTGATGGCAGATCTCAGACCTGATGGTGGTGCACCACACGGAGGGGCCAATTACAATGGCCAATATCTAGAAGAAGAGGGTAATAGGTTTATGCCCAGAACCTTCTTAGATTATGCGAGACCGATGATGTCAGACCACTATTCTGGGATTCGGCAGACAAGAGTCCAAGCAAATAGCTTTGAGCTGAAGCCGGCGTTGATCAACATGGTGAGCAACAACGCGTTTGGAGGAACAGCCGTGGATGATCCGCACCAGCATTTGATGAGGTTCTACCAGGTGTGCGACACCATCAAGATCAACAATGTGTCGGAGGAGGCAATAAAGCTAAGGCTTTTCCCTTTCTCTTTAAGGGATAGAGCTCTTGGCTGGTTCAACATCGCCACGGTTCAATCAACACTTGGGAGGAGATGCAGACCAAGTTCATGTCAAAGTACATCCCTCCTTCCAAGGTGATCCAGCTCGAGAGGAGAGATTAGCGAGGTTCAGGCAAGATGAGATGGAGACTCTTCATGAAGCTTGGGAGCGTTTCAAAGACTTAGTGAGAAGATGCCCTGATCATGGAAGACCCCAGGTGGATTCAAATTGAATCTTTCTACACAGGTCTTCGGTCCCACTCACAAGACAAGGTGAATGCAATTGCTTGGAGGATGCTTGATGAATCTAGAGCCTGACGCGACGAGCAGAGCTCTTGGAGAGGCTGTCATTAGCTGATTGGTAGTGGTCTAATGTGCGTACTTCAAAGCCAAGGGAGAAGATAGCTTCGGTTGATAATTCTTCCAATGATATGCAAGCACGATTCAAGCTTTAGTGAAAGGCATGGAAGTATTGGCTCTTAAAGTTGAAGGATCACAACAAGCTTTACCAGGGCAGCAGGGCTGGAGTGGAGTGAAGAAGCAAATTATGTTGGAGGAAAAGGCTTGTACCAGAAGCGGCGGTTTATCCTCAACAACAACAACAAGGGTACAACCAGAATCAGCAGTCTCAGCCATTTCAGAAGAATCAGAACCGAGGGGGAGATACATCAGTTCAGTATAAATATGTGCCTCCAGGGATGAAGCAAAATCCGTATGCTACTGATAATTTCTTACATCCACCTCCTGGATTCGCGCAACAGCAGCCTCAGCCTCAGCAGCAAAGAAGAACATATCAGCATGAGGATGAGACAGCTAGAAGAGAGGTGGGTGATCTGAAGGAAAGGGTAGATGGTATGGAGTCTTCAATTAAGAATATGGAAAAGTTACTTGTGAGTATGGCACAGAATGCTAATCAAAGGGTGTCCACCAACACTTTTCCAAGTGACATTGAGGTGAACCCAAAGGAGAGTTGCAAGGCTATCACTCTAAGGAGCGGGAAGACACTGAATGAAGCTGAAGAGCCTAAGAAGAAGGCAATTCCAGAAGAACAGAGCAGACCCTTGGAAGCTGATGACCTAGGAAAATCAGATAAAGTCAAGAAAAAGTGCAAGAAAAGAAGGACAAGCAACTGAGTCAAGACAGAATAGCCAAGAACAGAGGCAAGAGCTCAGGCCTACTATGCCATTTCCTCGGAGGCCGAGGAACCAGGAGGGTTGAGGAAGAGTATGAGCGCTTCCTGAGTTTGTTCAAGAAGCTTGAGATTAACATTCCATTTGTGGAAGTTTTGGAGCAGATGCCTAGGTACGAAAGTACATCAAAGATTTTGTGACGAAGAAGAGGAAATATGGGGATCATGAGACGGTGGCGATCCACTAACGAGGTGAGTAGTGTTGTTCAACGAGTTTGCCCATCAAGCATAAAGATCCGGGCGCTTTTAATCTCCCTTGTGTGATTGGCAATGCACCGCAACGCCCAGGCCCTATGTGATTTAGGGGCCAGCATCAATTTGATTTCCTTTGCTTTATATAAGCAGCTTGGGCTTAAGGGCATGAAGCCCACTTCCATATCGTTGCTGTTTGCTGACCGGTCTACTGGAAGGCCTGAAGGGATAATTGAAGATGTGCTAGTTAAGGTGGGCTCCTTCATATTTCCAGCGGACTTTGTAGTTTTGGAGATGGAAGAAGATAGAGGAGTTCAGCTACTCCTTGGAAGACCGTTTCTCAGAACAGGTTGTGCATTGATTGATGTTGCTCAAGGGCAGCTAACTCTGAGAATTAATGAGGAGACCTTACTCTTCCACATGGGGAAGGCTTTGCAAGGTCAAGAGGAGGAGGATTGCCTTTGGGTTGAAGACCTTGAGGAATTGGTGGAAGATTACTTGGCAGAAGAAATAACCACCACCAATAATGGAGCCCTTCAGCTTATAGAAGCTCAACAAGATGAAGAGATGTACTTGACAGCTGAGGAAGATGAGCATACTACAAACTCTTTGGAGCAAGCTGAGGAGGAGAAAGAAGATGATGTGCTTCCAGCTCCAGAACTGAAGGAGCTACCTGGACACTTAAGGTATGAATTTCTAGATTCTACAAATCAATTCCCTGTCATTGTTGCTTCTAATTTGAATAATGTGGAGTGTACTCAATTGCTAGAAGTCCTTAGGAAACACAAAAAGGCCTTAGGATGGAACATTGAAGACATTAGGGGTATTAGTCCAGGGATTTGCATGCATAAGATTTTGATGAATGATGATTTTAAACCCACTGCTGAAAGACAAAGAAGATTAAACCCTGCCATGAAAGAAGTTGTTAGAAAAGAAATTTTAAAATGGAAAAATGCGGGTATAATTTATGCTATTTCTGATAGTGAGTGGGTGAGTCCATTGCATGTTGTGCCCAAGAAAGGGGGCATGACCGTGATTAAGAATGAGAAAAATGAATTGATCCCATCTCGCACTGTGACGGGGTGGAGAGTGTGTGTTGACTATAGAAAGCTGAACAAGGCTACTAGGAAGGATCATTTTCCTCTTCCTTTCATTGACCAAATGTTGGATAGGTTAGCTGGCTATAGTCACTACCGCTTTTTAGATGGCTATTCCGGGTATAATCAGATCATGGTTAAGCCCGAGGACCAAGAAAAGACCACCTTCACGTTCCCTTTTGGCACATTTGCATTTAGGAGAATGCCATTTGGGCTTTGTAATGCCCCTGCCACCTTTCAAAGGTGTATGATGGCTATTTTTCAGGGTTTGGTTGAGGAGATCATGGAGGTCTTCATGGATGACTTCTCGGTGTTTGGTTCCTCCTACCAACAGTGCTTGAAAAATCTAGATGTGGTCTTAGAGAGATGTGAGGAGAAGGAACTAGTCCTAAATTGGGAGAAATGCCATTTCATGGTAACTGAGGGGATAGTTCTAGGGCACAAGGTGTCTGCACATGGTTTGGAGGTAGACAAGGCAAAAATCTCCACTATTGAGACGCTGCCACCTCCAACCAATGAAAAAGGAGTGAGAAGTTTCCTTGGCCATGCTGGCTTTTATAGGAGATTCATTAAGGACTTCTCAAAAATTGCAAAACCTATGAGTAAGTTGTTAGAAAAAGACACAAGCTTTGAGTTTAATGCAGATTGCTTAGAAGCTTTCAACATCCTAAAGAGTAAGTTAGTCATTGCACTTGTTATAGTCACACCTGACTAGGCTCAACCTTTTGAGCTAATGTGTGATGCGAGTGATTATGCTGTGGGGGTAGTCTTAGGGCAAAGGCGAGAAAAGGTGTTTAGGGTCATTTACTATGCTAGTAAGACCTTAGATGATGCTCAACAGAACTATACCACCACCGAGAAAGAGTTCTTAGCCGTGGTTTATGGTCGCAACAAGTTTAGACCCTACCTTTTGGGGTCTAAAGTCATTATTTATACTGATCATGCTGCATTGAAATATTTGTTTGCTAAAAAAGAAGCTAAGCCATGCTTGATTAGATGGGTTCTCCTCTTACAGGAATTTGACCTTGAAATTAGAGACACAAAGGGAGCCCTAAATTCTGTGGCTGATCACCTCTCCCGTGTGGAGAATGCACCTAAGTCTCTACCCATTGTAGATGACTTTCCTGATGAGAAGTTGTTTGAGGTGCATCATCTTCCTTGGTTTGCTGACATAGCAAATTATTTAGCCACTGGGTTCATACCCAAGCAGTTAGACTACCACCAGAGAAAGAAATTGGTAGTGGATGCTAGGAAATACATTTGGGAAGACCCAATTCTTTATAGGAGGTGTCCAGACCAAATCATTAGAAAGTGTGTTCTTGAGGAGGAGGTAGATGACATAATACATCATTGTCATGCATCACATTATGGGGGCCACTTTGGGGTGCAAAGAACTCGTGGCTAAGATCATGCGGTGTGGCTTTTATTGGCCTCACATGGTGAAAGACACCTATGTCTACATCAAAAAGTGTGATAGATGTCAAAGGGTAGGTGGTTTGTCTAGGAAAAATGAGATGCCCTTAACCTGGAATCCTTCCAGTTGAAATTTTTGACATTTGGGGCATTGACTTCATGGGGCCATTCCCCAATTCGATGGGTTTTCATACATTTTGCTTGCTGTGGATTATGTGTCTAAGTGGGTAGAAGCTATTCCTACTAGAGTGAATGATGCTAGGGTTGTGACTCACTTCCTTACTAGGAACATCTTTAGCCGTTTTGGGACACCAAGGGCTATAATCGATGATGAGGGTAGTCATTTCTGCAACAAATTGTTTGATAAATTATTGAACAAGTATGGTGTCACTCATAGGAAGTCTTTAGCTTACCACCCACAAGCTAATGGACAAGCGAAGTGTCCAACAGGGAGATTAAGGCCATTTTAGAGAAAACTGTTGGAGCCAATAGGAAAGATTGGTCTCAAAGGCTTGATGAAGCCTTATGGGCATATAGGACAGCTTACAAAACTCCCATTGGGATGTCACCTTACCGTATTCTATATGGTAAGGCATGTCACTTGCCTGTAGAACTAGAACACAAGGCTCATTGGGCCTTGAAGAAGTTAAATTTCAACCCACAAGAGATCAAGGAGCTTAGGATGACTCAATTAATTGAGTTAGATGAGCTTAGGTTGGATGCCTATGATAGTGCTAAATTTTACAAAGAAAGAACTAAGAAATGGCATGATAGGCAACTCAACAATGAACCTTTAACCTTAGGGCAGAAAGTTCTTCTATTTAACACAAGGTTGAGGTTATTTCCTGGCAAATTAAGGTCCAAGTGGATGGGACCTTTTGTGATAATTGATAAGAAGCCATATGGGAGCTTTGAGCTCCAAGCTGTAGATGGCAAGAAATTTTGGGTGAATGGCAATAGGCTGAAACCATACTTTGATTCAACTCAGAGAGAGATAGTTGATTCCCTCTCTTTCACCATTGCCTGATCATAACTGAAAGTCTAGCTACAGACTTTAAATAAAGCGCTGGTTGGGAGGCAACCCAACGTTTATTGCTATGTTTTATTTTATGTTATTTTCTTTTATTTATTTTATTCAATAAATTTGTTTGCAAGCTAACCATTGTGCAGGAGACTTTGTTCCTTTCTTAGCTAACCATGTGCAGGATGAGCAAATTATTGGGTCCTGAACTTGTGGAATTATTTTTAAAGTCAAAGTCAAGGAGCAAGGAGCAAGTGAAGCCCAAAAGTGCTTGAAGATGGGCTCAAACAATTCACGTGCAAGACTTAAAGATGGTCCATAATGCATAAGCAACTCAGTGGAGAAATTTGGGCCAGTTTGGGCCTGAACGTGAATTTGCACGTGAATTGCCCAATTCACGTGCACCTCCTTTTGAGCTGTGACTTTCTGGAATGGTAGATGAAGACCATGTGAATCACGTTTACTCTTGCACGCGAATTGCTAGCTGTCATATGGAGGCCCAAAAATGCAAAATACCGATTTTAGCCCTCCTAGAAGCTTCCCACAATTCACGTGCGAAGGGGACTATTGCTTGCCGGCTCGGTGGGGACCCACCACCAAAGTTTGGGACGATTCGACCTGCAAGCCAATTCACGTGCAGAGGCTATTTTGGTCGAACACTCGAAAAGTTAGGGGCACGTGTATCACGCCAATTGGAGCATCTTTCCTTCGCACGCTATATAAAGGGAGGCCATCTTCAAAGGCTTCCACACCAAAATCACTCCAGATCTGAGTATTAGAGAAACTCTGCCCTTTTGCTCTCTTGCTCTTCAGTTTTCTGCTCTTTGCTCTTATTTTCTCATTCCAAAGATGGTGCGCACAAGGAGGACTGGCCAGGAGGAGGTGCACTCACCTAGTGCTGATAGCCAACTTGAGGAGGAGATACTCTTGGGGCATGTTCTTGATATGCAAGCTTTGGAGGCGTCGAGCCGGGCCGGGCTAGAGAGGTGGCTCTTAAAATTCAAACTCGGGATTACAAAGGTTAGTATCCGCCTGGCCGGCTATTTCCTATTCTCGCCTTACAAGACTTCTATGCATCTGTCTCTGGGAGTGAGGATGAACTGATAGGGGTTGTGCAAGGGGTTTATGTCAGGATTACCCCTGAAATTATTAGACATTGCTTTAACCTCCCTGAACCCAGTAACAACTTCCCTCAGCTAAGCCTAGGAGAATTTGGTACTGCATGTAACTATGCTAGAAAATTTCAAAGTCGAAGGCAGTATACCAAGAATGGTTTTGTTGGAAAATTTAGATGCCTAGCTTACCTGGTAGGGAAATGCTTATTGATTCAGGACAGTGGGCTAGATAGTGTGCCTAAGCCACACCTGGAGTTCATGTATAGCATTGATGATATGCTAAATGTGGACTGGGCCACTACCATTTTTAAATGGTGGAAGAAAAACTCATCCAAGCAGATAAATGGCAGACTTTTGTGTGTGATATTTCAAAGCATGCCTGCTTTGCATTTTTCCTCCATGGAGAGCATCACTTTGCCTTCTCACTGGGTGTTAAGAGTATTGCATGCTGAAGGAGGTTTGGGGGTCAGTACCAGAGGTCATTGGGCAACCAATGTTCCTCCTACATCACAGCCCGCTAGGCACAGTGTTCATGTCGAGCGATCCACGGACTTTGCAAGGGAGACCTCTCCTCATTTGGATCAAAGGAAGCAGACTCTATACAGACTCACTGCCATGTACATGCAGTTCAATGTACACAAAGAAGACATTTTCAATTTCTTTCAAGGCATTAGTGGGCAGGTGGTGAGCGAAGTGGAGGTCATCAATTGGGCAGTCACTAATGGGCACATCACTAGTGCCCAATTTGAAGAATTAATGGCCCTCATCTCTGGAGACCAACAAGCTACTTCACAACCTAGAACCAGAGCATGGGAGGCCCCAGATGTAGCTGCTCATGCATCACCTAGAGCATGGGAGGCCCCAGAAGATCCTCCTGCTGCATCTACCGAAGCTTGGAGGCAAGAAACACAGCAGCTCAGGGGAGGCAAATGCCAGGAACCCGGCGCGAGGTGGAAGCCCTGAGGAAGGACAACAAAGAAGTCAAAGGCCTCCTAGGCAAAATCGGGAAGGCTTTGAGCAAGAGGAAAGCATCAAAATGTTCTCCTATAGTGGAGATATCTGATGAAGAACCCTCTCCATCCCCTGAAGATTCCTATCCAGCCCAGGCAGATCCACCTCAACCAAAATCTTCAGCTCGGCCATCTTACTATCACCCAGAGGAGGCAGCACCAGCAATAGGGTATTCACCCTTCCAGCCTCAAGAGGAGACAGAGCCAGCAGAAGGGTATTCACCTTCCATCCTTTTACTGATCCTGCATATTCTCAGGCTCTGGTGCCTGCTATACTTCCTGTCTCTTGGGGTGCATACATGCCTGCTGAACCTGAAGATCTACTTGGCCCTCCTGTCCATTTAATCATTAATCCAGCCTTATCATCCGACGAGAGCCAAGCAAAGATTTGAAGAGTTCATCAATTCCACGGTTCGGAGGGCTCGCTTTATACGGGATAATGATATCTTCACCCCTTTTAGCTTAAAGAGGATCTCCGAGAATGAATATCTCTATGCCGACGAGATAGACCTCTTCTGCAGGACCATACGCTATGTAGTGGAGGCTGAGCCTCATAACTACCCCTTAGCTCAATACACTTCCATCATGCTATGTGAGCTTTTCAATCAACCCTTGTCCGAAGAGGTGTGGCACCAACGCATCAATGGTGAGAATGAAGGGCACCGCCCTTGGCATGGTATGCATGAGGTGCTGATTCCGGTGCACATTGATCGCCACTATGTACTTGTCCGTTTGAATCTGGATGTAGGACATGCCGTGCTATATGATCCAAGCCAAGGCGAAGGGTTTGCTAGACGGAAAAGACAGTTAGTGCATGGGTTCATCAAAAGAATGAAAGTGGCGATGATCAAAGAAGGATTGTTGCAGGATAAGCTCCCTCTTATTCACCTCAACGAAATGGAAATCCCTCGCGGCCGACCAATTCAGTCATGGGATCTTTGTTTGCTACTACATGATGGCTATTCTGCAAGGGAAGGAAACTTGGGAAGTGCGCGGCGAGACGTCGGTAGACTTTGTGGCTCAGGTACGACGAATGGTGGCCAATGTCATCTACTATTACAGTGTGCCAAACCAGGGGTAAGTGTTTTTCCTACTCCCTATTTTATGCCATGAGGACATAGCATATTTTAAGTGTGGTGTATGGGGAGTGACTTGAGGCACTTGCTTGTATTTTATGTTGTGATTGCATGTTTTATTTATAATTTAAAAAAAAAACTGTTTTTAGTTGTTTGCTTGAATGATTTGCTTGTGGAGGCATGGATATTAAGTATGCAATTTTGGCCTACAAAATTTACTTTTTGTGCCACATTAGTATCATGTTGTGATAAGGGTGTTAAAGTAGTTAAAATGTGTTCTGAATTGGTTTAATCATGTCTTTATCTTTTGAATGATATCACCATATTTTTGGAGCTGAGTTTTGAATATTAGTTGAGCATGAAATGCTATGATAGACCTAAGTAACCCTTAAAGTTGAGTGAAAAAGAAATGAAAAATGAGAACAGCTTCTTTTTAGCCCTTGAGTGACATTCATGGTTTTTGGGTAATAGTTTGATTTGCTACTCTTCTTGCATTCAACATTGGTTATTTAATGGTAGGAGTCAAGTAAGCATGTGATTACTTATTAGTGCTCAGTGTTTGGTGTTTAGTTAGGATGCAAGACCTCTAAGTCACTGTGACTGTCTTTGCATCCTTTTCTTAATTGTGAGATATTATTAGAAAAGGCTGTGATATGGAATGTGAAAAAGCCATCACTTAATTGGAAAATGGGATGTGAGACATCAATGAATTTCTGTCTCTCCTTATGTAGCAAAATGGCAAGGGGTTTGCATTAGAAAAATCAGTCTTATTTATGTGTTATGTAAAAAAAAAAAGAGTGAATAATCCATCAAGGGAGAGCATAAAATGCAACCTTGTAAGGTTATTACTTACAAAAAAAAGAAAAAAAAAGAAAAAAAAAAAGAAAGAAAAGAAAGAAAAAGAAAGATTCAGAATAAAAGCCACACTGGCTTGATGTTTATGTGTGATTATTTATTTGAAGCCACATTGGCTCAATTTTGTTTATTTGGGAGTGTTAGCTCATGGTTTTGTTTTATCAGTTATTAGAATAGAGTGTGAGTTCAAATAAAGTAGAATAGAGAGTGTGTTTTCTTTGATGAGCACAATAGGGAACTCTCATGACTACTTGGCAAGTACTTAATCAATAGCTGATGGCGAGTGTAGAAATAGAGTTTTCCATCCATTGTTCATTGATAGGTATTGGGCTTGAGAATTATTATATTTGAGTGAGGCTGCTTATCCTTGGTAAGAACTTAAAGGGAAACTAGGTGCTATTTTATCATGGATTGCTTACTCATATCTGAAATTTAAGTGGAGATATTGCATGGTTGTTGGACTTATGGATATGGACATGAATGAACTGAGTTATGACTCATTTTGATGCTTAAATTCCCATTTCATCATGATAGAGTTGCATACTTAGGAAACCATGATTCTCCTTGATTGTTATTTTATTTTTCTTCCGTTTGATTGCGTGTTTATTTTATTTTTGCATGCTTGTATGTTTTTTGCTTCAGGACAAGCAATGGTTCAAGTGTGGTGTATTTGATAACGTTCATTTTATGCCATTATTCTAGTGTTTATTTAGGATGTTTAAGAGCATGATTAGAGCCTTATTGCTTCATATATCATATATATTTGCTCTAACCCCTACGAAGATGCTAGTTGCAAATACATGCGTTTTTAAGCTGTTTTGGCAGATTTTGGACCTCACTTTTGACATAGTAGATGGCCCCAAACAATTGGCGTGCAAGAACAAAAGTTTCTTAGAATGATGTCGTCTACCTACCACAGAAATTTCAGAGCATTTGGAGCTGATTTGGAGTTGCACGTGAATTCACCCATTTCACGTGCAAGCCTATTTTTGCCTCTCAAGCCTCTACAGGATGCAAGGAAGCTTGGGGAGAAGTTTGAGCTGATTTGGAGGTGCACGTGAATTCACCATATCACGTGCAAATTGGCGTGCAGAGATATTTTTGGACCGATCCTATCGTTTTTCTATGCTGATCATTTGTTCCTGAAGGCCGAAGTCCAAATTGTGGATGGAAGATAGAGATTTTAAAGTTTCGAGTGTTACTTATCAAAACTATGTCATTTTGATAGATGGGCTAGGTTACACACCTCAAAGCCTATCCAAACTCTATAAATACAGCCTCCACGCCCTCTGCTATGCATGCCTAGACCCCCTACACGTTTTTAGAGAGAGAGAGAGAGGCTCCACGTCTTGGAGGCTGTCCTTGACCTAGGAGAGCAGCCGTCGCGGATTTTGGAGCCTGGATTTGAAGCTTTGCTGTGCGCGTGATCAAGAAGAAGATGTTGAGCTTTTCTGCTTTGTGTTTGCTTGTAATCATGCGTGAGTAGTTCTTTTAATCTAGGGGAGCAATGTAGCCCCCTTGTTGCTTTGCTGTGTTTATGAATATTGGGTTTGGATGATTGAGTTTTGCATGTTTTATGAATCTGTTCTTAAATTCTATCTTTGGATGTACACCTTGGTATTCTTAGCCCTAGTCTGGGGCAGATTGAGATTCATAACTTATTTGTAATTGGTGTGATCATTATCCTTTTGCAAGTATGATTTATTGGCTTTGCATGTTTGTGTGTTTAGATGACCATTCTGGCATACAACTCTTAAAAGGACCTCAATGACCATTTGTTGTCCTTGGCTTATGTTTAGCATGTTTTCAATCAGACAACCCTAATACCATGAACCAGTAGAGATAACATAGGGAGGTGAAATTGTGACCCTAGATGCTTTTAATCCTTGAAACTTAATCCTAAAATCAGTTTACTTTCTTTGTTTATTTAGAAAACCACATAAAAATTAGATCTTTAGTTTAAAAAAAGAAAACCTTTTGCCAAGACATTTTATAGAACAATAGTAATTGGGTGTTTTGATTTGAGAACTAGAGAACTAGGTTAATCCCTGTGGGTTCGACCCCTTTCTTGCTGCTATTCTTTTAGTGCAAACTTAGGGAATTTATTATTTTGAAGAGAGATTTAACGACATTAGCTAGCTCTTTTAGAGAGGCTAAAAATCTTGTCTGTCAGTATTCAAAAATGATTCTTTGTGAGATGGCCAGCGCATAAAACGGGTCTCGTGAACATCCAGCGAGAAAAAAAAACAGCGAAGGTCAGAGGGCAAAGGGTCAGAATGTCTGCAGGGTCGAAGTGTCGGCAGGGTCGAAGCTTCGGTGGGTCGAAGGTCAATGGTCAACGGATCGAAGTGTCGGTAGGTCGAAGGTCAATAGTCACCGGGTCGAAGGGTTGAAAACTCACAGGGTTCGAAGGTCAACAGGCTCCGAGGGTCAAGGGTCGAAGGGTCGAAGGTCGGAGTGTCGGCAAGGTTGGAGGCTTCGAGGCTTCGCATCTTCACAGGGTTCGAAGGGTCGAAGGGGCGAGTCGAAGGTCGGAGTGTCGGTAGCGGGGCTTCGAGGCTTCGAATCTTCGAGGCTTCGAGGCTTCGAGGCTTTGATGCTTCGGGGCTTCGATGCTTCGGGGCTTCGAGGCTTCGAGGCTCCGAAGGTCAATGGGTCGAGGTGGTGAGTCGAAGGTCGGAGTGTCGTCAGGTCAACGGTCAACCCCGAAGTTTTTTTTTTAACTTTTAATTAACTTTTTACCCTTACCCATAATGCAAAAATGGACAACTTTCTGGGGATTGTTTGGGAAGATCCGTATTCGCCTAAATTGACGCTTTGAAGAATTTCGCATGGTCACCTTTTCGGGCGATTTGACCAGGGGCATTGACCGTCTTTTGGCAAGTTTTGACTTTTTCCAACGAAAGTTGTTTTGGCCATAACTTCTTCATTTTAAGTCCGATTTGAGCTCGGTCAAGTGCGTTAATCTCCAATTTTCATCCTCTATCACCTGGTGTTGGTCTTGGGGTGCTTCAAGGACTTGTAACAGAAGCCATTAATTTTGGACTCCCCCGTCTCGTGTCGATTGTATCCATCTTGTGCAAATTGGGGTTAACATCAATTCCAAACCATTCCTTGGAAGTATGGGATCATTGTAGACCTGTTCAACAAGGTATATGACATGGGCAGAAAGGTATATCAAATGGGGTTAGTATGTCCAATTCGGACAAATTGGGGTCCAACAGCCGGTATGGTGAGGCCTATACCTATGGGAGAAGTGAAGCAACCTTACCAGGCATGATGCTCATTGTGCCTATCAAAATAACGGAGTTGGTCACAACATTGAGGGTTGCATTGCCTTCAAGGGAAAGTGTTGGTACATGGGAGCCTAGAGGGGGGTGAATTGGCTCTAATCGAAAAATCTTCTCTTGTCTCTAGCACAACACTTATCTGGTTAAGAGATATAATCAATGCGGAAGATTACCAGATAGTGGAAGTATTTTGTTTTATTATCAAGAGTTAATTACAACAAAATATAAGCAAATTAAAGCTTGTAAAGCCTTTTGATCTACTAAACAATTCTCTTACACTCTGTTTACAGTTACTCACATGCTAGCCAATATTATCTCTATAAGCTCTTGTACATGTACGCACTTTCAACGTCTCTCCTGCACCCACTTCTCCTTTTCGCACACATATAAAAATATACAAGTGTTAATATATATAGCCATCCGTGAAAAACATCTTTGGAACTCGTTCTTCCGAGCAACGTGTGGCATTAACTGTTCCTCGGAAAACTCTCTACCTTGATTGCTGCGGATGTGGAGCTCAAGATCTTGGGTTTGTAAAGCATAAGTGTCGTTGCGAGTTCCGAAGTGCAGTTAAAGTTATGTCCACATATCCGTGTGATCCACATGTAAGATGCTTTAGGTTTTAAATAAGTTTGTCTTACATCGGGACACAACAAGCTGACGACTTTGAATGTGAAGATGATAAGTTAAAGTAATGTCTTCTTAATCCGTCGTAAAGTTCCTTACTCTGTGTTAATGAAGCTCGCATCCTTACTCCGTGTTAATTTGATACTGAAATCTTTATTTCGTGTCAGCGCTTCCTTACTCCATATGAGCGCTTCCTTACTCCGCATGAGTTCCTTACTCCGTATGAGGTAAAAGGCCGGATGGCTTACTCCGTATCAGTGCATCGTTACTCCGCATGAGTAAAAGGTTCGGATTCCTTACTCCGCATCTCTTTTCCTTACTCTGTGCGAATAAAAGACTTGGGTCCTTATTCCGCACAAGTCATTCCTTACTCTGCATGTATGAAAGACTCGGATTCTTTACTCCGTGTCTTCTTGTCCTTAGTCCGCTTAAGTGGAAGATTAAGCTTTTTATTCCGCAATAACTTTCTCTCACTCCATGCCAGATGTAGACTAGGATTCTTATTCCGCATCTATTTGACTTAGTCCATTTAAACTGTTAGACGCAGATTCCTTAGTCCGTAACTTTAAGTGATTAGTCCGCACGAATTATCCTTATTCCGTATGAAATGTAGACTTGGTTATTTACCAAGTGTTTGACGACACTTACGTTTGTCCGGATCAGGATTATGTATCCTATCCTCAGCTTTGCTCTCATGAGTGAAGGTCCGGATTAAGATCATATTTTCTGCAACAACTAAAGAATGAACATGCAATGTCTCAAATCAAATTACATAGGGTTTTATCTGCATCATCCAAATTCTGGGCTTGATCTAACAATCTCCCCCAATATGGATATGCCAAAACCCTTTGTAATCTGATCTGGTAAGTGAAGCAAAAAAGATAACATACAAAAATAAAAGATGACTTCCATATTCCATTAAGTCAGCAACAATAGTACAATTTAGCCTTGATATATGAATTTTACATTAAGGTACATAAAGCTTACTATACTTGAAGATCATTGTTGTTGCCTTCTCTCGAAGCTCCATTGTCTACTTCAAAGTGTAGTCACGGATGTTGTTCCAGTCTTCATCCACTCTTATGAAAGACTTGATGAAAAAACAGACAAAGGCTCCGCAACTATCTCCTTTAACTTCTTAGTATGAGCCAAAGGAGTTTGGCCCATTTCTTGATAAAGCTCGAATTGCTTTACTGCTTCTGTCAGTCGAAGACGCAATGGCTCTAGTTGATCTCTTCTAACTCTGTTATTCACAACTTAGTGAGAGTCAATCAGCAACATCTTCTTTGATGGAATAAGAAAAACAATTAGTATGAAGTGCGGCTTCTTGAGCCGATACAGAATGAGGACTGAGGAAAGATTTTTCCATGGCTTGCTATCCTTAGCAGTTCCGTTAATGAAGGTCCGGATGTGGGCTACTTCTGGAAGATAGCCCTCAGACCAACACGGCAAGACGTCAGACAAGTGTCCGTCCTTATACAAAGACGAAAACAGCCTCATCTCTATCTTTACCGCCCGAGAAAAGTTGACTATGTCATCTATTGTAAATAGGCCCTTCTCAGAACGTAGAGTGTGAATGTCTTTAGAGGAGAAGGGATACATATCGGATAGACATCTTCGCTCGGCAGTAGACGCGACATACTTAGCCATTTCGTTAAAAACACTTCCATCCGCATCATGTGGATCACGATCCGCGTATGATGGGAGGAAGGTGACAACCGTGGATGGAGAGGTCGAAGGAGGAGCTGCATTTGAGGAACTAGGCTGAGAGAAGCGGCTGTGTTTGGGGATAGGTACTCCCGATAGCAGTGTAGATGCAGGCCGCTTACTAGCAGAAGCTGAGGAAGATGCAGGAGGATCAGATGACACTTTCTCCCCCGTTTTGGCAGATCACCGAGGAGTGGTAGGAGGACGAGCCATCGTATACGCCAAGTCCGCGAATGAGGCTGACAAGGAATGCACTAATGAGGCAACAAGATTCATCTTCTCCTCAATGGAAGTGGAAGAGTTATTGAGGGCGGAGAGGAGTTGGGCGCCGAGAGCATCAACCTTGATGGCGATGGCGGCAATTTGGGCGCTCTGGGCTTGGGCGTGTCGGTCCAGTTATACATAGATCACAGCGTCGGAGTGAACTGTGCCAAACAAGGGGTATCATAGGAGCAGAGGAACCACCCGAAGCATCGTAGGCATCCGGGGCATCAAAACCGCTTTGACCAGAGAGGTCAACAACGGGTATTGCTGTAGCAGGAGAAGAGGGTCCAGCCTCAGCAGGGGAAAGAACTCGTGCGTCATGGGCCGGTTTGGAGGTAATAGTGAACGGAATGTCAGGAATGGAGGCTGGCATAAGGAAGCCATGGTCCATGTTCCAGACGATCATTTCCTCTGGGGTTTTGGTGTGGCGAGTGTAGTACACTCGGAGGTCATTGTTGGGGATGGTGGCTGTGTAGGCTAGGCTGAAACGGAACCAGAGGTCCGTTATAGTGTTGGTGGGGAGATGTTCGAGGTAGTCTAGAGGTTGAGGAAGTGGGGGCAAGGGTGCTTCCAGAAGAGAGGTAGGGACATCAGCCACTGCTGCAGCAATAACAACATCAACAACGGCAGCAACAACGGGAGAATCAGGTGCGGGGGCATCAACAGCAGAAGGCGCTAGAGAATCAACTGGAGGTAAACTTAGCTGAGACGGTCCCGTAACCTCAGATGGGTCGACGCGAACGCTGTGCTGGCAACCTCAGGAAATGGAGGGTGTAGCTACGGACCGAATCCGGAGGGACCGGTGGGCAGAGCTGTCAGCTGGGTCACCAACCGAACTACCCTGTTGTTCCAAAGCAGGGAGGAGGCGGATAGTAGCAGAGGGCCGGCGGGTTGTCAGATTCCCATCAGGCGTAAGATGACGAAGGTAGAAGGCCTGGGGAAAGGGGATGACGCCATATCCACTGAAGTGAGACGGACGCAGGTGCCGGAAAACGATGCTGAGTATCCGCCCAAAGGATTGATTCTTCGGGTTGTTCCCTAGCAGCCGGAACAAGAAAGTCCCCCAATCCATCGGGAGACCCTCAAAGACTCCGTACATGGCAAGAAGCAGGTCATACGGAACGGAGTCTAGGGCTATTGTGCGAGCTAGAAGACACCAGCTTAGGATGGTTGCCATACAGCGGTAGTGACCCTGGAAGGACTTCACCTTATATTCCTTCCCTTTGTAGGTGCAACCCATGGAAGCTGCCATTTGCTCTAGGTCCGGGCGCTGATGAGGACCGGAGGGGAGATTGAGAGCGGTGCGAAGAATGTTTGGGGTGATGACTATGGATTCACCCCGGATGGTGGAATGGATGGAGTCGGTGGTGCATCGGATGTTCCGGTAGAACTCAGCAATATCGTTGATAAAGAGATCGATGGGGACGGAGACCAGGTTTAAGATATGGCTTGCTTCCAGTAGAGGGCTGATGGTCCCTTGGAGCCTAAAGGGGGGGGGGTGAATAGGCTCTTATTAAAACTCTTTGTTTCTCTCAAGACACAAACACTTATCTAGTTAAGTGATAGAATCACTGCGGAAGATAACCAGATAGTGGAAGTATTTTGTTTTATTATCACAAGATAAATACAACAAAATAGAATCAAGACTCTCTTACACTCTGTTTACAAATGAACTCACACACTAGCCAACTTCTATCTCCAAAGATGAAAACGCTCGTGTATACACAGAATTAGTCTTTTCTTCACTAATGCACATTCACACTCTCTCAATGTACAAGTATGAATATTTATACAAAACATTCCTAAGCGACAACCTTGGAACTTGTAGTTCCGGAAAGCGTTCAGCACTAACTGTCCCTCGGTAATCTCTCTGCCTTGACTGCTGTGGTTTGTGGAGCTCAAGATCTTGGGTTCGAAGAATATAAGTGCGTTTGTGAGTTCCCAAATACAATTAAGGTTGTGTCCACATATCCGGATGATCCACGTGTAAGATTCTTCAGGTTCTCAATGAATTCGTCTTACATCGGGATGCCACGAGCTGATAACTTTAAATGCGGTTGAGTTGAAGCAGTATCTTCTTGGTCCGGTGTAATTTTCCTTACTCCGTAGCTAATGAAGCTCGGAACCTTACTCCGTGTCAGTGGTTGCTTACTCCGTATCTATTTAGTACTGGAATCCTTAGTCCGTGTCAGCGCTTCCTTACTCCGCATGTAAGTTCCTTACTCCGTATGTAATTTCCTTACTCTGGGCGAGTCTTGAAAAGTCTGATGACTTATTCCGTGTCAGCGCTTTCTTACTCCGCATGTAAGTTCCTTACTCCGTATGTAAGTTCCGTACTCCGTATGTAAATTCCTTACTCCGGGCGAGTAAGATATCCGGATTCCTTACTTCGCATCTGGTTTCCTTACTCCGCACTTATCCTTTAAGTTATTAGTCCGTACGAATGTTCCTTATTCTGTATGTATTTGTGACTTGGTTATTTACCAAGTGTTTGACGACACTCACTCTTGTCCGGATCAGGATTATGTATCCTGTCCTTAGCTTTGCTCTCACGAGTGCATCTCTGGATTAGTAACATATCTTCTGCAATGATCAAATAAACACAAAAGATCTCAGATCAAATTACATAAGGCTTTATCAGCATTATCCAAATTCGGGTTTGATCCAACAATCTCCCCCCAATTATGGATATGCCCAAACCCTTTGTAATCTGATCTGGTAAGCAATGCAAAAGAATAACATACAGAATACGCAACACAACCAATTTCATTAATCAGCAACTAAATACAATTCAGCCTTAATACAAGTTTTTCACTAGGGTACATAAGGCTTACTATACTTGAAGATCATAGTTGCTGCCTTCTCTCTTAGCTCCATTGTCTGCTTCATCGTAAAGGTGGTGTGTTGGCTCCAATATTTGTCCACAGTTAAGAATGACTTGATGAAGTGACAGACAAAGGCTCCAGCAGCTATCTCCATCCGGCTGTTGTGGCACTTGCTTCTTGCCCCTGGAATGTCGCCTTGAGTTTCTCGATCGGACGGAGTGGTGTGATGCCCAACTCTTCATATAATCCGGCTTTCTTCACGGCTTCAGTCCAGCTGAGACACGAGGTTCCCATTGATTCTTCCTAACGAAGTGCTCCACAATCTGATGAGAATCAATGAGAATCATTTGCTTGGACTGAATCATGAAGACAGCCATCATGAAGTGTGGTGACATGATCCGGTACGGAATGAGGATGGTTGAGAGAGTTTTCCATGGTTTGCTATCCTCAGCAGTTCCGTCGATAAAAGACTGAATTAGCTCCACACTGGGAAGATAGCCCTCATTCCAACACGGCAGAACGTCAAACAAGTGCCCATCTTTGTAGAGATGGAAACAGCCTCATCTCCATTTTAGCAGCTCTCGAGAAGTTGTCAATGTCTTCGTAGTAAAGAGTCCTTTCTCCGAGTAGAGAGTTTGAATGTCGGCCGGGGAGAAAGGGTACATTTCGGAAAGACATCTTCTCTCGGCGAAGACGCAAGATAGGATTTCATTGCCTTGCGCAAGCTTCCATCCGCATCAGAAGGGTCAAACTCCGCATATGATGGGAGGAAGGTATCAGTTGCGGATGAGGAGGATGGAGGAGGAGCTGGAGCTGCAGTAGAGGAGCTTGGTTGAGAGAAGCGGCTTCGTTTGGGAATTTGAACTCCCCGAAGCACTGAAGTGGCAGGCCGTGTCACGCCCAATTTCCTTCCACTTGGAAATGAGTAGTGATCGCCATGCCCGCACCCGAAGGGACAAGGGGTTGGTGCAAGCACCTTAAAAGGACTTTAGCACGGGTGCTGTCCCAAACCCGCACAATCGAGCTAACATGCCAAGGGGCATGCTCGTTCCCAAACCATGCACACAAACACAAATTGAATAACAACATCTCATTTTATTTCATTTCAAAGACTAAATGTTCATTACAACCCGGTCGGGGAAAAACCCCTATGAAGCCATCAATAAAACCAAACCAAAATCCAAACACATAAAACCAGAGTACAACAAAGGAAATAATATAAAGCTTTCGGCCTCGGGGGCCTAGCTCCCGGCCTTCACCTACCGCCGCTAAACCCCGCAAAAGAACAGTTTATAGGAGGGGTGAGCAAACCACGGCTCGAGGGATCCGGCTCCCCGGACCCGTCCCGTGTACAACATGCATGATATGTGTATGCTTGTGCTCTGTCGTGCCTAAGGCTAACGCAAAGAAACATCACCCAGAAACACTCTTTACCGAACCCGCACTGAAGGGCAGGAGGACACCCCGCCACCACGGCGACATGACATACCACATTCGGGCGAATGTTGCATGGACACCAATGCAACATTTTCCACCCGAGTCGATATGGTCAACCACCTCCTCGGGCGCCATTCTACCCTCGGGAATGGGTGTAGACTTAGCCCACCGTCGTGAGTGCTACACCGAGACTCGGGACCACGTCCGGCCAAATCTCAAAGGGGTCCAGCTATTGTGCCTGGCCCTATCTCGGCTCAATCTCAAAACGGATCAACGTAACGAAGCATAACATTACATCTCAACATGTAAACTCGAGACATCATTTACACTTTATCTCGAAGGACCAACATGGTCGATACAAGCCACACACATCAGCCTCATAGGCTTAAAATCAAATACAAATCAAACACGAGACACACCGGTCACACGGTATATCATCAAACACCCATATACAAGGTCTCACAGGCATCATATTGAATACATGGCATGCGGGCCTCACGGACATTTTATCAAACACATAGTGTGCAGACCTCTTAGACATTTCATCAAACACATGGTGGGCATAAACAAACCCGGAAAATCCTCGGGCCAAATTAACATCGGAATCAACAAAACATGCCACTGAAGGCCAACATCCATATAGGAGATCACACCTATATGGATTTACATATATATATATATAGGTGAACATCCTAAAAACAGAGGAGAGTTAGGAGAACATGAACCCCACCTCGGGCTTTGTCTAACCTCCACGCTGACAACTCTCCCAACGACGCGAACCACCACGGCAACGCCCGGAGATCCTCTCTCTCTCTCTCTCTCTCTCTCTCGGCAAAGAACAGCAGCAAGAAAGGGACACAAGAACCCTAAACTCAAACTCAAGCCCTCATTATATAGACACTACCCACATCAAAACGACGTAGTTTTGATTAAGTAAACCCAGGATCAAAACGACGTAGTTTTGATCACACAAGTTAGCACCTTTCCACACCCATATAGGCCAAAATACTCGGAATTTCAACATGGTCCTTTGGAGAAAGATCATTAGAATGTCAAAACCAAGGGAACCATGCAAAAATATGGCTGCACGCCAATTTGCACGTGAATTCCCAATTCACGTGCAACTCCAAATGGACTCCAAATGCTCTCAAACTTCACCCCTAGCCTCCTTGCATCATTTAGAAGACAACCACACTTGCACGTGAATTGGACCCATATCACGTGCACCTCACATACACGTCCGTTTGGCCTGAAACTTCGTGGTAGATAGAGGACATCATTTAAGCATCTTTCCTTTTGCACGTGAATTCATTTGAGCCCTTCACTAGGTCAAAATCTAGAAAAACTCTACTCGGAAGGCAAAACCGTGACTAACTCGTGACTAACTCAAGGTACGGGTCCTTACATCCTCTCCCCTTAAGACTTTTCGTCTCGAAAAGAAAAGGTGGAATGAAAGAAAACAATCACAACCAAAGCATAGGCCTCTAACACCCTCTAGCACAAGATAAATTAATACACAACAAATCACAAATTATTTCACACATTTATACACTCCATATGGTCATAACTAGTTGGGCAAGTACCCGATTATGTTGAAGTTTGATGCTTGCCCTCCTCCCCTCCTTCGTAGTTGTTCGTCCTCAACAGTTAGGATAATGAGCACGCATCTCGGTCTCACGTTCCCCGGGTCTCTTCCTCCGGCCCTCGGTGTTGCCACAACACCCGAACCAACGGAATAGTCTTACCTCGCAGCGCTCTCGCGCCTATCTACAATACGGATGGGGGCCTCGACAACGACACATCCTCTCCAAGATCCAGGGTACCCCAATCTAGCACGTGTGTGGGATCCGGATGATATTTCCGGCCTGGGATACATGGAAAACATTATGAACTCGCTCAAACTAGGTGGTAATGCCAACCTATAAGCAACGGGTCCAACTCTGCTCAAAATCTCGAACGGTCCAATGTACCAGGGGACAACTTGGACCCGGTCCCAAATCTCTTATGCCCTCGCCGTGGAGAAACACGAAGGAATACGTGGTCTCCACCAAAAACTCCAACGGTCGGCGTCGGCGATCCGCATAAGACTTGTCCGCTCTGGGGTCAGAAGGCGTTGCCGAATCAGCCGAACTTTGCCGTAGCCTCCTGGACCAATTGGGGTCCTAACATAGCGCCTCTCCAGCCTTCGCCCAACATAATGGAGACCGACACGGTCGGCCATACAATGCCTCAAACGGGGCCATCCCAATCGAAGACCGGTAACTCGTTATTATAGGCAAACTCCACCGGAGGAAGGTGGGAAGCCCATGATCCTCCAAAATCGAGTACACAAGCCCTCAACAAGTCTTCCAATGTTTGAATGGTCCTCTCGGACTGACCATCGGTCTCGGGATGGAATGCGGTACTCAAATTAAGTCGGGTTCCCAATGCTCCCGAACCTCCCCAAAACCGGGATTAAACCGCGCATCCCCGTCTCGAAACAATAGACAAGGGTACTCCGTGCAAGCGGACAATTTCATCAACATACAACTGGCTTAACGTGCCGATAGAGTCGCGCTCTCGAATTGCCAAGAAATGGGCTGACTTAGTTAAGCGGTCCACTATGACCCAAATCATGTCCTTTCTCCCGAAAGTTGTAGGAAGTCCCGTCACGAAGTCCATGGTAATATGCTCCCACTTCCACTCGGCTACAGGTAAAGGCCGCAATTGACCGGCGGGTCGTTGGTGTTCGCCTTCACTTGCCACAGTAAGGCACCTGGAAACAAACTCGCTACACTCCGTTTCAGCCCCGGCCACCGGAATCGTGCGCGAACGGCATGATACATCTTAGTTCCTCCTGGATGTACAGCCAAACGGGAATGATGAAATTCCCTCAGACATCCTCACGCAAGGGAGGTGGTACTATCGTACGCCCTCGAAATTTCAGCTCATGCTCAACTCCTTCGTCCGGTCCTCCGACGGCTCCCGGCCTCTATCCGGGCCCGGATCACCTCACGATCCATGTCGCCTAATCGTCCCTCACGGACACGCCGATACAACTCGGTATCACAGTGAGAGGACACAGGATAGCTCCATCATCGCTGAAAGCGAGTTGCACCGAAGCACCGCTAACCGCTCCATCATTTTCCATTCTCTCATGGAAACCTCGGCTTTTCCCTTTCTACTTAGCGCGTCGGCTACTAAATTTCCCTTTCCGGGCGTGTAGGAGAGCGTGAAGTCAAACATTTGCGGGTACTCGACCCACCTCCGTTGGCGCAAATTTAGGTCTCTCTGGGTGAAGATATATCGTAGGCTTTTGTGGTCGGTATATACCACAAATTTCTCTCCCAACAGTAATGTCGCCAAGACTTCAGGGCAAAAATAAGCGTCGCTAACCCAGGTCGTGTGTTGGGTAGTTTTGCTCATGGGACTTCACTGTCGCGAGCCATATGCTATGACTTGGCGCTCTTGCATCGTAACACACCCCGGTCCAAGCAGACGCATCACAATACACCTCGAATGGCACTCCCTCCGCGGTAGACTCGACACCGGTGCGGTAGTTAGGCGAGTCTTCAACTCCTCGAATGCCGCCGGCACTTGTCCGTCCACTCGAATTTGGCTCCCTTCCGTGTAAGAGCGTCATAGGTGCCGCCAACCAGAAAACCCTTCCACAAAACGCCGGTAATACCCCTGCGACCCAAAAACTCCGGATCTCAAAAACATTTGTGGGCCTCTTCCAAGATGCTACGGACTCAATCTTGGTTGGGTCCACTCTAACTCCTTCGGCAGATACGACATGCCCAAGAAAATGCACCTCTCGCATCCGGAAGTCACACTTGCTAAATTTAGCATACAAGTGATGATCTCGTAGTGCCTAGCACCACGGCCAAGTGCTCCTCATGCTCGGCTTGGGTTTTGGAGTACACAAGGATGTCGTCAATGAATACCACCACGAAGGAATCCAGGTATGGGGCAAATACCGATTCATTAGATGCATGAACACGAGCAGGTGCGTTCGTGAGCCCAAAAGGCATCACTAACCACTCATAGTGTCCGTACCGCACCCGAACGCCGTCTTAGGGATGTCCTCGCTCCCGACCCTCAATTGGTGATATCCCGAACGCAGATCGATTTTTGAGAACCACCGTGCTCCACTCACCTGGTCGAATAAGTCATCAATCCGCGGCAAAGGGTACTTGTTCTTTACCGTTACTTGATTCAGCTTTCCGATAATCAATGCAAAGTCGCAACGAACCATCGGCCTTCTTAGCAAACAAGACCGGTGCACCCCATGGTGAGGTACTAGGACGGATAAAACCTTTATCTCCCGGTTCCTTTATCTCGCCTCGAAGCTCCCGCAACTCGGGAGGTCCCATCCGGTATGCTACTAGTGAGATGGGTCCCACCCCCGGCAACAGTTCAATCGTGAACTCGACACTTCGTGTGGAGGCAACTCCAACAACTCCCCAGGAAAGACATCCTGGAAATTCTCGACTACATCCGGCCACACCCTTTTCTCCAAGTTACCTTCCTCCTCAAAGGTTAGGGTGGCAAGCCTATGGGTAATATTGCCCCATAGCTCCCTCGTCGGTCCGCCTCTCCCGGATCCCTATCCCATTCACCCACTAGGATACGGGAAGACCCCGTGGGTGTAGTAAACGATACTCGCCGCCTATAGCGATCAATCTTAGCCTGAAAGGCCATCAACCATCCATCCCCGGAATCAAACTAAAGGTCCTCATGGGCATTACGTACAAATCAAATGAGAGGTCAACCTCTCCTATCGTAGCGCACACTCTCGACACATTTGGTGGATCAACTCCACTCCTCCCATTGGGGACTCGACCCTCGAGGTCTATCGGCCTCCACACAATCAAGTCCAAGGCTCTCCACCAAGGACTTAGCAATCGGGAGCACGAAGCTCCGGTATCAAACAATGCGGCAACAACGGTGCGAGATATTAGAATAGTACCTCGAACCACCGAAGGTCCAGCTCCACCTTCCTCGAGGGTGATGGTAAATCCTCCATTTCAGCTGGTGTTGAGGTAAGCGCGAACACTCGCCTTGGCTTGCCCCACCACCGGCCTCACTTGCCTTCCCTTTTGCTCCCGCCGCGTCCACCGGGACGCCCCTCCGATCCTCCTTGTGGTTGCCTCTCCCCCGTGGCCTAGTGTGACCGGAACCGGCCTGACCGGCCTGTCACGAATGTGCGGCTTTGGGGCCGGGCCCGAAATTGGGTTCCACCCTGCTCCCTTGTGCTAAGCTTCCGGCTCCCCGGCTGTTCCCTTTGCCTTGAAACACACCTTGCTGATGTGTCCCACCTTCCCACGGCTATGACACGTCAAGTCTGCTTGGGGCACTCACGTTGACGTGCCCCCGACATGCCACAACAGGTACACCCGCTTGGGAAGTTCCCGCCTCCCCTGTCCTCCAAAGTAACGGGATCCGGGCGAGCCATTGAAGCTTGGCCCCCATCCTTGGGAAAAGTCCCACTCCCGGACTCAACCTTCGCCTCTTGGTATCACCGTGCTTGTCGCGTGCTCTGCCCCATCCGCTCCTGGTGAGCCCGTCTTCCCTCCTCTAATCCTCTCTCAACAATCTTGGCGGTGTCCACGACTTCAAGATAGGTCTTCGGGCCGGATCTCCACCCTTTGCTTCAGGGCAGGTTTGAGACCCATGGTAAACTTATGGGCCTTCGGGTCCTCCCTTGATATTGCTTCGGAGCAAACCGACTCAGCCCCCGAAAATCTCGCTCATACTCGCTGCCGAGCGCGATCCCCGCTTCAGCCGCCGAACTCCTCCCGCTTCGCCACCGCAATGACTCGGGAAAGAACTCCTCATGGAGCAGTGGAGGAACTCATTCCGGGCCATGGTCTCCATATCCCGGCTTCCGAGATGCTAAGCCACCATTCCAAGGCTTCCTCCTCCAACCGCCGGACTGCTAGTCTCACTTTGTCTTCCTCCCGGGGTCGAAGAAAGGAGAACACATGCTCGATCCGCCGCAGCCGGTGCTCTCGCTCCTAGAGGTTCGGCTCCTCCCTTGAACCTTGGTGGGTGTTCCTTTCGGAACTGCGTCAACACGTCTCCCTCTTCCCGCCTCACCGGCCTTCCCGCCTACACGGAGGTTCCGCCTCACGGGGTGGAGGGGTGGCACCGCCGTCGTGCCATCATCTCCCGACGCACCTCGTTTAGGATCTCTCCCCTGAGGTCCTCACGCATGCCTTGCACGTTCTCACTTAGGGCCCGGACTTGGGCCATGATCCGCTCCAGGGGGATCATCGCCCTCTACACGCTGTCCTCTTCCCTCTCCGAGCACGGGCGTAAGATTCATCTTCTGCACCTGGAGTAGCTCGGGTTACTTTCCTAGGAGGCATCGTCTACATAATTTAAACCAAACTAGGATCGGCTTCTCTCAAGCTCTACACACCCTCATCCCCATGGGCCATGAGGTACTCAAGCAACATTTTACATTTAAACACACGGGAAAATCACGAAGTACACAGCAGACAATTCATAGCAACAAGTCTCACGAGAAAATCACCGAATTTCACGAGAACAAGTTTCAAAGAACATAGCATGTCCAATCACAATGCTCATACCGAAATTAAACTAGTGCTCTAATGCCAATGCATGTATGCACCCTCAACCCAAATGCAAGTGCCCTACTCCTTGGTCTAACTACCCCCGAGTACACCCCGGAAAACCAGATAGGACCACGTTGATCGGGCGTGTCCTATCCGCCTCCCAAGAGTCTCGAAGCGGCCAGGCCTCCCCACTATCCTAGGTCCACTAGACCATGAACTATCGCTCCGATACCATATTGTCACGCCCCAATTTCCTTCCACTTGGAAATGGTAGTGACTGCCCATGCCCGCACCCGAAGGGACAAGGGGTTGGTGCAAGCACCTTAAAAGGACTTCTAGCACGGGTGCTGTCCCAAACCCGCACAATCGGCTAACATGCCAAGGGGCATGCTCCTGTTCCCAAACCATGCACACAAACACAAATTGAATAACAACATCTCATTTTATTTCATTTCAAAAGACTAAATGTTCATTACAACCCGGTCGGGGAAAACCCCTATGAAGCCATCAATAAAACCAAACCAAAATCCAAACACATAAAACCAGAGTACAACAAAGGAAATAATATAAAGCTTTCAGCCTCGGGGGCCTAGCTCCTCGGCCTTCACCTACCGCCGCTAAACCCCGCAAAAGAAAAAGGTTTATAGGAGGGGTGAGCAAACCACGGCTCGTAGGGATCCGGTCTCCCCGGACCCGTCCCGTTACAACATGCATGATATGTGTATGCTTGTGCTCGTGTCGTGCCTAAGGCTAACGCGGCAAACATCACCCGAGAAACACTCTTTACCCGAACCCGCACCTGAAGGGCAGAGGACACCCGCCACCACGGCGACATGACATACCACATTGCAGCGGCGAATGTTGCATGGACACCAATGCAACATTTTCCACCCGAGTCGATATGGTCAACCACCTCCTCGGGCGCCATATCTACCCTCGGGAATGGGTGTAGACTTAGCCCACCGTCGTGAGTGCTACACCGAGACTCGGGACCACGTCCGGCCAAATCTCAAAGGGGTCCATTTGTGCCGGCCCTATCTCGGCTCGATCTCAAACAGATCAACGAACGACGCATAACATTACATCTCAACATGTAAACTCGGACATCATTTACACTTTATCTCGGAAGGACCAACATGGTCATACAAGCCACACACATCGGCCTCATAGGCTTAAAATCAAATACAAATCAAACACGGGACACACCCGTCACACGGGTATATCATCAAACACCCATATACAAGGTCTCACAGGGCATCATATTGAATACATGGCATGCGGGCCTCACGGACATTTTATCAAACACATAGTGTGCAGACCTCTTAGACATTTCATCAAACACATGGTGGGCATAAACAAACCCGGGAAAATCCTCGGGCCAAATTAACATCGAATCAACAAAACAGCCACTCGAAGGCCAACATCCATATGGAGATCACACCTATATGGATTTACATATATATATATATAGGTGAACATCCTAAAACAGA
Source organism: Taxillus chinensis (assembly GCA_023512835.1). Classification (NCBI taxonomy): domain Eukaryota; kingdom Viridiplantae; phylum Streptophyta; class Magnoliopsida; order Santalales; family Loranthaceae; genus Taxillus; species Taxillus chinensis. The sequence continues at coordinate 14,471,585 of CM042088.1, read as the reverse complement.
GGAGAGTTAGGAGAACATGAACCCCTACCTCGGGCTTTTGTCCTAACCTCCACGCTGACAGCGCTCCCAACGACGCGAACCACCACGGAATGCCCGGAGATCCTCTCTCTCTCTCTCTCTCTCTCTCAGGAGCCAGCAAGAAAGGGACACAAGAACCCTAAACTCAAACTCAAGCCCTCATTATATAGACACTACCCACTCAAAACGACGTAGTTTTGATTAAGTAAACCCAGGATCAAAACGACGTAGTTTTGATCACACAAGTTAGCACCTTTCCACACCCATATAGGCCAAAATACTCGGAATTTCAACATGGTCCTTTGGAGAAAGATCATTAGAATGTCAAAACCAAGGGAACCATGCAAAAATATGGCTGCACGCCAATTTGCACGTGAATTCCCAATTCACGTGCAACTCCAAATGGACTCCAAATGCTCTCAAACTTCACCCCTAGCCTCCTTGCATCATTTAGAGACAACCACACTTGCACGTGAATTGGACCCATATCACGTGCACCTCACATACACGTCCGTTTGGCCTGAAACTTCGTGGTAGATAGAGGACATCATTTAAGCATCTTTCCTTTTGCACGTGAATTCATTTGAGCCCATTCACTAGGTCAAAATCTAGAAAAACTCTACTCGAAGGCAAACCGCGACTAACGTGACTAACTCAAGGTACGGGTCCTTACAGGCCGCTTCTCAGTCCGAGTAGATGGTTGTGGGGCAGAAGGAGTAGACGGATCAGATGACACTCTCTCCCCCGGTTTGGTAGATTGCCGGGAAGGAACAGGAGGATGAGCCATCGTGTATGCCAGATCCGCGAAGGAGGTAGACAATGAATGAATGGATGTGGCGACAAGATCCATTTTCTGCTCCATGGAAGTGGAGGAGTCAGTGAGAGCGGAGAGGAGTTGGGCGCCGAGGGCATCAACTTTGGCAGCGATGGCGGAGATTTGGGCGCTTTGAGCTTGGGCATGTCGGTCCAGCTAGGCGGAAAGCACAGCGTCGGAGTGGACCGTGCCAAAAGAGGCACGCCCAAGGACCAACTCCGGAGCTTTGGAGGACTCCCCCGCATGAACAGGAGCAGGAGTGCGTTGGGCAGAGGAGTCCGCAGGAGTATCAGCAGCAGCAGGAGCATTCGGAGCATCAGAGGCATCCGGAGCATTGGAGGCATCCGGAGCAAGGGACCCGCTTTGACCAGATAAGTCAACCACAGGAATCGCGGCAGCAGGAGAAGAGGGTCCAGCCTTAGCAGAGGAAGGACTTCGTGCAGCAGGGACTGGGCCGGAGGGTGTAGGGAACGGCACATCGGGAATGGCAGCCGGCGTAAGAAAGCCGTGGTCCAAGTGCCAGATGATCATGGTCTCCGGGGATTGGGTATTGCGTGTGTAAAACACCCGAAGATCGGTGTCAGGAATGGAGGAGGTGTGGGCTAGGCTGAAATGGAGCCAAAGAGGTCCGTTAAGGTGTCGGCGGAGAGATGGTCAAGGTAATCTCGGGGTTGAGGTAGGGGAGGCAAAGGGGCTTCCGGAGAAGCAGTCGGGACATCAGCGGTGGCGACAGCAACAGCGGTATCAACCGCGGCAGCAATAGCGGATGTGGAGGGAGTGGGGACATCAGCAGTAGAGGGGGCGGAGGAAACAGCTTTAGACGCACTGCGCTGAGAGGGCCCCGCAACCTCGGACGGTTCGGCACGGACGCTTGGCTGGGAGGCCCGTGAATGAGAGGGTGCAGCAACAGACCGAATCCGGGAGGTTCGGGGTGCAAAACTGACCTCGTGGGCTTGACTGTTGGAGGGGTCACCAACAGAGCTGCCTTGTTGTTCCGAGGCAGGGAGAATGCGGAGAGCTACAGTGGGTCGGCGAGCGGTCATGTTCTCGTCCAGCGTAAGGTAACGAAGGTAATAAGCCGAGGGAAACGAGACAGCATCAAATCGGGTGAAATGGTCCGGACGTAGATGCCGGAAGACAATGCTGAGGATGCGCCCAAAGGAATGGTTTTTGGGACCATTCTGCAGCAAACGAAATAAGAACATCCCCCAATCCATAGGAAGACCTTCAAAAACACCGTACATGGCCACGAGAAGGTCGTACGGAACTGAGTCTAGGGCGGATGTGCGAGCCAGTAGGCATCGACTCAGGATGGTCGCCATACATCGATAGCGACCCTGGAAGGATTTCACCTTGTATTCCTTCCCTTTGTTCGTGCAACCCATAGAAGCCGCCATTGGATCGGCATCCGGGCGCTATGGTTCACCAAGAGGTAGGTGGAGAGCAGCGCGGAGAACAGCCGGAGTGATGATGATGGATTCACCGCGGACATAAGAGGTTATGGAATCGGTGGTGCAGCAAATCCGTTGGTAATACTCAAGAATGTCGTCGATAAGAAAATCGACGGGATTGGAGATCAGGCTGAGTATATGCGAGGCTTCAAGGAGAGGGTGAAGTTGGGAAAACCAATCCGGAGGATTAGAAACAGCATTCCAATCAACCAGATGGCCAGGATTAACGCCAGAAAGAGAGATTCTGGGTGCCATTGCAGATTAGATTGGAAAGACAAGATGAAAGGTGAGGTCTTGACAGTGGAAGGAGCAACGAGAGGTTTAGGGATTTGAAATGAGCAATACTCGTGCTTCGCAGGAATGATCAGAACATATAAGACCGAGTCCGCAAATGTCAGCGGGCCTAGGAATGTGCGAGTGAGATAGGGACCCGCGCGACATGCTGATGTCATTAGTCCTAATATCGATGCGCCTCCGAATGAAACGATGTCGTGGAGACCGCATGACCAAGTAAAGATAACAACTGGTTGCCATCCAGAGAAGTGTGTGTGCAACCCGAGATATGTATTTAATGAATCATCATTATTCCTCCTCAAAAGCATGCGACATATGAGTATACATGGATTGTCACAATTGAACAGTGTCAGGAGTCCGGAAGAAAGAACCGACAGTCATCCGGAGTAAACAATATTCGTGGAAGAGTATCCGGATGAATAATAGACCATGTCCGTAGTAAACAGAGTTCGGTGAGAGAGTAGAGTAGATTCCTTTGCAGTCAAAAAGTCGAAGAGAAGAGAAGTACCACAACACTTCAAATCCGAGACTATGGACTGGATTTATCGATACGGGTGCAAAGAAAATCTGAACCTGTAGATAAATAAGGATAAACTGAAAATACAAAAGCTTAACAGGCAAGGATTAGTACGGATTAGAGAAGATAATCAGTGAAAAACAACATAATCCGAACTAATGAGAAACAGAACTCATGCATGGCTAAGAATGTAGTAGACATATGCATACGTGAAAAATGATCAATAATACTGAATCAAGGCATATGTCAAACAGCAATACACAGGTTCATATAGGTCAACATAGCGAAACCGTCTTGCTGAACAACGTAGCTAAGATTAATTAGAGAGCATATGATTTAGCCACATTAGAATTCATGAGGGAAAAATGATAGAGCGAACACATGTCAAAAGAAGGCAGATGATTAGCCGATTAAAATGCATGGTTGAAGAAGGAAAATACATCCAAACATGCCACTTTTCTGATTCAAAACAGCATGTCTAGTCAGATCCGGAAGTAAAAGTTTAGAGGAAGGAGAATCCGAGTCATATTAGGGGTTCATTGCTGCTCCCCCATAGATCATTTAATCCTCTCAATGAAAAGCTCCCCCTCAGATAGACAGTTAGGAAAGAGGTCATGAGACATATACGGGGGGTATTACTGAATAATATATAAAGCATTTTCTCCCCCGTAGATTGTGCAATCCTCTCGGTTGACCGTTCCGATTTGTAGAAGTTCAGCACTGTCTATCATACTAGAAAACTATACTTCAGAAGCTGATCAGACTGCGATTGAGTATTCATCCACCAGGCATTCCAAGCTAACCCATTTCACTTCTTCAACTATACATGTTAATAGAGTAATCTAAATGGACATGCTTTTGTCACGTGGTGATTAATGGAAGTTAAGATCATGAACCCGAAAGAGGTAAATCATATAAACTGTAATTATGTTAGCTTAAACGACTTCAGTCGGGAAACGCAAGCATCCTCCCATAATGAGGTTGAGATTAATGTCAGAAGCATGAAGCCGTTAAACAGTAAGTATGATCAGTAATACAGTCAGTAAGTCTCTACTACTTTCAGTAAACGTACAATGCATGTTCTGAGAGTAAATATACTATTGGGTAATGCAAATGTGAAGCTATACAGAGAAGTCAAGCATACCTAATCGGAAGAGTAGTTCAGAGAACCTCGCATATGAAGTGATACCTGACCTCAATGTGCTTCATCTTAGGATGCATGACAGGATTGTTGTTGATGGCAATTGCACTAGTGTTGTCACAGTAGAGTGGAATAGATGACATGTTGAAACCGTAGTCAGTAAGTTGACTTTGCATCCAAAGTAGCTGTGCGCAGCAACTTCCGGCAGCTATATATTCCGCCTTAGCGGTAGAGGTTGATACGGAATTCTGCTTCTTACTGAACCATGAGATCAATCTATTTCCTAGAAACTGACACGTACCGCTTGTGCTTTTCCTATCGGTGCGACATCTAGTGAAGTCGGCATCAGAGTATCCGGATAAGGTGAAGTTGGACTCCTTTGGGTACCAGAGTCCCAAATTCATCGTTCCCTTGAGATACCTTAATATCCGTTTTACATGAAGCATATGTGACTCCTTGGGATTTGCTTGGTATCGTGCACAGATGCAAGTTGCAAACATAATGTCTGGGCGACTTGCTGTAAGATACAGCAAGGATCCGATCATCCCTCTGTAGTCAGTCACATTTACTGATATGCCGTCCACATCCGGATCTAACTTGGCACTGACAGGCATGGGAGTTTTGACGGGAGATGAACCTTCCATACCAAACTTCTTAATAAGATCGCGAGTGTACTTAGCCTGATTAATGAAGATTTCTTCCTTTAATTGTTTAACTTCTATTCCAAGGAAGTAGGACAGTTCTCCTATCATGCTCATTTCAAACTTGCCTGTCATCAACTTAGCAAACTCTTCACAAAGCTTCGGATTCGTTGATCCGAAAATGATATCATCCACGTATATTTGTACGATCAGAGTGTGTCCTTTCTCTTTTCGTAGAAATAGGGTGGTGTCTATCTTCCCTTTTTGGAAGTTATGAGCAAGTAGGAATTCTAACAGTGTGTCGTACCAGACTCTTGGAGCTTGCTTCAAACCATATAGAGCTTTCTGAAGTTTGTAGACAAGATGTCCTGCCTTAGGTTCAATGAAGCCGGGAGGTTGTTCAACATACACCTCCTCTTGAAGGTCTCCATTCAGGAATGCACTCTTGACGTCCATTTGATAAACTATGAAGTTTTCATATGAAGCATACGCCAGAAACATTCGGATTGCCTCAAGTCTGGCTACCGGAGCAAAGGTTTCATCATAATCTATTCCTTCTTCTTGACGATATCTTTTGGCTACCAGTCTGGCTTTGTTCCGGATTACTATTCCATCCGTATCAAGCTTGTTCCGGAACACCCATTTAACGCCACTTGCTGAGACTTAGGCCTTGGTACTAAGGTCCACACATTATTTCTCTTAAACTGATTCAGCTCTTCTTGCATGGCTTCTATCCAATTCGAATCTTGAAGAGCTTCATCTACCACCTTTGGTTCTATTTGAGATAGAAAACACGAGTAAAGACTTATGTTGGAGGTGGCTACTCTTGTTCTTACACCAACAGTAGGATCACCAATCACTTGATCTGAGGGATGGTTTCGAGTCCATCTATAATTCTGTGCATGTGTTGGATGATCTTGAACAATTTGAAGCTCTTCCAGATTGGGTGGTTCAGTTGTATCGGCTGGTTGAGCTTCGTCCGGACTAGATGTTTCCATATTGAGAGGTATGGTTGAACTAGATGGTTCTTCAACACTGTTTCTTCCAGTGTCAACTAGTCCGGACGGACTTGAAGGTGCTCCGGAATTTTGGGTATCCGTAGGAGTATATCCGGAGCTAAATGGTAGTCCGGAGTCAGAGTCATCCGTAGCATCATCCATAAAATTTCGTTGTGTTTCGCTGATGCCACGTGGTTGGTCAGGATGTGTAACAGGAACATTCATAAACTTCGAATAATCGACATTGCTTTCCATGACCTGCATATTAGAATTTGAAGAACCGACTTTTGACCAATCAAGATTAGCTTCATCAAAAGTCACATGGATAGATTCTTCAACTTTAAAAAGTTTTCTATTGAAGACCCGATAAGCCTTGCTATGCAGTGAGTACCCGACAAAAATCCCATCATCGATTTTGGTTCAAATTTATTCCGGGTCTCTTTGCCATTTATCAAGATATAGCAAGTACACCCAAAAGCTCTGAAATGTGAAATTGAAGGTTTTCGTCCTCTCCACATCTCATAGGGTGTTTTCATGGTAGATTTATTTATTAGAGTTCCGTTTCGAACATAGCAGGCGATGGACACGACTTCAGCCCATAGGCGAGAGGAAGCGTTGCCCCTGCTAACATGGATCTACCAGCTTCAACTAAAGTACGATTCTTGCGCTCAGCTACCCCATTTTGTTGTGGGGTTCTGGGAGCAGAGAAGTCATGCTGTATGCCTTGTTCAGAACAATATGATCTCATTTCTGAAAAATCAAATTCTGTACCATGATCACTCCTGATGCATTTAATGCTCAGTCCTTGTGAGTTGCTTATCCAGTTGAAGAGATCTACTAGATGCTCAAAAGTTTGATCCTTTGATTTCAGGAACATCACCCATGTGTATATGGTGAAATCATCGATAACCACAAGGGTATATCTCGCACCAGCTAGTGATGGAACTAATATAGGACCACAGAGGTCCATATGAAGAAGTTGTAGAGGAGCAGTTATTGAGTTAACTGATTTGCTCTTAAAGCTGTGTTTGGTCTGTTTGCCAAGTTGGCATTCTCGACAAAGAGAGTCTCTGGAGAACTTGAGTTTGGGTAGACCAGTGACAAGATCAAGTGACGCTAATTTAGACAAAGTCTTAAAGTTTAAATGTGCGCATCGCTTGTGCCATAGCCAACTATCTTCATCTGATGCTTTCGTGAGGAAGCATACAGGTCGAAGAATTATTTCTTAAGACCACCGAGTATATGTCCCCATCTCTTGATCCGGATAACTTAACATCTCCTGGATAAGTTTTCTCTTCGTACGGGTGTTGGACAAAAAGGAAACAAGAAATCCTTTGTCACATAAATTACTGACACTTAGCAAATTATGCTTTAAACCTTCGACTAGTGCAACTTTAGTGATTGATACACAGCCGTTAGTTAAAGTGCCATACCCGACAGTCTTACCTTTGCTGTTGTCGCCATATGAAACGGATGGACCTTGTTTATCATTAACTTCTACAAGCGAGTCTGATCACCCGTCATATGTCCGGAGCATCCACTATCAAGGATCCACTTGCTTTTATTGATCTTTAACTTCAAGTGATCCGGCAATGCATTCCAGAGATGCTCCTGAAAGACAACAAGTTACACTTTTGGTGCCCAAACTTGTTTCGGGCGGTTAGAGAGAGCAAGAGTATTGTCAACATTTACGGATTTGATTTTGCTAGGACTCTTAGCTTTCCAAGTTGACATTAACTTGTTAGTTTCAACTCGCTTCTTTTATTTGGGTTTTCTTTGGAGAGACACTCCTTTTAGATTTAGATTTTGTTTTGCTCGAAGAACCCCTTTTATAAAACTGATCTTTATTGGATTGAAATTGATTACAAAGCCAGCTATCGGATAGACTCCAACATTCATAGTGATAATGACCCATTTCCCTACGGATGGAACAGACACTATAATGTGAAGTACGAGATAGGGGATACAGGTCTCTTAGATTTTACAGACTTTCTACTCTGTTCCCTGTGGCCTAATCCATTGCGTTTGGGTGACGCGCTCTTGGCCCTAAATGCGTCGGCCTTAGCCTTGTCTTTCTTTTTGGGTGCTACGGTTTTGGCTTTAACTCGCAAAGCAACCTTCCCTTCATCTTTAGTTACGGGTGCTACTTGGTTCGGGAAGTGCGAATGTGACCTCGACTCCACAGTCATAAACTATGGCGCCACCTGAAATGAAACCATCCAACGGTTTAGATGTACTAACAGGATATAAATTGATTAGTTTAGGAGTGAAATCCGGAGGACACTCAGTAGCTTGAGCTATGGAAGTTGAGTGTTCGGAACCTAGGCCAGGTTTGACTCGGATGTCGTCAGGATCAGTCCTAAAGGTAGAGGCTATTTCCCTGGATTTTAGCCACTTACGATTTATTTCCTTTTCTTGTTCCAGTTCATTTTCGAGTCTTTTTACTATAACTTTTAGGCCTGAGAGATTGGTATTTAACAAATGATTTTCAGCTCTTAGATCGTGATACCAAGCTTCTTTTCCTCTGAAGTCAGTGATGTCCTTTTCGAGTCTATTAATAGTAAATTCAAGACGTTTATTTTGACTTTCCATATCTTTGTACATTTGAGTAATTATTAGTCTCTCATTCTTTTCATGATCACATGCAGTAGTAAGAGATTCTAATTTACTCAGGAGCTCAGAGATAGAAGGTACCTCAGTATTTGCCATGAGGCAGACGTTCGGCTTAGTGGTCGGCTCATCATCCGAGGATTCCTCCTCTTCTTCCGAGCCACTCATGTATTTTGTCACGAGCACCTTCCTCTTGCTCTTGCTGTTGTCTGAGGTGGGGCGGCGAGGAGTTACCTTGTCACTTTTCTCGGCCACTTTTGATTTGGACCTGCATTCCTTAGCCCAGTGACCGGTTTTCCCACAATTGAAGCATTCCTGGGAACTGGACTCCGGTCGCTCCTTCCTTTGGAACGATGATGATGAGCGTCTTCTGAACCCTTTTATGCTTTTCCATAGGAATCGCTCAAAGGATTTGACAAGAAGGGCTATCTCCTCCTCCTCATCAGAATCAGAATTCTCGGACACGTCCGTATCATCATTCCTCGAGACGTTTAGACATTCCAGAGCTTTGAGAGCTACCCCCTTTTCTTTCCGAGCTATTTTCTCATCCCTGTCGAGTACTTAAACCTGACTTCGTGAGTCCGCAGCTCTCCATACAATTCTTCAAGGGGAACATACGCGGGCTTTTTGTCGATTGCATCGGTGTTATTTGGAATAGTAGCGATCCGGCAAGGAGCGAAAGAACTTGTCATTGATCTGGGATTGAGAATAGTGCTCATTGACAGTCTTCAGCTCAAGAATGAGCTTGCCGAATCTCCGATAGATGCTTTCGAGTGATTCGCCCGGTTTATGATTAAAACTCTCAAAGTTCCATTCGAGAGTGCAGATCACATTCTGCATCCGAGACCGACTCCCCTCATAGAGGATTGTCGGTTTGTCCCAAACAGCTTTTGCCGTTGTGCAGCCCTGGACGTCCGTGGAAGCCTCGGAATCCAAAGACGATGTAACATAAGCCGAGCCTTTTCACTAGCGCACCGCCAGGCTCTTTCATCGTTGGTAAGTTCAAGATCTGTCTTTGGCCTCCTAACTCCATGTTCTCCGATAGTCATCGGAATTGGAATCTTCTGATGAAGACATGGCCACATAAGATGATCATGGCATACCATAAACATCTTCATGCGAGCTTTCCACTGGGAGAAAAGCTCAGGTGTGAATTTGGGCGGTTTCGTTAAAGTAAAGCCGAACTCCGTGGTTGAGAAGCGGCGGCAGCAGCAGGTTGAGGTGGGTCGACATTTTCACTGCTGCTTCGATTAGGGATGGGCTCCTGTGCACCTCCGGAGTTAAGGCGAGTGTTGAATAGCATACTGCTTTCTTCGGCCATTTCTGAGATTGAAAGAGTGGGATCTCTACTTAGAACAAAATAGAACTTGCTCTGATACCACTTGATGGTCCCTTGGAGCCTAAAGGAGGGGGGGTGAATAGGCTCTTATTAAAACTCTTTGTTTCTCTCAAGACACAAACACTTATCTAGTTAAGTGATAGAATCACTGCGGAAGATAACCAGATAGTGGAAGTATTTTGTTTTATTATCACAAGATAAATACAACAAAATAGAAGCAAGACTCTCTTACACTCTGTTTACAAATGAACTCACACACTAGCCAACTTCTATCTCCAAAGATGAAAACGCTCGTGCATACACAGAATTAGTCTTTTCTTCACTAATGCACATTCACACTCTCTCAATGTACAAGTATGAATATTTATACAAAACATTCCTAAGCGACAACCTTGGAACTTGTAGTTCCGGAAAGCGTTCAGCACTAACTGTCCCTCGGTAATCTCTCTGCCTTGACTGCTGCGGTTTGTGGAGCTCAAGATCTTGGGTTCGAAGAATATAAGTGCGTTTGTGAGTTCCCAAATACAATTAAGATTGTGTCCACATATCCGGATGATCCACGTGTAAGATTCTTCAGGTTCTCAATGAATTCGTCTTACATCGGGACGCCACGAGCTGATAACTTTAAATGCGGTGGAGTTGAAGCAGTATCTTCTTGGTCCGGTGTAATTTTCCTTACTCCGTAGCTAATGAAGCTCGGAACCTTACTCCGTGTCAGTGGTTGCTTACTTCGTATCTATTTAGTACTGGAATCCTTAGTCCGTGTCAGTGCTTCCTTACTCCGCATGTAAGTTCCTTACTCCGTATGTAAGTTCCTTACTCCGTATGTAATTTCCTTACTCCGGGCGAGTCTTGAAAAGTCTGATACTTATTCCGTGTCAGCGCTTTCTTACTCCGCATGTAAGTTCCTTACTCCGTATGTAAGTTCCTTACTCCGTATGTAAGTTCCTTACTCTGTATGTAAATTCCTTACTCCGGGCGAGTAAGATATCCGGATTCCTTACTTCGCATCTGGTTTCCTTACTCCGCACTTATCCTTTAAGTTATTAGTCCGTACGAATGTTCCTTATTCCGTATGTATTGGTGACTTGGTTATTTACCAAGTGTTTGACGACACTCACTCTTGTCCGGATCAGGATTATGTATCCTGTCCTTAGCTTTGCTCTCACGAGTGCATCTCTGGATTAGTAACATATCTTCTGCAATGATGAAATAAACACAAAAGATCTCAGATCAAATTACATAAGGCTTTATCAGCATTATCCAAATTCTGGGTTTGATCCAACAAGGGCGAAGCTCCACAAACCATGCAGGAGGATTGGATATGGAAGGCCAATCAACCAGATGGCTGGGGTTAACGCTGGAAAGAGCGTTCTTGGGTGCCATTTGAGATGAATGCAGAGAAGGGAAAGGAACTTTAGGGTTTGAGAAGATGGAAGAGCGACTATGAAATTTGAGAGTGATAAGGCACTTTTGCGTGAAGGCTTAGGATTTATATGGCGGGTCAGTGGATGCTGGCGGGTCTAGGGTTTAAGCGAAATGAACGGTGAACCGCCTGACAATCTGATGTCATTAGCCTCGATAAGTGCGTGCCTCTGAATAAAGAGATGACGTGGAGGCAGCATAACTAAGCATTTATGATAGCTATTTGCCATCTTCCAGGAAATTGCCCGTCTCAAGACATGCATCTAATGGACCATCATTATCCCTCCTTAAAAATACGCGATGTGATAATACTTTGATTATCACTATTTGAGAGTTCCAAGAGTCAGGAGGAATTGAACCGATTTTCATCCGGGGTAAAGATAATCCGTAGAAGTGTATCCGAATGAAAAACAGACCGTGTTCGTAGAAACAGGTGTTGTAAGAGAGGAATAGATTCCTTTGCTGTCTTAAAGTCGAAGAGAAAAGAAGTACCACAACACTTTAAATCCGAGACATCAGACAAGATATTTATTGGTGAAAATGCAAAGAGCATCTAAACCTATAGCTTCACAAAGATAAACTAAAAGAACAGAAGACTTAACAGGTTGGGATTAGTACTGATATAAACAGATACGGAAAGTCAGCATAATCTGAACTAATGAAAAATCAAAACTTATGCATTAGAAATGAATGCGAGAGACACATACATACGAGTTAAGGATCATTTATACTGAAATCAAAGTATATGTCAGATAAGAAACACATAAGTTCATATTGGTCAACATAGCGAAACCTTCATGCTGAACAACGTAGCTAAGATGAATTAAATCTATATGATTTGCCTAACTTAAGATTCATGAGTGAGAATGAATTAAAGAACACATGCCAATAGCAATCAATTGATTATCATATTAAGATGCACAGTTGAAGAAGCAAAAACATCCAATCATGCCACAATTCTGATTCAACAATGCATGCCCAGTCAGATCTAGAAGTGAGAGTTACAGGGTAGAGCATCCGAGATATATCAGGGGGTTATTACGGAAGTAATAGATGAAGCTTTTGCTCCCCCTTAGATCGTGTGATCCTCCCAAATAAAAATATGAGAAAGTTATCAGAACACAATGCATGATACAAGTAAAGATGATCAGCAGTAAGAACAGTAAGTGTCTAATGCTCATCATGAAACATGATGCATGTTCTGAAACAAGTATTGTTGAATGAATAAATTAGAAACTATGCAGATAGGTCAAGCATACCTAATTTGAGGAGTAGTTCAGAAAATCTTGTATCAGGTAGGGGCTTGGTGAATATGTCTACGAGTTGATCATCCGTGGCAACATGTTCGAGAGATATGTGCTTTTTGAGAACATGATCTCGGATGAAGTAATACCTGACTTCAATGTGCTTTGTCTTCGGGTGCGTAATAGGATTGTTGCTGATGGCAATCGCACTGGTGTTGTTACAGTATAGTGGAATAGATATCGTGTTGAACCTGTAGTCAGTAAGTTGACTTTGCATCCAGAGAAGCTGTGCACAGCAACTCGAAGCAGCTATATATTCTGCCTTAACAGTAGAGGTTGATACGGAATTCTGCTTCTTACTGAACCATGAAATCAATCTATTTCCAAGGAACTGACAAGTACCACTAGTGCTCTTCCTGTCAATGCGACACTTGGCAAAATCAGCATATAAATATCCGGATCAAGAGAAGTTGGACTCCTTTGGATACCAGAGTCCCAAATTCACTTTCCCTTTGAGATACTGCAATATCCGTTTTACATGAAGCATGTGTGACTCTTTGGGATTCGCCTGATATCTTGCACAAATGCAAGTTGCAAACATAATATCCGAGCGACTTGCTGTAAGTTACAGCAATGATTCTATCATCCCTCTATATTTAGTCACATTTATTGATTTTCCATTAAGATCAGGATCTAACTTGGCACTGACTGGCATGGGAGTCTTTACGGGAGTTGAGTTTTGCATTTCGAACTTCTTGATTAAGTCCCGTGTGTACTTTGCTTGCTTGATGAAGATTCCATCCTTCATTTGTTTAACTTCTATTCCAAGGAAGTACGATAATTCTCCCATCATGCTCATTTCAAACTTGCCAGTCATCAACTTCGTAAACTCTTCACAAAGCTTCGGATTAGATGATCCGAAAATGATGTCATCCACATAAATTTGTACGATCAGAGAATGACCTTTCTCTTGGAGCTTGTTTCAATCCGTAAAAGGCTTTCCGTAGTTTATATACCATATGTTCAGTCTTGTGTTCAACGAAGACCGGAGGTTGTTCAATATCAACCTCCTCTTGAAGATCTCCAATAAGAAAAGCGCTCTTGACGTCCATTTGATAAACTGTGAAGTTTTCATAGGATGCATACACCAGGAACATTCGGATCGCCTCAAGTCTAGCTACTGGAGCAAAGGTTTCGTCATAATCAATGCCTTCTTCTTGATGATATCCTTTGGCTACCAGTCGTGCTTTATTCTGGATTACTATCCCATCAGTATCTAGTTTGTTCCGGAACACCCATTTAACTCTAATGACTTGTTGTGACCTAGGCCTTGGTACGAGCGTCCACACTTCGTTCCTCTTGAACTGATTAAGCTCTTCTTGCATAGTGTCTATCCAGTTTGAATCTTGAAGGGCTTCATCCACCACCTTTGGCTCTATCTGTGATAGAAAACAAGAGTATAGACACAAGTTGGAAGTGGCTACCCTTGTTTCGACTCTAACAGTAGGATCACCAATCACTTGATCTGATGGGTGGCTTCGAGTTCACCTATAGTTCTGCGCAAGTGGTGGTGAGTAGTCAATGATTTGGAGCTCTGCCAGATCAGGTGGATCTTGTACATCGGTTGGTTGAGCTTCTTCCGGGCCAGCTATATCCGTATGATGAACAGTTTCGGAAGTACTTTGAGGTTCTTCGGCACTGTGACTTTCAGTATTAACTGATCCGGACGGACTAGAAGGTTCTCTGGTATTATGGGTGTCCGTATCAATTTGTCCAGAGTTGAGTGGAAGTCCTGAGACCAAATCTTCGGAAGCATCATCAGTGACATTTATTCTTGCATCTCTGGTGTTTGGTGATTCATCAGGTGTAGTAGCAGGAACATGTTGGAGCTGAGAATAATCCATCATGTCCGTACGATTCTATACATTTGAATTTGAAGATCCTATACTTGACCAATAAAGGTTAGATTCATCAAAATCAACATGGATAGATTCTTCAACTGTTAAACATTTTCTATTGAAGATGCGATAAGCCTTGCTGTGTAACGAATATCCGACAAAGATCCCATCATCGAATTTTGGCTCAAATTTACTCTGGGCCTCTTTGCCGTTGTTTAACACGTAGCAAGCACACCCAAAAGCTTTGAAATGAGAGATTGACGGCTTCCTGTCTCTCCACATCTCATAGGGTGTTTTCATGGTAACATTATTGATAAGAGTTCTGTTTTGAACATAGCGAGCAGTGGACATAGCTTCAGCCCATACACTGAGAGGAAGCTTTGCCCCTACTAACATTGATCTACCAGCTTCGACTAAAGTGCGATTCTTACGCTCAGCAACTCCTTTGTTGTGGAGTCCTGGGCACAGAGAAGTCATGCTGAATGCCCTGTTTAGAATAATATGATCTCATATCAGAAAAGTCGAATTCTGTTCCATGATCACTCTTGATGCATTTAATGCTCAGTGCTTATGAATTTCTTATCCAGTTGAAGAGATCTACGAGATGTTCAAAGGTTTCATCCTTCGATTTCAGAAACATCACCCATGTATACCTGGTGAAGTCATCGATAACCACAAGGGTATATCTCACACTAGCAAGAGAAGCAATAGAAATGGGACCACAGAGGTCCATATGAAGAAGTTGCAACGGAGCAATTATTGAATTAACTGATTTTCTCTTAAAGCTATGCTTGGTTTGCTTGCCGAGTTGGCATTCTCGACAGAGAGAGTCTCTAGAGTATTTATGTTTAGGAAGACCATTAGCCAAGTTAGGCAACACTAGTTTAGACAAAGTTTTAAAATTTAAATGAGAGCAACACTTGTGCCATAGCCAACTTTCTTCATCTGATGCTTTAGTGAGGAAGCATACAGGGTCAGAAGAATTATTTCTTAAGACCACTGAATATACGTCCTCATCTCTTAATCTGGATAACTTAATATCTCTGGATCAGTTTTCCCTAACTGTGCAGGTGTTAGACATAAAGGAAACAGCAAATCCTTTGTCACATAAATTACTTACACTCAGCAGATTATGCTTCAAACTTTCGACTAGTGCAACCTTAGTAATTGATACATAACCGTTGGCTAAAGTGCTATATCCCACAGTCTTACCTTTACTGTTGTTGCCATATGATACGGATGGGCCTCGTTTGTCAGCAACTTCTACGAGCAAAGACTGATCACCCGTCATATGTCCAGGAGCATCCACTATCGAGTATCCACTTGCTTTGATTGATCTTTAACTTCAAGTGGTTCGCCAATGAATTTCGAAGATGCTCCTGCAAGACAACAGATTACACTTTTGGTGCCCAAACTTGTTTCGGGCGGTTAGGAGAAACAACCACAGTGTCAACAGTTCCAGATTTAGCTTTGTTAGGAACTTTAGCTTTTCAAGTTGACTTTACTTTGTTAGTGTCAGTTGCTTCTTTTATTCGGGTTTTCTTGGGAGAGTTACTCCTTTGAGATTTAGATTTAGATTTGCTAGAAAAACCTTTTTTGATGAACTGATCTTTATTAATAAGAACTCGATTACAAAGCCAGTCATCAGATAGACTCCAACACTCATAGTGATAATGACCTATTTCTCTACAGATAGAATAGACACTATGATGCGAAGCACAAATAAGGGATACAGGTTTCTTAGGTTTTACAGGTTTTCTACTTTGTTCCCTATGGCCTAATCCTTTGTGATTGGGTGATGCGCTCTTGGCCCTAGATGCGCTAACCTTTACCTTTCCTTTCTTTTTGGGTGCTATAGTTTCTGCTTTAACTGCAGCAGCCTTCCCTTCATCGTTAAGAACGGGTCTACTACTTCGGGATTAGCAGTAACAACCTCACTTCCACAGTTATAAACTATGGTGCCACCTGAAATAAAACCATCCAACGGTTTAGATATACTAACAGGATAAAGGTTGGTTAGTTTTGGAATGAAATCCGAGGGACACTCAGTAGCTTGTGTGGAGGTTGATGGTTCGGAGCCAAGGCCAGGTTTAACTCGGATGTCATCCGGATCAGTCCTAAATGTAGAAGCTATTTCCCCCGATTTTAGCCACTTACGATTTATTTTCTTTTCCTTTTCAAGTTCATTCTCGAGTCTTTTCAGATTAACAGTTAGGCCATTTAGGTTGGTATTTAGAAAATGATTTTCTGCTCTTAAATTGTGATACCAAGCCTCTTTACTCTTAAATTCAGCTATGTCTTTTTCAAGTCTTGCAACAGTAAATTCAAGATGTTTAGCTTGATCATCCATATATCTTTATAGATTTGAGTAATTATTAGTCTCACGTTTAGCAATAAGAGATTCTAATTTACTCATGAGCTCAAAGATAGAAGGTACCTCAGTAGTTGCCATGAGGCAGACGTCCGGCTTTGCGGTTGGCTCATCATCAGAGGATTCCTCCTCTTCTTCCGAGCCACTGACGTACTTCGTGACGAACGCCATCCTCTTGTCCTTGCTGCTTTCTGAGGTGCAGCGTCGGGGTTTAACCTTGTCACTTTTATCAGCCGTCTTTGATTTGGATTTACAATCTTTGGCCCAGTGACCAAGTTTCCCACAGTTGTAGCATTCTTGGGAACTAGACTCTGATCGCTCATTCCTTCTGGATGATGATGAGGAGCCTCTTCTGAATCCTTTTCTGCTTTTCCGTAGGAATCTCTCAAAGGATTTGACCAGAAGAGCTATTTCTTCTTCAACGTCCAAGTCAGAGTTCTCTGACTCTTCCGTATCATCATCCCGTTGTAAGCTTAGACATTCCGTAGCTTTAAAAGCTACCCCCTTTTCTTTCCAAGCTATTTTCTCATCTCAGTCAGAGTATTTGAACCTAACCTCGTGAGTCCGTAGCTCTCCATATAGTTCTTCGAGGGGAGCATACTGCCAGTTCTTGTATGCTTGCATCTGGAGCTGCTTGGAGTAGTAGTGATCTGGCAAGGAGCGAAAAAACTTGTCATTGATTTGGAATTGAGTGTAGTGCTCATTGATAGTTTTCAGCTCAAGAATGAGCTTGCCGAATCCCTGATAGATACTTTCGAGGGATTCACCGGGTTTATGATTGAAGCTCTCAAAGTTCTGTCTGAGAGCACAGATGACGTTCTGCATTTAGGACTAACTTCCCTCATAAAAGATTGTCAGTTTATCCCAGACAACTTTCGTTATCGTGCAGTCCTGGATGTCCGTGAAAGCTTCAGCGTCCAAAGACGATGTTATATATGCCAGAGCCTTTTGGCTAGCATACTGCCAGGCTCTTTCCTCGTTGGTGAGCTTAGCATCAGTCTTTGGCCTTCTCACTCCATTTTCTCTGATTGTCATCGGAATAGGTAGCTCCTGATGAAGACATGGTCACATGAGATGATCATGACATATCATGAACATTCTCATGCAAGCTTTCCACGGGAAGAAAAGCTCAGGTGTGAACTTTGGTGGTTTGGCCAGAGTGAAACCAAAACTCCATTGTTGAGGAGCAGCAGGAGCAACAGGTTGAGCACTTGTGCTCGGATCAACATTTTCAATGCTGCTTCGGTTAGGGAGGGGCTCTTGTGCACCTCCGGAGTTAAGGCGAGCATTTTATAGCATGCTACTTTCTTCGGCCATTCTTGAGATAGAGAAAAAGTGGGATCTCTACTTTGAGCAGGTAGAACTTGCTCTAATACCACTTGTGGGTCGCTGGGAGCCTAGAGGGGGGTGAATAGGCTCTAATCGAAAACTCTTCTTTCGTCTCTGGCACAACACTTATCTGGTTAAAAGATATAATCAATGCAGAAGATTACCAGATAGTGGAAGTATTTTGTTTTATTATTAAGAGATAATTACAATAGAATATAAGCAGATTAAAGCTTGTAAAGCTTTTCGATCTACTGAACAATTCTCTTACACTCTGTTTAAAGTTACTCACATGCTAGCCAATATTATCTCTATAAGCTCTTGTACATGTACGCGGTTTCAACGTCTCTCGCGCACACACTTCTCCTTTTTGCATACATACAAAATATACAAGTGTTAATATATATAGCCATCCGTTAAAAACATCTTTGGAACTTGTTCTCCCGAGCAACGTGCAGCATTGACTGTTCCTCGGAAAACTCTCTACCTTGATTGTTGCGGATGTGGAGCTCAAGATTTTGGGTTTGTAAATCATAAGTGTCGTTGCGAGTTCCCAAGTGCAGTTAAAGTTATGTCCACATATCTTTGTGATCCACGTGTAAGATACTTTAGGTTTTCAATGAGTTTGTCTTACATCAGGACAGAACGAGCTGACGACTTTGAATGCGAAAATGATAAGTTGAAGTAGCGTCCTCTTAATCCGTCATAAAATTCCTTACTCTGTGTTAATGAAGCTTGGATCCTTACTCCGTGTCAGTGGTTGCTTACTCTGTGTTAATTTAATACTGGAATCTTTATTCCGTGTCAGCGCTTCCTTACTCCGTATGAATGAGAAGTCCAGAGAGTTTATTCCGTATGAGCGCTTCCTTACTCCGCATGAGTTCCTTATTCCGTATGAGGTAAAAGGCCGGATGGCTTACTCTGTATCAGTGCATCCTTACTCCACATGAGTAAAAGGTTTGGATTCTTTACTTCGCATCTCTTTTCCTTACTCCGTGCGAATAAAAGACTTGGGTCCTTATTCCTCACAAGTCGTTCCTTACTCAGCATATATGAAAGACTCGGATTCCTTACTCCTTGTCTTCTTGTCCTTAGTTCGCTTGAGTGAAAGACTTAGCTTTTTATTCTGCAATAACTTTCTCTCACTCCATGCGAGATGTAGACTAGGATTCTTATTCCGCATCTATTTGACTTAGTCCATTTAAACTATTAAACGCAGATTCCTTAGTCTGTAGCTTTAAGTGGTTAGTTCGTACAAATGATCCTTATTCCGTATGAAAGGTAAACTTGGTTATTCACCAAGTGTTTGACGACACTCACGTTTGTCTGGATCAGGATTATATATCCTGTCCTCAGCTTTGCTCTCATGAGTGAAGGTCCCGATTAAGATCATATCTTCTGCAACAACTAAAGAATGAACATGCAATGTTTCAAATCAAATTACATAGAGTTTTATCTGCATCATCCAAATTCTAGGCTTGATCCAACATAAAGGTCCAACATCTGCTCAATTCCAAATGGCAACTCAAATCCATTGCCAGAGCATTCCAACTAGAGAACCGTGAATGTGGGAGCCATTGGAATAAAGGAGTGGAGCAAACTTTGTTTCACCTTGGGAAACTCTGTGGGAGTTAAGAAGTTTTTTCTTGTGTTTGGTTTTGTCAATCTTGTTTTACATTTTGCATGTTTTTTGAAATTCTAGAACTTTGTTCCTTTGTTTGGCATTTGTGAAAAGTAACTAAGCTTGTCTTTTGAAAATTATTTTACTCACATTTTGCATGCAATGTCTATTACTACTTGTTTACTCTCTTGGCATGGGTAATAAGCCCAACAGAGGCATACTGAACCAAGAATTTGGGCTATCTAGGTTTAGCTGAAACCAAAAAGATGATTAAAAATATATGAAATTAAGAGACCAAACTCAAAAGGAGCAGCATCCACCTCAAACGGGGGCATTTGACACCGAAGGTTTCCTTCTACCAACAAGAGATAAGTTTATTTTTGTTTTGAGCATTTGAGATAGATCTTGATTGTTTAAAATGAAGAGAGGCCATCTTTTCCTTTCCTCGTAATACTACCCTTGCTATCCCTTTTGAGTCTGAGTATATTTCTTTCAAATAACCTGATCCATAGTTTACCCCACACTGGAGCAATCTATAAGTGTCAAGGCCCCATGCTGGGGTAATTTTGTAAAATAATTCTTATATTGGGCAGTTTTTAAGACCCCTCATAGATTCATATCCCACAATGGGGGTAATTTTTGTTAAAAAAAAAAAAGCAAAAGTAAAAGAAAAGAAAGAAAGAAGAAAGCATAACTCTCGCATCGGGGCAATTTTTAAGACCCCTCATAGAGATGTACCCCACCATTAGGGTAATTTTAGATAAGAAGTAAAATTCTGCATTGGGACAGTTTTATAAAGTACCGCCTCATTGGGGCAATTTTAGCAATTATGTGAAGTATAGTCTGAACTATGAAACAAATCTAGCATAGAATAAGTTCGAGCCATTTCATACCCTTTATTGTTAAACCCAATAGCCCAAGCCTATATTATGATCCTAATAAAGTCCTCTCGGATTAAACAATCAACATTATTTCTCAAATGCTCAAAAATAAACAAGGTCATAAATATTCAAGGCAGACTTGATGAAAACCTATAAGGGCATTAACGGTAAAATACAAAGCCAACTACAAGGCAAAAGGAACAACAATCAAAAAATAAGGCGGGCTTAGTGAAAACTCGAAAGGGCACTAAGAGCAAAATGCAAAGCCAATAAAGGAAAATCAAGCACTCAAGACCCAAGATCAGTCAATATCTTCTCCATTGAATTTCTGAGCATCAAGACTTAAGCACTCAGGTATCCCTTTAATCAAACCTTTACACAACAATCCCAAGATCTGCAAGTTCATTCTACAACTGAACCCTTGAACGTCAATCAAGGTCCAAAATCATCCCAATATTCTCTCCATTTGAGCTCCAGAGCATCAAGAGTCCAAGATTACCAAACAAGCAGCCAAAATCTCCAATCAAGTCCCTAAGCCTTACGATTCAAACAATCAGACATTCTCTCCAACCTAGCCTCTAGGTACTTAGATCTAAACTATCAGATAAAATTTTCCATTTTCATATATGTTAGCTCAGCCAAAACCCACAAATCCATGCAAGGCCAAGCTGAAGGCTACACCTAGTTGTTGGTCCCTTGGAGCCTAGAGGGGGGTGAATAGGCTCTTATCGAAACTCTTTGCTTTCTCTCTGGCACAACACTTATCTGGTTAAGAGATGGAATCAATGCGAAAGATAACCAGATAGTGGAAGTATTTTGTTTTATTACTAGAATGATAAGTACAATAAAATGGAAGCAGACTAAAGCTTGAAAGCTTTTAGACCTACTTAACAACTCTTTAACACTTTGTTTACAAGTACACACACACTAGCCTCTATGATCTCAATGAGCTTTGGTACATACACAAAACCTATTACACTTATTCTAATGCACTTGTACGCTCTCTCTCTCTCTAAAATGTGCAAGTGTTACTATTTATAGCGACATCTACAAGAGATAACCTTGGAACTTGTTGTTCCAGACATTGTGCACATTTACTGTCTCTCGAAATCTCTCTGCCTCAATTACTGCGGATGTGGTCTTCAAGATCTTGGGTTTGTAACGCATAAGAGTCTTTGTAAGTTCCCAAGTGTAGTTAAAGTTGTGTCCACATATCTAGATGATCCACGTGTAAGATGCTTTAAGTCTTCAACAAGTTTGTCTTACATCAGAAAGCAGCGAGCTGGTGACTTTGAATACAAAGAGATAAGTTGAATTAGCGTCTTCTTGAATCCGGTGTAAGGTTCCTTACTCCGTGTTTAAACTAAGCTCGGATCCTTACTCCGTAATACTGATTTCTTACTCCGTATCAATTTGGTACTGGAATCCTTGTTCCGTGTAAGCGCTTCCTTACTCCGCATCTAGTTTCCTTACTCCGCATAAGTTAAAGGAACGGATGGCTTACTCCATATCAGCACATCCTTACTCCGTATGAGTGAGTAGTTCGGATACCTTACTCCGCATCTAATAAAGACTCAAGTCCTTATTCCGTAGAAGTACTTCCTTACTCCGCATGTATGGAAGACTCGAATTCCTTACTCCGTGTCTTCTTTACTTTAGTCCGGATGAGTGGAAGACTTAATGTTTCACCTTCGTGACAACTCTTTCATTCCGAGTGACTTTGTAGACTAAGATTCTTACTCCGCAACTATTTGACTTAGTCCATTTGAAGTATTAGGAGCGGATTTCTTAGTCCGTAGCTTTTAGGTTCTTAGTCCGCACGAATGATCCTTATTCCGTATGAAGTAAAGACTTGGTTATATACCAAGTGTTTGACGACACTCATGCTCACCTGGATCAGGATTATGTATCCTGTCCTTAGCTTTGCTCTCACGAGTGTATATCCGGATGAAGGTCATATCTTCTACAATGACTTAAGATAAAACAACAAAGATCTAAAATCAAATTACATAGGGCTTTAACAGCATTATCCAAATTCTGGGCTTGATCCAACACTAGTTAGTTTAGAAACTTTGGAAGGCTTCCTCTCAAAAGCTTTTGCCTCTCTCCTGCGAGAAAACAAGTGGTGATTCTACATTGTATAATCATGTTTAAAAAATCATTTTCAACAAATTTTATTTTTAAATTCAACTACTTTGTGTGCGTTACTTTCAATAAAATGCTTATGCCCCAATTAAGTTTCCCAAAGTGCCACTAAGCAATAATGCCCCGACCAAGCAAGAAAGGGTTACCCCGATTGAATGAACCTACTCCCCAACTGAAGCCAAAACCACCATCTAGGAATACAATGACCTCCTAATAAGGTTCAATTGATTTGGAATAGTTGCTTGAGCATTTTGACATTCTTAAGAAATTAAGCAAGCCTCCCCAGCGACCAGAGCACCCTCAATTAAAAGTTTTTCAGATGAGATCTGAATCCCATTCCCTAGCAAACTCAGATGAATTCCAGCAACACTAAACCCCCAACGGTTTAAGCTCCCTTTTAACAGAAAATTCATCATACATCCTAGACTTGCACCTCATAGGATAATTGCATTCCATGCATCACTTGCATAAATTCATCATTTTATTTAATTTCAAGAATGTTGTCGCCTCTAAAGATCCCAAGAGATGACCCTCAATAAGCTTCCCAACATAACCAAGTTCTAAAGACTTCCACCGTTCAACTATAAAAGTCATCCTTTGTGATTTCCTAAGCCCTAGAAGTATCCATGGCAATCAAATAAACATGTTATTTTTCTTTTTCAAGTAACCTCGTAAAGCGATCTCATTGAGTGAACTCGTAGACGGAGCCCATATTGATTCATTAGAAAATTTCTTCAGCAATAATTGATTCCTTTCCAGGCCCTAGATGCCATTTAACCAAATTTCTTTTTCAAGTAACCTCGTAGAGCGATCTCATTAACCAAATTTCTTTTTCAAGTAACCTTGTAGAGCGATCTCATTTAGGTTCTCAACGAGTTTGTCTTACATCGGGAAGCAGCGAGCTGGTAACTTTGAATGCAAAGAGATAAATTGAAGCAGCGTCTTCTTAGATCTAGTGTAAGGTTCCTTACTCCATGTTAAACTAAGCTCGGATCCTTACTCCGTGACAATGATTGCTTACTCCGTATCAATTTAGTACTACAATCCTTATTCCATGTAAACGCTTCCTTACTCCGTATGAATGAGAAGGTCGGAGTGCTTACTCCGCATCAGCGCTTCCTTACTCTGCAACTAGTTTCCTTACTCCGTATGAATGAGAAGGTCGGAGTGCTTACTCTGCATCAGCGCTTCCTTACTCTGCAACTAGTTTCCTTACTCCGTATGAATGAGAAGGTCGGAGTGCTTACTCCGCATCAGCTGCTTCCTTAATCTGCAACTAGTTTCCTTACTCCGCATGAGTTCAAGGAACGGATGGCTTACTCCGTATCAGCACATTCTTACTCTGCAAGAGTAACAGGTTCGGATTCCTTATTCCACATCAAATTTCCTTACTCCATGCGAAATATAGACTCGGGTCCTTATTCCGCATAAGTCGTTCCTTACTCCGCATGTATAGAATACTCCGGATTTCTTACTCTGTGATTCTTTTCCTTAGTCCGCTTGAGTGGAAGACTTAGCCTTTTTACTCTGTGATAACTGTGACTTTCTCCGTGCGACTTATAGACTAGGATTCTTACTCTGTATCTATTGACTTAGTCCATTTTAAAGTAATCAGCGCAGGTTTCTTAGTCCATAGCTTTAACTTATTAGTCCGCACGTATGATCCTTATTCCGTATGAAGTAAAGACTTGGTTATGTACCAAGCTTTTGACGATGCACACTCTCATCCGGATCAGGATTATGTATCCCGTCCTTAGCTTTCCTCTCATGAGTGTAGGTCCGGATCAAGTTCATATCTTCTGTATTAACTTAAAATGAAACAACAAAAGTCTCAGATCAAATTACATGGGGTTTTATTTGCATCATCCAAATTCTGGGCTTGATCCAACAATCTCCCCCAATTATGGATATGCCAAACCTCTTTGTAATCTGATCTGGTAAGCACAGCAAAAGATAGAATACGGAAAAGAAATAACTTCCATTTTCATTAAGCAACAACAACTTACAATTCAGCATTTATACAGAATTTCTTTAAGGTACATAAGGCTTACTATACTTGAAGATCATAGTTGCTGCTTTCTCCCTTAGCTCCATTGTCTACTCCTTTGTATAATTGCGGATGTTGTTCCAGCCCTTATTCACTTGAACGAGCGATTTGATGAAGAAGCAGACAAAGGCTCCGCAGTTATCTCTATCAGGATGTTGTGGCACTTGTTTCTTACTCCAGACCGACGCCTTTAGCTTTTCATTTGGACCCAAGGGGGAAGGCCCATTTCTTCATAGAGTCCGGATTACTTCACTGCTTCAATCAGTCGGAGGCGCAGAGGTTTCCATTGATTCTTTCTTATGTTGTTATCTATAACCTGATGAGAATCAATCAGCATCAACTGCTTTGAGTGAATCATGAAAGCAACCAGCATGAAGTGCGGCGACAGAATTCGGTACGGAATGAGGACAGTTGAAAGGTTCTTCCATGATTTGCTGTCCTCAGCAGTTCCGTCGATGAAGGTCTGGATGAAAGGTACTTCAGGAAGATATCCTTCAGACCAACAAGGCACAATATCAAAAATATTTCCGTCCTTGTAGAAGGACAAAAACAGCCTCATCTCCATCTTAACTGCTCGAGAGAAGCTCTCTATGTCTTCTGTGGAGAATAGGCCCTTCTCAGAACAGAGAGTCTTAATGTCCTTAGGAGAGAAGGGGTATAGGTCAGAAAGACATCTTCTCTCAGCATTGGATGCGGCATACTTAGACATTTCAAGAAAAACACTTCCATCCACATCAAGTGGATCGCGATCCGCATATGATGGGAGGAAGGTGTCAGCCGCTGATGGAGTGGTGGAAGGAGGAGCTGCACTTGAGGAGCTGGGCTAAAAGAAACGGCTGCGTTTGGGAATGGTAATGCCCGGAAGTGGATGCAATGAAGATGCAGGCCACTTCTCAACACGAGTGGAGGAAGATGTAGGAGGATCAGACATGTTCTCCCCCGGTTTGGGAGATCGCTAGGGTGCAGGAGGGGGACGAGCCATGGTGTGTGCCAAGTCCGCAAAAGAAGTTGATAGAGAATGAACGGACGAGGTGACGAGATCCATCTTCTGCTCAATGGAAATGGAAGAGTCGGTCAGGGCAGAGAGGAGTTGGGCGCCTAACGCATCAACCTTGGCAACGATGGCAGAGATTTGAGCGCTCTAAGCTTAGGCATGATGGTCGAGTTGAGCAAAGAGCATGGCGTCAAAGTGGACCGTGCCAAACGAGGCAGTCCAAGCGCCAACTCTGGGGCTTTGGAGGACTCCCCCGCAGCAATGGCTACAGGCGTGCGCTGGGCAGATGAGTCAGCAGGAGTAGAAGGGGCATCCGGAGCAGCAGAGACATCCGGAGCATCAGAGCCACTTTGACCAGAAAGGTCAACGACGGGTATACCGGCGGGAGGAGAGGCAGGCTGGGCCTCAGCAGGAGAAGGCACGCGGGCATCATGAGCTAGGGCTGGAGGAAACAGTAAAGGGAACATCCGGAATATGGGCTGGTGTAAGGAAACTGTGGTCTAGGTTCCAGACTATCATTTCCTTCGGGGAATGAGTGTGTTTGGCGTAAAACACCTTGATGTCATGATCAGGGATGGAGGCAGTGTAGGCGAGACTAAAACGGAACCAGAGGTCCGTTAGGGTGTCGAGGGAGAGATGAGCAAGGCAGTCTCGAGGTTGAGGTAGGGGTGGTAACGGTGCTTCCGAAGGAGAGGGAGGTACATCGGCCATGGCCGTAGCAGTGGCAGCAACAATAAGTGAGTCAGGTGCGGCGACATCAGCGGGAGAAGACGCTGGAGAGTCAGCCGGATGAGGAATTGGCTGGGAGGGCCCCGCAACCTCGAACGGATCGGCACAGACGCTGTACTGAGAGGCTCGGGAGATGGATGGGGCAGCAACAGACCGAATCCGAGAGGACCGGTGAGCAGAGCTAACTTCAGGGGCATGGCTATCGGCGGGGTCACCAACCGAACTTCCATGTTGTTCCGATGCGGGAAGGAGGCGGAGAGCAATAGAAGGTCAGCGAGCCATCATGGTCCCGTCAAGCATAAGGTGGCGAAGATAGTAGGCCTGGGGGAAAGGGATAGTGCCTGTACCATTAAAATGGGACGGATGCAGATGCCGGAAGACCATGTTGAGGATCCGCCCAAAAGATTGGTTCTTGGGCCCGTTATTCAGCAATCAGAAAAGGAATGTCCCCCAGTCCATTGGGAGACCTTTGAAGACTCCGTACATGGCCAGCAGAAGGTCATACGAACAGAGTCGAGAGCGGAGGTGCGAGCCAGAAGACAGCGGCTGAGGATGGTCGCCATACACCGGTAGCGACCGTGGAAGGACTTCACCTTGTATTCCTTCCCTTTGTAAGTGCAGCCCATGGAAGCTGCCATTGTTTCTGGTTTCGACGTTGAGGTTCACCGGTGGGTAGGTTGAAAGCGGCACGAAGGACGGTGGGGGTGATGACGATGGATTCACCCCGAACATGGGAAGGGATGGAGTCGGTGGTGCAGCAAATGCGCTAGTAGTACTCGGTGATGTCGTTGATGAGAAGATTGACAGGGTTGGAAACTAGATTCAGAATGTGGGAGGCTTCCAAAAGGGGGTGTAGTTCGAAAAACCAAGCTAGAGGATTGGAAACTGCAGGCCAATCAACCAGATGGCCGGAATTTACGCCAGAAAGAGAGAGCTTGGGTGCCATTAGGGGTAAGGAATAAGGAAGTTGGGTCTTAGAGATCGGAAGAGCGACGAGGGTTTAGGGATTTGGAAATGTAAACTCACACTGCGTGAAAATTCAGTATATATAAGACCGAGTTCGTGGTTGCCAGCGGATCTTGGGATTAAGCGAGATAAATAGTGATCCGCCTGACAAGCTGATGTCATTTAACTTGAGATGTGAGCACCTCCGTATTTAAAAATGATGTGGAGGCCGCAGAATCAAGTATATATGACAGCTGTATGCCCTTTTCCGGAAATGTCTTGTCTCGAGACTTGGAATTAAAATAGCCCATCATTATGCCTCCTCAAAAACACGCGATAAGACTTGAGTATTTTAGGAGTCCGGAGGAGATGAACCGACGATCATCCGGATGAAAGAGTAATCCATAGAAGTATATCCGGATGAGCAATAGAGTGTGAGAGAGAGAGAGTGATTCCTTTGCTGGCTTAAAGTCGAAGAAGATAAAGTACCACAACACTTCAAAGTCGAGACTTCAAGCAAGATATGTCAGTGAAAATGCAATGTGAATCGAACCTTGTAGCTATATGAAAAGAAACTAAAAAGAACACAGAGCTTTGACAGGTTGAGATTAGTACGGATGTAAACAAAAATGAAAAGGTAGCAAAATCCGAACTAATGAAAAGGTAGAAAGCATTGAAAAGGAATGCTAGACACATACAAACGAATTACTGAATCAATGGTGCTGAAAAATAAGCATATGTCTGATTAGAAACCCATACGTTCTCATTGGTCATCATAGTGAGACTGTCATGCTGAACATTGTAGCCAAGATAAAAGAATAATATGTGAGTTACTCTAAATAAGATTCATGGGTGAGAATGGAAGAAAGAACACATGCCAGATGCTATCAATTGATTATCCGATTAAGATGCACAGTTGAAGAAAGAAAAACATCCAAACATGCCACAAAGCTGATTCAACAATGTATGTCTAGTTAGATCCGAAAGTGAGAAGTAAGAGGAAGGAGCATCCGAGACATATTGGGGGTTATTACTGAAATAATAAATAAAGTGTTGGCTCCCCCCTAGATCATGCAATCCTCTCAGTGATGAACTCCCCCTCAGATAGACAGTCAGGAAAGAGGTCATGAGACATATAAGGGGGGTATTACTTGAGTAATTCATACGTATTTTCTGTCCCTTAGATCTTGCAATCCTCTCGATGACATTTCCAGCTAAAAGATTTAGATTTTGAGAAGAATACTGTCTATCCTTTGGGAACTTCACTTCGAAGCTGAACAGACTTTCACTGTGACTTCATCCATAAGCATTCCGATCCAACCCATTTCATTTCTTCAATTAGACATGTTAATAAGGCAATCAATATGAAAAAGCATTGAACATGAGGTGATACATGAAAAATTAAATCATGAAATCCAAAGAAGAGAGAACTCATATAGTGTTAATTATGTCAGCTTAACAACTTCAGTCGGGAAACACAAACATCCTCCTAACGGGAGATATGGGAAGATAGTCAGGACAAATGCATATTACCGGCACGCATGATCAGCATGAAGGACAGTAGGTGTCTAACTCTCATTAAGAATCATAATGCATGTCCCGAAGAAAATACTGGTGGAGTGAAAAATTAGAAACTATGCAGACAAGTTAAGCATACCTAATTTGAGGAGTAGTTCAGAAAATCTTGCATCTGGTAGGGGCTTGGTAAGCATATCCACGAGTTGATCATCCGTAGCAACATGTTTAAGAGATATATGCTATTTAAGAACATGATCTCGGATGAAGTGATACCTGACTTGAATGTGCTTAGTCTTTGGGTGCATAACTGGATTGTTGTTGATGGCAATTGCACTGGTATTGTCGCAGTACAGTGGAACAGATGTCATATTAAACCCGTAGTCAGTAAGTTGACTTCGCATCCAGACTAGCTGTGTAAAGACCCGTATTTGAGAAGGGCTGAGAGGTAGCCTTTCTTAGATGTTGAAAACGTATGGATAGTGGCGTGCTCATAATTTCAAGCGTTTTGACTGTCTTTGAGCTCGATTTGGAGTTCGTGACCCCGAGAGGTCAATTATTACTCAGCTCGATTATTGGGTCAATTCTTGACAAGGTCAATAATTGGCAGTAGTATAAATAGGTGGAGGCATGAGAGAGAAAAAAAAAGGAGGGGGCGCTCGTTCGAGTTGTGCGTGAGAGGTAGCGTGCGTGGGAGAAGATGGATGAAATCGGAGATGCCGATTTTGGATGATTTAGGGCGATCCAAGTTGTGGATTTGCTTCCTGGTAGGTGTTCCTAACTCCCTGTGTTATGTACATGTAGTGATATTTACTAGCATCATGGAATTGAGCATGAACCCTAAGTTTTGGGGGAAAGCAAATTTATGGGCTAGATCTGATGCTTTAGCGTAAGACCTGTAGATCTGTGGTCTGATTATATCAGTGGGTATGTTTGTTGTCACTGTGCGATTTAGAGGCGTTTAAGACATGTTTTTGAAGTAGATATGGTAGTCTGTTGCGTTAAACGTGTGTTTGGGAGTGTCTGGGGTCGCTGGGTTGATTCTAGACGAAAAACAGGTGAAAACGACGATGAACAGTACCCTGGGCGAATTACTGGGTCGTAATGACGAAGATCCAAAATTCTGGGTCAAAAGGTCGAAGAGCTAGGGTCGTAGGGTCAAAATGTCGAAGATCCGTAGTCGGAGGGTCGTTGTTCGTAGACCCGTAGTTCATAGACTCGTAGTTCGTCGACTCGTAGTCACAGGGTCGTAGCCCCATAGTCACAGGGTCGTAGACCCATAGTCGCAGGGTCGAGAGTGGTAGACCCATAGAGGCAGGGTCGAAGGTCGTAGACCCGTAGGAGGGTCGAAGGCCGGAAGGGTCGTAGTCGCAGGGTCGTAGCTGCAGGGTCGAAGGTCGAGAGTCGAAGCTTTGAGCTTCGAGGCAGTGTTCTCCGAGGCTACGGCTGCGAGGCAGAAAGCTTTGAGCTTCAAGGCAGCGTTCCAGAAAGCTTTAAGCTTCGAGGCTGTGTTCCAGTGGGCTTCGAGGCGGGTCTTCGAGGGAGGATCTTCGAGGCAGACCTTCGGGTCTTCGAGGGAGGATCTTCGGGGCAGACCTTCGGGTCTTCGAGGGAGGATCTTCGGGGCAGACCTTCGGGTCTTCGAGGGAGGATCTTCGAGGCAGACCTTCGGGTCTTCGAGGGAGGATCTTCGGGGCAGACCTTCGGGTCTTCGAGGGAGGATCTTCGGGGCAGACCTTCGGGTCTTCGAGGGAGGATCTTCGGGGCAGACCTTCGGGTCTTCGAGGCTGGTTTGTTAGGGAGCCTTCGGGGCTGGTATGAGATTTTGTTATGAGTTGTTCCGAAGGAGTGTTCTGGATGAGTGTCCCGGATGAGTGTTGTTCCGGATGAGTGTTTGTCTCGATCTAGGGACGATGGGCCTGATGTGTACAGTCGCATTTTGGGCAATTGATGTGGTCTACTTGGTGGGGTCAATATCGACCTGATGGAGTTTCCAGTAAGCTTTACGGGAAATGTCTTTATGATAGATTTGGGGAGACTCCTCTGTGACAGAGGTATTGTTGTGAAACCCTAGGGGTTGATGTATGTTGTTATATCTTGCATTGCATGATTGGGGGACCTTGGGTCCGTGAGTAATATTATGAGTTGTTTAGTAGTGTTACGGCGTTCGTTTGTTCGCCTCATGTGTGTTTAACTCCAAGTGGAGGAGGTTAGAACCTCTTACTTTGGTTATTGTTGGGGTTTCCATGAGAAATCTGGTAAGGGAGAAACATGATGTTCTCCATTGTGGATTGTTTGAGATAGTTTTGGTTTTGGGACTTTAAAGGAGTCCATGGGGTGCCAATGGGCACTGTGAGCCTAGTGAGGCTGTGTGACCTTCATAGTTTGTTATGGTTTGTTTGACGTTATGGTTGGACCATGATGGCGAGGTGCCTAGGGGCGGTGTGGGTGGTTGGCACCGTGAGAGCCTCATGGTCTGTTTGATTTTATGTTGGTTGATATGGTTAGTTCATATACATACATGTATTATGTGGGACCTTTGGGTCGGTTATGATATGTTATGCTCGCGTGTGTATATATATATATATATATATATATATATATATATATATATATCTGTGTGATATCTATGTGAGACGTGAGACTCTTGGTCCATGTAATTTGTTTGCTTATGCCGGGTGGCATATTCGGTGGTTGCGCTTGAGCTGAGTTGAGCGCTGTACAGAGGTACCCTTGTATGGGTATGACCAGCGGCTAAGGCCCCTCGGATTGTGATGTACCCTGTTGGGTGAGGCTACGGCCTGATGCGCTTTTGATGAGTTGGGTGTGTTGTGAACCTTAATACCATGTTGGTATGATGGATACGGATTTGGGACTTAGGTTCCATGACTTGTTTGTGTTCTCACCGTGCAGCACAGATGGTGCTATGTGGTTGACGGGGCAGGCACATGCGCCGATGGCAGGCCTGTGTGGCAATGTGTCCGGGCATATTGCACTATGGCCGTGACAGGCATATGCACCGATGGCAGGCCTGTGTGGCTCTGTGTCCGGGCATATAGCGCTGTGGTAGGGCTGAGTGCCCTGAGCTGGATCCTGTTGAGGATCGTGTTGAGCTGTTGAGCTCGTGGAGCTAGGGCTGAGTGCCCTGAGCTGGGATCCTTGTGAGGATCGTAGACAAGTTATGCCCTAGTGAAGGCAGGCTGCGTCCTGAGACTGATCAGGCTATGACCTGATGTGCTGTAGATCCTGTTTGAAATTGTGGGGGATATACCGAATCCTGACATGGATAGGATGTCCCGATGATGATTGGTGTGGCTGTGCTTGTGATAGCCTGTGTGGCTGTGATGGTGGTAGCCTGTGAGGCAGTGGTTGTGTTTATTTTGATTGTGCATTGAGTATATATTGCATGGTAGGTTGTTGCTTGTTGTTGTTTGCCTTTCAGGTGTTGTGAAGGCTAGTGGAGGCTTTCCTTCCAGGAGGACTTTGCCTATTCGTACTCGAGGTACGGTGTAGTATCTAGCTTCTGCTTGATTGTACTGTTTTGTGATTTAGACAGTACCCGTGGTTTTGTCTCTTTTGGTGCTTGTCACCTACCCCTTGACCCTTTCGGGTGCGGGCAAGGGGAAGTCATGTTCCTGGTTCTGGGTTCCCTGGAATTCGGGGGCTTGACAAGCTGTGCGCAGCAACTCCCAACAGCTATATATTCTGCCTTAGCAGTAGAAGTTGATACGGAATTCTGCTTCTTACTGAACCATGAAATCAATCTACTTCCAAGAAACTGACAAGTACCACTAGTGCTCTTCCTGTCGATGCGACACCCGGCAAAATCAGCACCAGAAAATCCGGGAGAAGTTGGACTCCTTTTGGGTACCAAAGTCTCAAATTCACTGTCCCTTTTAAATACTGCAATATCCGTTTCATATGTAGCATGTGTGACTCTTTGGGATTCGCTTGATATCTTGCCCAAATGCAAGTTGCAAACATTATGCCCGAGTGACTTGCTGTGAGATTCAGCAATGAACCAATCATCCCTCTGTATTCAATCACATTTACTGATTCTCCATTAAGATCAGGATCAAGTTTGGCATTGACTGGCATGGGAGTTTTCACGGGAGTAGAATTTTGCATCCCAAACTTCTTGATTAGATTCTGTGTATACTTTGCTTGGTTGATGAAGATTCCATCCTTCATTTGTATAACTTCTATCCCAAGGAAGTACGTTAATTCTACCATCATGCTCATTTCAAATTTGCCAGTCATCAACTTCGCAAATTCTTCACAAAGCTTCGGATTTGATGATCCGAAAATGATGTCATCCACAAAGATTTGTACGATTAGAGAATGAACTTTCTCTTTTCGTAAAAATAGAGTGGTATCTATCTTTCATTTTCTGAAATTGTGTTCAAGCAAGAATTCTAACAGTGTGTAGTTCCAGGCCCTTGGAGCTTGCCTCAATCCGTACAAAGCTTTCCGTAGCTTATAAACCATATGTTCAGCTTTGTGTTCAACGAAGCCCGGAGGTTGTTCTACATAAACCTCCTCTTGAAGATCTCCATTCAGAAATGCGCTTTTGACGTCCATTTCATAAACTTTGAAGTTTTCATATGAAGTATACGCCAGGAACATGCGGATCGCCTCAAGTCGAGCTATAGGAGCAAAGGTTTCGTCATAGTCAATGCCCTTTTCTTGACGGTATCCTTTGGCTACCAGTCTGGCTTTGTTTCAGATTACTATTCCATCAGTATCTAATTTGTTCCGGAACACCCATTTAACTCCAATAACTTGTTGCGACCTTGGTGTTGGTACTAAAGTCCACACTTCGTACCTCTTAAACTAATTAAGCTCTTCTTACATAGTGTCTATCTAGTTTGAGTCTTGGGGGCTTCATCTACGACCTTTGGCTCTATCTGTGATAGGAAACATGAGTAGAGGCATAGATTGGAAGTGGCTGCCCTCATCCTTACTCCAACAGTAGGATCGCCAATCACATGTTCTGATGGGTGGTTCCGAATCCACCTATAGTTCTACGCAAGTGGTGGTGAGTAGTGAATGATTTGAAGCTCTGCCAGATCGGGTGGATCTTGTACATCATCTAGTTGAGCTTCTTCCGGACCTGTTGTATCCGTATGATGAACAGTTCCAGAAGTACTTGGAAGTGCTTCGGCACTGTTGCTTTCAGTAGGAATAGGTCCGGATAGACTAGTAGGCTCTCCAGAATTATGGATTTCCGTAACAAGTTCCCTGAGTTAAGTGGAAGTCCTGAGTCCGAGTCTTCTGAAGCATCATCAATAGCATTTCTTGCCTCACCAGTACTGAGTGATTCATCAGGTATTGCAGCAGGTACATGTCTGAACTGAGAATAGTCAATCGAGTCCGTGTGATCCTGCACAATTTGATTTGAAGATCCTACACTTGACTAGTCAAGGTTAGATTCATGAAAATTAACATGGATAGATTCTTCAACCGTTAAACGTTTTCTATTGAAAATACGATAAGCCCTGCTGTGCAACGAGTATCCGATAAAGATTCCATCATCGGATTTTGGCTAAAATTTACTCGGGGCCTCTTTGTTATTGTTTAACACATTGCAAGCACACCCAAAGGCTTTGAAATGAGAGATTGATGGCTTCCTGCGTCTCCACATCTCATAGGGTGTTTTCATAGTAATCTTATTGATAAGAGTTCTGTTCTAAACATAGCATGCAGTAGACATAGCCTCAGCCCATAGACTGAGAGGAAGCTTTGCCCCTGCTAACATGGATCTACCAGCTTCGACTAAAGTGTGATTCTTACGCTCAGGAACTTCATTTTATTGTGGAGTCCTGGGCGCAGAGAAGTCGTGCTGAATGCCCTTTTCAGAACAATAGGATCTCATATCTGAAAAATCAAACTTAGTACCATGATCACTCCTGATACACTTAATGCTTTGTCCTTGTGAATTGCTTATCCAGTCGAAGAGATCCACAAGATGTTCAAAGGTTTGATCTTTTCATTTAAGGAACATTACCCATGTATACCTGGTGAAATCATCAATAACCACGAGGGTATATCTCGCACCGGCCATAGAAGCAATAGAAATGGGACCACAAAGATCCATGTGAATAAGTTACAGCGGAGCAGTTATTGAATTAACTGATTTGCTCTTAAAGCTGTGTTTGGTCTGCTTGCCGAGTTGGCATTCTTTATAGATGGAGTCTCTGGAGAATTTATGTTTGGGCAAACCATTTACTAAGTCAAGCGACACTAATTTAGACAAGGTCTTAAAATTTAAATGTGCACAACGCTTATGCCATAGCCAACTTTCTTCATATGATGCTTTAGTGAGGAAGCATACAGGATAAGAAGAATTATTTCTTAAGACCACTGAGTATATGTCCCCATCTCTTAATCCGGATAACTTGATATATCCGGATAAGTTTTCTCTAACTGTGCAGGTGTTGGACATAAAGGAAACAGTAAATCCTTTGTCACATAAATTACTGACACTCGGTAGATTATGCTTCAAACCTTCGACTAGTGCAACTTTAGTGATTGATACATAGCCATTGGTTAAAGTGTCATACCCCACAGTCTTACCTTTGCTGTTGTCCCCATATGATACGGATGGGCCTCGTTTGTCAGTAACATCAACGAGCAGAGACTGATCACCCGTCATATGTCCGGAGCATCCACTATCGAGGATCCACTTGCTTTGATTGATCTTTAACTTCAAGTGATCCGACAGTACAATCCAGAGATGCTCCTGCAAGACAACAGTTTACACTTTTGGTGCCCAAACTTGTTTCGGGCGGTTAGGAGAAACAGCAGTAGTGTCAACAGTTCCGGATTTAACTTTGTTAGGAACTTTAGCCTTCTAGGTTGAATTTATTTTGTTAGTGTTAGCTGCTTCTTTAACTTGGGTATTCTTGGGAGAGACACTCCTTTGGGATTTAGATTTTGATTTGCTCGAAGAACCCTTTTTGATAGACTGATCTTTAATAACACGAATTTGATTACAAAGCCAGCTATGAGATAAGCTCCAACATTCATAATGATAATGACCTGTTTCTCTATAGATGGAACAGACACTATGATGCGGAGCATAAACAGGGGATACAGGTTTATTAGGTTTTACAGGTTTTCTACTCTGTTCCCTATAGCCTAATCCTTTGTGATTGGGTGACGCGCTCTTGGCCCTAGATGTGCCAGCCTTAGCCTTTCCTTTCTTTCTGGGTGCTACAGTTTCGGCTTTAACTGCAGCAACCTTCCCTTCATCATTAGATACGGGTGCTACTACTTCGGGAACAGCAGTAATAGCCTCAGCTCTACAATCATAGACTATGGTGCCACCTGAAATGAAACCATCCAACGGTTTAGATGTACTAACAGGATAAAGGTTGGTTGGTTTCGGAATGAAATCGGAGGACACTCAATAGCTTGTGTGGAGGTTGATGGTTCGGAGCCTAGGCCAAGTTTAACTCGGATGTCATCCGGATTAGTCCTAAATGTAGAGGCTATCTCCCTGAATTTTAGCCACTTACGATTTATTTCCTTTTCCTGTTCCAGTTCATTCTCGAGTCTTTTCACAATAACTTTTAGGCCAGTTAGGTTGGTATTTAACAAATGATTTTCAGCTCTTAGATCATGATACCAAGCCTCTTTACCCCTGAAGTCAGTTATGTGTTTTTCAAGTTTAGCAACAGTAATTTTAAGACGTTTGTTCTGACTTTCCATATCTTTGTACATTTGAGTAATTATTAGTCTCTCCTTCTTTTCATGATCACGTTCAGTAATAAGAGATTCTAATTTACTCATGAGCTCAGAGATCGAAGGTATCTCAGTATTTGCCATGAGGCAGACGTTTGGCTTTGGAGTTGGCTCATCATCCGAGGATTCCTCCTCTTCTTCTGAGCCACTGACGAACTTTGTGATGAACGCCTTTGTCACGCCCCGGATTTCCAACCCGAGGAAACCGGTACGTGACTCCCCGTTCACCCACACGGAGGGCAACGGGGTTGGACTACTGGATGCCACAAACAAGTCTAACAATTACAATAAATCAAACAAGCCACATCTTTATTTAATTCCACATATCAAAGGTTCACAAAACAACCATGTTCCTTACTACAATTCAATCCCTTAGTACATTTCCCTCCCTGGGGTTACATAAATCATAAAATTACATTACTGAAATAAACAATAAAATGGAGATGGTCTTCCACCTTGGGGTCCCACCTAACGCCTGTATGTTCCTGAAAGAAAACACAACATAGAGGGAGGGGTGAGCAACCACAGCTCAGTAGGGATCATGTCTCCCCAACCCATCCCATGCACCTAGCGTCTACATGAGGGTGTGTACAGGTGTAGTGTAGTGACAATAAGGTATAAACAGGTTGTATTCCACAATCACACGGAACACACCTATCCACAGCCATACAGGCTTAGCCATATAGGTTAACATATCCACAGCCACTCAGGCTTAGCCACATAGGCTAACATATCCACGGCCATATAGGCTTAGCCACACGGGCTAACATATCCACGGCCATATAGGCTTAGCCACACGGGCTAACATATCCACGGCCATATAGGCTTAGCCACACGGGCTAACATATCCACGGCCATATAGGCTTAGCCACACGGGCTAACAGTTCCAGTCCCGGGCTTCCACAGCCACCGGGTTCCACAAGCACAGCTTACAAGGTCACACAGGCATTAAACCAAACATGTAGCATACACACTTTCACAGGCATAATACCAAACACTTACTAGGCATATTCACACAGACATATTCACACAGGCATTTTATCGAACACTTGATATGCACTCACCATCCAACACCAAAATACATCAAAAACCGCCATTGAATGCCAACATCCATATAGGAGATCACACCTATATGGATTACATATGTATATATAACAGATATAACCCACAATCTGCCCTAGAACCCTAGGACAGAGGAGGATTTAGGAAGAACAGAACCCTACCTCAAGTAAGACGCAACAACACAAAGAATAGTCGATCCCACGCCGAACGCCGTCCACCCACGAGACTCGACCACCCACGCAAGACGCCCTGGCAAAGAACCAGGAGCTCTCCTTCCCTCTCTCTCTCTCTCTCTCTCCTCTCTCTCTCTCTCTCTCTCTCTCTTCGACGGCTGGTGGAGCAACAAACCCTAAACCTAAAACAGAGGGGCTTCTCCTCCTTATATAGACAACACAACATCAAAACGACGTAGTTTTGATTAAGTGAATCCCAAGCATCAAAACGACGTAGTTTTGATCACACAAGTTAGCACCTTTCCGCACCCATATAGGCCAAAATACTCGAATTTCAACATGGTCCTTTGGAGAAAGTTCATTAGAATGTCAAAACCAAGGGAACCATGCAAAAATATGGCTGCACGCCAATTTGAACGTGAATTCCCCAATTCACGTGCAACTCCATATGCACTCCAAATGCTCTAAAACTTCACCCCTAGCCTCCTTGCATCATTTAGAAGACAACCACACTTGCACGTGAATTGGACCCATTTCACGTGCACCTCACATACACGTCTGTTTGGCCTGAAACTTCTGTGGTAGATAGAGGACATCATTCTAAGCATCTTTCCTTTTGCACGTGAATTCATTTGAGCCCATTCACTAGGTCAAAATCTAGAAAAACTACTCAGAAGGCAAAACTGTGACTAACTCAAGGTACGGGTCCTTACATCCTCTCCCCCTTAAGACTTTTCGTCCTCGAAAAGAAATGACATACGAGGAAAACAAACTCAAGCTACCCATTTACCACACGACGAGTCACAACACCCAAGTGGGTCATACACCGCACATTGTACACAATAGCACATAACATAGTGCCACCACAGTCCATAACCACATGCATCACAATCTATGGAAACACATCCACATGTCACAAATACCCATCACAAGCACATTTCATTAACACATTCAATATAAATAAAAGTCAAAAGTCAAAAGGAAATACAAATACACCAGCCGACAGCCACCCCTCCACCCTTAAGATTGTTCGTCCTCGAGCAACTCTGGGTGCTGCTCACGCATCACGGACTCACGTTCCCATGTCTTCTTCGCAGGACGTGCCATCCTCGAAAAGACAACACACCTTCCATAACGCACAAGCTGATGCACCTTGCCCACAACCATCCACATACTTGCGACTGAAGATATCACACAAAAACACACATAACACGTGTCGCAAGTAATTACATGGCATGACTGTCACAGATCACAGCACAAACACTACTGCACATTTAATGTTCCACTGCCCATTCGCCAACACCATCAGCCTACGCGCGTCACAATAGAACCAACACTCCCCAATTAAAGGTACCCCAACAGTAACCCGCCACCAAGATTGGATGCAACGGACACCAACAATTTACCATGCAGCCACACCCCAGATGTAGACCTCACCCTTACAAAGAAGCACCAGGAGGTCACAATGAAATACAAACAAACGGGATAAGAGCATGATGTAAACCACAATCGCAGTCCTACATAGGGATGTCACCACAACAGCACTAGCTTCACAGCTGAGTCCCCTCATGCTAACGCAGAACAGGCTTAGGGATCCGAAGAATACATCCGCTAGCAAGCCACATTAAAACCCAACCAACACCAATGATGGCTCTCCACAGCTTACAATCCAGGACACAGCTATACTAGGATGAAGTTTCCATTCGGTTACGATCAACATGACGCCCAATGGAGTCCAGGGATGACAAATTCAAGTACCAGACACAACCACGGCAAGACCAAAAACTACTATCGGGTTAACAAGCGGTCACCAACGTTGAGAATCTACTAAAGAATCCCATGAACCAGAATGCCACACAAATAATACCTCTCTGACTACGGTCAAATAGGGATCCACCAAGGTCCCACACAACCTTCCCTAACTGAGGCTTATGTTACAACCCCAGTGATAACGCCTTACTCAGTCAGCAGACATTCCATGTGATAGGAATCCTTTGACGATGGGGAGGTACCAACAACA
Organism: Taxillus chinensis; assembly: GCA_023512835.1. Classification (NCBI taxonomy): domain Eukaryota; kingdom Viridiplantae; phylum Streptophyta; class Magnoliopsida; order Santalales; family Loranthaceae; genus Taxillus; species Taxillus chinensis. The sequence continues at coordinate 14,431,620 of CM042088.1, read as the reverse complement.
TAGCTCTCTCCACCATGGAAAATTCTCCTACCTGCAACATGACAACAACGGAATCCTCTGTGTCACCACTCACAGGTCATAAGGGAATCCCTTGCCTCCATGACATACTCCACCGCATGGCCTACCATCTCCGCCAGACCAACCATCACGTTCTTTTCCAACACGCCAACAAAACACTCAAATGGACCAAGAAATACTCAGGCTCTAACCTCAGTTTAATGTGGTCACTACAATTCCTCCGGGTAGGCACAGGAAACAAGACATGCGAACTCCTGATTCGGGACATTCACGTAGCTCCCAAACACACCAACACCTTGATGGCGTGGACCATCTCACTTACAGCATAAAAAACGCACACGAAAGACTTTCAAGAAGAACCTATGTAGCATGAAGACCCCATAATAGCCGCAGGACACAAATTCCCCCCCGAAGGAGTAGCACTAATACCCCTTACAAGCAAAAACTCACATCTGACTCCATTCTGTGAATCACAACTCATCAATACTTTCACATAACTTAGCATGCCATCACATGTGATAAGGAATAACATCAACATTACAAACTACTGCGTAAAACACATGTAAGAGAGGACATACTAGCCCCCACCTCCTCACCTCTTTTAAGCCTATTACCCACAGGACATGGATTAACGGAATGGTTCTACCACCAGGAGTACATCCTTAACCCCTCGGAAGATGTCTCCCAATTATGAGGAAAAACCCAAACAAGGCCTGCCCAATCTCACTCGCTTGCCTGCTTGCACTGATTGGGTTCACTGGGCACGATCCTATAAACTTACTCATAACCTAGTTCCAGAACTCATCACATTTGTATACACATGCAAACCCATTTCACCACATATCCTATGAACATTACCCAAGGTCTTTCACACACCACCAGCATGACACGTGGTCAATATTTGGCCACCTAAGAATTTGCAGCCATCTCCACAGGACACCCATAAGAACCTTACAACCACATACCACTCTCGCCAATCAATTTAAATCTCAATGACTCAAGGAGTGGGTTATACTAGTGGCAATTTCTTCCCTCAACCGTGACACTTGGAAGGGTTACCAAAAGAACATCCTTCTTAGGTAGACATCTACGAAACCTCTACTCACATGAAAACACATTTCTATTACTCAAGGTTGCCACAGTAGGGTCACACACTACCTAGACGTAATCTCACCTATGCCAGAGTATTAGGGGTAACACAGTAACATCTATTACTTTCCTCACACACGGGCGCCCAAAATTGACTACCACACAAAGATACAATTAACACTTTAGACCACACTAAAACCACCAACTCTTTCCAACAACTGTTTATTACCATTAGTAATTTATTAGTCTTCTGGTGTCATATATATATATTTTTATTTATTTTACTCATTTATTCTCTAGTAGGTCCCCAACTACGTCCATCCAAAATGGTAACTCAAACGACCTTCTAAGCCTCACCTAACGTAAAACAGGGCTCAAGAGCCCACCCAGCGAAAATACTCTCTATCACAAGTGTCTTAATTAAATTGCTAGAAACTCAGCAATCAAAAGTTCACCCATCCTCACCTAATCCAGCACGAGACCCAACCGATCACTATCATTAAAGGAATATGATACCACCACTAAACAGAAATCTTAACACGCGAGAATCAAAATCGTACCCTTGACTAAGGAAAGTTCTGCCATGCTCTCCTCCTAGCCTCACTTGGTAGTCTTCGGCCCCCAAACAAGGTTTGAAATTTTTTTTTTTTTTTTTGCTTTATCCCTAGCTCGCTGAGCCAGTCCTCTAGCACCATGCCTTGCTTTACCAAAACAGACTGTCTGGAGATGTCCTACTTTTTCACCAGATGCGACACTAGTACTTCTTCCTGCCATACTCTTTTCCAACGTCCCGGTTGTCCACTGCAAGAACAACCCCTTTGGGAAACCGGTCTCTACCTCTTGAGCCCCTTTCTCGCTGATCAGGACAACTATGCTTCAATTAATCTTCACCCAAGCTCCTCCCGATGATGTGGGTTCATAGCTCTCGGTGTACCTCGCTCTTAATCAGTTGTCGAATTTCATCCTTCAACTCTTGAATTACCAGGCTTAAGATGCCAACCTTTGGGTCATTACTTACATCCTGTAGCTCACCCATTTGCCCAGCCTGAGGGGTAGGCTTCTCTGGTACCTCAATAGTCATACAGGTCACAATTTTCGGAGACATTGGCTCCACGAAAAGGCAGCGCTCCAGGTTATCACTCAACAATCTCAATACCATTACCGACTAAGCACGCTGAGCTATAACTAACCTCAAAACATGCATTATCACCACACAAATTCATGGATGCCCATCACAGACTATACAAGTTCACACCTTTATATTGCACATATAATTTATACTTAAGTGGATATCTCATCGTTTTGAACACAACATCGCTTCCTCCACACAATACCATACAAAGGCACATACTCAATCATTCACAGAACACCAACCTTATTATATTTTCTTTTATTTTATTTTATCTTCCGTTCGTTCACATTTCACAAGCTTCAAGTTCACAAGCACTCAGTTGCAATACCACAAATTCTTTTCCATGTTTCCATGCTCAAATCATCACAAAATTTCGAGTTGCACAATTGAAACTTTATCATGTTCAAACCTTTTATCCATGCAATTACACACACTGCACACATTTTAGTTCTCATTAAACCACATTGCACAAGCAGCCATTCCACAACACAGTTCAATTAAACAAGGACCTTTCCTTGTAGTCATGCTCAAGGTACTTCAAATAAAATCAGAGTTGCACAGTTCACACCTTATCACATTATTCATATTTTTCTTTTATCACAATTAAAATTTTCACAGGTATCCACACCTTCACATACAACAACCAATGCAACTAGTGCCCTAATGCCAATGCATGCAAATCCTACCACAAGACTGGACTACCCCAAGTACACCTTGGAGGCTCCAAGAGGACCGTGTTGATCAGGCACGTCCCTCCAGGCTCCTCCAAAGGACCCAAGATAACCAAGTCCGCCCACTACCCTAGGCCAACTAGACCATGCTCTAATACCATATTGTCACGCCCCGGATTTCCAACCCGAGGAAACCGGTACGTGACTCCGCGTTCACCCACACGGAGGGCAACGGGGTTGGACTACTGGATGCCACAAACAAGTCTAACAATTACAATAAATCAAACAAGCCACATCTTTATTTAATTCCACATATCAAAGGTTCACAAAACAACCATGTTCCTTACTACAATTCAATCCCTTAGTACATTTCCCTCCCTGGGGTTACATAAATCATAAAATTACATTACTGAAATAAACAATAAAATGGAGATGGTCTTCCACCTTGGGGTCCCACCTAACGCCTGTATGTTCCTGAAAGAAAACACAACATAGAGGGAGGGGTGAGCAACCACGGCTCGCAGAGGGATCATGTCTCCCCAACCCATCCCATGCACCTGGCGTCTACATGAGGGTGTGTACGGGTGCGGTGTAGTGACAATAAGGTATAAACAGGTTGTATTCCACAATCACACGGAACACACCTATCCACGCCATACAAGGCTTAGCCATATAGGTTAACATATCCACACCACTCAAGCTTAGCCACATAGGCTAACATATCCACGGCCATATAGGCTAGCCACACCGGCTAACATATCCACGGCCATATAGGCTTAGCCACACGGGCTAACATATCCACGGCCATATAGGCTTAGCCACACGGGCTAACATATCCACGGCCATATAGGCTTAGCCACACGGGCTATCAGTTCGATCCCGGGCTTCCACGGCCACCGGGTTCCACAAGCACACCTACAAGGTCACACAGGCATTAAACCAAACACGTAGCATACACACTTTCACAGGCATAATACCAAACACTTACTAAGCATATTCACACAGACATATTCACACAGGCATTTTATCGAACACTTGATATGCACTCACCATCCAACACCAAAATACATCAAAAACCGCCATTGAAGGCCAACATCCATATAGGAGATCACACCTATATGGATTACATATGTATATATAACAGATATAACCCACAATCTGCCCTAGAACCCTAGGACAGAGGAGGATTTAGGAAGAACAGAACCCTACCTCAAGTAAGACGCAACAACACAGCAATAGTCTGATCCCACGCCGAACGCCGTCCACCCACGAGACTCGACCACCCACGCAAGACGCCCGGCAAGAACCGGGAGCTCTCCTTCCCTCTCTCTCTCTCTCTCTCTCTCTCTCTCTCTCTCTCTCTCTCTCCTTCGACGGCTGGTGGAGCAACAAACCCTAAACCTAAAACAGAGGGGCTTCTCCTCTTTATATAGACAACACAACATCAAAACGACGTAGTTTTGATTAAGTGAATCCCAACAGATCAAAACGACGTAGTTTTGATCACACAAGTTAGCACCTTTCCGCACCCATATAGGCCAAAATACTCAGAATTTCAACATGGTCCTTTGGAGAAAGTTCATTAGAATGTCAAAACCAAGGGAACCATGCAAAAATATGGCTGCACGCCAATTTGAACGTGAATTCCCCAATTCACGTGCAACTCCATATGCACTCCAAATGCTCTAAAACTTCACCCCTAGCCTCCTTGCATCATTTAGAAGACAACCACACTTGCACGTGAATTGGACCCATTTCACGTGCACCTCACATACACGTCTGTTTGGCCTGAAACTTCTGTGGTAGATAGAGGACATCATTCTAAGCATCTTTCCTTTTGCACGTGAATTCATTTGAGCCCATTCACTAGGTCAAAATCTAGAAAAACTACTCAGAAGGCAAAACTGTGACTAACTCAAGGTACGGGTCCTTACAGCCTTCCTCTTGTTCATGTTGTTGTCTGAGGTGGAGCGTCGAGGAGTAACCTTGTCACTTTCTCGGCCAACTTAGATTTGGATTTACAATCCTTGGCCCAGGACCGGGTTTCCCATAGTTATAGCATTCCTGGGAACTAGACTCTGATCGCTCCTTCCTTTGGAATGATGATGAGGAGCCTCTTCTGAATCCCTTTTTGCTTTTCCGACGGAATCACTCAAAGGTTTTAACCAAAAGAGCTATTTCTTCTTCAGCGTCAGAGTCAGAGTTCTCTGACTCTTTCGAATCATCATTCGTCAGTATGCTGAGACATTCTGTAGCTTTGAAAGCTACCCCCTTTTCTTTTCGAGCTATTTTCTCATCTCGGTCAGAGTATTTGAACCTGACCTCGTGAGTCCGTAGCTCTCCGTATAGTTCTTCAAGGGGAACATACTGCCAGTTCTTGTCGGCTTGCATCTGGAGCTGCTTGGAGTAGTAGCGATCCGACAGAGAGCGGAAAAACTTGTCATTGATTTGAGATTGAGAATAGTGCTCATTGACAGTTTTTAGTTCAAGGATGAGCTTGCCGAATCTCCGATAGATGCTCTCGAGGGATTCGCCAGGTTTGTGATTGAAACTCTCAAAATTCTGCCTGAGAGTACAGATAACATTCTGTATTTGGAACTGACTTCCCTCATAGTGGATTGTCAGTTTATCCCTGATAGCTTTCACTGTCGTGCAGCCCTGGACATCCGTGAAAGCTTCGGAGTCCAAAGACAATGTAACATATGCCAGAGCCTTTTCGTTAGGACATTGCCAGGCTCTTTCGTCATTGGTGAGTTCAATATCGGTCTTTGGCCTTCTAACTGCATGTTCTCCAATCGTCAGCGGAGTGGGTATCTCCTAATGGAGACATGGCCACATGAGATGATCATGGCAGACCATGAACATTCCCATGCGAGCTTTCCACTGGGAGAAAAGCTCAGGTGTGAACTTTGATGGTTTGGTCAGAGTGAAACTAGAACTTCGTGGTTGAGGAGCAGCGACTGTAAAGACTTGTATTTGGGTAGTGGGTAGTTTTGAGAGATAGTCATTCTATGGGAATGTAACTATCTGGACGGTAGTGTAGTCGTCGATGTGAGCATTTTGACTGTACTTGGGCCCGATTCCGAGTCGGGGCCCCGTTTGACCCGATTGTTGACTTTTCGGGGTCTATTGGTTGACTTTGCGTTTGAGCGGTCATTTGGGTGTAATAATATCAGTCTAGTTTTGTGCTCGTCATTTCGAGCGTTTTGACTGTAGTTTGACTCAATTTGGAGTTCGGGGCCTTGGAGGTCAATTATTGAGTGGGTCAATGGTTGACTAGGTCAGTTGACTGGCAGAAATATAAATAGGGAGAAAGAGAGCTTCCACGTTACGTTTCAGCGTTTCTGCGTCTACGTTGGAGAGCTTAAAGAGATAAAGAGAAGGAAGCTTGGAGCCTTCGATTTGGGGCGTTTTGAGCTCGTTCGAACATCAAAAATCATTCCAGGTAGGTGTCCTTGAACTTCTTATCTTGATTCTATGCTTGGTATGCACGAATTTATCATGATTTATGAAATTGAGCATGAACCCTAGAATTTGGGGAAAACCAATTTTGGGTTAAATCTAATGGTTTAACATAAGATTTATGGTTAAGAACTGTTTTATATCATTGTGAATATATATTTCTGTGATTTTGTGTCACGCCCCGGATTTCCAACCCGAGGAAACCGGCACGTGACTCCCCTTTTACCCACACGGAGGGCAAAGGGGTTAGGATACAAACCAAGAATTTTACATTTCAAACATCCACAACCCATTCAAGAAAGTAATATTCATAAAAATATTCCAAACCAGTTTATTACAACAGAATTCTTTCCAATCCCATCCCCACTTAGGTTACATCGGTTCCCATAAAAGAAAACAACATAAATGGAAGAGTAAAATGGATAAGGTCTTCCACCTTGGTGTATCCACCTAACGCCTGTAAGTCCCTGGAAAACAAGCAAACACAGGAGGAGGGGTGAGCAACCACGGCTCGGTAGGGATCAAGTCTCCCCAACCCTTCCCATGCTCCTAGCGGCTACATGCATGTGCACAAGTGCGGTGACGTGTTACAACAATCTCAACAAACAATAACAAACCACATCGGTCGTCACAATTATCCACCACACAAAACACAAGTGATTTAACCGCCTCTTCAGGCCAAGTTATTTAACCGCCTCTTCAGGCCAAGTGATTTAACCGCCTCTCAGGCAAAGTTCTTTAACCGCCTCTTCAGGCCAGATACCACGATCAAGCACACAACACACATGGTCACTCAAGCATACCACCAAACACTTGGTGTGCACCCGTTCACAAGCGCACAAACCCAACCATTCAGGAAAATAGAGCAAACACACAAGACACATACACTAAACCACAAATCCAGCCACACAGGCATATTACCAAACACGTAATGGGCATATGCATACGACTATATTCACACAGGCATTTCATCGAACACATAGCATGTAATCCACGAATCACACCAACATGCCACTGAAGGCCAACATTCATATAGGAGGTCACACCTATATGAATTTACATATAAATAATATAACAGATATCTCATATTCTCGCCCTAGGACCCTAGGACAGAGGAGGATTTAGGAAGAACAGAACCCCTACCTCAAGGAAAACGCAACAACACAAAGAACGGTCTGATCCCAAGCCGAACGCCGTCCACCCACGAAGCACCGACCACCCACGCAAGACGCCCGGCAGCAAACCAGGAGCTCCCCTTCCCTCTCTTTCTCTCTCTGCGACGGCCGGTGAAGCAACAAACCCTAAACCTAAAACAGAGGGACTCCTCCTCCTTATATAGACAACACAACATCAAAACGACGTAGTTTTGATTAAGTGAATCCCAGGATCAAAACGACGTAGTTTTGATCACACAAGTTACCACCTTTCCGCACCCATATAGGCCAAAATACTCGAATTTCAACATGGTCCTTTGGAGAAAGTTCCTTAGAATGACAAAACCAAGGGAACCATGCAAAAATATGCTCGCACGCCAATTTGCACGCCAATTCCCCAATTGGCGTGCAGCTCCAAATGCACCCAAACTTTACCCCAAGTCTCCTTGCATCTTGTAGAGGCCTGAGAAGCAAAAATATGCTTGCACGTGAAATGGGTGAATTCACGTGCAGCTCCAAATGCTCTGAAATTTCTGTGGTAGATAGAGGACCTCATTCTAAGAAACTTTTGTTCTTGCACGCCAATTGTTTGAGGCCATCTACTAGGTCAAAAGTGAGCTCCAAGATCAGCCAAAACGACCTTAAAACCGCCTCAGTAAACGCATAAGATCTTCCTAGGGCATAAATGTACGCTATCGCTTGACACATGCACCTCTCAAAAGTCCCCTCTTGGGCTCATCTCTTACCTTAAACTTGTGTACCAACATCCAAGGTGTTTGTGGTTAACTCCTTACACACGGGTTACACACGGGTCATTACATCCTCTCCCCCTTAAGACTTTTCGTCCTCGAAAAGAAATGACATACGAGGAAAACAAACACAAGCTACCCATTTGCCACACGGCGAGCTACAACACCCAAATGGGTCATACACCACACACAAGACAACGGCACATAACGACACCACCATAATCCATAACCACAATGATGCACATAACACGTGTCCACATGGCACGAATACACATCCCAAGGCACATCACAAACAAGAACACAAGTCAACGAATACAAGAAAACACATCACAAGAAAATATCACTATCCATCCCTTGGCCAACAGCCACCTCCCACGCTTAAGATTGTTCGTCCTCGAACAAGTCCGGGTGCTTGCTCACGCATCACGGACTCACGTTCCCATGTCTCCTCCTCAATACCACGGTGCTGCCACAGACGCGAACCAAAGGAATAAGACGACCACGCAAAAGCTTCTCTCGCCGATCGAGGATACGAATAGGGGCCTCAATGACGGACATGTCATCCTCAATGTCCAACGTTCCCCAATCAATCACGTGAGTGGGGTCAGGGTGATACTTCCGCAACTGGGACACGTGAAACACGTTGTGCACTCGACTCAGCCGCGGTGGTAACGCTAACCGGTAGGCCACAGGCCCTACACGATCCAGAATCTCAAAAGGACCAATAAACCGCGGAGATAGCTTGGAACCTCGCCCAAACCGTCGATGTCCACGACGTGGAGAGACACGAAGGAACACATGATCACCAACAGAAAACTCCAAAGGTCGCCGTCGCTGATCCGCATAAGATTTCGCCGACTCCGAGCCGCCAACAAACGCCGACGAATCAACTTGACCTTCTCGGTAGCCTCTTGAACCAACTGCGGTCCCAAGAGAGCTGTCTCCCCCACCTCGGTCCAACACAAAGGGGATCGACACGGCCGTCCATACAACGCCTCAAAAGGAGCCATCCCAATGGATGCCTGATAATCGTTGTTGTAGGCAAACTCCACCAAAGGAAGGTGAGTTGCCCACGAACCCCCAAAATCTAGCACACAAGCCCTCAACATGTCCTCCATGGTCCGATTCGTCCGCTCGGTCGACCGTCGGTCTCAGGGTGAAAGGCTGTACTCGGATGAAGCTTGGTCCCCATAGCCTCCTGCAAACCTGCCCGAAACGAGAAGTGAACCTCGAATCCCGGTCCGAGACAACCGATGATGGTACGCCATGCGGTCTCACAATCTCGTTCATGTACAGCGACTCAAGGTCCCAATAGAGTCCCGCTCGCGAACAAGAAGGAAATGGGCCGACTTTGTGAGTCGATCCACAATCACCCAAATCATATCTTTCCGCCCGGTGGTGGGTGGAAGACCAGTCACAAAATCCATCGCTATATGGTCCCACTTCCACTCCGCTATGGGCAAGGGCCGTAACATGCCCGCCGGCCGCCGATGCTCGGCCTTCACTGGCCGACACGTGAGGCACCGCGAAACAAAGGCAGCTACATCGCGTTTCATCCCTGGCCACCAAAAATGTCCCCGAAGCGCATGGTACATCTTCGTACCCCCTTGGGGTGCACAAGAACTCTAGACCGGTGAAACTCCCTCATCACCTCATCCCCGAGGGAAGAAGCCACGACCAACCGCCCCTGAAATGACAACTCATGCTCAGGACCCTCTGTCCAGGTCCCCAGATAGCTCCCCGGCCTCAATACGGGCACGGAGAACCTCACACTCAATGTCACCCAGCTGTCCCTCCCGGACGCGCCGGTACAACTCAAGCACTACCACCAAAGGACTCAGGATCGTCCCACCATCCTGAACAACAAGTCGCAGCCGTAACGTCGCCAACCGCTCCATCGCCTTCCACTCTCTCACGCCCACCTCGGCTTTCCCTTTTCCGCTCAACGCATCGGCCACAACATTTCCCTTGCCCGGGGTATAGGCAAGAGTAAAATCAAAGGTCCGCAAATACTCCACCCATCTCCTTTGCCTCAAATTCAAGTCCTTCGAGTAAAGATGTACTGAAGGCTCTTGTGATCCGAGAACACCACAAACTTTTCTCCCAAGAGGTAGTGCTGCCAACTCTTCAGGGCGAAGATGACGACCGCTAACTCAAGGTCATGAGTAGGATAATTCTGCTCATGAGGCTTCACTGCCTCGACCCATAAGCTACCACACCGTGCTCCTGCATAAGCACACACCCCAAACCAACCCTGGACGCATCACAATACACCTCATATGGAATATCCTCCCTAGGCAACCTCAACACGGGTGCGGTGGTCAAACGGGTTTTGAGAGTCTCAAACGCCTGCCGACACTTGTCGATCCAATCAAACTTCACGCCCTTCCGAGTCAACGCCGTGCATAGGAGCCGCCAAACGGGAGAACCCCTCTACAAAACGACGATAGTACCCCGCCAAACCAAGAAAACTACGGATCTCAAAAACGTTGGTTGGCCTCGCCCACGATGCCACGGCCTCAATCTTGGCCGGGTCCACCCTAACTCCCTCACTGACACCACATGGCCAAGAAAGTGAACCTCCTGCAGCCAAAACTCACACTTGCTAAACTTAGCAAACAGTGCTGGTCCCTCAAGGTTTGCAACACTCGTTGCCAAGTGCTCCACATGTTCCCTCTCGGTCTTGGAATACACCAAGATATCGTCGATAAACACCACCACGAACGAGTCTAGGTATGGAGCAAAGACCTGGTTCATCAAATGCATGAACACCGCTGGTGCATTAGTGAGCCCGAAAGGCATCACTACCCACTCATAATGCCCATACCGCACCGAAAAGCCGTCTTAGGGATGTCCTCCTCCCTAACCCCGAGCCGGTGATACCCCGACCGTAAATCTATCTTGGAAAACCACCTGGGCCCCACTCAATTGGTCAAACAGGTCATCTATCCGAGGCAACGGGTACTTGTTCTTCACGATCCACCGAATTCGGCTTCCTGTAGTCGATGCAGAGACGAAGCGTGCCATCGGCCTTCTTAGCAAAGAGCACCAGGAGCACCCCAAGGTGAGGTACTCGGTCCGATATACCCCTGGCCCACCAACTCCTCGATTTGCCTCTCGAAGCTCCCTCAACTCGGCTGGCCCCATACGATACGCTACTTGGGAAATCGGACCCGTCCCCGGTACCAACTCAATGGTGAACTCCACACTCCTCTTAGGTGGCAAACTCCTCAACCGCTCAGGAAAAACATCCCGAAATTGGTCCACAACAACGGGCCACACCCTCTTTTCCACCTTACCCTCCTCGGCAAAGGTCAGGGCTGCTAACCTGTGGGTAATGGCACCCCACCGGTCCAACACTGGCCCGGCCCGACTCGCCTCACAATCCCACTCCCCCTGCGGGGTGCAAGAGGTCCCCGCAGGTGTCACGAAGGTCACACGCCGCCGATAACAATCTATCTTGGCCTGGAAAGCCATAAGCCAATCCATACCCAAGATCGGGTCAAACGTTCTCAAAGGCATCACATGCAAGTCAAAACTCAGCTCCACCTCGCCTATGGTTAACACACAGTCACGACACACTCGCCGTACCTCAATCATGCCTCCTACCGGAGACTCCACAACTAGGGGCCTCGCGGCCTCCACACAAGCTAACCCCAAGCCGTCTATTACAAGCTCAGCAACAAACGAACATGATGCACCCGTATCGAAAAGAACAGAAGCTAATGTACGGGAGATCAAGAGGGTACCTCTAACCACCGATGGTCCTGCTCCACCCTCAGCTGGTGGGGGTGGTAACTCAGCCTCCTCCTGGTATGTCGCCTCCAGCGCAAACACCCTCCCTTGGCCCGTGCCACCTGGTCGGCTCGATCCACTGGACGCTTCCCGCTAAGGTTGCCTCCGGCCTCGGTCTGCTGCCGCTCCGGCCTCCCCCGGGGTCGGGTCCGACTAGATCCTGCCTGGGCTGGCTCCCACCGACGAGCCGGTCTCTCACTGGTGCACGGAAGCTAGCATCACTCCTCACGCTGGATGCCGCGCCCCCTATTCCCCTGTTGCCACTCCCGCAAACCCGACGCAAATGACCCTCTCGTCCACGGTTGTTGCATCGCCGGTCCTTCTTGGGGCACTCCCCTTTGAAGTGACCCTGCTCTCCACAAGCAGGGCATCTGCTCGGTAGACTCCCGATGGACCCCCCGTCTTCCGCCGCCAAAGGTGAACCTCCCAGGGTTCACGGATGTCCGACCCCGACCGCGAAAAGAACTGCTATCCCTCTCCTCCGTCTTGAGCCTCTTGGACCCTGCATCTCGATCAGGCCCACTCTGCAACCGGCGCCCCCGATGGGCCTGCCTCCCATCATCCAGTCTCTCTCGCCTATTCGGGCCGTCTCCACGGCCTCGGCATAGGTCCTCAAGCGTAGAATCGCCACCCTCTCCCTAAGGGCTGGCCTGAGACCCAAGGTGAACTTGTGGGCCTTCAGGTCCTCCCTTACCACAGTCTCGGGAGCAAACCTACTCAATCTCCGGAACTCCCGCTCATACTCGGGTACCGTCTTGGATCCCTGCTTCAAGCTGCCAAATTCTTCCCTCTTCTGCCATCCCACCGATTCCGGGAAGAACTCATCTTGGAAGAGTTGCAAGAATTCCTCCCAAAACATGAGTTGCACCGCACGGCTCCCCGCAACACTCGTCCACCACTCCAAAGCGTCCCCCTCTAGCCGCCGAATTGCCGGTCGCACTTTATCCTCCTCCCGGGCAGGAGAGAAAGGAGAACACATGCTCAATCTGCCTCAACCACCGCTCGGCTACCACAGGATCTTCCCCCCCCTTAAATCGCGGAGGTTGTTCCTTTCGGAACCGTGTCACCACGTCATCCTCTCGCACGGGTCGGTACACCACCCAGCGAACTCTCACGCTCACGAGGCGCTCTCCTACCTGGTGGTGGTGGTGGTGGCACCACCGCTGTGCCGCCATCTCACGGCGCACCTCCTCCCGAACGTCTTGCCGGAGTCCCTCCCGTAGCTCTCGTACCTCCAGCCGGATGCCTTCTTGTAGGCGTGCCAGGTAGCAACGCATGCCCTCCAACGATGGTCCCGCACCCGGACCCTCATGGGCGGATGACTCATCGCCCATTGCCCCGGACGCACGTGTCACTCTCCTCGGTGGCATTCTTACTACATGAAGTAAGATGCACAAACGTCAGGACGCGTTTGACTACTAACAAATTGACTACCTCTACCCCATTATCAATTTCACTAACACATGACATTACACACATACATTGCATCAATCACATTTCACAAGTTCACGATCCAAGACACATTGCCAAACAAATCGAGTTGCACATTTCACTTAATCATGTGATCTTATCCACGCTTTAGCATACATTCACAAAGAAATGCAACTAGTGCCCTAATGCCAATGCATGCAAATCCTATCACAAGACTGGACTACCCTAAGTACACCTTGGAGGCTCAAAGAGGACCATGTTGATCAGGCATGTCCCTCCAGGCTCCTCCAAAGGACTTAGGATAACCAAGTCCGCCCACTACCCTAGGCCAACTAGACCATGCTCGATACCATATTGTCACGCCCCGGATTTCCAACCCGAGGAAACCGGCACGTGACTCCCCTTTTACCCACACGGAGGGCAAAGGGGTTAGGATACAAACCAAGAATTTTACATTTCAAACATCCACAACCCATTCAAGAAAGTAATATTCATAAAAATATTCCAAACCAGTTTATTACAACAGAATTCTTTCCAATCCCATCCCCACTTGGGGTTACATCGGTTCCCATAAAAGAAAACAACATAAATGGAAGAGTAAAATGGATAAGGTCTTCCACCTTGGTGTATCCACCTAACGCCTGTAAGTCCCTGGAAAACAAGCAAACACAGTAGGAGGGGTGAGCAACCACGGCTCGGTAGGGATCAAGTCTCCCCAACCCTTCCCATGCTCCTAGCGGCTACATGCATGTGCACAGGTGCGGTGACGTGTTACAACAATCTCAACAAACAATAACAAACCACATCGGTCGTCACAATTATCCACCACACAAAACACAAGTGATTTAACCGCCTCTTCAGGCCAAGTTATTTAACCGCCTCTTCAGGCCAAGTGATTTAACCGCCTCTCAGGCAAAGTTCTTTAACCGCCTCTTCAGGCCAGGATACCACAATCAAGCACACAACACACATGGTCACTCAAGCATACCACCAAACACTTGGTGTGCACCCGTTCACAAGCGCACAAACCCAACCATTCAGGAAAATAGAGCAAACACACAAGACACATACACTAAACCACAAATCCAGCCACACAGGCATATTACCAAACACGTAATGGGCATATGCATACAGCTATATTCACACAGGCATTTCATCGAACACATAGCATGTAATCCACGAATCACACCAACATGCCACTGAAGGCCAACATTCATATAGGAGGTCACACCTATATGAATTTACATATAAATAATATAACAGATATCTCATATTCCGCCCTAGGACCCTAGGACAGAGGAGGATTTAGGAAGAACAGAACCCCTACCTCAAGGAAAACGCAACAACACAAAGAACGGTCCGATCCCAAGCCGAACGCCGTCCACCCACGAAGCACCGACCACCCACGCAAGACGCCCAGGCAAGAACCAGGAGCTCCCCTTCCCTCTCTTTCTCTCTCGCGACGGCTGGTGAAGCAACAAACCCTAAACCTAAAACAGAGGGACTCCTCCTCCTTATATAGACAACACAACATCAAAACGACGTAGTTTTGATTAAGTGAATCCCAGGATCAAAACGACGTAGTTTTGATCACACAAGTTACCACCTTTCCGCACCCATATAGGCCAAAATACTCAAAATTTCAACATGGTCCTTTGGAGAAAGTTCCTTAGAATGACAAAACCAAGGGAACCATGCAAAAATATGCTTGCACGCCAATTTGCACGCCAATTCCCCAATTGGCGTGCAGCTCCAAATGCACCCAAACTTTACCCCAAGTCTCCTTGCATCTTGTAGAGGCCTGAGAAGCAAAAATATGCTTGCACGTGAAATGGGTGAATTCACGTGCAGCTCCAAATGCTCTGAAATTTCTGTGGTAGATAGAGGACCTCATTCTAAGAAACTTTTGTTCTTGCATGCCAATTGTTTGAGGCCATCTACTAGGTCAAAAGTGAGCTCCAAGATCAGCCAAAACAGACTTAAAACCGCCTTGTAAACGCATAGCATCTTCCTAGGGCATAAATGTACGCTATCGCTTGACACATGCACCTCTCAAAAGTCCCCTCTTGGGCTCATCTCTTACCTTAAACTTGTGTACCAACATCCAAGGTGTTTGTGGTTAACTCCTTACACACGGGTTACACACGGGTCATTACATTTTGGGGTTAATTAATTGTGTTTTTCGTGAGGGTTGATAAGTCAACCATGGAAATTTGGGTTTAGAGCTAGATTTCTAGAAATCTGGAATTTGATGCGTGTTTCTGTTGTTTACTTGCGTTTTAGAGGCGTTCTGGACACCTTACGAGGTAAATATCGCAGTCTGTTGCGTAGGATGCGTGTTTGTGCGTGTCTGGGGGGTTACTGGGTTGATTCTAGACGAAGAACAGGCGAAAATGACGATGAACAGTACCCTGGGCGCGTTACTGGGTCGAACTGACGAAAATCCAAAGTTCTGGGTCGTAGGGTCGTAGTTCGTAGTTCGAAGGTTCGTAGGGTCGTAGTTCGTAGTTCGAAGGTTCGAAGGTTCGTAGTTCGTAGTTCGAAGGTTCGTAGTTCGTAGATTCGTAGACCCGAAGTCCGAAGGTCGAAGTTCGTAGCCGAAGGATCGAAGTTCGTAGCCTCGTAGGTCGAAGGTCGTAGCCTCGCTTCGAGTCTTCGAGGCGCGCTGCAGCTCCGCATTCCGCAGCTACGAGTCGCGGGTTCTGAGCTACGAGTCACAGCTCCTGCAGTGTAACTGGACACTGTACAGCACTGGACTGGACCTATTTACATTGCAACCTATAAAGTACACATACTTAAGTTACAATGTAAATAACGAAATACCCCCCATTTGGATTCAAAGAAAAATACTAGAAAAATTAATTCCCACTATTTCAAAATGTGAAAATTGGGTTTTAGTGTAAGATCTCGGAAAAACCCAAAAGTTCGTAGTGGTGAATTTTTGGAAAGTGGGGTTAGACGTCTCAGAAAAATCCCCAAAAATCAGATTATCTTAGTTATGCTATGGGAACCCAATGCCGGGACTTTTGATTTCAAGAAAATAGCTGCTATGAGTACTTCCTTCATAAATCAAGGATTGAGGATTTACTTGTGAAGACTGGCTACAGTTCTAAAGGAAAGGTTGAGAATGACATGCCATACTCATGTTAGTATGTTGGTGTGAGGTATTGGGGCATGGACTCCATGACTTGTTTGGGTTCTCACCGTGATGCACCGATGGTGCTATGTGGTTGACGTGGCAGGCCTACGTGGCGACTGTGGCCGGGCATATTGCGCTATAGACAGGCTAAGGCCTGAGTTGAGCCGTTGAGCTCGTGAAGCTAGGGCTGAGTGCCCTGAGCTGGGGTCCCATGGAGGATCGTGGACAAGTTGTCCTGTGTGTGCAGGCTGAGTACGTCCTGATGTTTGTTTGCAGGCTGAGTCCTGATGATTGTGCACACTACACAGTGCACGAGTACACTGAGCATATAGTATAGACTTATATGTGTTGCATGATGTGGAGTTTTGGGGTCACCTACTGAGCTTGTCGCTCACCCCTACTTGTTGTTTACCTTTTTCAGGTGTGACCCGAGACTAGTGGAGGACTTTCTTCCAGGAGGACGCCCACTACTCTGATGTATGATACAATTATATTCTGTATTGTTTTATGTTTGTATCCCGGACATGGGTCCGTGGACAATTATATTTGCATACTGTTTGTGATGTGATGTCTGTATGACTGTTTGACTTATTGTATGCATGATGATGTATGGGAAAGTATAGGATTACCCTTGATGTATGACTGTACAAGGTTGCATATTTGAGGCAGCACCCGCGGTGTAGTCTCCATTGGTGCTAGTCACCAACCCCTTGACCTATCGGGTGCGGGCAAGGGGAAGTCATGTACCCGGTTCCGGGTTCCCTGGAATTCGGGGGCGTGACAAGTTGGTATCAGAGCATGGTCTAGCGGACCTAGGTTAGTGAGGGGTGGTTAATTGATTCCATGTGACTTGGAAAACTGTAAGGAGGGTGCCTGATCAACGCAGTCCTTACAGGTATTCTAGGTTATGTTGGTGTCAGTTAGATCATCCTAGGAGCATATGCTAGAGCCTTTTCGTTGTTTTATGTTTGTATCCCGGACATGGGTCCGTGGACAATTATATTTGCATACTGTTTGTGATGTGATGTCTGTATGACTGTTTGACTTATTGTATGCATGATGATGTATGGAAAAGTACAGGATAACCCTTGATGTATGACTGTACAAGGTTGCATATTTGAGGCAGCACCCGCGGTGTAGTCTCCATTGGTGCTAGTCACCAACCCCTTGACCTATCGGGTGCGGGCAAGGGGAAGTCATGTACCCGGTTCCGGGTTCCCTGGAATTCGGGGGCGTGACAAGTTGGTATCAGAGCATGGTCTAGCGGACCTAGGTTAGTGAGGGGTGGTTAATTGATTCCATGTGACTTGGAAAACTGTAAGGAGGGCGCCTGATCAACGCAGTCCTTACAAGTATTCTAGGTTATGTTGGTGTCAGTTAGATCATCCTAGGAGCATATGCTAGAGCCTTTTCGTTGTTTTATGTTTGTATCCCGGACATGGGTCCGTGGACAATTATATTTGCATTCTGTTTGTGATGTGATGTCTGTATGACTGTTTGACTTATTGTATGCATGATGATGTATGGGAAAGTACAGGATTACCCTTGATGTATGACTGTACAAGGTTGCATATTTGAGGCAGCACCCGCGGTGTAGTCTCCATTGGTGCTAGTCACCAACCCCTTGACCTATCGAGTGCGGGCAAGGGGAAGTCATGTACCCGGTTCCGGGTTCCCTGGAATTCGGGGCGTGACAGCGGCAGCAGCAAGTTGAGGTGGATCGACATTTTCACTGCTGCTTCGATTAGGGAGGGGCTCTTGTGTACCTCCGGAGTTCAGGCAGTGTTGAATAGCGTACTACTTTCTTCGGCTATTGGTGAGAGAGAGAGTGTGGGATCTCTACTTTGAGCAGATAGAACTTGCTCTAATACCACTTGTTGGTCCCTTGGAGCCTGGGGGGTGAATAAGCTCTTATCGAAACTCTTCTTCTAACTCTTTGGCACAACACCTATCTGGTTAAGAGATAGAATCAATGCGGAAAATAACCAGATAGTGAAAGTATTTTGATTTATTATAAAAATGATAAGTACAACAAAATGGAAGCAGATTAAAGCTTAAGGAGCTTTTAGATCTACTAACAACTCTCTAACACTCTGTTTACAATGCACTCACACACTCACCTCTATGGTCTACTTGAGCTCTTTTACATTCACGTGTACATATCTTTAATGTACAAGGTTTACATAATATATATAGCACAACCTTGAGAGACAATCTTGGAACTTGTTGTTCCGGACTATGTGCACAATTACTGTTCCTCGGAATCCTCTCTGTCTTAAGTGCTGCGGATGTGGAGCTCAATGTCTTGGGTTTGCAAAACAAAAATGCGTTTGTGAGTTCCCAAGTTCAGTTTAAGTTATCTCCACATATCCGGATAATCCACGTGTAAAATGCTTTAGGTTCTCAACGAGTTTGTCTTACATCGGGAAGCAGCGAGCCAGTGACTTTGAATACGAAGAGATAAGTTGAAGCAGTGTTATCTTAAATTCGGTGTAAGGTTCCTTACACCGTGTTAAACTAAGCTCGGATCCTTACTCCGTAGCAATGATTGCTTATTCCGTATCAGTTTAGAACTAGAATCCTTATTCCGTGTAAGCGCTTCCTTACTCTGTATAAATGAGAAGGTCGGAGTGCTTACTTTGCATCAGCGCTTCCTTACTTCGCGTCTAGTTTCCTTACTCTGTGTCATCACTGGTTTTCGTCCGGGCCCGTTTGGGGTGAGCTCAAACTAAACCAATGTTGAGAAAAGTTAGAGTCACCACCAACTGTTTTTGGGGTACAGTTGGATACCCTCTACTTTGAGTTGTTTCAAGTGTATGGTCTGCGTTATCAGAGAAGGGTTCGGGAGTTGGTTACGTGTAGGGAAGGATTAGCACCCCTACAGCGCCCTTTCGGTATCTAATTTAGGAGGAGGAGGTTTTTGTACTGCCATGACTGGGTTAAGTTTCCTAAAAAGTTTATGATTTTTATTTAGCTAAGTTATTTATTAAAGTCATGGTGAAAATGGATTTACCCTAAATTTCTAAAGGGAATCCTAAAGGTTTTGGGTTTTCGTTTGAATGAGATCCTATGAGTTGGTTTTGGTGTTTGGATTTATTTTGGAAACTGAAGTCCTCAAATATGATTTTTTTTTCCTTTTTTTCTGGTTTTTTGGGTTAGAAAACATATATTTTTTGTTTTTTTTTTGTTTTGTTTTTTTTGTTTTTTTTTTGTTTGTCTTTGTTTTTTTTTTTTTTTTGGTTTTGGACATTGAAGTACTAATTTTGGGTTTTTTTTGGTTTGAAAACATGAAAACGTTTTTTGTTTGTTTTTGTTTTTTTTTTGTTTTTTTTGTTTTTTTGAAGATATTTTTTTCAACATATTTTATTAAAACATTTTGAATATATTTTAGCGATAACATTTTGGAAAGCATTTTGTTGAAAACGTTTTTGTTTTTTTTTTGTTTTGTCTTTTTTTTAGGAAACATTTTTTGAAAACATTTTTATTGCAAACATTTTGGAGAACATTTTTGTGGAAACCGTTGTTATTTTTTATTATTATATTTTTTTACTTTTTTACTTATAAAAAGCCTTGAACCTAAATCTACACGTCTCAACAATTAAAAATATATATGAACACATATATCAAAATAGATGTGGAGTGTGTGATTGTGACATCCACAGATCATATGAAAACACAACCACTCTTTTTTTATCTTTTTTTTTTGTTTTATCACTCTTTTTTTTTTCTTTTTCTTCATATCTCTATTTTTGTCCCTCTTTTTTTTTTACTGCACTTTACACATTACAACATAGACAATATATACAACATATATCAACAATCATACAGAACAAAATACTATGGCTTACATCAAGTAGGGATATAAATAAGCTAATAAGCAATAAACACACAAATACAAATGAATTAGAAATTGAACCGACTTTAGTTTGGGTAAGGCTTCAACACCGGCCTTCCGTTTGAGTTATCCTGTCTGCGCTGATATTCTCTAGGTCGAAAATAAAAGCACCAAATCCAGTAATTACGAAAATCAGATGGGATATGCCATGGAGACTGCAGTGCTATGTTGGAACTGAGAGCAGATGATGAGAGGATTTTTATTTGGGGTTTTGGGCAGAAAAACAGGAGAGGGGATTTGAAAATGGTAGAGTTTTTTTTTGCTTTGGGCAAGAAAACTCGTAAAAGAGAGAGAGAGAGAGAGAGAATCTGGGAGACCTCCTTTTTTTTGTTTGAAAAAGAAGCTTGAAAGGGAAGGAGAAAATCTGGGTAGCTTGTTTTTGATTTTGGAAAAGGGCGAAAATCTGGGTGTTTTTCTCTTTGGGCGTAATCTGGGCATTTTTTCTGGGAGCTGAACTCTTCCTCTATTTTTTGATCAGGGAGCTGGGTATGAAAAAACAAATCGTAGCAGGTTTTCATCAAAGATGAGGGGTCTCTCCCTTTGTGGAGGAACAGAATACTGTATTTTAAATGGCTGGCAGAAAAATTGGCTGGACTGTCATTAATTGCAGCATTAAATGCGATGCAGTATTTTATTTTGAGATTCTGCCGTTTGTTGGAGGGAACAGCGACTTGTGCAGCGAGATTGTCCTTTTTTAATGTTTTCATTTAGCACATGTGACCGACAAGTATTCAAAAATGATTCTTTGTCAGATGGCCAGCGCATAAAACAGGTCTCGTGAACAACCTGCGAGAAAAAAGCCAGCGAGAAAAGCCAATCAGCGATAGTCAAAGGGCAAAGGGAATCGAAGTGTCGGCAGGTCGGAGTGTCTGCAGGTCGGAGTGTCGGCAGGTCGAAGTGTCGGCAGGGTCGAAGCTTCGGTGGGTCGAAGGTCAACGGTCAACGGGTCGAAGGCTTACTTGTGGTGAAATATGATGCAATCTGATGCAATGCGATGTGTGCATCGAATGCAATGTGATGTATCACTGAGGGTTTGGCCAGGGCTAGAGATTTATCTCAATGCTGTTGGAGGGGTTGGCTAACATTCAACTTGTCGGGGAACAATGTTCTCTTTGGCTGGGGAGTCCGTTCTGTCTTTGCTAGGGAACTCCCTTTTGTGCATGAAGGGTCTGTTAAATTGAGCTTCGCCATATTGAGGAGCTTGACTTGAGGGCTTCTCTGGGGATAGTGATATTCTGTGAAGATATGAGTACTCTGAGTTGGGGGCTTAATTTGTTTGGGGATGGATTTAAGATATTCTATTTAAATGTGAAATGAAGAGGATAAAATATGATTAAGGATATAAAATGGGATTTTGCTGGTTTGATTCCACAAAACATATTTATATCATAAAAAGTGTCCTATTGTTATAATCTGATAAACAGAATTACAAGTCTTTAAAAGGCATAATATACAAATTTGATTCGAGCGTGCTGCACGTTTGACCAAGTCTTCCATTGTTTGCAGCCGCTGTTTTTGGATAATGTTGTCTCCACTGTTTGCAAAGCACCCTATTTGTTGTGGTCCTGATCCTTTCAAATTCTGACTGATTGCACCCTTTCAAGATTTATTGTTGGCTTTGTATTTTACCCTTGGTACCCTTTCAGGTTTTCACCAAGTCCGCCTTTGTTTTCTTTTTTGTGTCTTTTGTTGGAGCTTTGTATTTTACCCTTGGTGCCCTTTCGGGTTTTCACCAAGTCCGCTCATTACAGGAATGAAAATCTTGTTGGGAGGTATGAGAGTTAAGCATAAAACTTTTTGATGGCGTCACTATTCAATGGATTAGGAAGCTCATCTCCATCCATTTTGGCAAGGATCAATGCGCCTCCCGAGAATGCTTTTTTCACAACATATGGGCCTTCATAATTGGGAGTCCACTTGCCTCGATGGTCATGCTGGATTGGCAAGATCTTTTTGAGGACAAGATCACCCTCTTGAAAGCTTCTGGGCTTCACCTTTTTATTGTAATTGTTGATCATTCTTTGTTGATACAGCTGTCCTCTGCAAACTGCTGCCAAGCGCTTGCCTTCAATTAAATTCATCTGCTCATAACGACTTTGGGCCCATTTTGCTTCTTCGAGCTAAGTATCCTTAAGTACTCGGAGGGAGGGTATCTCCACTTCGACCAGTAGAACTGCTTCCATGCCATAGACCAAAGAAAATGGAGTTGCCCCGGTCGATGTACGCACTGAGGTACGATAAGCATGCAAAGCGTATGGTAGCTTCTCGTGCCAATCTTTGTATGTTTCAGTCATCTTTCTGATAATGTTCTTGATGTTCTTGTTGGTTGCCTCGACTGCTCCATTCATTTTTGGGCAATAGGGGGTCGAGTTGCGGTGTTGAATTTTGTATGTTTCACACAACTTCCCTATCATCCGACTGTTCAAATTGGCAGCATTGTCCGTTATGATCTGCTCGGGAAGCCCAAATCGGCATATGATGTTGTTCCGCATAAATCGAAGTACCACAGCCTGTGTGACATTAGCATATGATGCTGCTTCTACCCACTTGGTGAAGTAATCAATGGCTACCAAAATGAAACGATGACCATTAGAAGCCTTTGGAGATATTGGTCCGATAACGTCAATGCCCCAAAGCGAGAATGGCCACGGGGAAACCATCACGTGTAGTTTGGACGGCGGTACTTGGATCTTGTCGCCATAAATTTGATACTTGAGGCATTTGCGCACATATTCAATGCAATCTTTTTCCATGGTGACCCAATAATAGCCCATTCGCATGATTTGTCTTGTTAATGTATGTCCGTATGCATGTGAACCACATTCCCCTTCGTGCACTTCTTTCATTATTTGTGTCGATTCTTCTTTTGCCACACACCATAATACCATGTCATGGTTTCTCTTATACAGAATCGAGCCATCAAAATAATAGTTGGATACTAACCTTCGGATATTTCTTTTATCAGACTCAGAGGCCTCTGCTGGGTATTCTTGCTTAAGTAAATACTGTTTGACGTCCTCAAACCAAGGTTTTTCTTCAGTATTTCCTTCAATGGCCATGCAATGTGCAGGAGCATCTTGTATACGGATATTGAAAGACTGGACTTCCAACTTTGTGTCTAGTCGAAGGAGGGAGGCTAGAGTGGCCAACATATCAGGAATCTGATTGTATTCCCTGGGCATATGTTCAAACGTGATGTCTTCGAATTGCTCGGCTAACTCCGTAACGTGCTTCTGATATGGGATTAATTTGTGGTTTCGAGTCTCCCATTCACCCCCTACTTGAAAAATGATGAGTGCCGAATCGCTGAACACTCATAATTTTTTGATTCCTTTGTTAATGGCTTCTTGAAGTCCCATCACACAAGCCTCATATTCTGCTACATTGTTTGTACAAGGGAAGGTTAGCTTTGCCACCATGGGGAAATGTTCGCCTTTTGGGGATATCAGGATGGCCCCAATACCGTGACCTAAGAGACTGGAAGCTCCATCGAACCACATCGTCCATATGTCTGATACTTCAGCCGAAATGATGTTGATGTGCTCATCTAGGAAGCCAATAGTCATGGGCTCGTAATCTTCTCATGCTCTGTCTGCCAGATAGTCGGCTATTGCACTTCCTTTTATAGCTTTTTGAGGTACGTAAATGATATCGTACTCCGATAGGATCAACTGCCATTTGGTGATTCTTCCAGAAATGGATGGTTTTTCCAAGAGATATTTGAGTGGATCATGCCTCGAAATCAGCCATGTGGTATGATAAAGAGTGTGTTGCCTCAATCGTCTTGTTATCCAAACAAGGGCACAGCACGTCTTCTCCAAGGGTGTGTAGTTTTCTTCATTGATGGTGAACTTCTTGCTGAGGTAATAAATGGCCTGCTCCTTCTTGCCTGTAGAATCATGTTGCCCCAAGACACAACCCATCGCTGACTCCTGAACGGTCAAGTATAAGATCAGAGGTCTATCCGGTACTAGTGGGACCAAAATAGGTGGATTATATAGATATTGTTTGATCTTGTCAAAAGCTTCTTGACACTTGTCATTCCAAATTTCTGGGTTGTTCTTTCGTAAAGTCTTGAAAATGGGTTCACAGGTGGCTGTCAATTGGGAAATAAATCGGGCAATGTAATTCAGTCGCCCTAGGAATCCTCTAACCTCCTTGATGGTACGTGGTGGCGGCATCTCTTGGATAGCTCAAACTTTATCTGGATCGATTTCAACTCCTTTTTGGCTCACAATGAAACCCAACAGTTTTCCCGACATGGCTCCGAAAGTGCACTTTTCGGGGTTCAATTTCAGCTGATATTTTCGTAGCCTGTTGAAGAGCTTGCAGAGTACTTCGATATGATCTTCAGTGTTTCGTGATTTGGCTATCATGTCGTCCACATATACTTCGACTTCCTTATGCATCATATTGTGGAATAGAGTCACCATGGCTCGTTGATAGGTGGCTCTTGCGTTCTTTAGACCAAACGGCATCACATTATAGCAGAAAGTGTCCCAAAGTGTCGTGAATGTGGTCCTCTCTTTGTGTTCGGGGGCCATACGAATTTGATTATAGCCCGAAAAACCATCCATGAATGAGAATAAATCATGCTTTGCCGTATTATCCACTAGCGTATCAATGTGAGGAAGTGGGAAGTTATCTTTTAGACTAGCCCAATTCAAATCTCTATAATCAACGCACATGCGGACCTTGCCTCCTTTCTTCGGTACTGGTACAACATTGGCCACCCATTCTGGATAATGGGAGACACTTAAGAAACCTGCGTCCCATTGCTTTCTGACCTCTTCTTTAATCTTCAGTAGCATCTCCGGTCTCATTCTTCTCAATTTCTGCTGAACTGGCTTGCATTCCGGCCTCACTAGTATGTGATGTTGCACTATGTCTGTGTCTAATCCTGGCATATCTTGATACGACCATGCAAAAACATCTATGTAGCTCCTTAACAACTCAATTAATTGCTTCTTGATGTTGGTAGCTATTAAGGATCCTACCCTCAATTCTCTTGGTTCGGCTGTCGTCCCCAAATTCACTATTTCTACTGGGTCTTCACTTGGAATGGATAAACGGTCTTCCCTTTCCAATAGGCGTATAATCTCCCCTGGTAGCTCAGGTATCTCCTCCACCTCATTCTTGTCAGCTTCAAACACGGGCTGCTCCCAGTTTGGACTTTGGTCAAACCTTAGGCATCTCGTTTCACTTTCGCATATGATGTTTTCATTGACATTATGATACCTGCTTATAAGAGAATTACAAGTTGGTAACTAAATATGATATGCATATGTTATGAATGGAATGCACCGTGAAAGATTTGAAGAAGAGTGCATTTTATTGAGAAGCTTTTGATAAAAACAAGTGTTCACCGCTTCAAAAGACATTAACATAGAATACATTAAATCCAGTGACCCCGTAAGCATTACATTATGGGGAGGTCCAGGGTGGTCCAATTGTTTAATGGAAGGTTGGGATCCTCTCGCGCCACCAGAGTCATCTCGCTCAGCACCTTCTCGTCTGCATCCAATACGGCTACAAACTCAGGCACGGGCTCAAGTTGGCTTTTATGGATGAACCCTCCACTCCGGAATGTAACATTCAAGGGGGTAAAGCTTCTCTTTTCTTCTTGAACTTCCCTTTTTTGCAACCTTGCCATCCTGCTTTCTTTCTTTTTGATAGCTACCCTCTGTCTGTCAGCTCTAGTAGGCATGTAGCCCAGCCCAAATTTCTCAGTATTTTCTCAGATGGTCAGGGGTTTCTGGATTCCTTGAGCCTTTGGACCTAATCCTTGCCCTGGCTTGTACCCTTGCTTGATCATGGTGGTCGCAACCATCTTTGATGCCTTTGAGAGGTGATAGCTTGGTATAGAAGTGATGTTCACGACCTCAAAGGATCGATAGGAACATTCTGGTACATCCTCATTGTTTTCAATATAAGGTACTGATGCCGGTTTGGTGACGAGGAAACTTGTCTCTCCAGAGATGCAAATGAGCTAGTCTCCCATCACAAATTTCATCTTTTGGTGGAGGCTTGACGGCACTGCCCCTGCCATGTGGATCCAGGGTCTTCCCAACAAACAGCTGTAATATGGCGTGATGTCCATCACCTGAAATTCCACCGTAAAAGTAGTTGGCCCAATCATGAGTGGAATATCCAGAGTCCCCACCACGCCATGCTTTCCTCCATCGAATGCCCGTACCTTCATCGTACAGGGACGCATATAGGATGCGTCGACTGGAAGTTGCTGCAGTATATGCAAGGGCATAATGTTCAAGGCAGAGCCATTGTCAATGAGTACACGGGCTATGGTGTGCTCCTTGCATTTGACCGTGATGCGCAAAGCTTTTATGTGCCCCTTTCCTTCTTGGGGTAGCTCGTCATCTCCAAAGCTAATGACGTTATTCATGATAAGGTTACTAGTGAGTTCATCCACCTTCGCGACTGAGATGGTTGGAGGAACATAGGCTTGGCTCAGGACTTTCAATAGTGCCTCACGGTGAGGTTGGGAATCCATCATTAATGAGAGCAATGAGATGCGAGCCGGTTGTCGACTTAGCTGATCCACAATATTATACTCACTCTGCTTCACGAGCTTCAGGAATTCCAATGTCTCTTTTTCAGTGACTGGTGCTTCCTTCTTTGTTGCCTCCAGCGTTGGCTCAATTTCTAATTCCACAGTGTTCTCCTTCCTTGCTTTGTCTGCCATATCAGGGGCATAAGCCTTACCACTCCTAGTTATCTTCTCTGCTGCTGCGGTTCCCTGAACTATTTCGCAACTGTAGTTCCGTGGGACCGCCTTATCAGTCTTATAGGGGAAAGGAGCAGGAACACCTATGGTGAGAGTTGCAATTCCATGCAGTAGTTGTGGGATTTCGTTCTCTCCCCTGCTGCTGCGGTTCCCTGAACTATTTCGCAACTGTAGTTCCATGGGACCGCCTTATCAGTCTTATAGGGGAAAGGAGTAGGAACACCTATGGTGAGAGGTGCAATTCCATGCGGTAGTTGTGGGATTTCGGTTCTCTCCCCTTTGTCTAGCACGAGACTTGACGCATGGATAGTGAGAGGCTTGATTCCATGTGGCAGTAGCGGGATCTCTGGAGCCTTAACGTTTAAGACAAGGGGTGTTGGAACCCATGGCGATTTGTGTGAATCATCTCCTTGGATCATGTGGCTTTGGTTGTCCGTTCCTCCTCTTGAGAATTCAATCATCCTTTGGTCCATGAGCTTTTGTACCATGTTAGCAAACTCGCTACAGTGTTCGATATCATGCCCCCGTGACATTTTGTGATAAAGGCATTGTTTCTCCAACTCCGTCCCCTTCTCTGTCTTCAATGCGTCGGGAGCAAGTATATATCCATATTCTTACAGTAGGTTAAACAAATAGCTTTTCTCCATTCGTATTTGTGAAACCTTCTCTAGCCGTTCTTCTATTGTGATACTGGTCACATCATGGGCATGTTCCGGAAGCGGATTACTATTCACATTTGGCGTCCCAGTCAGTGCGGAAAAATCCAGCCACTTTGCATCCTTCAATGCCTGAACCTTCCTTTTGAATGTTATACAATTCTCGATATCATGTCCAGCTCCACCTGCGTGATATTCACACCTGGCATCTAGCTTGTACCAGGCCGGGGGAGGAGTCTTTATTTCTCCCAAGGGTATAGGGGTTACCATCCTTGCCTTGAAGAGTTTAGGGTATAATTCTGCATAAGTCATTGGAATCGGATCAAACTCTTGTCATGGTCGACGAGAAGCCTGATTCGCTCCTGCTTGCTGGTTCTAAGCCCTCGATTGCCCCTGTCCTTGGAATGAGGCTTCTGGTCCTTCCTGAGTTGCTGGCCTTGGTTGCTCTGCGTAAGGTGCTCTTGGTTGAAATGGATTAGGTGTCATTGGATATGGAAATGGAACCCCTCCCTGTGGCAAGTATGGCATGAATTGGGGAGGTGGTGCAGGTGCAGCATAAGCAGCTACCGGTGACCCTCTGTAGCACCCTGGCGCTTGGTAGAATGTTGGTTGTATTGACTGGTGGGCTTGGTATACCAGGTTGCTCTCATTTTTCTTCTTTTTTGCTGGTGGTTGAAACCGTTTTGATGCCTCAGCCGCATCACCCTTTAGCTTTCCTCCTTTAATTCCACTTTCTACACGTTCACCGGATGCAACCAAGTCTGCAAAGTTGTTAGAGACGTTACCTATCAACTTCTCGTAGTATACGCCTTTTAGTGTGTTGATAAAAAGAGTGGTGAGTTCTCTTTCGGTTAGAGGAGGTTGGACCTCCACAGCGGCCTCTCTCCATCTTCGTGCATAATCTTTGAAATTCTCCTCGGATCCCTTTTCCATGGACTGTAGGGTTAGTCGATCCAGCGCCAGCTCGGTGACATGTTTGTATTGTGCCAGGAAAGAGGTAGCCAATTCCTTCCATGTCTTGATGCGGTTTCCATTTAGTTGAAAGTACCAGCGAAGGGATGCCCCGGTTAGGCTTTCCTGGAAACAATGCATGAGGAGCTTGTCTTCACCAGCATAAGCGGCCATCTTTTGACAGTACATGGCTAAATGTGTCTTTGGACACCGGGTCCCGTTGAACTTTTCAAACTCCGGCATTTTGAATTTTGGTGGCAACACCACTCCAGGGACTAGGCATAAGTCTTGTGGGCTGGTCATGCCATAGCTGCCAATGCTTTCTACTGCTTTCAATCTTTCCTCGAGTCGGCGTAGAGCGGGAGACTCAATATTTTCCTGAGGAGCTGGGGAACCCATTACCTCCATTGTATGTCCCAATGTGGGCATAGTGAAATGAGTTTGATTTGGATTTGGAGGTTGTGCCATAGCAGGATGATAGGTGGGTGCCTGGCTTGGAGCCGGATTGGGTGGTTGAACTGCGTCTTGCCCCTGTGTTGGTGGTGATTGATAGTTCCCCCTGTCGGGGTTCCTCTTGCCGAGATTCTTTCTCTTTCTTCAGTCATCTTGGTGAGCATATCCATCATCAAAGCCATTTGCCCCTACAGGGCTTGTTGTGATTGTTCTAAACCCATGAGTCTGTTATCTGCTTCGTCTGCCATCGATTGTGGCTGTGATACTTGATTGCGGCGAGAT
This sequence comes from Taxillus chinensis, assembly GCA_023512835.1. NCBI lineage: Eukaryota > Viridiplantae > Streptophyta > Magnoliopsida > Santalales > Loranthaceae > Taxillus > Taxillus chinensis. The sequence continues at coordinate 14,401,998 of CM042088.1, read as the reverse complement.
CTGAGATTGTAAGAGTGCGCAATCCTGGAAAGAGGCTGCTACCCACTTGGGTACAAGGGAACTTTTATTTGATTTTTTTTATTTGATATGCATGTATGCATGGAATGTATATGCGGAGGGTTAGAAAAACAAACAACTTTATTACAAACCAAACACAAAATACAAACATTCAATGCTGAAATGCCATGTAAAATGAAGGCTAGTGCTATATGATCTTAAAGCACTCTTCCAGTCATCTCCTAAGTAGCACGGCGCCTCTTCCTCTGGGGTGGTCGCTCACCTGCTTCCTCCCTCTGTTTTAATATGGTCTCTATTTGTTTTTCCCTCAGCTGCAACCTCTGAAGAGCTCCTTCTAACGATGCTTCTAGCCTCTGGATCTGCTGCTTTAAAGTCTGATTCTCTTGGAGGATAGCCTTCATGTCTGAAGTTAGCTGTGGCTTGTGAACTCAAGGAGTACCTTGACAGTATTTACAAACAGTTCACATGTCTTGTGCAATAGATGAAGAGCTATAACGTAGAGATCTCACAAAAGGATAAAAAGGACAAGTTTCTAAGATCTCTGCCTCTAAGACTGTTGATTAAGACTTCAGCCATCCGTCAACTGAAGGAAAAGAAAACTTGTGCCTTGGAAGCACTCTATGGAGATCTCAAGACGCTCAAAATGCAAAAAGAAGAACTTGAAGCATTTGAAAATCCATCCAAGAAGAAGGAGAAGTTTGTTGCCTTCAAGGCTGCTGAGAAGAGGGAATCATCGTCAGAGGATGAAGAAAAAGAAAAAAAAGAAGAAAAAAAAAAGAAGAAGAAGACCTTGATATAGATAGCTCCTCAGATAAAGAGGTTGCTTTTCTTATCAAGAAGCTGCTGAAGAGAAGGGGGAACTACAAAAGGAATGCTAGGCAGTCATCCTCTTCCTTGAAGGGAAAGGACAAGAAGAAGCTGCAATGTTACCATTGCAACAGGCCTGGCCACTTCGCTGCAGACTGCGACAAGATGAAGAGGGAGACAAAGGACGCAGCTAAGCAGAAGAATAAAGGCTCCTCAAGCTCAAGGAAGAATGACAAGAGGAAGAAGGCTCTTATCACCGACAAATTCAACAGTGACACTGAGGGAGAAGAAGAGTCCTCAGATAAGGAGCAGAAGGAAAAAGGCCTCGTTTACTTTATGGTTGACACCTTACCTCCAATGAAGGTAAGAACTTATCAATAGCTTTATATTGAATTTGAAGATATATATAGAGCTTACAAAGAAATGGAGGAACAATTTCTCCCTATGAAAGCTGATAAAGAAAGATATTATGAAAAGCTTGAAAAGCTTTCATGTGAATATAGGAACACAATTGATGATAATGAGAAAATAGAGAGAAGATTAAAATATGAAATGAGTTAAATGAGATGCGCACGCAATGCCCTTTTACAACAATGTAATCAATTAATAATAGCCAGAAAGGACATTGAATTGCTTGAGCAAAAACTTAAAGAAACAAAAGAAGAACTGGAGAAGGAGAGATAAACCTATAAAAAGTGGCAAGACTCAGCTGAAATTATAGCCCACTTTAGAACCACTCCAGACATTAAGGGTCTAGCTCTAGGACTAGTTTTCTCTTAGGAGCAAGTATGCGAGAAGGTGCAGAACAATGGAATTGAACTCACACACAGTCGGACTAAAGATCAACTTATTGATATCTTTACTAAGCCTTTAAGGGGTAATTGTGTACGTCAACTTTGAAATAAGCTAGGGTTATTTGACGTATATGCTCCAACTTGAGGGAGAATATTAGCAAAACAATTAGTAACATACTATATCTATCCTATATGTAATGTTATATTTATGGGGTCATTCCCCTTACGAAATATAATGAAAATATATTATTCAACCTCTCTTCTCTCTATTAACACAAATAAACAACTCTCATGCATTGATTAAATAAGTTTTGAGAATTTGAATCAAGAGTTCCAACACTGAGAGCTTTGAAGATAAGGGAAAAAAAAATTTAGCGTTATACGTAAGTGAGACAAAGATCAAAGATCATACTTTGAAGAATCTTCTTTCAATCTTTGTTTTGAAAGATCGAACACATTCCTGTTGTCAAGCTCTCTATTGATTAGCCACAATTAATAGCAAGTTTGAAGAATAATCAACTAATGTTCTCTGCCTCAAACAGTTTGTCTCACAGTCATTAATCACTTTCATTAACTTTGTGTTGTGTTGTAGGAATATTCTTCACCCTATTTGAGTGTCAGAACATAGAGCTTGTTGCAACATCTCGGATATTTGTCTATTAGTTCATTATCAGTCTGATATTCTTTGTCCACATCTCATTTATTACAAAAACATATTCATCCGGCTTCTCTATCCTTCATATACCTTCTAAGTTTGTCATCAAGTCAAGCTTCCATAAACATCGTCTATTCACCCCCCCCCCCCTTCTAAACTCACATTGTGACATACAGTATCAATAAGTAGCCTCAATCCCTCACTAACCTTGAATCACTTCACATTCGACATCCTCCAATTGCTTATCTTGGACTGCTGGTATAATTTAGGTTGCACGATAATTAAGCATAACACCATTTCTCTATTCCTGGTAGTAGGCATCAGTTGGAGAATCATTCATTGCTCCATTATCCTCCACTCTCTAATACCAACCTCAACCTTTCCTTTTCTACTAAGCACATTAGCAACTATATTCCTTTTTCTTGGTGTGTAGGAGAGCATGAAATAAAACATCTGTAAGTATTCCACCCACCTCCTTTGTCTAAAATTTAAATCTTTCTGGGTGAATATATATTATAAACTCTTATGATCTATGTTTACCACAAAGTTCTCTCCTTAGAAGTAATGTTGCCATGATTTCAAGGCAAATATAACTATTGCTAGCTCCAAATCATGAGTCGAATAATTTTGTTTATGCAACTTTAGCTGTTGTGGCCCATAAATAATCACCCTTTGCTCTTGTATCAAAACACATCCCAACCTAATCCTGGAACTCCTTCCCTTGGTAAGCTCAATACTAGAGTAGTAGTCAAGTGTGTCTTCAAGGTCTCAAAATCCTATTGACACTTATTTGTCCATTCAAATTTAACATCTTTTCAGGTCAAGGCGGTCTTAGGTGCCGCCAATCGAGAAAATCCCTCCACAAAACATTGGTAATATCCTACCAATCCTAAGAAACTATGAATTTCAAAAACATTTGTCGGCCTCTTCCACAACAACATAACATCTATCTTAGTTGGGTTTACTATAATACCTTCAGCTGACACAACATAACCAAGGAAATATACCTCTTACATGTAGAAGTCACATTTACTGAATTTAGCATATAACTTGTGATCCCTCAAGGTTTACAGTACCATTGCCAGATGCTCTTTATGCTCATTTTGGGTCTTAGAGTACACAAAAATGTCATCGATAAACACCACCACGAATAAATCCATATATGGGGCAAAAACCTGATTCGTTAAATGCATGAATACTATCGTGGCATTTGTGAGCTTAAAAGGCATCACTAGCCACTCATAGTGCCCGTACCAGTACCTAAATGTTGTCTTAGGAATCTCTTCCTTCCTTACTCTCGGCTAATGATATCTTGAATGTAAATCAATCTTCGAAAAGAATTTTGTTCCACTCAATTGATCGAATAGATTATTTATCCGAGGTAAAGGATATTTCGACTTGCCTGCCATTAATGAGTTGGCCTCGAGGTTGGAGCTTAAAATTGGTTCCCACCTTGGGCACTTTGAGTTACTCCACCGATTCCATGATTGTTGCCCTTATTAAAACAGACTTTGCCCAGATGCCCCGTCTTCCCACAAACATTGCATGAGAGGTGCTACTTGCGGCACTCCTACTTCGTGTGTCCCTGCTCACCACAGCAAGGACAACCCCTGGGGTAGTACCCAGGAGAACTCCCTTAAATACTAGTAAAATAGGATCAAGAGAGAGCTGTTGAAGCCTGGCCTTTGTCCCTAAAAAATCCTCCATTTATTGTCTCTGTCTTTAGCCTTTTTGTTTTTCCTAGAGCTTGATTCTCCTGATGAGTCTTCTTTCCTTCATCTAAACCAATTTTCACAATCCTCGTGGTCTCCACAACCTCAGCATATGTCCATATGTCCGAAACCACAGCATCTTCACTCATTGCTTCAAGGCAAGCCTTAGTCCTAGGATGAACTTGTGGGCTTTGAGATCCTCCCTTGAGATAGCTTCTAACGCAAAATGGCTCAAATTTCTGAACTCTTGTTCATATTCAAATATTATCTGTGTATCCCCCTTTAAGCTGCTAAACTCCTCTCTCTTTCGCCATCATAGCAACTCAAAGAAATACTCCTTAGAAAATAGCTATAGAAACTCATCTCACAGCATAGCCCATACATCTCGGCTGTTGGCAATATTGAGCCACCACTTCAAAGTTTCCCCTTCCAGATGATGAATTGCCAATCTCACCTTGTCCTTCTCTCGCGGTAATAGGAATTAAAAGACAAGTTCTATTTGTCTTAGCCAATGTTCCACTGTTATTGGGTTTGTACGATGAAGAAGGCCTTATATTGTCTTAAATAGGCTCCAAAGGCATGGCACAGTAGGCCGGATGTTTATATGAAGAGGTTGAATTTCAAGAAAGGAATTGTTGATAATAAACTCAATGTTGAATTCTAAAAAAGGCTAGCTTATAACCGTTATCTATGTAGATGACAATATTCAAAAGTGATCATTCAAAACTATGTGAAGATTTTGAAAACAAAGTAAATGACGAAATTGAGATATCGGAGATAACTTACTTTCTCATAGATTACAAATTAAATAGAGTAAAGAAGGCATTTTTATTTCTCCAACCCAGTATGCCAATGAAATATTGAAGAAATCTTGCATGGAAGACTGCAAGCTTGTTAGCACCCCTATGACTATAAGCTACAAATTACATAAAGATCAGTAAACAAAAACTACAAGTTAAATGGAATGTAAGTGGATGATAAGAAGTCTTTTGTAACTAACTGATTCAAAACCTAATCTAATGTAAGTTGTGTATCAAGTAGATTCCAAGCTGATTCAAGGGAATCACATTTGCTGGAAGTAAAATGTGTCCTTTGATACCTCAATGGAACATTAAAGATTAGATTTGTGGTATTTTGCCAAGGATTTGGTAAAATTATAAGCTTACACTAATACAAACTATGTTAGAGGCTTAGATAATATGATATCAACTAGTGACTTCAATTTCTACTTGGGATATAAATGTATTGTATGGTTAAGTATAAAGCAAAACAATGTAGTTTTGAGCATAGCTAAGGTGTAGTATGTGGTTTCTCATGTCGTGTGTACTCAAGTGGTATGGATGATGAAGCAACTAAAAGACTTTAGAAGTTAAAGTTGGGTTACCTGTAACTATTTGGTATGATGATCACAATGTTATTAGCATTAGCAAGAATGCAGCACAAAATTTAAGAACCAACATATTGATTACCGATACCACTGTATAAAAGATCAAGTAGATGAAGGCATATTACAGTTGGAGTATGTCAACGCAGGAGAATAGGCAGCTTACATTCTGATAACGTATGACATTCCAGCAACATAGACATAGTTTGTTTGGGCAGCCACCTCCTCAAACCTGAACAAGTCAGGTGTCTCCTCCACCTTTGCCTTGCCCTTGTTTTTTTAGTCTTTGTAATTAGTTGACAAAGGGAGAGAAGAGTATTAATATAAAGGGATTTTGTTTTAAGTGAGTTCGTGAGGGAGGGGGGTGAAAAGAGTTTGTGAAATGAAGGTCATGAAACAGTGGCTAATTGCAACCATAGGCCAAGATTAAAAAAAAAAAAAAAGGCGAGTAGCCACGGCAATTGGTCGCGACTGAAGCTTCTAAATCTCCCCTCTACATCATATTCAACCTCGTGCTCCTTGCAATTCAAATTAGGGTTTCATCCCTTTTCACTCCAACTATCAAATTGGTCGCAATTTCAACATTAATTGGATGTTTATTGGGTTGAATTAGATTTTAGCATCATTAATTAAAATCAATTTAACTATATTCCAACAATATATTCATCCCCAAATTTTCTCTATCTATCAAATTAGCCATACTTTCACTAGGATTTGGTTATTTCTTGGTCTGAAGTGAACCCCAGCATGATCAATTTGAATTTCAAGTAAGAAATCAAACTCTCCCAAATTTTAAAACCTATCTTTGTCTTCCATGGCCAACTTGGATTGCCCACTTGCTTTGCAAACCATAGCCCCAACTAATCCCCTTTGTCATGGCTATATAAAGCCTCTTCCGGCCCTCCTAAAAAAACAAGAATCATGAGAAAAAGCCACAAATTATAGAATCCATTCGTACATCTTTTTCCTCTATAATCCCATAATCATCTTCAACCCTTTCACCTACAATTCCTCAACTTTACTTTCACAACAACCACTTTTTCCTCAATTCTCCATCACCAAGGTAACAACCTCAAACCCTGTCGCCTTCACAACCATTTGGCGCTATCATAAACTGCGTTTCCCTAGCCTAATTCTACACACTACTTGTGTTCTTGGGGTTTGAAGATCTAGCTGCCCAAAGTAGAGTATTGCCCATTGCCAACACATATTCTCACTGTTCAAAATGCTATTGTTAACCAATCAACCTTCACTTTGTACTAATGTTTCTGTTATTTTAAGTGCAAGGAATATATGCCTCGTTTATCATGCATTTTCTTGCAATTAATATTTATCACAATGAGATAGCCATGTGGTTGCGAATCTTTTGGGTTAATAATATTTACGTTAAAAAACGTAGATCACCACAATGAAAATGAATATAATTTATCTGGACTGAACATACGAAGAGTAAGGACATATTTGGTTGAGATGTTTTCTGTTTTTATTTTCAAAATGTAATAAATGTTTTTGGGTAAAAAAATTAAAAATTAAAAACAACAAAAACTTATTTTCATTTTTTATGTCCTAAAGAATGAAAACAACATTTTATTGTTTTAAGTTTTATATTTTTTATACTCGAAAACAGCTATCACATTTTAAAAACGAAAATAAAAAACAAGTGAAACAAACATGTCCTAAGCTTCTAAAACCACAAGTGCATTTTTCTCTAATAAAATTTACGAGGCTTTAAGCAATGTCATAAGTTCTGACAATTGTGAGATTATGACGCCTACAAAAACAAGTTATCATTTTGAGCCCGTAAATTGATCGCCCATGATCAAAATTTTGCTGAAGGCACAATTCTCGGGGATTACAAAAGCGTAAGGATAACAACCTAGTAAAAGTGGCATTGTTTTAGCAAAACTTGGCTCAAGTAAACGCAAAATGCATAAGCAAATTTTTCTCTTCGGCCAGTACTATACACGACTCTCTTCCCACTTCCCCAAAAATATGACCGCGGGTTGAAAAGAAGCAAGCTTCTGGTCTTATCTGAATCACGAATCATCAAACTTCAAGTCGCCATACTCATGCCTTGAATACATTTACATTCCTTCGCTGCTGAAGAGCCATATACAACGGAATGATATAACGGTTGATGAAAATATAAGCCAACCACAAGTCCACAACTTCAAAAAAGAAAAACAATTTAGAAGCCCATATCCAAGTCATGCCAGCAGTGACAACATCTGTAAGAACAGAAGATTTCCGTAGAGTGAATCTTCTAGCTTTGTGTGAAACAGGAACTGATCAAAATTTGCGCCATTGGGTAGGTTTTCACAAATAAGTTAAAACTAAAGCAAATGACATGAGAGCAGAACTAAAAAAAGGTCTCACAAACACACCTGGTTGTTTTCGAAAAACGGGTTTTCAGGGTTGCTTGACTTTATTTAAGTTCCCAGTGGACCTGTCAAAACAGACCCATTCCAGCGGGTACTTGGCAAACCGGCAAAGTAAACAGTACCAAAAATGACACCCATACAAAAACAAATAATTTGCATCCATACCCATTTTATAAATTCACTGCAACCAGCTCCAAAGATTTTTTAAAAGTTCAAAAGAAACAGTTAATATCCACAAGTCACCCATAGTAGGGGTGGGAGGTACCCAGCATGTCCTTTGCACCAGGAGAAAATAGGTAAATTATAAAAATACCAGCCACTAATGGGTACCCATGAGTTCATGTTTGACAGGTCTAGTTCCTAAGATAATTTATAATTTTCAGGAAATGGGTCTAATCCTATAGTCTGTGGCAACGTCTAACAATTTCATTGCATTCCCACTGGTGACGAGACTTTTAGTATATCTATCAATACATTTACTAATTTTCCTTGCACTTTTTCCTGAAATCAAGAAAATTTGCATATATTGACTTGTCTGTAAAGAATTTGAGAAAATCACCTTATCTATTCTCAAAAATGGCTTCACCAAATATTGGAGGACTTCATATGAGATTAGAAGAAAAGTCGTAAACCCAACTATGACATCTTTAGCGCCTGCTTCAATTGTGCGAGTGCAGAAGGATGCATTCTATTGATGACTGAATTAAATGATTCCCCATGAAAGGCTGCACAATTTTGAAGATTGTCTCTCACTGACGTCTCCAAGGACAACTGGTTGATAGGATCTGCAAACTTGATCTAATAATGAAAAAAACAAATGTCTCCTATTAGGGTCTGGCTGAAAGGCTTTAAACTTTAAGTTCATTTGACATATACAGAAATTGAAAACAAAGCATACCTGTCTTCTCTTGAACTCCTTGCTTGGAACAGTCCCCTCACACTGAATCCTGCTGGGGTTCATGTTATCACCACTGCAATTTATTTGAAAATTAAAATTTTCAAAATGCAAGAAATCATCTCAGGGATCATTACAGTCAAAATCATTAAATAAAACCAGACCTGGACTCTTCCTCGTTTAAATCATCTTTTCCACCCAATATGACACTAGTGCACACACTACATGATTCAAAAACAATGAACACAAGGCATGAGTGAAAAACATCACCCATACATCAAAATACAAATCATTCATTGAATTCATAACTTAACATACCTCAGGATCAGATCAAGTTTATCAAGGACTTGGGGTAATCTCAAAGTCAAAATTATAGAAAGTGCTAAACCAAATGCCTTTCTCTGGATAGAACTTGCATTGTCCACCTGACACAACCCCAAAAGAAAGAAGACAGCAATAGTAAAGCAGGAGAAGTTAATACACTTTGATTATGTGACATTTCAACATACGCATCATCATTATCTATAAACAGAGGTGGTGTAGACCCTACTAGGGTATGCACTCATTATTCTCCAATCTAACACGTAACCTTTGAGGCAGAGATATGTGGCCCCTGGTGAAAGTGAGTAAAATTGTGCCTTGTTGAGGGACATGATATTATAAAACCAAGCAATTTTGCACATTAAAAACATACACAACATGATTTGCTCAACAAAGGAGATGTTTGGTAGGATAGTAGGCTAATCACATGTAACCAAACATAGCCAAATTGACTTTGTTCTCATATCATGAATGTGGATTCTGTGGGAGCCATGGAGGCCACAATAGTCAAATCAATGGGAAGGAACATAGATACTATCATATCATCATTGTGTGATGATTACTCATCTCATCAGCAATTGTTACAAGTTACGTAGCTAGTCAGGAAACAATAAAATGGCGAACGCTAATTTCAGAACAAAAAAATGGGAAGATAACCGATGGAGAGTTGCGAACAACCAAACCTCTAAAGCTATATTAGCACGGAAAAGTAAATGGATTGTCGATTTTGGTGCAACAAATCACCCATCCGGAGCTACGGGTAATCTTTTGACATATTGTTCCTCTACACATTTTAATGCTATCAAGGTAGCCAATGGGTCTTTTTGGCAATTGTTAATTGAAGTGGGATGTCCTACTTCAATCCTAACCATAGTTATTTAAGATGCAAGACACAAAGGCCATGGCTTGCCTAGCAAGGCGAAAAAAGAAGAAAAAAAAAACCTCGGACATGAGAAAAGAATATAAATAAAGACACTATCTTATACATATATGATATATTACATCAACCACAAAAAATAAGGCTATATTTTATATTTTATTTTCTAAGATAATAATATACATATTATATGATACATATATTACACCGGTAGCAACAAGAAAAAAACCATTGACATACATATATTAAGCGAGCACAAAAACCCTAAGGCAAATAGCAAACCACAAAAAAAAAAAAAAACACAGAACATAATAGAGAAAACAAAAAATATATATATGTAGACCCAACAAAAGGAGGCTGGTTGGGTACCCAAAGAAGAAGAAGAACCCTATGACAAAGAGCAGACCAAAAAAAGAGTAGTTAGGTTCAGCTGTACAGCTTGCAGTAGTTTGAAGAAGAAGAAAAAGCAATAATGCTGGAGCGATGTTGTTGCCAAGAGAGGAGAGAGGAAGAAATAGAAGCAGCGCTGGAGTGATGTTATCACCAAAAGAGAAAAGAAAAGAAAAAACATAGAAGAAGAACCTATCGTGCTGAGACCTAGGGCTTTGCTAGAGGCGTCATTGGAGGCATCACTAGGACACTAGAGTGAAGAAATGATCGTCGACTTTTTTCTTTTCGTCTTTTCTTTTCTTTTCATTTATATTTACGAAAGACACCTCGATTCCTCAAGGCGTGCCTTCTCTGTGCCTTAAGCTTGGAAACAAAGCACAAAAAGGCACGCTTTATTCGTCAGGCCTCGCATAGGAAGAAACGGACTGCAAAGGCTATGCCTACCTACATCTAGGGCCTAGGCACGCATTTGGCGTTCCTTTAATAACTGACATGTTTTCACCTATACTTCATGTCCCTAACCCATCCTTCAACCTATTGTCTGTTAGTCGGATTACAAGGCAATTAAAAGAAGCCCATTAGAAAGTATGAGTTAAAAGAGAAGTTTAAGTTCTCGGGCCACTACACCATTAGTAGCTTGTCCAATCATATCAACTAGTCCACTTGAATTCATGCTATGTGATATATTACTCAACGGACGATCCCCATATAAATATAACATTACACCAAAGACTTGATATAGTATATATATTATTTGTCTTTCTAATATTCCACTTTAAGTTAGAGCATATATATTAAATAGCTCCAAATTGTTACAAAATTGATGTTCACGATTACCCCCTAAAGACTTAGTAAAGAGATCAACTAGTTAATATTCAATTCGAATGTGTGTGAGTTTAATTTCATTATTCTGTCACTTTTTACGTACAAAATGGCAATCAATCTCAATATGCTTTATTCTTTTACGGAATACCGGATTGAAAGCAATATAAATAGCAAATTAACTATCACAATACAATACTAAGGTGTGTGAAAAAAGTAAGCCAATTCCTGATAACAACATTGTCAACCATGTTAGTTCAGCAGTTACATGTGTCATTGCTCTATACTCAGCCTCTATACTAAGATCTTGATACCAAATGTTGTTTGCTACTTTTTCATGCTATAGGAATTCCACTAAGAAATACACAATAACCAGTTATAGATTTTTTATCAATTAGTCATTCTATCTAATCAGAATCAGAATAATCATGAATATCAAAATTATCCTACTTGGTAAACAAAAGACCTCGACCTGGTCCTCCCTTCAAGTACTTGACAATCATGGTTCGAAGTCGCGGTCGCGGACGTTGCGGTCGCGGACAACTCGTTGCATCTCGAGCGAGATACAACTTTTGGCATAAAATAATATTCAAAAAAAAATCATAGAAAAATCAGAAAAAATCAAATCATTACATTAGAACCATCAAACAAGCAAAATAAATGATTTGAATTATATGTTATGACTTCAAACATAAAAGAAGACGCTAGAGCATAGTTTTTTATTAAAAAGCAAATTTTATTAGGAAAAGATTACCCACAGTGTTCGAAGAACAGAAATACAATAACAAGCTCAAAAGGAGTACACATTAACATCACAAATGAAAAAAAAATACACGCCCAAAGCAAACATTCACTCTCTCAAATGACAGAAAAAATAAGATATAAATACTTTTAATCTGTCAGTATAAATAATTTAAATAATAAAATTAAATAAATCAATATAAATAATTTAAATAGTTTAATCGGTATAAAATATATTTAAATAAATAGTGTTAAATAAATAACTAAATTTATTTAGTCTGTTAAATAAAATGTATTTAAACAAATACATCTATTAAATAAATTTAATAACACGCTATGTGTTATTATAAATAAATAACACATAGTCACGCTATGTGTTATAAATAATTAACACGTTATATGTATAAATAAATTAGACATGGTATGGGTATAAATAAATTAGACACGTTAAATAAATAAATAAAGTGTTAATGGATTTTAAATAACTAAATTAATATAAATAAATTAAATCAGATTAATAAATAAAACACGCTAACGCGCACCTCGAAGGCTTGCGAAGAACGCTAACGCCGACAGCGTGCGTGTGTATCCTACTCGGCAGCAGCGCAGCTCACAATCAAAGCAGCAACGACAATAGAGGCGGCAATCAGCGTCAGCAATGAGGCGACAATCAGCATCGGCAATGAGGCGGCGGCGATCAGCAGCAGCAAGCAGCAGCGTTTGTTTTCCCGTCGAAGAAGAGAAGATGAGGAAGAAGAGGAAAAAGAGAAGATGAGGAAGAAGAGCCATCAGCGTGAAGGATTTAAAATAAATCGTCGGAAAAAGGAGTGGAGGAGGAAGAAAGGTAAGTCGATTTTTCTTACCAATTATTTCCGTCAATCACGGACGAATTTTCGTCCGTGATGCTGCGTCTCGGCCTGTCGTCGCCCGCTACGTTTCTTCTCGCCCGAGATCTCGGGCAATACCGACAAGATGAAGTCAAAGCACAATTTCTTTGTACCGGGTTGGAATATCGTACCAGGTCCTCCCGATACCGAGCCGACTCGGGCGATACATAGCCGTATCGCCCGATACTTCGAACCGTGTTGACAATCCATAATGTTGCAGTCCAATGGATAGTGCGAGAAGCACTCATAAACTGGTTTATGGTGCTTATAGCAAAAGGGAATATCGGGTCTAGTAACTGTCAGGTAGTTTAACTTACCAACTAATATTCGATATTGAACAGGATTATATAACAAATCACCATGTTCTGAATCTAACCGAACATTTGAATCCATAGAAGCAACAGGTTTGACTCCTAAGTACCTAGCACATACTTTTGCTGCGACAAAGAGATAAAAGAACCAGAATAGGCTACTTCTATCACCAAGAACTAGCACAAACGACCTAAATCCTTACTGTAAAATTCAACCTAGGAAAAATGCTTCAAACATTGAATGTCTTCCGTGTCACTAACTATAATAACAATATCATCAACATATACAACTAAGTGAATACAGCCGGCAGCGGAAGATAAACTAAACACAAAATGATCAACCTCACATATGCCTTGAGGCGCCGCCTCGCCCGCCTCAGCTCCAACCCGCATGGAGGCGCCACGTCAACACCCGCCTCTACCGATATCTACCTCGTACGGGCGAGGCGGGTTGAGGCGGCGGCCCATTTTGCCGCCTCAACCCGTGCAAGGGGTGAGGCACCCACGACACGGAGACTTCAAAAAATATATATTGGGTTAAAAAGAAACGTTGCGCTAACCTAATTATCGCTTCCAGCGTCGTCGTCGTCCTCTGCCGTCGAAGGGAAGTTGCTCTATCATCGTCGTCAGTAGCAGCGTCATCGTCCCAGCGTCTGTCATCGATCGTCGTCCAGCATCATCCAACGGCGTCGTCATTCGTCGTGATCGTCGTCTAGCGTCGTGGGTCCAGCGTCATCGTGCATCAATCGTCGTCGTGAGTCCATCCGTCGCGTCCAGCTTCTGTCGCGTCCAGCGTCTATCGATTCCAGCATCGAGGTAAGTCGCAATTTGATTTTAAGTCACGATATTTATTTATTTTGATTAATAGCTAATTAATTAATTTAATTCATGATTTTAAACTGTAATTATATTTATTATTATAGATTTAACTTTTTGTAACGGCAAACAATCAAAAAAGATATTCAGCTTGGAAATATGGAAATGAAATGGAGTTGGATAAAAAGAAAGGATATAAGTATATTCGTTGCATCTTTTGTGAAAAAGAAATTAGGGGAGGAATTTTTCGATTAAAAGAAGATTTAGCCGGTAAGAGAGGAAATGTTGCCTCATGTCTGAAAGTTATACCGGAAGTTAGGGATGAAATGAAAATTTTTTTTTTGAGGAAACAGGAAAGGTAAAGAGAATGCATCAAATGGTTAGGAAGGAGATGATTGATAAAAACACAACATTAAATAGTGGATCAGCAATGGGATTGACCAGTGATAGTGCAACTCAAAGGGTGAGTAGGGGACCTATGGATAGATTTCTTGGAATTGTGAGGGATGATGTTGAGGAAATTAATGACAGGTGGAAGTGAACAAAAAAAAAAAAGACTCACAGCAAAAGAATTACGTGATGAAGTATGCATAGATATCGGCCGATGTTTTTTTGACAATGTCATTGCTTTTAATGTTATTGATAATCCATCATTTGTTAGCATGTGTCGGACAATTGGTCGATATGGAATTGGTTTGAAACCACCTAGCAGCTATGAATTGAAGACAAACATTTTGAAAAAGGAGGAAGAGAAGACTAAAAAAATTGTGCATGATGTGAAAAAGATATGGGAACAAACAAGAGTTTCTATATTATCAAATGGATGGAAAGATATGAGGGGTAGAAAATTAATCAATATTCTTGTGAATAATCCATATGGCATAGTTTTCTTGCGTTCTATTGATGTCAGCGATTCTGTGAAAGATGCAACGCTTATATTTACATTATTAGATGATGTTGAAGAAATTGGAGAGAATCTTGTAGTTCAAGTGGTAACTGATAATGCTTCAAACTACAAAAAAGCTGGAGAAATGTTAATGAAGAAGAGGAAGCAGCTATGGTGGACGCCATGTGCCGCACATTGTGTAGATTTGATTCTTGAAAAAATTGGAGAACTACCCCAACATAAAATGGCTTTGAGAAAAGCCAAGCAGGTATACTTCATTGTTGTATATATTATAAATTTCTTATATAATTTTATAGTAATTGTTTTTATATACTAATTAAATTATTTTCATAGGTGAGCCAATTTTTTTATAATCATAGATGGATATTAGCGTTGATGAGAAAGTTCACTCAAAAGGACTTGGTTCGGCCCGCTCCTACTAGGTTTGTTACTGCGTACTTAACACTTCAAAGCCTATATGAATTGCGAGAGCCTTTGGAGCAGATATTAACTTCACAAGAGTGGAGAGAAAGTACATGGGCGAATAAAGCAGAAGGGAAAGAAGTAAAAAGAATTATTATGAGGGATGAGAATTTTTGGTCTGCTATGTCTTATGCATTAAAGACAACTAAACCTCTTGTTAATGTGTTGAGATTGGCTGATTCGGATAAGGTGCCTGAAATGGGACTTATTTATGGAGCAATGAATGCGGCTAAATAGAAGATTGCCAAAAATTTAGATGATGAATATGGAGCTTATAGTGAGATTTGGAAGATCATTGATCATAAATGAGACTTCCAATTACATCGTCCTTTACACGCAGCCGCTTATTTTTTGAATCCTAGATTTCAATATTCAGAGAATATGTCTAATCATCCAGAGATTAAGAGTGGACTATTGACATGCATGGAGAAGCTTATACCAAATTATGTGAAAAGAGAGAAAGCTTGTCTACAAATTAAAAATTTTAGACAAAAGAAAGGATTGTTTGGCTTCGAATTGGCAAAATCGACTGTGCACAAACATCGTCCCGATATGTAAAATTCTCTTTCAAGTAGTGTTTACTTATCTATTTATTTTCTTAGTACATGAATTGTTAACTCTCCCTTGGTATTATTATAGATGATTGATGGGTTGAATTTGAAAATCAAACCCCAGAGCTTAGATCTTTTGCAGTGAGAGTTTTAAGTCTTACTTGTTCATCATCCGGTTATGAGCGAAATTGGAGTGCATTTAATTGGGTACGTATGCATTTTAAAACTTTAAATATAATAATAATTTAATATAGTATTTAATATGAATTTTTCATACTAATTTTATTTTAATTAATATATTCAGATTTAATCCAAAAGAAGAAATCGGTTAGCCACAGAGAAATTAAATTCATTGGTGTATGTGATGTATAATAGAAAGTTAAGGGAAAAATTCATTAAACAACAAAACTTGCCCGATGATGTTGACCCTTTAGTTTTTATTGATGTGCCTTCCGATGATGAGTGGATTGGCGAAGATGATATTGATAATACTTCTACATGTGAACCAAGTGGAAGTACACAAGGAAGAAGAGTTGGATATTCACGTAAGTTTATTAATGTTCAATAATTATTAAAGTTTATATATAGTTCTATGTTACATCAAATTGTGTTGATGTAGGAAAAGGAAAGGGCATTGTCATCGAGGCGAAAAAAAAACCTGAGTTGAATGACTTATCCAATGATGAAGATGATGATGATGATGATGAACCATATTGGGATCCAAACTATCATCCAATAGACACAAATGACAGCTTATTGAAAGAACATTAGATTACCTATTTCTTTAAGTTATTGGATTTTTATGTTTGATGTATGACTAGACTTAAATTTGGATTTTACTAAGTATAAGACTTTATTTCATACTTGTAGTATGATTTTATTATTTTAAAACTAAATTTGC
Source organism: Taxillus chinensis (assembly GCA_023512835.1). Classification (NCBI taxonomy): domain Eukaryota; kingdom Viridiplantae; phylum Streptophyta; class Magnoliopsida; order Santalales; family Loranthaceae; genus Taxillus; species Taxillus chinensis. The sequence continues at coordinate 14,385,366 of CM042088.1, read as the reverse complement.
TCATTTAATTTTATATATTTCGTATATATATTAAAAAAATTATCATCCGCCTTTGAGGCGCTTGCCTCAACCGCCTCAAGGCACCCGCCTCGCCGTACAGGTACAAGTCCGTACCGTACCGCGTTCCGTATTTTTGAACCTTGGTGATGATATGTGTGTCCATTGAATCGGTCACAAGTTAGGAGACCCGGATCAATCGAAATCGACTCAAGAGAGGAGACCACTGGTGAAACAGGGGACGAAATAACCAGAGGAGTAGGTTGGCTATGTGAGGAAGAAGTATAATAGGATTCATCCTCATAAAAAGTGACACCAACGAAAACATAGATGTTTGAGGGATCACAACATTGATATCCTTTTTGAGGGCAAAAATAGCCAATGAAAACACACTTAACAAAAAAGGAATCTAACTTATCACGACCACGTCCGTGGCACTACACAAAACAAATACAACCAAAGACATGAAGTGAAAGAGAGAAAAGAGAAACATCAGGATGAAGAATGGAGTAGGGAACCCATCCACATAGGACAGACGAGAAAATACAGTTAATCAGAAAGAACACCACAAAGATTTGGGAAGTTTCATATGCAAAATCAAACAAACAACATCAATTAAATGCGATTTTTCTGTTAAGCAACCCCATTTTGTTAAAGAATATAAGAATAAAAAGTTTGATACACAATACCATGGGAGACAAGAAAGGGTGGAAACCCAAAAAAAGTACTCAGATACTCATTGGCATTATCAAATAGAAAGTATTTAATAGATACTTGAAAGAAACTGAATTGGAATTTCATAATAAAATTGCTGAAAATAAGAGAAAACTTCAGTCTAATTTTTTATTAAATATAACAAAGACATGCAAGAATAATCATCCATGAAGGTGACAAAATACTTAAAACCGGAAGAAGGTGATATAAAAAAGGGGCACCATACATTATAGTGAACTAATTCAAAAGGTTTAGGCACCTGATTTATTTTACGAAAAGGGAAAGAAACACGAAGGTGTTTACCTACCTCACATGTTTCACACGAAAAAGACTCAATAGAAGCAACAGAGGGTGACATAGATTGAAGCATACTGAAAAGAATGTCCAAAGCAACATTGCAACCGGAAGTAATTAGAGGAACGATGGACAATCATAGGGGCAACAGAATGAATACTGCGATCAAAGTAATAAAGACGATTATCTTTAATTCCCTTATCAATCATCTGTCCAGTCTTCATATCCTTAAAAATACAACCAAGTGATGAAAAGGTCATAAAATAATTGAGAGCTTTACTCAAGGAGCTAACGGATAATAAGTTGTATGGTAAATGAGGTAAATGCAGAAAGGTTGGAATGAAAAGAAATGGCATAAGTGCGTAGTCCCTATTCTTGTGATAGAGATTTGAGAACCATCAACAAAGATAACTGGTGAGATGATATGGGAGCCAAAGATTGAAAAAAAAAAATAAGAGTTTAGAATTAACAATCATGTGATGAGTGGCTCCAGAGTCTACGACTACATGATGGTTGAAATGCCAAAGTAGCAATATATGCTGAAGATGTAACCATCTAGGCAGAACTAACCAAGGACTCATAGTCATCATGGGATAATGTAACCGATCCAAGGGAATCAGCAATGCCTGCATATGCTGCATGTGCCATCATAATGCAGTGCAAGCAACAACAAAATAAGTCAATGTCCACCTCCACATACAAAGGACCAAGGCAAGAATATATATATTATAGTCGTCACCAGTTCAATCATCAATCAATCAATTACATATTAATTTATCAGTAGCAATAGACTCACAAGGAACAATATTCTTCATCCAATCAAGCATCAAATTATGCATCAACAACAATAGTCAGGAAGGCCATAGGACATGTATATATATATATATATATAATATGCAGAGAAACACAATCAAGGACCACAATCAGTGCAAACTTAAAGCAACAACAGCAAATGACTTCTCAACTTACAAAATTACCACGCAAAATGTAACATCAACCAATAACATTTTATCACATAATTTCCCAACAATATTCAAAAAATGCATCAATCCAAACCACATCGCGATAAAAGGCTTCGTAGCAGCAATACTCACAGTATATGCACAGGCTTAACTAGATACAGGACAATGTATATATGGGGTGAAGCCGACCTAAAGAAGCCAGTCTATCATCATCACGATCGTTACTAAACGACATAAAGAGTGCATCACCACTAATTATTGCAGAAAGGTCAATCATCGTAGAGATACATCACCATTGATCGTCGCTGCCAGAGTGTCATCACAGACGCAGGCATCAATCGTTGTCACAGAGGCCTAACGTCACCAAATGTCGTTGCCAAACGCAAATGCAGAGGCCGACCGTTGTCGCCAAACACAAAGAGAGCATGGGTCACCGATTGTCATTTCCAGACGAAGAGAGAGTGTGGGTTCCGTCCTCGACGTCAATCGTGAGTCACGTGAGTTGAATTGTATATGTGATATATTACTCTAGGGATGATCCCCATATAAATATAGGACCGATATAGTATATATGTTAATTGCATTTCTAATATACTTTATATGTCCCTAACCCATCCTTCAACCTAGTCTTTGTTAGTCAGTTAACAAGGCAATTAAAAGAAGGCCATTGGTAAGGTTGAGTTATAAGAGAAGTTTAAGTTTTTGAGCCACTACACCATTAGTAGCCTATCCAATCATATCAACTAGTACACTTGAATCCATGCTATTGAGGTCACCGCACCATTAGTAGTTTGTTCAATCATATCAACTAATCCACTTAAAGTCCATTGGTGTCATGACCATTGGTGTCATGTTTCTTTTGATTGTGAGTCTTTTCAATTTGCTAACCACAATTGTGTGCCTTATTTTCTCAGGGTCAACAAGAGTATCATGTCACATCCTAAGTTTTCAAGACGTTTCTTGATAGCGTGATTCAAATTAACAATTGTGCTACTTGAGGGCAATATGGAAACATAGTTCAGTCATGGTAGCGGCAATCATCGCATCACGATACGTCGCATTGCATCTCAAGTGAGATGCAACTTTAGACATGAAATAATATTTAATTATTTTTTTAAAATCATAAAAAAAAATAAAAAAAATCAAACAATCACATTTGAATCATTAAGCAATGTAAATATATGATTTAAATAACATAATATGAGTTATTATATTAAAAAAAAGCACTAACATATTATTAAAGCATTAAAATAAATATATTATTATATTTTCTTAATTTATAACATAATACATGAAATTTTGATTAACATTTAACTTATACAATATGTATTTAATAATTGAATACGTAATTATTAATTGAGATGTATAATTATAAATAAAAATAAATCTTAATATTAATTTAATAATATCTATTTACTTAAATTAACTAAATATATTAAAAATTATAATTTGAAGTTAATTTATAGTGCACTTATATTATTTGACATCCTAAAATAAAAAACATTTAAATTATTGATCAAAATAATTTATACAAATATAATAATTTCATAATTAATATCATTTTTATACTAATTAATTTATATTAATAATATTTCTATATAAAAATAAGATATAAAATATAAATTAATAAACATAAAACTTATTAAACTATTTTAATTATAATTTACACTTTTCTTCCTTCGACTTTGACGCTACCTCGAAATGATGACGACACAGAGAAGATTAATGACGACCTACCTCGGGACGATCGACAACGCAGAGATGCTACCTTGGGACAACAATCGACTTCGACCAAGGATAGACGACGGCGACTTCGCCTTCGATGACGACGACAACAACTACGATGGCGATGACAACGATCGTTGCTGCATCGGGACTTGGGATGATGATTTCAACGATCGACGACTTCAACGACGACTACGACGCAGGCGTATCGTTGCTTCTCAGTCGAGATTTCAGACGAGATTGACAGGATGAAGAAGGTTCACGTACCGTCCCAAGATCTCAAATCGGGACCCTCCGTTACCATGATGGATCATCCGAGATTTCTCCGACTCGAACGATATTATGAACCATGTATGGAAAGCGTAGCTAGTGGCACAGCAAAAAGTTTTGAAACAATTCGTGTCAAAAATATGATGTCCTTTCAAAATTTGGACGTACCAACTCCATTACGTGCATAAAGCATGCCACTAATCGTGGATTTAACAGTAAAAAAATTTGATCATTGTTATACAAATTGATCAAGACCTAAAGTCTAACAATTATAAGATAGGAACAAAACCAATTTACGTATGTCCCAAGCAGTAAAACTTGCTTAGATTGACCTTATCTCGCAAAGCAATTAAGCACCACATGGATCGAAATTATGATACATTGACAAATGATATCAAAGCAATCTGAATTATATCCTAAAAACTCATCGAACACTCTCGAGATCCGTTAGCTTGGTCTCGAGGATGGGAGCCCATAGTGGAATTGGGTCGACCGATAGAGATGCACGCAATCGCGTCCACTCACTAAAGTACCCAAGGTGTGGTACAAAGTTAGCAAAAGGGAGTCACAAGAATGCATTGGACGATCTTAAGTCCTCCAAACGCAAGCGATGCAACGAGGTTATTGAAAAATTGAATGAAGGAGGATGTCACGCCCCAAGCATCCATGACGACTCCTAGTAGCGCAACCCTAATTGGCATTCGTGCTACTTGAAAAGGGACAGTGTGAAAAACATAATTGATGCTTAACATAAGGCTCCAAGACAGTTCATATAACTCTTCAGAGTTCAGATGCGCCACCCAGTTAAGTGCAAGAAACACACCGCTAGTCATGCGCTTGATGGTGAAGAGGGATTTAACCATTTATATACAAACGAGTCGAGAATTGGAGTCGTTCTCCTAATAAGCCCAAAACAAAGTAAAACTAGTCTACGTATGCTTCAAGCAGTAAGACTTACTTAGTTCGACCTTCTCTCACAAGGCGACTAAACACCGAACAGATTGAAATTATCGTCTCGTGACAATCATCTCCCTTTTAATCAATCTACCACTCATTGGGTAGAGGCCATGTCCAAGCTTGATTTTTGATACTATGTAACCTTTGTTGATGATTACTCATACATGATGTGAGTTTATTTAAAAAAAAAAAAAACATTTTGAAGTTTTTTAATTTTTTTGTGAACACTTCAATGAGATTTGTACTCAATTCTCTAGTTCCATTAACTTCTTGCATAGTGATAGTAGATAATATTTATTCTCTCAGTTCACATCCTTTCTTCAACTTCACGGGATAACTCATTATATTTCTTGCTTTAATACACCTCAACAAGACATCTATTAAAAGTTGCTTGGACTTTTTTATTACAACACAAAGTCCATAAGCCCTTCTATTTCATACACAATCTCATTCTCTTCAAAAATATTTGAGTGTATGTTTTTTTCATGATACCGATATTTTCCTCGGACATGCAAGGCATAAAAAAGGGCATTGATATTTTTCACCCGAACTGAGGCGATATGTTGTCTCAACCTTTCATGAGTCTCAATGCTTCCATAGATGTGATGACTAGAAGATTTTCTTATTCCACAATTAAATTCCAATTGTCTTGATTTCATTTCAGAATTCTCTCCACCCTTACCTAATGTGAGAATGAATCATTTGATCCTCTTTAAAGGATTTGAAGAAAGATCCAAAGGTATTCTATACCAAAATGATGTAATAGATTAGGTTACATTTTAAAATCCAACTAGATTGTGTTATAACAATCAATTAGCTTTGCATGGCAAGGACAATTCAATTTTTCTTCATGAATGGATCAAACATATTAAAGTGGATTGTCATTTTATTCGAAATATTATGCTTCAAAAGACTATATAGTTTGAGCATGTTCTTATTGGATATCAACTAGGAGATATACTAGCCAATTCCTTACTAGAAAACACATTGATTTTATTTATAACAAGCTAAACATAATAGATATTTATGCTTCACCTTGCTCTTTATCTTTGTTCTTTTTTATTCTTTTTGTTAACTAATGAGCTAGGTCCTTTTGGATGCATTGCAGCCTATTATCGATATATCATGACCCTAAAATAGGTTAAAATCTTTTAAAGATCCTCATAGTTACATCTCAATAAAAAATATATATTGTGCAATCTTGTAAAGATCCTCGTAGCTACATCTACATGGACAATTAAGCCCCTTAGAGTTCAATTTCTATATCTTGCTATTATACATGAAACTTAAGCCCCCAACTACAAAATATTTACAAATTTTTTATAATCAAATCATTATAAAATTTGGTAACTTACTAAATATATTCTTGAGACAACCTATATAACATAACCTAAACTCTTGAATCAATGTAATTTATTACAGTTCACTATAAATTACATAAAACATACAATCACAGGAGTGGTTGAAAAGAACCACATATACCTAGAATATGGCTACTTGTACGCTCATCACAACTACTATTATAATGTAATTTATTATGTTTCATGATAAATTACATAAAACATACAATCACAGGAGTGGGGTAAAAGAACCAAAGACACCTAAAATATGGCTACTCGTACTCTCATCGCAACTACTATCCAGGGCCCAAATTCAAACCAATTATAAAATAATAAATGAGGCCTACAAAACATTACAAAGGCCAAGAAATATTTTTAGAACACCACCTTCCAAGCCTCAACCCACTCTCCTAGCACTTATGTTTTCCTTGTCAAGTTCATGTCTCAGCACATGCACAACATAAAACTAAATTTAATACTCTAATAACTTGTTTGATACATGAAATTCAAATTTAATGGAATGAAATAACCATGAGATTAAGGAGTTTTTTGGTTGCTTGTTTTATAAATAAAATCAATAAAAACATTGGACCGACAAATCTTGTCTGGTACACATGTTTTCTAAATAAGAAAAAACATTGGACCGACAAATTTTACCTTATTTGAGGTAAATTGATTCTGAATGTAATTAATTTCATTTCATTCATGTGTACCAAAACATGCACAAAGGATATGTTTCCAATGTTTCTTGTTATCAAGCCTTAAAAAAATTTTAAACAAAACTAAGGAAAGAAGCCAGAATTCTTTTTCATTCTTATAAAGACTTAATTCAAACTAACCTTGTCAAGCCATATATCAGCCAAATGGAGAAGTATATTATCTTCAGTTGGGAGACCCGCATTTTGAAGGAGCAGCAAAAATGATGCTTCAGATGTTAATTGAGCCAGGAAATTCGTATTCATTACCAAAATCCTAGCTAAGACAGCTCCACAAGATGCTTTTACAGCTGCCTTGGAAGGATCAAGGTCATCTCCACCACTCAAACAAATGAGAACTAATTTCTAGTAATATCAAACCCAAAATAAATAAATAAGTAATAATAATATATTGATATACTTGCAACTAAAGGTAGAAAATAATAAGCAATGATGCAACTATAGAGGAACTAGATACCTGTAGGGTATTGCTGATCATTGGGGGCACCTCCATAGGAAAACACTGCAAGTGGAAAATAAAGCAACTATAATGATCGGTAAAAAGTAAAAAGTAAAAAATTAAGATCCCTGCTTTGAATTCGTGATTCAAAGTAGGTCGTAATTAAAAGCAGAGTCAGATGAAGCATAGGCAAAACTTCATACAGGGAAGATAATGTAAATGAGAATTTTGCTACTTGAACCCCAAAACTCAAGGGTAGGCAATTATTTAAGCAAATTCTCATTAACTTGTGGTTGCAAATTATGAGAACAGGGTACCTGTATCAGAAGTTCAATGACAGGAAAGGTTGAAAGAAGTCCTCTGTCATTAACGTTTCCAACAACCAGATCCAAAAGTTTAGAAACACTAGAGGCATGCATACTCAAAAATTCGTTTCCGCTAAGAATTATGTAATCCTCAGTTATGTTGACAACAACCTGCGAATCAAGATCATTTAAGTACAGTACAAAAATATTGGCCATATTGCTGAAAATAGAGAAAGGAAATAAAAACAGATAAAGAAAATGAAAATAAAATGCATGAAAATTCAGAAACAAATTAGAATCTTTATCTCAAAAATGAAAAAACCTAAATAAATATCAATAAAAGATTTTTTATTGTTTTTATGAGAATTAATGTACACTCAATAAGGATCCTTAAGACAGACCACAATTATTCATTGCGTGTATGGAGGGCATTCATAGATTAGGAGGTCTTCACATTTTTTAACAAACGTACAAGTATTTCTACTAATCCTTATTGCTTAATTTCATTTGTACAGTTTATCATTTATTTTTTAATATGTTAAAAGAAGAAATATGTATCTACGGTGTTTTTTGGACAAAATACTTGGACATTTTGTTACTTAGTGATATGGGCCATTTTGAACCCTATCTCAAAGCTATTTGGGAGTGCTTTTGAGCTTATATGTGTGTTTTCAACCATATTGGATATAAATTGCTATTTTTATATTATTACGGCCTCTTACAGTCTTTTTTGAATTTTTGTACTATTTCAGAGCCTAAGATTATTTATAAAGATTCTAAAAACCTGCAGTGTAGTGGACAAGGCTGGACAAATTCTGCACCAAGGAAGATCAGCTCAACACATCATGCTCAACAAACATCTTTAAAGATGCGCTGAGCAGCCTCAAGTAGTTATTGAAGAAACCAGAACTTCAGCTCGACTCTCCATGGCATAGCGCCCTTGAGCAATAAAGAGAAGATTGAAACATCGAGCATGATGCATCGAGCAATCGTCCAAAGTCGGCCAAAGCGCCAGTTTTTGATGCCCTTTTGCCCTGTTTTTGTTTATTTGGTGTATTTTAAAGGGTTAAATGGGTACTTTGGCATGGAAAAGATGAAAAGAGAGGAGGCTGCCACTACATTAAGGCAGTCAAGGGTTTTCTAAGGAGGTCAGCACCTACACTTCCACACCATCCACCACCACATTTTGGAGTAGAGAAAGGAGATGAAGCTCACTAGGTTTCGTCTGAGAGTTGGAGTGAAGGAGCAAGGAGAAGAAGACACTAGAGAGGAGGATACAAATTGAAGCTTGAAAACCTAGGGTTTGTATTTGATTTAGTTTAGTTTTCTCTCTTTTTGTAACCCTAATCCCTAATTTTTGCTCTTGTATTGTTTTGTACGGATTTCATATATATAAATTGGAGCCTTTTGTTTATTGTTGATGAATATTTGTTTATTATTGAATTTGAATGAATACATGTTCAATTGAGTGTGGATGTTTGTATTCTTGGATTAGGGTTAATCTCCTCATTTTTTTTTAGATCCTGGAGGTTTTTCATCAACGGCTTGATCTATGACCTTGCCCTCACTTTTATTATATGGCCGCATGTAGTCCCCCTAGCTTGGCTTTAATAAACTTGGTAACAGACCTGCAAACCACCCAAGGGGTTTCTATGGCCTGATAAGCCTGAGAATATGATACGGTTCTCGAGCGAATCCATTCCTAGGTCATAGTACTATAAGCCGTTCACCTGACTCCCTAGAGTTGGTAGCCCTCAGCTCACCTCCACCCCTTAGTTAGAGTTGCTTCAACTCACGAGAAATATCTTCATGGGTGGGCTTCCCATATGTCACTCATCCAAAAATTGCTCTGATATAATCCTCACTTGACCGGAGACTACTTTCAAACCCACCCACTACCAGAGCAACTCCATGAGGTAATCTCCTTGTTATTTATCGTTAGGTTAATTGCAAAGAACCAAGAAGTAAGATAATTACTGAGAATCATTACATAATCTAACTAGAGTTAGCTTAAGTTGTGAAAGCTTGAGTCACCTCGTAAAGCAAATTAGGGTTAGTGAGGAGATAATATGATGATTAACATCTCCAAAGCTTAAAAGGTCACTCATCCCCCAAGCTACGGTGTACACACGACCGTATCACTCGAAAAAGGATAATCGATGCATTAAGAGTTGAGTTTTTTATCACAATAAGACAGTATAATTCATATAATCACATTCTTTCTCTAATCAAATATAATTTATTTTTAAAATTCAAACTCTAACTCCGATAAAGATCCAAATCATAAAACCAAAACAAAAAATGAAAACACAAAACAAACACCCCCCGAAAATCGTGCCATGAGATTTTTAACTACGAAGATAACAGAATACCCAAAAAAAAACAGAACATAAATGAAGCATTGAACTACGAAGATATGCCAGCATAAATTAAATAATTTAACCTGCAGGTGATCAAAACTTTTTTCCATTATTTCCACCAGAGATGGAAAGAGCCCCATTAGTTGAGGGACCATTGATGGAGCATGAGAAAGTGTCGCTTCCCATAGCTGCAAGCCAATAAAACAGCCAAAAATATAAAATATGCTGGTATAAAAGAAATAAAAATGAATATAATCAACTTACCAACATGCTGTCTTCCAAAAGATTAAGTTCGTCTGGGTTATTTATATCAACTCCCCATCGCAGAATGGGCAATAGCATATTGTAGCAAATGGGCGACTCATAACCAAGTGCAACCACGAAGTTCTTTAGTGCAATAAGAAGTTGAATCTGTAGAAGACTTTCGCCAGAAGATTCCTCCCAGACCTTGTGAATAATTTAGAAGGAACAAAAAAGAAAAAAGGCATAATTATTCTGCAGTAGTGTACTTTAGGAAGAAAATAAATTTAATTAAAAATCAACCAGACTGGACAGTAAACATAATTATTCTGCAATGCAAGGTCCAGCTACATCTTAAGAGGAAAAAATATTAGCAAACAATCAAGCAAAATGGACAAAGTTAGAATTTATCATCCAAAGTTTCTATATAACATGCTTTTGCTCACTTGGATAGCGAAGGAATGATCTGCAATAAGAAGCTGAATGCACAAAGGTATCCTTACTCCCTTTGGCTAAAGAAGGAATAATCTTTATATAAATTTTATATATATAAATAATGAAGCCTCCCTTTCAAATTCTGGAGTGAATTAGAGTTCACTGCCTGAATTTCCTTTTTCTATTAGTTTGCTATTTCTACAAGTTTCTTAATTTCATTCGTTTTCTTCTTATAATATTTTCTATTTTCAGATTAGTTTCTTAATCGGTAAAGTATTCCTAGCTTCAGTAATTCCTTATGTCTTATTCATCATCTACAAATAGATCTTATATATATAATTGGAATTAGAGTTGGGTATACGAATAAATTTTGAGGTTGAAATATAGATTTCAGCTTATTTCTCCTCTTCACCGCCAACTCTCCTATTCTTCCTCTTACTATTATTTTTTCTCACATTTTTCTCAAAGGAATTTCAGTCCTAGTGTGGTACACTGTCAAGGCAGCACCAGTTGAGAATTGACTTCAAATTAATTAACCAATTTTGGGTTTGGAAAACTATTACTATTTATGTTGGTGCAAAGCCTTAGCTAAGGTTAATTAAATTTGAGGGTGCCATACAATGTGTGCTATCCTCAATTTATAGTGCATTTTGGAATTCTCCCATGCCTTAACATTAAATTGTTTGTGGCCTCCTTGTTTTGTGTTTGTTTGATTCATCCTATCATAACAGCACCGCCCTTCAAAGCGAGGCTCATTGTTTTCGTGAACAACATTGCAACAGTACGTCCACGGCTGGCAAATCCTCAAATATTTTGGTTCAAAAGAGTATCTTCACAGGGACTACTATTTGCTAGAAGGTTATGCACTTCAATAAAAACCACACCAGTAGCAAATAACATGCACTTTAGAGAATATATGCCCGGCAGAGTCCTTTAAGTAGCATACTCTTTTTCCATTAAAGCATCACCATGTATGTCCAACGATCAATTTATCATACAATTTACAGTGTCATGCTTTTATGTATATATTTATATTTAAGCCTTCTAAGCATTAAAGGATAGAAATATTTGTCTTAACTTCCCTTTCCAAAAAACATTTATAATCAAACATTTTATTATAAAAGACAAATCCGGTGCACAAAACTCTCAACGAGTGGCGGAGTCCGAAAAAGATTCAAGTCGCACTGGCTAAACACAGCCTTCTCCAACAAATAATCTCCAGTACCAAGACGGTAAATCTACCATTATGCCAAAATTCGCCCTTAATCAAACATTTTGGCAAGTCACAAAATTTATTATGATTGATTTCACCATTAGTCACACAACTTCAAAACATATAATGCCCTTAAAAAGCGTACCTTCTGGAAAAATTGCACAAGTTTGTTAGCAAATGGTGTGATATTACTAAAGCGTCCAATAAGAACAGAGATTGAATTCATAACCTGAACCTGAAAAAGAAAAAAAAATTAAAAACTAGTTGAAACTCATCAAAGAACATACATCTGCACGCAAGTGGAAAACGAAAAGAAAGACAGTCGATGACCAGGTCCAATGTAACAACTAGAATTTAAAAATCAGAAATTAATAACGTTTATTAAACAAAATATGTGTTTAAAAGGAAATCATAACTTAGCATAAAACAAATGTTGAAAGGAATGGCCACGACTGCATTCTAAAGTTACATCTAACAATTTGGAACATATTTATCCTACTTTCCAATACAACTACACAATTTCAAATGCAGAAAGATGGGTGACAGCTGAGAACATAAATGATTTTCAAACAAACTGAATGAAAGTTACGAAACCATAGCTTATAATGTACATTTATTTAATAATTTATTGTACAGAAATAAAACTCATTTTCGTTTCTTGAGTGACAGGACAAGTAGGCAAGAGCTTCAGCTCAGTAAGAGGAATCAGCCATGAGAATATCCATTTACACAAAAAAAAAATGAAATTTCTTTTTAGATATATCGAGATGGCCAAACTATATATTGTGAGTCCAGAGAAAGAAAACAGCAACCAATGCATACAATACTAGAAAAGTGATATAATTCACATTAAGTGTCATAAGGATGCCTAAACAAGAAATGTGCCTGATATATCATTGACATATTAGAGTCAGTTGAAATAATAAATATCCTTTTAATCAATGCTAAGTAATTTCATTTCTATCTGATATTAAAACATGAATGCATTTCATCCATAATTGTTAATGACACTAACAAAGATACATGCAGAAAGCACGAGGCAGGGGTTTAATTCAACAGTTTCATTGTCATCCCTTTCACTCCTATGAAAATTGTTAGTACTATTAAGAGCATTATACTACATTGAATTTGGAGATTGCAGCATGTATCATAGCTCGGCTTCTTCAAACAGACAAAAGAGAACCCTGTAGGAACACGATAGACTGATCACTACAGGCCAATTTGTCTTGATCTTTCCTACTTCCCAATTAATTTGAGCAGCAGAGCATGAACACCGAAAAATGCAACATTATGTGCGCCCACATTTTGATTAGATTTGACATAAACAAATGGAAATCAATTATACGAACAGAATATTGTAAATAGAGGAAAATGAGGGAGGAGAGAGTTTTCCTACACAGACAAATTTCCTCTGTTATCATAAATCAACAACCATTAAAAAAACAGAAAAGCAGGAAAATAACAAGAACTGAGATTTTACAAAACTTATGTGATGGGAAGAAAGTTAAAGAGGATGCAGTAATCAAACCTTTGAATCAAATTCTTGGACATCCTCAAACAACTTAAAGCATAAATCCCAACAAATTGGGAGCAGATCACCAAACTCTCTCTCAGAAAAATTTGCATCGTCTATGTGTAAAAACATTGACCGGCATGCAGCCAGCTGAAACAATGGAGCCACTTGGGGAGTCATATTATGCAGTGATAGGCAGAGACTGATTTATGGAAAATGATAAATTACCAAGTCTTAACAAGCTAGGGATTGAAATTTGAAAATATAAGTAGATAAAATAATAGAAACAAGAGAAAGTACTGATGAAAATAGGGATTGAGAATTTATAATAGAAATAAATAGATTAGGGATAACAACACCAAAAGAATATCTACCTAGGTGATCCAACCGCCGGGGGATCACTACCCCTAGGGTGTCCCAACAACACTGTAGAAAGTTACTAGTGACAACAAATATCCCCACAAATCTACAAATTCAATACTCTTTTCATAGAATCAATCAAGCCAAAGGGCGTGGGCGTTTTCAATAACTAATAAATACAATACAAATAAAGCAAAGTAGCTAAAATAGTATCATGAAATCACCGCTTCATAAATAATAGGATAAAGAAGGTAAAAAAATAGAAATGGTATGACTGTGATCCCTATCAGTATCTGTAGACAATAACTAAGGCCAAATATGTAAATATTGCTGAAAGGAAAATACTGGAAGCATGCACAATACCCTAACAGCGAGGTCTTTATCCTGGAGGAGTCTGATTAGGGCACAGTAAACAGATCTTTTTGTGTCATCTTTTATCTGTCAAAAGCAGAAACACCAGAAACCAAATTATTGACAACTGACGGTTTACCTCCCAATGAACAAGCCATGAGCTATGTATGAAATGTAGCAACACAAACTATGCGCCACAAACAGTTCAAGGGATAATATTTTCATGACAAAATGTAGTAGAAATTCTAAAACTGGCAAATTGGTTGCTTACAAAAATTGCACAAACTGAAAGCCCAATCAGGCTCTAGAGTTTCCGATTGCCTTCAAATAACTATGAAGTTACTATTTGACCAACTCAAAGCCATATAAAACCACTCCTCAGTGCTTAAAAATAAAATATAAATTTCTATTGAAAATGTGGCAAAATAACTAAAACGGACTTCGTTTTTTTACCTAGCTTGATCCATCAATTATATGAAAAATATATACATATTAATTTATAATAAGTATCATCACAAAGAAATAATTAAGACCTAATTTTGTTTGCCTCAGTAATTGTTTTAGACAATTCATAACTACATTTGACCAGTCGATTGGTTGCCAACTCCTGATGATTAAAAAAATCAAAACGAGCATGTGGCAAAATAACTAAAACGAAATTCATTATTATGTTAGGTATTGCTGGCTTCCTGAAGCTCAATTCTATCAAAGCATACATACAAGATATGTATTGACTTATAAAAAGTATCATCACAAGGAAATGGCCATGGCCTAATTTGTTCATCACAGCATTTTTAAGCAATTCATTACTACACAAAAGAACTGAAGACTTATTTGAAAACATAATCCCATCAGCAAGGGGAAAACACAGAACGGTACATTTGAGGTCAATTGCATTACCTCGGAAACCCATTGCCCAAGTATAAGTGCAACTTTCCGATGAATGATACGCATATTTGGCTGATCATTTGTAAGCTCAACAGATAATGCACCACTAAACCTACAAGCAACAGAGTCTACAAGACTAAAAACACATGAAGCATATGATACTTGTTGCTATAATTAGAAGCAATTAGTGAAATTAGAGCAATTAGTGGGATTAGCGTGATTGGAGTGAGTAGTGGGATATTATTATCCTAAAATAGTTTCATATATACCTAATCATATATATTGTATATTGTATAAAATGAAATAAGAATATTGTTTTTCTTATAGTTTTAACATGGTATCAAAACCAGTTCATTCAAAAGTTGACGTTTTCGTCCAAGTCGTCAAACCTCTGTTCTCAACGTCGTTCTGAAACGACATTGCTGATAAAGGCCATCAACAACATCTTCAATGACGTCCCTGGTTCAAAGCAAACATGCCTGCTCAAAGCCGACATCCCTGTTCGAAGACAATGCCGACTGTGACGCAGACCTCGACGACTTTGCCAAAACAAGTCGTCTTCGATTTCCTTGATGGTGATGACGACAACGACTCTGTCCGACGATACCATCGTCGCCTTCATCTTTGCGTCACCATCATCCCTGTTCGAAGACAACGCATGAACGATCGAAGAAGACGATGTGTTGGCAACGCTGCTAGCGACGACGACCCTGGCGACCCTACTGGCGACGATGACTCTGGCAACGCTGCTAGCGACAACACTCCTGTCGACACTACTGGCGACAGCAAGAGAGAAGATCGAAGATTCTAGTTTGTGACAGAGATGTCGACGAAAATTCTAGACTGCGACAGATATGTCGACGAAGATGCAAACGAGAAACGTCACCGCTTTCTACTATCCCTTCAAACTTTTAAAAAAAAAACATCGCCCAGGCAACGCCGGGGCGACGATGACGCGTAGGCACTCGCCCATACGGCTAGGCGAGCGCCTTTCTCTCTTCAAGCTAGGCGCCATGGTGCCTAGCATCCTCTCTAGCGCCTATGCGCCTAGGCGGTGCCTAGTCATACGCCTTAAAAACTATAATCTTTGTTGGAAGAAATTTAATCTCATGGAAGAATAAGAAACAAAATATTGTATCACGATCCAGTGCAAAGTCAGAACATAGGGCCATTGAGCAGTCTACGTATGAGATAATGTGAATCTTTCATCTCTTAAATAAAATTAGTTTTAAAACTTCAGTATTAACTAAATTGTGGTGTGATAATCAGGTTGTACTTCATATTGCCTCAAATCTTGTATTTTGTGAGAGAACAAAGCATATTAAAAATGATTGTCATTTTATCTGCGAGGAGATTCAACTTTGAGTTAATTTCCACAGGATATGTGAAGACTGGAGAACAATTAGGCGATATATTCACCACAGCTCTAAACGGGGTTCGAATTGCTTATTTTTGTAACAAGTCGGACTCAATTAACATCTATGCTCCAACTTAAGGGGGAATATTACTGTAATTAGAAGCAATTAGTGAATTAAAGCAATTAGTAGGATTAGCATTATTGGAGTAATTAGTGGGATTGGAATGATTAATGGATATTATTATCCTAAAATAATTTCATCTCTTTGTATATATACCTAATCATATATATAGTATATTGTATCAAGTGGAATAAGAATATTATTTTTCTTATAGTGTTCTCAATAATAAAAGACAGACAAAGAAATATTTAATTGCACAGTTTGTTGCACTAACCATCTATCACAGTAATCTAACTTAAATTAGGTTCCATTTACTCAAGCTTAACCAACCATATTATAAGATGTATTTGGGTGGTATCACCCAATACAATCATAATCATCTGACGTGTTGTGCATGACCCTTTTCCTTACCTTTCTGATTGACATGAGGCAAAAAACTTGAGAAAATATAATGTTTTTTTTGCTTGTGGGGTACACACAGAGAAGAGTCGTAATACCTATTTGGTTGTGTTCTCAATGGCAGTTTCAGTGTTTAAAAAAAAACAAAAAATTCCAAAAACCATTTGGTTGCAATTTGTTTGATAAAAATTCTTCATATAATTATCTTTTCCATAGTAATGTGCAATAAATGTACCAATAATCACCAATCCAGATGTAAAAGACATGATTTCTTATAAGCATGGAAAAGTTGTTAATGACAATTTACAAAACTACAACCGTAAACAAGTAGGCCATACCAATCTTTGAAGTTGAGGTAGTTTGAGAGCTCATAATGAACATATACTGCAGCACCATAAGCAGCCTCCTTAAGTAGCAAACCTGGAGTAATTTCAATTATTGAAGTTGGGCAACCATTCATTGCTTCTTGGAGAATAGAAACCACAAGAGGGCCTAGCATCTAACAATAACAATCACCGCATTACTACACACCTTAAACTAAAATCACGACGAAAGCATAAGTATCAACAACATTAAGTAAAAACAATTGAACAAAAATCTTTATGTAGCAATCAAAAGACCTACTTCGCTATGGTTTTCAAAGAAGACTATGTATAGAGCTTCAGCACACGGCCTTAGTTTTTCTGTCCACTGAACCATATCTTGCTCATGATGAAAAAGCTCAGGGTTCTGGTGCCATCCCTCTAAATCACTCACTGTTAACATAAAATACCTGTTTGACGAGCATGATTGCTGTTAGAAAAATACATTTGAAAACATAAATAGTAAGCATGTCGTTGAAGCCCCTCCCACAGAAAATAACTGTGCCTAGCACATTGAAAATAACTGAAGTTTGAATCCAAATTAGAAGACAGTTATTGACTTAGAAAACTGCCTTTCAACAACATGAATGCCAATTAAATACTTGACACTTCCCGTCTTGGATAGGTTACATAAAAATATATTAATGAACATAAATCTACGCCAATATTGCTCCACAGACTACTTGAGATCTCCACATATTTCCTTATTATACTTCAGAGCTTGTGTAATGAGGGGGGAGGATGGAACCACATTGTCATTTTTTGGTGTAGCATTCAAAAAAATAAGTAACAAGACTAGAAATGTCAAGAGGAGCAAAATCTGAAGTAAAGAAACTTCATCATCACTGATTCAAGTCATTGTACATCTTCCAACAAAATCACAGAAATACCTTGAAAAGATTTTATAGTTGGTTATTTTCAAAAAGATTATGCTGCTTTAACAATATCAAGGTTCAAAAATACGGAAGGCGGTACGGTACGAATTTAATACTGTACGGCGAGGCAGGCGCCTCAGTACGGTTGAGGCGGGCGCCTCAACCGTCAATAATAATTTTTATTAAAAATATACAAAATATATAAAATAAAATTAAAACTTAATTTTAAACTAATAAATCATATATTAAATGAAGTATGTAGTCATTTATCAAACTCAAAAATCTAATAACTTAAACAAATAGTCAAATGTTCTTTCTTAGTCGGCAGTCATTTCCATATTTTCATATTTTTTTTATTATTTGCCATTATATAATTATCTACAAGAACAATATAATTAAAATTTAAAATAAAACAAATTAAATTAAAATAATTATATACATAATAGTACAACGCATGTTGCTTTGTAATTAAATCATAAGGCAATATATCTAATTGCTTTTCAACGCTGGAGTCCAGTGGTTGGATGACGACACACTCTAGACGACGACGACGATGAATGCTGGAACAACAACAACGATGAATGTTGGAACAACGGCAACGATGGCGACGATGACGGCAGCGGTGACGATCATCAACGATCACGTTGACGATGACAGACATCTCTTCGAGGCAACGGTGATGTGATGCTGAGCTGCAACAATGACGATGCTGAGATACAATGACGATGCTGTGATGAGATAAGGGTAGGTTAGCGACTTACCCTTTTCTTTTTTTTAAATTGACTTTAAAACGCGTCACCGCGAGTGGTTTGCGAAGCAAACGCCTCACCACATTGTACGGGCGAGGCGGCGAAACGGCCTGCCTCGGACCGCCTCATCTGTCTGAGGCGGACAGCAGCTGATGCGAGTTCCGGGGCGGCTCCTCCACGCGGTCTAAGAGCAAGGCCGGTGAGGCGACACCTCAAGGTGCCACCTCAGCCCGTATTTTCAAACCATGAACAATATAATATCACCAAACAGGGTTTAGAAAAATGAAACACAGCCATCTGAGGGAAAAGAACAGACTTACACCTCATTATTGCAATCATATGTCCATGTGCTGCCTCGGATACCCATAGCGTAGATATTATACAAAAAGTTATTAGGTTGCCAAGTTTAGCAAATAAATCCACTGATATTAATAACAAATTATCTGCAATGATGTATCAATGCTTGCAACCACTCTACTATCCACAAACAACAATGTGTCACATGCTTTATATCTGCGTTTTAGTGAACTTAAAATGTGTTTTTTTTTTTTGGATATCAATATTATTTAAGCAGTTATTTTTTGCCACAATCACCTGCATCAAGTAACCGTAGAAATTTGTTCAAAATTCAGATCTAATAAATTATCAAACAAGCTTTTAAGACTGGATCCTGAAAAATCTAAAATTACAAAACCCAACTACTCAAGGAGCATTTCTCAATTTCCCAATAATAAGTCAAAATGTTAATTGTTCAAGTGAGCATGACCAACAGATGCATTAATGATAAGCCAACCAGCTCTTTGGTGACCACTCACCACCTGCATTGCTCCAGGTGGAATCCGAAATGGCAAAAACGTTGACTGGATAGCTGATTCATCGTCAAAAACACCAATAACATAATCACAGTAAACCACAGATATGATAAGAGCAGACCCTTATACGCAAGAGACACAAGAAAGAAAAGGAGATGATGTGCTGCTTTCAAAAAGAAAATAGTTTTTATACCTGACATTATGTCAATGTAAACATAGTGCATGCTATGATGTAGTTAACGCAACTTCCTAAATTTAAGATTTAAGAACAAAATATAAACCTAAAGAATAAGTTCGAAATTCATCATTACCTTCTTATCAATATGTTGCACAAATGCAGTACCCGTTCATTTGACAAAATAGATGCTAGGATGCCAACAATAACATTGGAAAAGCTTTTCTTTATCTGCTCAAGTGTAACCCCATTTTCATCCTTTACACGGCCTGTCAAGTTTGGCTTATATTCCTTGCATTCTAGTATAGACTTCACCATTACCATGCATTGAATCAGTAGTTGCTCAAATGGTACTGTATCTAAATCAGGGTCTATGATCTTTAAACAGAAGTCCATCACATGCGGAAGAACACACTTATCACCAAACGAATATGGATGCCTGCCCAAAACTGCAACTAAAATTTTCATCAATTTAGTGCATGCCCTCTTTGTAAAGTCCCATAGTTTTGGATGCTGATGCTGGAAAGACAAATCTGCGATGTTAAATCAAGAGTTGAGATGTGTTTTCCAGAATTTTTATGGACCAAAAATAACCCTTAAAATTGGGACAAGCATAGCAAAAGAAAATTATTAATGAAATCAACAATAAAGTTATGCTCTGAATGGTCAGATTTACTATGTTTTAGATGCAGTTTCTTTTAGCTTTACCAAAGTTCCAGCAACTTGACAAGTCAAGGAAAAATTGCTATCTTAGAGTGTCATGGGTTATTTTATTATTTATTATAATGTATGGTAATGTCCACCACCTTACTTTTTTTTTATAACGGGTATCCTCCACCTAAAGGGGACTAATCCTATGAAGGACATTAAATCCACCCAGGCCCACACCCAGGGTAAATACGTGGGCATTGGTGCATTTCACAAAAATCCTCATGAAATCCATGCCTCTTGAAAGCTTTGACCCTGAGACCTCATTAGACCACATGTGGTTAATAGCCAGTAGGCTATTGAACCCACAGTAATATCCATCACATTACTGTATACCTCTACTACTATTATAACTAACAGTGCGTTCTAACCTAGAGATTTCGGAAATTCATGCGTTCTTTTATCTTCTCCTTCATTAAACATGGAATCAAACCCAACCCTAGTTGTTGCCCCAACGTAAACCTTCTAAACCCTAGCGCCTTCTCTCTCTCTCTCTCTCTCTCTCTCTCTCCCCCTGTTTGAGCCATAACCCTCCAGATCTTATCTAGAATAAATCCTAACCCATGCTTAATTTGGTAGAAGTGATCTACTCTGATAAAAAACCTACGGAATGGTGGATCACTTTTTCAACCTATTTTTCTGATTAATCTGGTGCGATCAGATTAAGTTTGCAGCATTATATCAAGTAGTTCAGAGACTCAGAAGATGCTTCCACTGATTCTGGTGAGAGTGGGTCAGCCATGAATAGTTCTAGTGCGACTTGATCTAATGTGACACCATCAACCTCTGACCGTTAAACCACTTCATCAAAACTTGTGGAACGTGAAACAATCTACATAAACTCTTTATAAGAAGAATGTTCTCAAGAATTTGCAAGGCCAACGGTTATTTCATCACTTTACTCATCTTCTTCCGAATGAGAATGACCCAATTTAAAATAAATAGTACACTGCTGATTGTCGTATTTATAGTCAACCATTGAACGCTTTGGATATTTCTGTTCAGGCAGTTGTTAGCAATATAGATACTAAAGGAGTTATATGATACTTTAACAGATAGTTAAAGCCAGGTCCTGTAGGCCGGTCTCTGCTAGTTGGATTTTAAATCCCTGGCTAATGAGTATGATCGATAACAATTTGTCCCATTTGACTCTAGTTGGACTACTTTTCAAGAATAACTAAATCAATTTCTGGTAAACTGTTGTGTAGCAGGCTCACTTTATTTGTAACAACTAGACATTATCAATATCCAAGCACAGCTTGAAAGAGGGTGTTATGAGTTGGTTTATTATCATCATGTGTCGTAATGTCTACAACATTACTGCATACCTCTACTACTATAAATAGCAATGTGTTCTAACCTAGAAGATTAGATAATTCATGAATTCTCCTCTTCTTTTTTCTTTGAACACTCAGTTCCAAGAATTATCACACTGCAGCCACTTTACTAATCTCATCTCAAGAAAAACAAAATCAGGCTCAAATTATTTATTGCATGATTGGAACTATTAAGTGGGATATAGAGACTCATTGCACCTTGGCCCCACATTTTTCTTCAATGAAAATTTGTGGGGCCCAACAAGAGTCCAAGAACCCTGCAATCTATTCAATAAAAAATCTTGCAAGAACATAAATGTAGGGCTATGCAAACAAGCAATCAAAAGTAGCACGGGTCATATGTAAACAAACACAAAGGATTGGGAGAATTTCCTGTGGCCTAGGGATGGTGTGAATCAGAAACCTAAATAAATTAAAAAATTATTTGAGCCAAAATAAATAACCAAAAAATATATATACTTGAGCTGAGGAAAGTGCAAGGCAACCTAGACTGAACCTGATGACTGTGTATGTTTGAATGCCTGTGTCGGCAGATAGATACAAGAAAGTTATTGCCTCTTGTAACATGTGTTTGATTGGCACTAAAAACAATTAATGAAAAAAAAATTGCGATATAAAAAGAACTCACAGTATGGAAGAAAAGAACTAATTGCATTCAAGAACACTGGAGTGACTTCTTTTACAGGTCGGATTTCCTAAATAAAAGGAAATGATTAATTTATTGAAATAAAATGTAAATTGGGGAGAGAGAGAGAGAGAGAGAGAGAGAGAGAGCAAAGTCTAAATTAGTTCATGGATGCAAAATTACCTGTATAGATTTTGCATCACTTGGAAAACCACATATAATTAGTTGCCGTAATATTTTTGAACATAACAACCATCTTTCACATATTAGATGTAAATCATCCTGGCGTTGTTCTGAAGCACACTGAGCAATTGCAGAGAAACCGCTTAGTATGTTCTGCACATCATTCTGCCAAAACTGCCAAATATAGTCAAAGAAGTGGGATGATATCTGCCAAAAGAAAGCACAAATTATGGTTACATTATAATTTCAGATCTCTAATGTATCTAAGTTGCCATGTATCTAAGTTGCCATGTAATTACATCTGCCAATCTCAACAACGCTTTGACAATTGACATACTTCACACAAATATTGACATAAATTTATACTTAAACAGCTTGAGCTCATTAATGATGCAACTAATTACCACTGCAGGTAGTTTATTATATATTCAGTTGAGCACAAAAATTAAGGCCATATGAAACAGTACAACAGCCATTGGAACTTTGAAACCCATAAAAAAAATTAATAATAATTAAAATGGTGGATAAATAATTACTATTAAAAACTAAAAAGTTGTACAGGACTGCACCTCTGCAAAATTTCTTTGGTCTGACACCAGACGTTTTGTTGATAATTCTTTCAAGGTTCGGAAGAGAATCATAAGAATCCTGTGAGAAGAAAGAATATCGGCCGACTGAAGCTGCTTTGCTAGAACTGTAACGAGATCTGGCCTGGTTGAGAAAGCCATGGATCAGTACATAATAACCTCAAGGAAAACAGGAATGAAAAATTAAAATGCCAGCCAATGCAAAAAATCAACAAAAGGCAAAAAAGTGACAGCATATAAAATTGATATATATTCAAGCTCTACATGGGAACAAGACAACAGACAACAGCAATAACAGACATCTTATTCAGAAAACAAACCTGGAGCTTCATATATATTCTTCTCTACATCCCAACAGATATTCCAACAAAACATTCAAATATATATAATTATTTTTATAGATAAATGTTTTATATAATTTTTTAATTTATAATGTATACATATGAATCCCATTTGTTAGCCTTCAAGTAATCATCTTAAGTATTCATAGAATAACTCATAAGGCAGCCAGCTCTAAAATACTAAACAAAAAATTGATAGTAACTTTTAAATTTTTTTAAAACTTAAGATCATCCTGCCCAAAATAGCAATGTTAAAACAATTAGTTAAATCATTAAGTTAAAAACAGGGTGCCACGCTGCATCCATAATTAATTCATCAAGCAGGCTTGCATGGTTGCGCCAGGGGAAGCAATTCATACTCCAAATCTAATTTTTCTTTTATTCTGATCCTTTTCTGCTATCTTCTTCCTTTTGTTCCTCCTTTTCTTCCTTTCAACCACTTATCTTCTTCTCTGCATTCACTCTGCAGAATCTTTTTTTTATTTGGTTTGCATCAGAACTGGCCCATGAGAATTACCCAGATGGGCATGCACATATCAATTCAAGATTTGCTTTGAAGTTGTGCAAATCCAGTATCACTAGTCTGAAGCCCACTGCAAAATCTATCAACAGCCGTTGAAAAACAGCACCATGCTTAGTCTGTCTGATAACTGTATACATTCCAATATGAGTAACAATACATTCTGAAGGACTTGTGTCATATGCAATGTCTATAACATAAATTACTTCAAAGTTTGCTGAAAGATTATGAAAATAAGCTAACATCATACTTAGGAAACAATAGTACATACATACTTCAATTATCTTACAGTTAATGCATATAAAAGGTGTACCATTCATTGGGATAATCGATACGAGCAATTTTTGAGATGAGCACAGCCAACACATGAGCTATCTGCACTGGACAAATTGAGACAGAAAATTAGCAGAGCTAACTTCTAAATGATAGGGAAAATTTTAATCACGGAACAAGAAATTGCAAGCTCCATTTAGGTTATAATATTTACTTGATTGAATCAATGATTCATGAAAATGCTAATATAAGGAAATACCAAACATCAACTTATAGTTCAGAAGCTTCTCAAGATTTATCACACGTATTTATCTCAAACAGAATAAAAATAATGCACATTAAAAATCATTTCAATAAGGTTGTATCAATGGACTGTGGGGCTGCCTCCAAATAATTAAGAGACATAATATTATATTAAAAATAATGTCCTTCTGCAAACCATCATCAAAGGGGGCACCCTCCACTAAATACAGTCAACTCTCTATATTACACTTGAAAAAACAAAAACTGAAGCCAAGTGAGTTACCCAAAAAATAAGTTCAAATACCACCTGATAATTTTCTTCTCTTAAATGGGACAAAAGCTTCTGTCTCAAATGTGATTTCTCATCGCTGCTGATTCCCCTGAACAGTCACAACATATCCTGGCTATGTAAACATGATAATTAACAAGATTTTTATCATCAACTAAAAGGGGACCAACAACAAGGAGATCTCATAGAATACAATCAAGCAATGCAACAAGAGGAAAATGAACGACCATTGGTGGACAAAGGGGTGAATGAAAAGTCATCTTTAAACTAAAAATTCACAAGAGCTTTGATGCTTGATATATTATAATAGCACAAACTAGCAGTATGTGCCCTGCTAAGAACGACCAAATCATGCTATAAAACTCCATTAATTGTTCAAGCCCATTTTGAAATTTGTAAACAGAAAATCCATTTCCATGAGCATTAAAAAGCTATCCATGCTACTATATAAATCTTGGGATTTCGCAGGCTGGGACCTCCCTCCGCAACTTCTAATGTTAAGTTAACTGAATTAAGCATAAGATGATGGATATAAACCAGTGAAATTAGCCTTTTCCTCGTAACCTTGTAATAGCAGCCATCAAATGCTGATCTTGTTCGTTCTAAAAAATCTAATACTACACTTGTCAAAATAATGCAATTTCATGAAGCAAAACGAAACTAACAGGAGTGAAATATAACATCATACTGTGAATTACGCCTGCTTCTCCAAAACCGGTTTATGCTGTTCTTGAAGTATACCGAAGCCATCAAACGAACATCCACTTGAGATGCCAAATCCTTCGCAGTTATAACTTCCTGCGCCACCAAAAACCTTTAGTACTTCATCGATATATATATATATATGCAAATACACATATGTAGAGATAGAGAGAGAGAGAGAGACCATCAAACAAGAGCAAAAACCAGGCCGGTTCACGGACTGAGAAAGCGCCTCCTCGGCTGGTTTGCGCAAGTTTTGATCGTCGCTGAGCGAGTTGGCGAGTAGCGAGTACATCGCAGGCAGGTCTGAAGCAGAAAGCGCCATAGCTGGCCCTAAACCTCCCCAGCTATATAGGCCAATCGAGTGGAGTTGCCTTCTCGGATCGGCGAGCTAGGGACAATACACAGATGCTCGGTCCAGAAGACGATGATTCGCGGCGACCAAGAACGGTTGATCGGAAATGGCGGTTGTCGTGGGAGATGAGACGGTGGTCCAGCTCGATCACAGGCCGTCGCTCAACCGTTCCGGCGAGAAATGGGAGCGGCGGAGAAGCCGAGCGTGTGGCTGGGCCTCTCCACCTGGAAGGTAGTAGAAGCAGAGGGATGAGAAGTGTACCCCCAGGAACCTGTAAATAAAAATCAAGCAGGAGCCACTTCATGTAAAGAATCTGTGCCTACGTTGGCTGATATATGGCCTCGCCGTGGTTCAATAATAATATGGTGTCCCTTTTGGATCGGCCCAACGACCCATGGGCCGCCGTTGGTTTCTTTCTGATCTCGGAATGATACGTGAGTTAATTTTAGATTATATGGCCCATATGCTATATTAATAGCTATAGTAATTTTTGATTTAAAATTTTCTTAAATGTATTAGTTATATATTAAATTATAGTGAAAGGATTATGTAAATATAGATTCTTTTAACTTTAGTTGAAGCTGTTATATTAGTCCTTCACTCCCAATTTTTCAAATATTCCTAACATACCACTCTCGCTTTTTTCTCTTGTTTCCATGATCTTATTGGTTGTCATTGTTGTCAATATTATGCAGAAGCGAATAGACGCTAGATTGAAAATCCATACCGGATTAGATAACTTCATATCCAGTCAGACTCGAAGATTCGTAGGTAAAGTCTTGGAGGTAGTAGCTTGTGAAATAACAGCGAAGTTACGAGGCACATATATCTACGAGGCTGTGGCTAATCAAAGATGCGAAACACACTGAAGACCGCATTTAAGTAAGTTATCACTCGGACGACATCTCGAGCACGCTAAGTGCTGGGAAACACGTGGACATCATCCGAGGCTGGCTTAACATGTTTCAACGTTGAAGATCAAAAGGTGAACACATGCTTAACCCTAGTAGAAGGGTGATGAGACCGTAACGTGCGTCACGTGCACGTGTCGTGTTGCGCAAGACATCTACTACTACTAGAACTCTTTTTATATTCACTTTCCTTTTTATTTACTTTCCTTTATTTAATTTGCATTAGTATTTCCTTTTTATTACTTTCCTTTATTTAATTAGGGTATTTTGGTATTTTACTTTAGTTTCCTAATTGTATTAGGTTTCCAATTCCTAGTTACTGGTTTGCCTATAAATAGGCCGTGCATTCAGATGTAATAAATCATTGAAGAGTGTTTTACCAATTATAAACTCTCATATTAGAGGTTTATTATTATTTCGGCTTTTCCAGTTTAATACTTGAATCGCTTGGGCTAGGGTTTGGGTAAATTCTGTTATCCATCTCTAGATTGTTGTTGGATCCTAATCAAGGTCCTCAACAATTTGGAGCTTTCATTGAGAGATTCTCATTAAGATTTCTCGATTTTATCTCGCATTCTTCATCAGCAATGACGGAAGAGGCGACAAAGACGAACAAACAACGGTTCGAAGCCCTGGAGCATTCTGTTATAGAACTTTCGACGGCAATGGCGGAGATGGCTCGTTCTCAAGATATAACCAACCAGAATATTAATCGTTTTCTCACTGCCAGCAAGGGCAAGGAACCAGTCGGAGGAAGGCGAACTCATGGAGACGATCGTCGATCACGACGATCTGCAAAGGAGGCTGATGATTCATCGGATGTTGCAAACATACCTTACCATGGCCGGTTTAGGCGTGGTGGGCGTGTGGAGCGAGGACCAATGGTCGTTGAGCGGTGGGTGCATGATGATCCAATCAGTGGAGAAAACATTGATGGCTATGAATCTGACGGAATGTCCAATAGGACAGACCATGGACGGCGACCAAACTTCGAACATCGAAGGGGACAGAGGCACGACGCTGATGATTCTGATGGCGATAGACGCCGTGACTGGGGGCCGAGGAAGCCAAAGATTGAGTTTCCGCACTTTAAGGGAGGCGATCCATATGAGTGGCTGGACAAAGCAACTCACTACTTTCGAGTTTTCGAGGTATCCAGAGACGACCGAGTTGCAGTGGCCTGCATGTATTTGGATGCGAAGGCCAACAGCTGGTGGCGTTGGATCAAGGCCCAGTATGAACAAGATGGACGACGGTTGGGATGGTCAGCATTCGAGCGAGAGTTCCTAATCCAATGGGGACCCTCTCCAGTTATCAATCACCATGGACAACTGGCCAAACTGAAGCAAGATGGCAAGGTTGTTGACTATGTAGAGGAGTTTCGACAACTCCAAATTCTTGTTCGTGGTTGGTCCGAAGAGTCTTTATTGGGTACCTTTATCGAAGGGCTAAAACCATGGATAGCACGAGAACTAAAGCTGAAGCAACCTCAACGGCTAACTGAGGCCATGAGAATGGCAGAAGTCTTGGAGGGGAGTTACCATAGTGAAAAGAAGCTTGCTAAGGAGGATTCCGGAGACACTAGTGTCAAAGCAGAACCTGTGGAAGACTCTCAAGCAGCAAAGGCGCCCAATAAAGGTGGATCCAAAAGGGATGACAAGAAAAGTCGAATACTTTCATACGAAGAGGTTAATGAGAGAGCTAAGAAGGGTCTCTGCTTCAAATGCGGCGAGAATTGGGACAAGGGTCATCGATGTCGCACTGGGAAGGTGTTTTTGATTGACGATTCTGGTTCAATCAATGGAGGTGAATTGATGATGGCTGAAGTTGAAGAAGATACTTGTGATGCTGAGTTATCTCTTGATGCCATGACAGAGGGATCAAAACCAGCTACTATGAGGCTCATAGCGTGGATTGGAACTCATGAAGTTTCGCTGCTTGTAGATTCTGGTTCTACTCACAATTTCATCAACACTGATATCATAAAGAAGGTTGGACTACAGGTTTCTACCCTACAACCTTTTGTTGTGCGAGTGGCTAGTGGAGAAAAATTACAATGTGCGGAGGTAGTATGGGATGCGAAGCTCAATGCCCAAGGAGTCAAAATCACTACTGACCTGCATGTGATACCAATGGTGGGAGTTGATGTGGTTCTAGGCTCTGCTTGGTTGAAAAGTATCGGCAAGGTCGTTACTGATTATCGAGCCATGACAATGGATTTCAAGTTAGATAGAAAAAAGAGAACTTGGGCAGCTCTACCGCCTAAGGAGGAATGCGAATGTAAAGCGCAGTGCTTTGCGGTGATAGGTGATGGAGATTGGCGAGAGGCTTCTTGGAATAATTTTTTTCAAGTTAGGGGAGCATGATCCAAAACTTCCCCTTGAGGACAAGGGTGTCTTTGAAGGGAGGGGGAATGATGAGACCGTAACGTGCGTCACGTGCACGTGTCGTGTTGCGCAAGATATCTACTACTACTAGAACTCTTTTTATATTCACTTTCCTTTTTATTTACTTTTATTTATTTAATTTGCATTAGTATTTCCTTTTTTATTACTTTCCTTTATTTAATTAGGATATTTTGGTATTTTACTTTAGTTTCCTAATTGTATTAGGTTTCCAATTCCTAGTTACTGGTTTGCCTATAAATAGGCCGTGCATTCAGATGTAATAAATCATTGAAGAGTGTTTTACCAATTATAAACTCTCATATTAGAGGTTTATTATTATTTCGGCTTTTCCAGTTTAATACTTGAATCGCTTGGGCTAGGGTTTGGGTAAATTCTGTTATCCATCTCTAGATTGTTATTGGATCCTAATCAAGGTCCTCAACAAAGGGTTTCTTACTGAGGCCGACCTATAAAAGCAAGGAATATGCCTTACTTTAGGTGAGTTCAAATATCGCAGAAGACAAGAAACATATCTGTAGTGATACAAGAGCGACATAGAGTAGTTCGTATAACATACACAGAGAGAGAGGAAGATTGAAAGAAAGATAACTATGAGTTAATCTATTCTTCTTTTTCATACATTCGACGAACGCTGTGTAAGTTCGGCAAAGGAGTGGCTGAAGGTCAAGTAGTGCAAATAGTTGAATGCGTAGGAGCAGATTACGCTAGACAGTTCTTCACAGTGAGTGAATACTTGTCACGCCCCGGATTTCCAACCCGAGGAAACCGGTACGTGACTCCCCGTTCACCCACACGGAGGGCAACGGGGTTGGACTACTGGATGCCACAAACAAGTCTAACAATTACAATAAATCAAACAAGCCACATCTTTATTTAATTCCACATATCAAAGGTTCACAAAACAACCATGTTCTTTACTACAATTCAATCCCTTAGTACATTTCCCTCCCTGGGGTTACATAAATCATAAAATTACATTACTGAAATAAACAATAAAATGGAGATGGTCTTCCACCTTGGGGTCCCACCTAACGCCTGTATGTTCCTGAAAGAAAACACAACATAAAGGGAGGGGTGAGCAACCACGGCAAGAGGGGATCATGTCTCCCCAACCCATCCCATGCACCTAGCGTCTACATGAGGGTGTGTACGGGTGCGGTGTAGTGACAATAAGGTATAAACAAGTTGTATTCCACAATCACACGGAACACACCTATCCACGGCCATACAAAGCTTAGCCATATAGGTTAACATATCCACAGCCACTCAGGCTTAGCCACATAGGCTAACATATCCACGGCCATATAGGCTTAGCCACACGGGCTAACATATCCACGGCCATATAGGCTTAGCCACACGGGCTAACAGTTCCAGTCCCGGGCTTCCACAGCCACCGGGTTCCACAAGCACAGCTTACAAGGTCACACAGGCATTAAACCAAACACGTAGCATACACACTTTCACAGGCATAATACCAAACACTTACTAGGCATATTCACACAGACATATTCACACAGGCATTTTATCGAACACTTGATATGCACTCACCATCCAACACCAAAATACATCAAAAACCGCCATTGAAGGCCAACATCCATATAGGAGATCACACCTATATGGATTACATATGTATATATAACAGATATAACCCACAATCTGCCCTAGAACCCTAGGACAGAGGAGGATTTAGGAAGAACAGAACCCTACCTCAAGTAAGACGCAACAACACAGCAATAGTCTGATCCCACGCCGAACGCCGTCCACCCACGCAAGACGCCCGGCAGCAACCAGGAGCTCTCCTTCCCTCTCTCTCTCTCTCTCTCTCTCTCTCTGCGACGGCTGGTGGAGCAACAAACCCTAAACCTAAAACAGAGGGGCTTCTCCTCCTTATATAGACAACACAACATCAAAACGACGTAGTTTTGATTAAGTGAATCCCAGCATCAAAACGACGTAGTTTTGATCACACAAGTTAGCACCTTTCCGCACCCATATAGGCTAAAATACTCAGAATTTCAACATGGTCCTTTGGAGAAAGTTCATTAGAATGTCAAAACCAAGGGAACCATGCAAAAATATGGCTGCACGCCAATTTGAACGTGAATTCCCCAATTCACGTGCAACTCCATATGTACTCCAAATGCTCTAAAACTTCACCCCTAGCCTCCTTGCATCATTTAGAAGACAATCACACTTGCACGTGAATTGGACCTATTTCACGTGCACCTCACATACACGTCTGTTTGGCCTGAAACTTCTGTGGTAGATAGAGGACATCATTCTAAGCATCTTTCCTTTTGCACGTGAATTCATTTGAGCCCATTCACTAGGTCAAAATCTAGAAAAACTACTCAGAAGGCAAAACTGTGACTAACTCAAGGTACGGGTCCTTACATCCTCTCCCCCTTAAGACTTTTCGTCCTCGAAAAGAAATGACATACGAGGAAAACAAACTCAAGCTACCCATTTGCCACACGACGAGTCACAACACCCAAGTGGGTCATACACCGCACATTGTACACAATAGCACATAACATAGTGCCACCACAGTCCATAACCACATGCATAACAATCTATGGAAACACATCCACATGTCACAAATACCCATCACAAGCACATTTCATTAACACATTCAATATAAATAAAAGTCAAAAGTCAAAAGGAAATACAAATACACCAGCCGACAGCCACCCCTCCACCCTTAAGATTGTTCGTCCTCGAACAACTCTGGGTGCTGCTCACGCATCACGGACTCACGTTCCCATGTCTTCTTCGCAGGACGTGCTATCCTCGAAAAGACAACACACCTTCCATAACGCACAAGCTGATGCACCTTGCCCACAACCATCCACATACTTGCGACTGAAGATATCACACAAAAACACACATAACACGTGTCGCAAGTAATTACATGGCATGACGGTCACAGATCACAGCACAAACACTACTGCACATTTAATGTTCCACTGCCCATTCGCCAACACCATCAGCCTACGCGCGTCACAATAGAACCAACACTCCCCAATTAAAGGTACCCCAACAGTAACCCGCCACCAAGATTGGATGCAACGGACACCAACAATTTACCATGCGACCACACCCCGGATGTAGACCTCACCCTTACAAGAAGCACCAGGAGGTCACAATGAAATACAAACAAACGGGATAAGAGCATGATGTAAACCACAATCGCAGTCCTACATAGGGATGTCACCACAAGAAGACTAGCTTCACAACTGAGTCCCCTCATGCTAACGCAGAACAAGCTTAGGGATCCGAAGAATACATCCGCTAGCAAGCCACATTAAAACCCAACCAACACCAATGATGGCTCTCCACGACTTACAATCCAGGACACAACTATACTAGGATGAAGTTTCCATTCGGTTCAGATCAACATGACGCCCAATGGAGTCCAGGGATGACAAATTCAGTACCAGACACAACCACGGCAAGACCAAAAACTACTATCGGGTTAACGGCGGTCACCAACGTTGAGAATCTACTAAAGAATCCCATGAACCAGAATGCCACACAAATAACACCTCTCGACTACGGTCAAATAGGGATCCACCAAGGTCCCACACAACCTTCCCTAACCGAGGCTTATGTTACAACCCCAGGTGATAACGCCTTACTCGGTCGGCAGACATTCCATGTGATAGGAATCCTTTGACGATGGGGAGGTACCAACAACATAGCTCTTTCCACCATGGAAAATTCTCCTACCCGCAACATGACAACAACGGAATCCTCTCGTGTCACCACTCACAGTCATAAGGGAATCCCTTGCCTCCATGACATACTCCACCGCATGGCCTACCATCTCCGCCGGACCAACCATCACGTTCTTTTCCAACACGCCAACAAAACACTCAAATGGACCAAGAAATACTCAGGCTCTAACCTCAGTTTAATGTGGTCACTACAATTCCTCCGGGTAGGCACAGGAAACAAGACATGCGAACTCCTGATTCGGGACATTCACGTAGCTCCCAAACACACCAACACCTTGATGGCGTGGACCATCTCACTTACAGCATAAAAAACGCACACGAAAGACTTTCAAGAAGAACCTATGTAGCATGAAGACCCCATAATAGCCGCAGGACACAAATTCCCTCCCGAAGGAGTAGCACTAATACCCCTTACAAGCAAAAACTCACATCTGACTCCATTCTGTGAATCACAACTCATCAATACTTTCACATAACTTAGCATGCCATCACATGTGATAAGGAATAACATCAACATTACACATAACACCCCTCTTCATCCCACACCACACATAATATGCACATGCATCACCTCCTACTCCTCTGCAAATGAATGCCACGAGACCCACACATAAGAACTTTGCTATACCCCTTTAGCACATATGTAACACACACAACAAAACAAGGCAACCACAACACACGAAATAAACTACTGCGTAAAACACATGTAAGAGAGGACATACTAGCCCCCACCTCCTCACCTCTTTTAAGCCTATTACCCACAGGACATGGATTAACGGAATGGTTCTACCACCAGGAGTACATCCTTAACCCCTCGGAAGATGTCTCCCAATTATGAGGAAAAACCCAAACAAGGCCTGCCCAATCTCACTCGCTTGCACGCTTGCACCGATTGGGTTCACTGGGCACGATCCTATAAACTTACTCATAACCTAGTTCCAGAACTCATCACATTTGTATACACATGCAAACCCATTTCACCACATATCCTATGAACATTACCCAAGGTCTTTCACACACCACCAGCATGACACGTGGTCAATATTTGGCCACCTAAGAATTTGCGACCATCTCCACAGGACACCCATAAGAACCTTACAACCACATACCACTCTCGCCAATCAATTTAAATCTCAATGACTCAAGGAGTGGGTTATACTAGTGGCAATTTCTTCCCTCAACCGTGACACTTGGAAGGGTTACCAAAAGAACATCCTTCTTAGGTAGCACATCTACGAAACCTCTACTCACATGAAAACACATTTCTATTACTCAAGGTTGCCACAAGAGGTCACACACTACCTAGATGTAATCTCACCTACGCCGAGTATTAGGGGTAACACGGTAACATCTATTACTTTCCTCACACACGGGCGCCCAAAATTGACTACCACACAAAGATACAATTAACACTTTAGACCACACTAAAACCACCAACTCTTTCCAACAACTGTTTATAACCATTAGTAATTTATTAGTCTTCTGGTGTCATATATATATATTTTTATTTATTTTACTCATTTATTCTCTAGTAGGTCCCCAACTACGTCCATCCAAAATGGTAACTCAAACGACCTTCTAAGCCTCACCTAACGTAAAACAGTGGCTCAAGAGCCCACCCAGCGAAAATACCCTCTATCACAAGTGTCTTAATTAAATTGCTAGAAACTCAGCAATCAAAGGTTCACCCATCCTCACCTAATCCAGCACGAGACCCAACCGATCACTATCATTAAAGGAATATGATACCACCACTAAACAGAAATCTTAACACGCGAGAATCAAAATCGTACCCTTGGCTAAGGAAAGTTCTGCCATGCTCTCCTCCTAGCCTCACTTGGTAGTCTTCGGCCCCCAAACAAGGTTTGAAATTTTTTTTTTTTGCTTTATCCCTAGCTCGCTGAGTCAGTCCTCTAGCACCATGCCTTGCTTTACCAAAACAGACTGTCTGGAGATGTCCTACTTTTTCACAGATGCGACACTAGTACTTCTTCCTGCCATACTCTTTTCCAACGTCCCGGTTGTCCACTGCAAGAACAACCCCTTTGGGAAACTGGTCTCTACCTCTTGAGCCCCTTTCTGCTGATCAGGACAACTATGCTTCAATTAATCTTCACCCAAGCTCCTCCCGATGATGTGGGTTGATAGCTCTCGGTGTACCTCGCTCTTAATCAGTTGTCGAATTTCATCATTCAACTCTTGAATTACCAGGCTTAAGATGCCAACCTTTGGGTCATTACTTACATCCTGTAGCTCACCCATTTGCCCAGCCTGAGGGGCAGGCTTCTCTGGTACCTCAATAGTCGTACAGGTCACAATTTTCGGAGACATTGGCTCCACGAAAAGGCAGCGCTCCAGGTTATCACTCAACAATCTCAATACCATTACCGACTAAGCACGCTGAGCTATAACTAACCTCAAAACATGCATTATCACCACACAAATTCATGGATGCCCATCACAGACTATACAAGTTCACACCTTTATATTGCACATATAATTTATACTTAAGTGGATATCTCATCGTTTTGAACACAACATCGCTTCCTCCACACAATACCATACAAAGGCACATACTCAATCATTCACAAACACCAACCTTATTATATTTTCTTTTATTTTATTTTATCTTCTGTTCGTTCACATTTCACAAGCTTCAAGTTCACAAGCACTCGGTTGCAATACCACAAATTCTTTTCCATGTTTCCATGCTCAAATCATCACAAAATTTCAGTTTGCACAATTGAAACTTTATCATGTTCAAACCTTTTATCCATGCAATTACACACACCGCACACATTTTAGTTCTCATTAAACCACATTGCACAAGCGACCATTCCACAAGCACACGGTTCAATTAAACAAGGACCTTTCCTTGTAGTCATGCTCAAGGTACTTCAAATAAAATCGAGTTGCACGATTCACACCTTATCACATTATTCATATTTTTCTTTTATCACAATTAAAATTTTCACAGGTATCCACACCTTCACATACAACAACCAATGCAACTAGTGCCCTAATGCCAATGCATGCAAATCCTACCACAAGACTGGACTACCCCAAGTACACCTTGGAGGCTCCAAGAGGACCGTGTTGATCAGGCACGTCCCTCCAGGCTCCTCCAAAGGACCCAAGATAACCAAGTCCGCCCACTACCCTAGGCCAACTAGACCATGCTCTGATACCATATAGTCACGTACCGGTTTCCTCGGGTTGGAAATCCGGGGCGTGATAATACTAGAGTGATACTGTTTTGTATTTGCATTTAAAAGAAGAGATAGTTAATCCTGTTGTAACATAGGCTAGACCCAACTGTACTCAAAGCATATAGTGGATTAGACTTGGTGTAGGTTCTGTCACACCCCCGAATTTTGGGGTACCCGGAACCAGGAACATGACTTCCCCCTGCCCGCACCCGAAAGGTCAAGAGGTAGGTGACTAGCACCAATAGAGACTGCACCGCGGGTGTTGTCTCAATTATGTAACCCTGGACAGTCATACATCAAGGGTAATCTTGTACTTTCCCATACATCATCATGCATACAATAAGTCAAATAGTCATACAAACATCACATCACAAACAGTATGCAAATACAACTGTCCACGGACCCATGTCCGGGATACAATACAAAATAATACAGAAGACAGTACTGTATCATACATCAGAGTAGTGGGCACGCCCTCCTTGAAGAAAGTCCTCCACCAGTCTCGGGTCACACCTGAAAAAGGTAAATAACAAGTAGGGGTGAGCGACAAGCTCAGTAGGTGACCCTAATACTCCACATCATTCAAACATACAAGTCTATACTACATGCTCTGTGTACTCGTGCACTGTGTAGTGTGCACAATCATCAGGACTCAGCCTGCAAACAAACATCAGGACCCAGCCTGCCCACACAAGACAGCTTGTCCACGATCCTCCACGGGGTCCCAGCTCGGGGCACTCAGCTCTAGCTCCACGAGCTCACGGCTCAACATAATCCTCAACAAGATCTCAGCTCAGGGCACTCAGCCCTAGCTCCACGAGTTCAATGGCTCAACACAGGCCTTAGCCTCACGGTGAGAACCCAACAAGTCATAGAACCCAAGCCCTAATTCCTCTAACCAACATACCAACACCAATATGGCATTAAGGTTCACCATACTCCCTTTGAAGCCAGTCTTCCCAAATCGATCATCATTCTATAACTAAGGAAGGAGATACCCATAGAAGTTGTTTTCTTGAAATAAAAAGTTTCGGCATTGGGTCCCCATATCATAACTAAGATAATCAGATCTTTGGAATTTTTCTGAGATGTCTAACCCTACTTTCCAAAAATTTACCTCTACGAAAAACTATATTTTTTCGAGATTTTACACTAAATCACAATTTCACATTTTGAAGGAGTGAAAATTTAATTTTCTAGTATTTTTCTTTGAATCCAAATGAGGGGTATTTTGTTATTTACACTGTAACTTAACTATAATACTTACTGCACTGCCCAACTGCTCGAGATACTGCTCGAA
Organism: Taxillus chinensis; assembly: GCA_023512835.1. NCBI lineage: Eukaryota > Viridiplantae > Streptophyta > Magnoliopsida > Santalales > Loranthaceae > Taxillus > Taxillus chinensis. Next base: position 14,347,709 of record CM042088.1, on the reverse strand, counting down.
ACTGCCTGCTCGAGACTGCTCGAAACACCTGCTCGATGCTACATTCTACTCGACGCTCCCTGCTCGAAGCCTCTGCTCGAGATTGCACGAGACACCTACTCAAGGCTACATTCTGCTCAACGCTCCCTGCTCGAGGCCTCTACTCGAGACTCTGCTCGATGCTACATTGTCGAGCAGTGTCGAGCAAAACTCCAGTCACGATCTATCGACTGCGTTCTTCCTGGTTTCATCTTGAAACCCAGTTATACCTGTTAAATCCTCCTTTCTAAGCATCAATTCATCCCTATTAAGGGTTTCTAACATCATCTAGCCACACTAGGCTACCAAACAACCTAAATCATCTAGGTTTCATGCTCAATTTCCATTTTTCCCCAATTCTTAGGGTTCATCACGAAAATATGGAGAGGCATAATGGTCTACAATGGAAATGGTCTAGTCCAGTCAAACTGGAACTGCACTGCCCAACTGTTCGTGTCACGCCCCTAAACCCTGAAACCCACAGGACTAGGTACGCGACTTCCCCACGCCCACTCCAGGGGTCGAGGGGTTGGTGACTGATTCAACACTGTACAATACTACAACGGGGGTAGCATTGTACTTGTAAATAATCCAATGCAATATACAAGTCATTAATAAACATGTCTACAAATAATGTTACTGAAGTCCAGCTAATCAAGTTTGTACAACTGTCACGGATCCAAGTCCGGAAAAAGGAAATGACCAAATAATCAAAGGTAAAGGATAAGTCCATAAATGAACCCTACATAAAGATGTCCCGACAGCTCTGCTATGGCTCCAACGGCTATCCCCTACAACCTATAGAAAATATAAATAAAGTAGGGTGAGCACGAGTGCCCAGTAGGTGATCCCGATCTCCAGTACCCTATTACATGAATTCCTAAGTCTATATGATCAGTGTATGCTTGTGCTAGGGTAGTGTTACCTTCCATCACAATTAAATTTTCAAGACATCATAACACATTTCCATCATTAGAGGTTCACATCGGCCATTCATCCATCCACGGGATTCCTGTCACGCCCCCGAATTCCAGGGAACCCGGAACTGGGTACATGACTTCCCCTTGCCCGCACCCGATAGGTCAAGGGGTTGGTGACTAGCACCAATGGAGACTACTCTGTGGGTGCTGTCTCAAATATGCATCCCTGTACAGTCATACATCAAGGGTAATCCTGTACTTTCCCATATATCATCATGCATACAATGAGTCAAACAGTCATATAGACATTACATCATACAGTATGCAAATACAACTGTCCACGGACCCATGTTGGGGATATCACATAAAACAATATAGAATATAACTGTATCATACATCAGAGTAGTGGGCGTCCTCCTGGAAGAAAGTTCTCCACTAGTCTCGGTCACACCTGAAAAGGGTAAACAACAAGTAGGGGTGAGCGACAAGCTCAGTAGGTGACCCCAAAACTCCACATCATGTAACATATATAAGTCTATACTATATGCTCAGTGTACTCGTGCACCGTGTAGTGTGCACAATCATCAGGACTCAGCCTGCAAACAAACATCAGGACTCAACCTGCCCACATAGGACAACTTGTCCACGATCCCCCATGGGATCCCAGCTCAGGGCACTCAACCCTAGCTTCACGAGCTCAACGGCTTAACTCAGGCCTTAGCCTGTCCACAGCGCAATATGCCCGGCCACAGTCGCCACACAGGCCTGCCATCAATGCATATGCCTGCCACGTCAACCACATAGCACCATCAGTGCATCACGGTGAGAACCCAAACAAGTCACGGAGTCCATGCCCCAATACCTCACACTAACATACTAACATTAGTATGGCATGTCATTCTTAACATTTTCTTTGGAACTGTAGCCAGTCTTCACAAGTAAATCCTCAATCCTTGATTTATGAAGGAAGTACCCACAGCAGCTATTTTCTTGAAATCAAAAGTCCCGGCATTGGGTTCCCATATCATAAATAAGATAATCTGATTTTTGGGGATTTTTCTGAGATGTCTAACCCCACTTTCCAAAAATTCACCACTACGAACTTTTGGGTTTTTCCGAGATTTTACACTAAATCCCAATTTTCACATTTTGAAAGAGTGGGAATTAATTTTTCTAGTATTTTTCTTTGAATCCAAATGGGGGGTATTTCGTTATTTACATTGTAACTTACGTATAATACTTGATGGGTGTGGGTTACAATGTAAATGGTCCAGTCCAGTTGCAGTTGCACTGGCTCGAAGCTGCAGAACAGCCTGCCTCATAGCTTCAGGACTGCGACTCATAGCGCGGGACTGCAGCGCGCCTCGGAGACTCATAGCTGGAGCTGTGACTCGTAGTTGCATAGCGCACCTCGAAGACTCGAAGCGGGTCTTCGATCTTCAACCTTCGGACTACGAACTACGAACCTTCGAACCTACGAACTACGGGTTTACGAACTACGACCCTACGACCCAGAACTTCGGATTTTCGTTAATTCGACCCAGTAACGCGCCCAGGGTACTGTTCATCGTCGTTTTTGCATGTTCTTCGTCTGGAATGCGCCCAGAAACTCCCAGACGCTCACTAACACTCCTGTTTCGCAACAAACTACGATATCTACCTCAAAACGCGTCCAGAATGCCTCTAAATCGCGCAGAAACAACAGAAACACATATAAAATTCTAGATTTCCAGAAATCTAGATCTAAACCCAGATTTCCATGGTTGACTTATCAACCCTCATGAAAAACACAGTTAATCAACCCCAAAATCACAGAAACATATATCCACAATGATATAAAACAGTTATTAACCACAGATCTTATGCTAAACCATTAGATCTAACCCAAAATTGGATTTCCCCAAATTCTAGGGTTCATGCTCAATTTCATAAACCATGATAAATTCGTGCAGATCCAAAACAAGAGAGGGATAAGAAGTTCAAGGACACCTACTTGAAGTGAATCTTTGAGCTCTACGAACCCAAATCGCCCCAAACCGCCAAGGCCTCCAAGCTCTCTCTCTCAAACGCACAAACGTAAAACGTAAAGTGAAAGCTTCTTTTTTTTTCTGCTATTTATATTTCTGCCAGTCAACTGACTTAGTCAACCATTGACCCAGTCAATAATTGACCTCCAAGGTCCCGAACTCCAAATTGAGTCAAATTACAGTCAAAATGCTCGAAATGACGAGCACAACACTAAACAGATATTATTACACCCAAATGACCGCCCAAACGCAAAGTCAACCAATAAACCCCCAAAAAGTCAACAATCGGGTCAAACGGGGCCCCGACTCGAAATTGGGCCCAAGTACAGTCAAAATGCTCACATCGACGACTACACTACCGTCCAGATAGTTACATTCTCATAGAATGGCTATCGCTCAAGACTACCCAAATACGAGTCTTTACAATTCCCGATACTATCTCCAGGAATTCAAGTTACTACTAGACAGACCATATGTGGGACCCGTGGGGTCTTTGACGACAACCTGCCACATATGGGACTTGGGTCACTGGCCACATGGCGGACCTACGGCCTCTTACCAGCCCTATGTGGGACCCACGGTTAACCCAACTATCTCCACCACCAAATTCACCTCATGTAAAAATTAAACAAAGTGCTTTAACAGCCAGCGTTCAATACATCAACCATACAAAACATTTCAATCAACAAGCCAGATATAATGTACCATAACTGACAACTCTATACCAACAAGCAAAAGCAGGTCCAGACCTACATTAATACAATCAACCAACAGTGTCAAACCCAACAACAATTACAATTACACCCTATCAGTTCTATTTTAATTAACTAATAATATTGGACTACAACAACATTAATATATATATATATATGTATACACACAGACATATATATATATATATATATTTATACATATACTTAATTATCAGACCAATATATTTTTTTCATCTATTTATTAATTAATTTATTTATTTAATTCACACACACACACACACACACACACACACATATATATATATATAAATATATATAATGTACACTCACGCGCGTGCACGCCCACCCACCAACGATAGGGTTGGTGGCCCCGCGCGGGCAGTGGCATCAGGCGATGCCCCGCCCCCCTTTTCCTTCTCCACGCCAGCGCGCAGATAGCGGCGCGCGCTCCCTCTCCTCCGCGTTGATGCCAGCGCTATCGCCCGCTCTTCCGCGCAGACTCCAACGCCAACGCCCACTCCCGCTCTTCCCTTCCAACACATTCGCACGGTGCACGAGGACTCGAAAGTCCGGCCATGACGCTTGAACCGACACCCTCGACGCCGCCTGAAGCCGACGTCGGTAACGCCTCCATCCAACGGCGCTATGACACCCTTGATACGACACAACAAGCACGAGACATGAGATACAAATTGTCGAGTGTAACAAAACAATTGAACGTGTGTTTAGACCCATAAAGAATTAACATATACTAACTCTATCCGTCTGTGTTTATGCAATAAGATAACAGATAATCAAAAAAACACCTACCTGATTCAAACTCGGAAGGTCAAGAACACGATGGCTTCAATTCACTGCTCTTCCTTACCAAACTGCGCACGCACAATAAACGTAGGGTTTTACCCAAGGTTCCCCTCTATTTATACCTATATATATATTAATTGATTCATAATATTAATAATAGTAATAATAATAATAATAATAATAATAATAATAATAATAATAATAATAATAATAATAATAATTGATTAATAACAATAATAATAATAATAATGTTATAATTAATATTTATAGTCTAAATATTAAAATATCTACGGTAACAATCAAAATCCCATAATAAAATTCTCAACTATAGGAATAACTCAAAATATTAAAGTAATAATAATTAATAATAATGCACACCAATAAATTTCAGATATTAAAATAATATTAATAATAACTCAACGCTCGCGCTAAGGTCACGTTGTCGAAGAAATATTCCAAACCCTATTCGGGCCTAACTTCCAATCTCACATAGGTACGGGCCTTTACATCCTCCCCACCTTAGGACTTTTCGTCACCGAAAAGACAAGTCATCCACTACGAGGTAGCACTACCCCGGCTAACAAAAGTATGCACAACTTAGCTCTAATTAACATGATAGACAAAACAATGCCCACAAACAAGGTAACCAACAGCACAACAATTCACACGCAACCCAAAGATATTAACAACCATAAACACAACAAACAAACAACAAGGTTAACTACCTTAATGTATGATAAAGATCTTGACATCCTCCCCACCTTAGGACTGTTCATCCTCGAACAGCTCGGGGTGAAGAGCACGCATCTGACTCTCCCGCTCCCAAGTCTGCTCCTCCATATTATGGTGGCACCACAAAACTCGGACCAACGGAATCGTCTTGCCTCGCAAGATCTGCTCCCACCGGTCTAAAATCTGAACTGGTGCCTCTACAACGAAACCATCATCAGCTAGCTCTATCTCACGCCAATCAAGAACATAGGAAGGATCTGGGTAATATCTTCGCAACTGGGAGACATGGAAAACATCATGAACACGAGCCAACTCGGGTGGTAACTCCAATCGATAGGCAACCGGTCCCACAACAGCAATAATAAGAAAAGGACCCACAAATCGAGGTGAGAGTTTGGACCCTCGCCCAAACCGTCTATGCTCCCATCGTGGTGAGACTCGTAAGAAGACGTGATCCCCTACGACAAACTGTAGCGGTCGCCGCCGCCTATCAGCATATGATTTCTGTCGACTCTGGGCTGTCAACATCCCCTGTCGGATCAACTGAACCAACTCGGTAGTCTCCTGAACCATATCGGGACCTAAAACAATTGCCTCCCCTGCCTGGGCCCAACACAGGGGGGAGCGACAAGGTCGCCCATACAATGCCTCATATGGCGCCATCCCTATCGTAGCCTGATAGCTGTTATTGTAGGAAAACTCTACCAAGGGAAGATGAGCCTCTCAACAACCTCCAAAATCCAACACACAAGCACGAAGCATATCCTCGAGAATCTGAATAGTGCGCTTGGACTGGCCATCTGTCTGAGGGTGGTAAGCTGTACTCAAGTTCACTCGGGTTCCCAATACATGCTGTAACTGCCGCCAAAACTGTGAAGTGAACCGAGCATCCCTATCAGAGACGATCGATAATGGCACACCATGTAACCGTACTACCACGTCGATATAACGCTGTCCTAAGATCCGGACTGGATCGGTCTCATGAATCGGAATAAAGTGGGCAGATTTCGTCAAACGGTCCACAACAACCCAAATAGCATCATGACCTCTAGAATGAGGAAGCCCTATGACGAAGTCCATAGTCACATGATCCCACTTCCACTCCGGCACAGGTAACGATTGCAACTGACCGGCAGACCACAAATGTTTGGCCTTGACCTGCTAGCATGTCAAGCACCGTCGAACAAACTCCGCAATGGCTTTCTTAAGGCCCGACCACCAGAACTGTTGCCGTATAACATGGTACATCTTCGTTCCCCCAGGATGAACAGCCAGACGAGAGTGATGAAATTCCCGCAAAACTGCCTCCTGGAGAGAAGATGGAACAATCAACCGACCTCGATAGCGCAACACATGGTCAGAATCCTTCGTCCAATCCGTGGGAAGTACGGCGATCTGAATCTGATCTCGAAGGACCTCACACTCCACATCCCCCAACTGGCCCTCAGTAACCTAACGTCGCAACTCAGGCACTGCTATAACCGCACTCAGCATACCCTGCACTACTCCCTGCACTGGTTGTAACCTCAGAGCAGCTAGTTGCCCCATCATCTCCCACTCCTTGACAGCACAGAGGGCCATCGTGGCCTGACTCTTCTGGCTCAAGGCATCAGCTACTACATTCCCCTTCCCGGGTGTATACTGAAGATCGAACTAGAACTGCTGCATATACTCTACCCAACGCCTCTGCCTGAGATTCAGATCCCTCTGAGAGAAGATGTACTGCAAACTCTTGTGGTCAGTATATACTACAAACTTCTCCCCAAGGAGATAGTGCTGCCAACTCTTCAATGCAAAGATCACTGCAAGTAGCTCTAAATCGTGCATAGGGTAGTTCTTCTCATGGGTCCTCAACTGACGGGAACCATAAGCAATTACCCGTCCTTCCTGCATGAGCACACAACCTAATCCAACATTAGAGGCATCACAATAGACCTCATAGGGTACACCCTCCTATGGTAGGACCAGGATAGGTGCTGAAGTCAATCTGGCCTTCAGCTGACTGAAAGCCTCCTCACAAGCATCCAACCAGTCAAACTGCACCCCCTTTCGGGCTAAGTTAGTCATCGGTGCAGCTAAACGGGAGAAGTTCTTTACAAACTTCCTGTAATAATCGGCCAACCCTAGAAAACTCCGGATCTCAAAGACATTCGTTGGGCGCTTCCATGACATCACTGCCTCAATCTTACCAGGATCCACTGTGATACCCTCCGATGATACCACGCGCCCTAAGAATTTCACCCGCTGCAGCCAAAAGTCACACTTCGTGAATTTTGCGTATAGTCTATGGCCCCTCAACGTCTGCAACACCACATGTAAATGCTCCTCATGCTCGCTCTTTGTTCGGGAGTAAATCAAGATATCATCTATAAAGACCACCACGAACTAATCAAGGTAAGGTGTAAAGATCTGATTCATCAATCCCATAAATACTGCTGGGGCATTAGTAAGCCCAAAGGGCATCACTAACCACTCATAATGGCCATATCTGCAACTGAAGGCTATGTTCGGAATGTCCGACTCCCACACCCATAGCTGGTGGTATCCAGACCTCAAATTGATCTTGGAAAACCAACGGGCACCCCTGAACTGGTCAAACAAATCATCGATCTTCGGTAGGGGGTATCTGTTCTTCACTGTCACCTGGTTCAACCGTTGGTAGTCATACACAACCGAAGTGAACCATCCGCCTTTTTGGCGACTAACACTGGAGCACTCCAAGGTGAACTACTCTGTCTAATAAAACCATACGCCAAAAGATTGTCTATTTGCCTCTTGAGCTCTCGAAGCTCAACTGGTGCCATCCTATAAGCTTCCAATCTGATAGGCGCTATCCCGGGTAGCAACTTTATCCAGAAGTCCACTCTCTCTCTGGTGGTAATTCAACCAAGTCCTTGGGAAACACGTCGGGAAACTGATCCACCACCTTGGGTAACACCACCTTACTCTCCTGCTGAGGGTCAACTAGAGTCAGACTGGCTAACTGATAGGTTACATCACCCCATCCTTGCCTCAAAGGCCCCAATTTGCATGCATCATCTGACCATTCACCCACAAAAGTGCCTCGAGTGCCCTCAGGTGTGAGGAAGGTCACTCGTCGCCTATAACATTCAATCACTGCCTCCACACGGGTCAACCAGTCCATACCCAAAATCACATCAAAGGCATTAAAGTACATCACAAATAGGTTACACCGGAGGTCAACACCTCCGAGAGTAACCTCACATCCCGAACAGACCCTATCAATCACCACCAGGCCCCTTACGGGTGTATCAACCACAAGGGACTGATCAACGGTGGTACAATCCAACTCCAATCCCTCTACAGTGGAGTGTGCAATGAACGAGTGTGTAGCACCAGTATCAATCAAAACAGTATAAATAGTGCATGAAACCAAAATTGTACCTCTCACCGCAGCTGGCCCCTGATCCGCCTCGTTAACTGGTGGAACTTCTGCCTCTCTGTCAGTGATAGCATAGTTCCTCCCTTTCTGCGCACTGCCGCTGGCCTGACTCATCGTAGCTCGATCATTCTGTCCCTTCTGAGCCTGGGTCTCCCGCTGAGGTTGCTGTGTAGCAGGCCGTCCCTGTACCGACTGCCCTGACTGAGCTGGTCTCTGGTATGGAGCCCCGCTCCTCTGGCCCTAGTCACGAGGTCGATGAGGCCCCGCAACACTAGCTGAGCTGGCAGAAGGACACTCTCCTATCCTGTGTCCTAGTCCCCCACATCGAAAGCACTTGAGTGGGTTACCACTCTTCCGCCTACAATCCGCCTCCTTGTGTCCCCGAAGTCCACAAGATTGACATGTCCCCAAAAACCGTGAGGTAGAGCTGCTGCCTGAGTTCCCTAAATGTGAAAATTTGGGCACCGGCCTCTTGTCCCCCTGTCCCTCAGACTGCTCCTCTCTTGGCCTCTTTTGGCTAGGCCCTGTTGAGCTCCCTGGTCTCTGGGTCCTGATTTGGTTTAAGTCCCGCTCTCTAATAAGTGCTTTGTTGACCGCGTCACTGTACATGGTCAACTCCATCATGTTCAGTCCCCTCCTGAGTGATGGTCTTAGCCCATCAGTGAAATCCTGGGTCTTATTAGCCTCAACCTTCCATGACTTTGGGGCAAATCTCCCTAGCTCAGTGAAAGCAGTGACATACTCTGTCACAGTCCGACTGCCCTGCTCCAATGTGTAGTACTCTCGTCGCCTCGTCTTCTGCACAGAGCGAGGGAAATACTCTGCTTAGAAGAGCTCCACGAAGTCCTCCCATGCCATCGGGCTCTCGTGAACATGCTTCACAGCGTCCCACCACTTACAGGCCCCACCTACTAGGAAATGTGTGGCTAAGCGGACCTTAGCCTCTTCAGGCACCTGGATCAACTCGAAGATGTCTTCTGTCCATTTGATCCATTCCTCGGCCTCATCGGGTCTCGTATTCGCCTCAAACTTCGTCGGTTTCTGCTTCAGGAATCGACTCGCCCAGTCGATCGGTACTGCGGGCGGAGCTGCCGTGACCTGTGGCTGGCTCTCCTCCAAAACCTCCTGCTACTGCTGCTTCCTCAGTTCCTCCTGTATCACCTCTCTAGCCACATCCCTCATGGTGCCCTGCATGACACTCTGGATTTGGCTCAATATTTGAGCCCCAATCTAAGCAGCAATCTCTGAACCCAAGGCAGGTACTGGAGAACTCTGTTCTCCTTGCGATTCAGACTGAATAGATAGTTCCTCTGCTGGACCTTGAGCCCTAGTCTTGGGTGCCATTTTGCACCAACACATATCAACAATATCTATTAACTACTGCGCACTAGTCAAACAACCAGATTAATTGAGCCAATAGGCAGAACCAAGTCCACCACACCAATAATAAGGTTTCTAAGCCCCTTATTCTATTCATCAAATTATGTTGTTATTCACTTAAACCTTTTAGGCTTAAACCAGCATAATAGCATTTTCAATTAAGCACATTTAATCACCAAAGAAAAACAAACCACAAATAGCCAATAATATAATCAATACAAGCATATCATTAAAGCATCATTTGCAGATGATTTCTAGTGCCTAATATGCACACAGTCACGCAACATGTATGCACCCAACCCAAATGCTTCCTAGGATGATCTGATGAACCCTCAGTCAACCCAGAACACGTATAAGGACTGCGTTGATCAGGCGCCCTCCCTATAGTCTTCGAAGCTTCTAAGTTTCTATCAACTACCCCTCACTAACCTAGGTCCACTAGACCAAGCTCTGATATTAACTTGTCACGCCCCTAAACCCTGAAACCCATAGGACTAGGTATGCGACTTCCCCACGCCCACTCCAGGGGTCGAGGGGTTGGTGACTGATTCAACACTGTACAATACTACAACGGGGGTAGCATTGTACTTGTAAATAATCTAATGCAACATACAAGTCATTAATAAACATGTCTGCAAATAATGTTATTGAAGTCCAGCTAATCAAGTTTGTACAACTGTCACGGACCCAAGTCCGGAAAAAGGAAATGACCAAATAATCAAAGGTAAAGGATAAGTCCATAAATGAACCCTACATAAAGATGTCCCGACAGCTCTGCTATGGCTCCAACGGCTATCCCTTACAACTTGTAGAAAATATAAATAAAGTAGGGTGAGCACGAGTGCCCAGTAGGTGATCCCCATCTCCAGTACCCTATTACATGAATTCCTAAGTCTGTATGATCAGTGTATGCTTGTGCTAGGGTAGTGTCACCTTCCATCACAATTAAATTTTCAAGACATCATAACACATCTCCATCATTAGAGGTTCACATCGGCCATTCATCCATCCACGGGATTCCCGCTACCATTTTCAGGAATTCAAATTACTACTAGACCGCCATATGTGGGACCCGTAGTGTCTCTGACGACAACCTGCCACATATGGGACTTGGGTTATCGGCCACATGGCGGACCTACGGCCTCTTACCAGCCATATGTGGGACCCACGGTTAACCCAACTATCTCCACCACCAAATTCACCTCATGTAAAAATTAAACAAAGTGCTTTAACAGCCAGCGTTCAATACATCAACCATATAAAACATTTCAATCAACAAGCCAGATATAATGTATCATAAATGACAACTCTATACCAACAAGCAAAAGCAGGTCCAGACCTACATTAATACAATCAACCAACAGTGTCAAACCCGACAACAATTACAATTACACCCTATCAGTTCTATTTTAATTGACTAATAATATTGGACTACAACAACATTAATATATATATATATATATATATATACACACACACACACACACATATATATATTTATACACATACTTAATTATCAGACCAACATATTTTTTTTCATCTATTAATTAATTTATTTATTTAATTCACACACATACTCACTCACACACACACACACACACACATATAAATATATATAATATACACTCACGCGCATGCACGCCCACCCACCAACGCTAGGGTTGGTGGCCCCGCGCGGGCGGCGGCATCAGGCGATGCCCCGCCCCCCTTTTCCTTCTCCATGTCAGCGCGCAGATGCGGCGCGTGCTCCCTCTCCTCCGCGTTGATGCCAGCGCTATCACCCGCTCTTCTGTGCAGACTCCAACGCCAACGCCAACGCCCGCTCTCGCTCTTCCCTTCCAACACATCCACACGACGCGCGAGGACTCGACAGTCCGGCCATGACGCGTGAACCGACACCCTCGACGCCGCTTGAAGCCGTCGCCCTTGATGCCGCCTGAACCCGACGCCGGTAACGCCTCCATCCAACGGCGCTATGGCACCCTTGATACGATGCAACAAGCACGGGACTCGAGATACAAATTGTCGAGTGTAACAAAACAATTGAACGTGTGTTTAGACCCATAAAGAATTAACAGATATTAACTCTATCCGTTTGTGTTTATGTAATAGGATAACAGATAATCAAAAGAACACCTACTTGATTCAAACTCGGAAGGTCAAGAACACGATAGCTTCAATTCACTGCTCTTTCTTACCAAACTGCGCACAACAAACGTAGGGTTTTACCCAAGGTTCCCCTCTATTTATACCTATATATATATATTAATTGATTTATAATATTAATAATAGTAATAATTATAATAATAATAATTGATTAATAACAATAATTATAATAATAATAATTCACCATAATAAATAATAATAATAATGTTACAATTAATATTTATAGTCTAAATATTAAAATATCTACGGTAACAATCAAAATCCCATAATAAAATAATCAACTATAATACTCATTATTATAGGAATAACTCAAAATATTAAAGTAATAATAATTAATAATAATGCATACCAATAAATTTCAGATATTAAAATAATATTAATAATAACTTAACGCTCGCGCTAAGGTCACGTTGTCGAAGAAATATTCCAAACCCTATCCGGGCCTAACTTCCAACCTCACACAGGTACGGGCCTTTACAGTTCGAGACACTACTCGAAACTGCCCACTCGAAACTGCTCGAAACACCTGCTCGATGCTACATTCTGCTCGACGCTCCCTGCTTGAAGCCTCTGCTCGAGACACCTGCTCGAGGCTACATTTTGCTCAATGCTCCCTACTCGAGGCCTCTGCTCGAGACTGCTTGAGACTCTGCTCGACGCTACAGTGTTGAGCAAAACTCCAGTCATGATCTGCCGACTTCGTTCTTCCTGGTTTCATCTCGAAACCCAATTATACCCATTAAATCTTCCTTTCTAAGCATCAATTCATCCCTATTAAGGGTTTCTAACATCATCTAGCCACACTAAGCTACCAAACAACCTAAATCATCTAGGTTTCATACTCAATTTCCATTTTTTCCCCAATTCCTAGGGTCTATCATGAATTTTCATGATTTTATCTAATTTTTACCTGTAAAACCAATGAAACAGCAAAGAAAGGGTGAAGAATCAATAGAACACCTACCTGGAATGATCCTTGATGATCGAATAAGCTTAAAACGCCCCAAAGCGAAGGCTCTAAGGCTCTCTCTCTCTCTCTCTCTCTCTCTCTCTCTCTCTCTTAGCTCTCCAATGCACGAAAAATAAAACGTAACGTGAAAGCTCTTACTCTCATCTTATTTATATTTCTACATTTTCTTTTATTAAAAAATCCCAAAAATATTAATTAACCTCCCGAGGTCACGAACTCCAAATTGAGCCAAGTACAGTCAAAATGCTCAAAATGATGAGCACATTACTATCCAGATATTTTCCAACCCAATTGATTGTTCAAATGCAAAGTCAACCAATAAACCCCGAGAAAGTCAACAATCGGGCCACTCGGGGCCCCAACCCGGAATTGGGCCCAATTACAATCAAAATGCTCACATTAGCGAACACAACATTGTCCAAATATTTTTAGCAACAGAGAAAGACTATCTCTGTTCACCCTTACCACCGTGGAGTAAATCACTTTGATCGAGCCACATAATTAGTGTGTCTTTG